>OW119932.1:15402536-16602536 GCA_933210815.1 Meta bourneti
AATTAATCTTTCGAAAGAATTATTTTCTAACTAACGCTCTAAATGGTTTCAACGACATGTCTCACCCATTTTTCTAATGGCAAGACTAATTTTACTAATGACGAGATATCTCATCAAGATATTGCCCGATATTTTGAAATGCCGAGATCAAGATCTGGTTGGAGGTTTCTAGTGACGAGATATCTCGTCCATCAAGATCTTTGTTAATGGTAAATTTTGTTAATGGTTGCTTTTTTGATGTGATACCTCGTCGTGACCGCCCACCACGGGTTTAAAATATTAATTAAATAGAAAATAAGACACTTTTAATTACACTTTTATGTGATTTGTTAAGGTATAACCCCTGGTGGTAAGGTTCATAACTACACCAGCGGTATTCCCTAAAACTATTTTGAAGGTTTTACGTCATCTAATTTTCCATTAAGGTAGGTAGGTATTTATTTAACGTCACACCGAGCAACACAACGGGCTATTGGCGACGGTGCGGGATCAATCCCAAAGGGTCAACGTGAGGACATTTGAGACCACGACAGATTTAACGCGCTCCATCCGAGGACAACACCACGTAATTTTGAACCACCGTCAGATGAGGAGGTTAACACCTGAGCTGGCATCCCACTCTTCAAACTTCCACACCACGGCAACGTGAGGACATTTGAGACCACGGCAGACTTGACGTGCACCAGCCCCCTTTGTACGACTGTCTTTGGTTGGATTCGAACTCGCAACCCTCCGGTTGCTAATCCGTTAATCTTCCAGCCGAGCCTACATTTTCCCATAAGGATAATAAAACACATCTTTTACACGCAACCATCACATTCCCAGATTTGACCCTTCAAATGAAACTTCATGACCGCCGTAGCCCAGTCGGAAGCGTAACAGACTCGCAACCTGAGGGTTACGAGTTCGAATCCAACCAAAGACCGTCGTGTACAAAGGAGGCTGATGCACGTAAAATCTGCCGTAACCTCAAATGTCCTAGCGTTGGCGAGTTGTGGAAATTTGGAGAATGGGGTGCCAGCTCAGGTGTTGACCTCGTCATCTGGACCGTGGTTCAAAATTACGTGGTGTTGTCCTCGATCTTTCCCTTCGGGTTTGATCCCGGACCTCGCCAATAGCCCTTTGTGTTGCTCCAATGCGACGGCAATTAAATACCTACCTATCAATGAAACTTCAAACACCCTTTTAATTTTAATTCAAAACTGCACGAATCAGGCATCAAACGGCAAAAACATCAAATAATAGTTCAATCTTTTTAAAATAAACATAAATTTCTCAAGAAATAATTAACTTACATCATCACCTAGAACCCACGCCTAAAAGAAAATAATTTCATCTCGCAATTAAACAGGAGAATTTACCGGAATAAAATAACATGAAAATTAATTTAACGACCAAATACCTTTGAATTATTCAAGATTCCTAAACTGAGCACCAATTATAATTGTTCAAAAAGTTCATTTAAAAATGTAATGGAGTACTGTGTACATTACCAATTCCTTCTTTTAAACCTAATCCGAAGCCGGAGTTAACAGAACTCGGAAAGAAATTCAGTCCAAAGCTTTCTTTTGCTTAATGAGCGTACGATCGCATTTGGTATTGCTGTCTAATTAGCGATGCGGATCCCTGAAGAATTTGTCTGTTTTGCAGCGCTCTATTAAGTTATTTTAAATTATGGCCTTGGAGCTTAATAAAGCTGTTTGCCAGTGCCGCTAATTAGCTGATTCGCAAATCGGATTTTATTGTGATCGGAATTTTTCGGTTTGAGATTCTGTAGGCTTGAGAAAGCATCGGGGATTATGGTTTAAAGGGGGTAATAAATAATTTGGCAGATTGAAAATGTTTTATTTCTTGGTTGGATTTGTATTTATCCCCAAGAGATGTAATACTTGTTTAGTTTTAGTATCTATTGTAAGGTTTCATTTGTTGAAGCACTCAGATGGGCTTAGTAGATTATGAACATTTACATAATGCAAAGTAGTGAGGAATTTATGAATTTTGATTCGTCTTGCTGCTGCTATTAATTAGTCTTGGTCTAGGTAGAACAAGCCTACCTAACCTAGGCTGGATCTATGCTAGATGAAGCATATACACTGCTGGCCACCGTAAATGCAACACCCTGAAGGAAGCATGCAAATAATATGAAATTTACAACATGCATTAGCGGAGGTGAGATATGCAAATGATTAGAATTTCAGCGCAGACGCACATCACGCGCGCCTGTGGCGCCACTTCAAAGCGCTATTTAAGGCTTGGAGATTTCGACGATTTCAAGTACGGCAATTGTGTTTTTCTTGTGGTTTTTTCAAAAAAACGATCAATTATGCCTCGTAGAAAACAGCGATCATCTTTTGATCAAGTATCCGAGTTCGACAGAGGAAGGATAGTGGCCTACCGAGATTGAGGATTATCTTTCAGGGAAATCGGTAGTCGTGTTGGACGAAACCAAACAACTGTAATGCAGATATGTGATCGTTGGATGCAGGAGGGTACGACGGACCGACGTGTTCGATCGCATCCACCTCAGTGCACCACTTCACGTGATGACAGGCATATTGTGCGTATGGCAGTGACGGATCGCTCAGCCACATCACGAACCATAGCACAGCACATTCAGTCTGTACCGCATCATCCAGTGTCTGCGCGTACCATTCGACGCCGTTTACAGCAGAGTGGTCTGTCCGCAAGACGTCCATTGCTTCGTCTAACCCTTGACGCAGAACCACAGACGTTTCCGCCGCCAATGGTGCGATGAAAGAAGGATGTGGACGGCAGAATGGAATGAAATTGTCTTTACTGACGAGTCACGCTTCTGTCTGCAACACCACGATGGTCGGATTCGAGTCTGGAGACACCGTGGAGAGAGGATGCTGAACAGCTGCGTTATGCACCGCCACACTGGTCCTGCACCGGGTATTATGGTATGGGGCGGTATTGGATATCACTCTCGCACTCCTCTAGTACGCATTGCCGGTACTTTAAACAGCCAGCGCTACATCTCCGAGGTGTTGGAGCCAGTTGTCCTTCCTTACCTTCAGGGCTTGCCCACAGCCATATTTCAACAGGATAATGCGCGACCACACGTGGCACGCATTGTCCAAGGGTTCTTCGGCAATCGCCAGATTGAATTGCTTCCCTGGCCAGCTCGCTCTCCGGATCTTTCGCCGATAGAAAACATGTGGTCCATGGTTGCTCAACGATTGACCCAGAATACATCCCCAGCTGCCACACCAGATCAACTTTGGCAACGTGTGGAAGCTGCTTGGTCTGCTGTACCCCAAGAACACATCCAAAGTCTCTTTGAATCAATGCCGAGGCGTGTGGCAGCGGTGATCTCCAACAATGGCGGCTACTCTGGCTACTGATTTTGGCAGGAACCACACTTCACAGAAGTCTATAAATTTAATCATTTGATACTTGGTCAACATGTTATCTACAAAATAAATTTTGTTGTGATATCTCTTGTCTTTCTTGGTGTTGCAATTTGGGTGGCCAGCAGTGTATAATCTAATAGAGACCAAGCTGACCAACCCTACTTAGCCTATGCTGGACCTATGCTAAATGAAGCCTATACGGTCTAATCTAGACCAAGCCTATCTAACCTATGATAGATCAAGTCTAATCATTACTAGACCAATTTATGCTTGAACTATGCTAGACAAAACGAAAAGCCGATGCTATCTATTATATGCTAGACCAAACCTATCTAGTATGTGCTAGACCAAATCCACCTAGTTTTTGCTAGACCAAGCATTGGGAAGAGTATGCTAGTCCAAGTCTATCTAGCCTATTTTGAACCAAGTGCAATAAACAAAGTATTAATACCTTTACTGGATTCTGTAAAAGATCGAAAGACTCGGACGAAGTTGGTATTCATTGGTAGACTGATCAGTTTGAGGGTTTTTATGGCGCAAGGGCCATATTTGGCCATGCCGCGCCAGACACGAGACATACAATATCAAGTAATAAAAAATACACACAATGAAAATTTTACTGACACAGTAGAGAGAAATACACTCAAGGAGGAATGCAACTGACAAGAATCGAGCCTGCGCCGAATACAACTCAAAGATTGCTAGCGCAGTGGAATACCCACTGTGTCTCACGGCTCCCATTAGAACACTAAAGTTGGCAATCATTGGTAGCCTAAAGCTACCAATTATCTGTAGTCTGAATCTACCAATTACAGGCTGTCTGAAGCTACCTATTACAGGTAGTCGGAAGCCACCAATTACAGGTAGTCTGAAGCTACCAATTACAGGTAGTCTGAAGTTACCAATTAGTTAAAGCTACCAATTAGTTAAAACTACCAATCACCGGTAGACTATAGTTACCAATCATTTGTAGTCCGAAGCCTACAGTTATTGGTACACTGGAGTTATAGGTTAATTACACCTACAGCATCTATACTTGTAGTTTAATTATTCATTGAATTGGAACTCGAGTGAAGCAAGAAAAATTTTATGAGCTATGCAATACTATTTGAGTGCACATAATAGTTGCAAAATACTTCTCACGCCTCAAAGACATGGTAGGTAGTTTGGGTTATTGAGAAGTAAAGTATAATTACGGATCCTGATGGCTGGTTAGTTTGGGCCATATTTGGCCATGCTACTCCAGACACAAGACAAACCAAGTAATGAACATGCACGCACAAATAATACTGACACATAAGAGGTAGATAGTTGATTAACGTCACACTGGAGCAACTCAAAAGGCTATTGACGACGGTCCGGGATCAATCCCAAAGGGTCAACGTGAGGACATTTGAGACCACGACAGATTTAAAGCTCTCAGTCGTACTAAAAACAATTCAAATAACTTCAAGTGATCATGCCATTTTGCATAACAACGATAAAAGCAAACCGCTGTAAGACTCGAAAATCCAATTTCCTTGAAGTCACGAACCGAAAATATGGAAAACTAAGCTAACTATTACCCAGAAATGAAAGACAATTTCAATTACGCTTAAAATGCACTGGACAAGTATTAACTGCTTGGGAAGCATTCAGAGACTATGAAGCGCTTTATTTCTGCTGTCAGTTGAGTGGAGTGCTTGTCTGGGTTTGTCTCGAATTCATAGCTATTCCAAGAATCTTTTCCTCAGTTCCGAGTTAATTTCGTTCTGTAATCTATCTCGAAAGAATGAAATATTGCGACGAAACCTTCCATTTAACCTCCATTCATTTCCTGTTTGAAGATAAGTATTTCTGTTATTTTCACGATGTTCTTAATACACTGCTGGCCACCCAAATTGCAACACCAAGAAAGACAAGAGATATCACAACAAAATTTATTTTGTAGATAACATGTTGACCAAGTATCAAATGATTAAATTTATAGACTTCTGTGAAGTGTGGTTCCTGCCAAAATCAGTAGCCAGAGTAGCCGCCATTGTTGGAGATCACCGCTGCCACACGCCTCGGCATTGATTCAAAGAGACTTTGGATGTGTTCTTGGGGTACAGCAGACCAAGCAGCTTCCACACGTTGCCAAAGTTGATCTGGTGTGGCAGCTGGGGATGTATTCTGGGTCAATCGTTGAGCAACCATGGACCACATGTTTTCTATCGGCGAAAGATCCGGAGAGCGAGCTGGCCAGGGAAGCAATTCAATCTGGCGATTGCCGAAGAACCCTTGGACAATGCGTGCCACGTGTGGTCGCGCATTATCCTGTTGAAATATGGCTGTGGGCAAGCCCTGAAGGTAAGGAAGGACAACTGGCTCCAACACCTCGGAGATGTAGCGCTGGCTGTTTAAAGTACCGGCAATGCGTACTAGAGGAGTGCGAGAGTGATATCCAATACCGCCCCATACCATAATACCCGGTGCAGGACCAGTGTGGCGGTGCATAACGCAGCTGTTCAGCATCCTCTCTCCACGGTGTCTCCAGACTCGAATCCGACCATCGTGGTGTTGCAGACAGAAGCGTGACTCGTCAGTAAAGACAATTTCATTCCATTCTGCCGTCCACATCCTTCTTTCATCGCACCATTGGCGGCGGAAACGTCTGTGGTTCTGCGTCAAGGGTAGACGAAGCAATGGACGTCTTGCGGACAGACCACTCTGCTGTAAACGGCGTCGAATGGTACGCGCAGACACTGGATGATGCGGTACAGACTGAATGTGCTGTGCTATGGTTCGTGATGTGGCTGAGCGATCCGTCACTGCCATACGCACAATATGCCTGTCATCACGTGAAGTGGTGCACTGAGGTGGATGCGATCGAACACGTCGGTCCGTCGTACCCTCCTGCATCCAACGATCACATATCCGCATTACAGTTGTTTGGTTTCGTCCAACACAACTACCGATTTCCCAGAAAGATGATCCACAATCTCGGTAGGCCACTATCCTTCCTCTGTCGAACTCGGATACTTGATCAAAAGATGATCGCTGTTTTCTACGAGGCATAATTGATCGTTTTTTTGAAAAAACGACAAGAAAAACACAATTGCCGTACTTGAAATCGTCGAAATCTCCAAGCCTTAAATAGCGCTTTGAAGTGGCGTCACAGGCGCACGTGATGTGCGTCTGCGCTGAAATTCTAGTCATTTGCATATCTCACCTCCGCTAATGCATGTTGTAAATTTCATATTATTTGCATGCTTCCTTCAGGGTGTTGCATTTACGGTGGCCAGCAGTGTACAAAGCCTTTTGCTCAAGTTACTTGCCCTTTTAATAAATTCTTTTATATTGGGCCGCGGTAGCCCGGTTGGAAGATTAACGGACTAGCAACCGGAGGGTAAGTAGTTCGAATCCAGCCCAAGACCGTCGAGAACGGTCTATTGGCGACTGACCGGGAACATCGCCCGAAGTCAAAGATCCGAGGACAACACCAAGTAATTTTGAAACAGTCAGATGGCGAGGCCAGACCTGAGCTGGCAACCCACTTTCGAACCTTCCACACCACGCCAACGTGAGTTCGTTTGAGGCCACGATAGATTTAACGTGCACCAGCCATCTTTGTACACGGCGGTCTTTCGTTAGATTTGAACTCGCAACCCTCCGGTGAGTACTTTGGAAAAAATTGTGTTACTTGGTTGCGAGTTTTAAATTTTTTAAGCATTAAATGGCAGAAAATAAGGAGCATTTTCGACATATGCTTCTGTTTCCGAAAAGGCAAGAATGTTTAGCAGACGCAAAAGATATGTTTTGTGTATGATGGGATGCCGCTGACGAGATTCCATATGCCGTAAATTGGTTCAGAAAATTACTTCACCTGGAAACAATTCGAAAGATAAAAACATACAGGAACCTCGTCTCGCCTTTTTGACGCCATCTTTGTTCCGATAAGTGAACGACCCACCAGATTTCATTTACATCAATTGATTTAAGCGAAACTCCAACGAGAACGCTTATTAAGTCACTCTCCGAATGTAAACACCATATCTTCTTATCGCAAACAGACAAAAAGCAAAGATTTCCGATTTAAGGATGAACACGAGGAAATTCGAGTAAAAAAATCCACCGTTCCAACAAAGCAATGAGACGAATAAATATGAGAGGAAATTCAATAAATCAAAACTATAATGAGAAATCTCGTTTCGTGCTGGGATGACTGCAGGTTTTCCAACATGGCTTGCCTCCCTTATTTACTTTTCATTTCTGGAGAGACGAATGGGAAAGAACTACAAATAGGAAGGCGAATCTGTAAAGAATCGCTTCCTTAAAGATTTCTTTGTTTTGAGCGGTGTCATTTTCACACACACACAGTGTAAACACTTTCCAAAGTAGATTAAATTTGTTATGCTTAAGTGATTGCGGAAAGAGGTTATAATAGAGGGAAACTTAATAAAACGGATACCTTCTGTTAATATCTCATTCTTAGATTTGGTAAAAGGAATCGGGTTTATTTTTGTGCTGCGGAGCTTTTAAAATTTGTTCACAAAATGGGGTGTTTGTGATTAAATGACTAGGTAGGGTAAACTAGAGTTAATTGACACCTCCGGACAGTTATTGACACCCTAATCTTTAATTAAAAAATAAGCTTTCATGTCAATGTTCAGTTTCAAATAGGAGAGGGAAAAATTCCTTGTGAATCATAGAAGTCAACTGTGTTAAACGATTTTCAAACTGTAAACATCAAGAAAGGTAATAGAGGCTGTTCGGACATTATTTAAACGATTTTAATGGACTGAAACTCAATTTTTTACAAGAAATTTTTGTGTTTTAAATGTTCCATTTTATAGCCCTTATCGTTAACTATCTTTCTGCACCTTAATTTCCATGATAATAATGACTTTTGTAGTATCGACAGTGGTATTTCGTCCCATTCTTGTTCCACAGTTTTCCAGTCCTTGAATGGTTTTCGGTCGACGTTTCGCTAATGCCCTTTTTAAAAGTCCAAAAGCACAAAAGTCCATGGGTGAAACATCTGGAGATTTAGTAGGAATATCAGTAAAGGGTATTGACTTGATACCAGTTTCTTTTTCCATTTTTCCAAGAATTCAATAGTCGATTTAGATGTGCGGCTGCTTACTTTACCCTGATGCAGTTCTGATTTTTGGCACTGTGGGTAAAGATATGGTATTTCTTTTTGAATATTGGGGATAAAATAGGGTTACTTATCGTACCTTTTAAAAGCCATGACTTTTACAGCGTTTTTGAATAATTGAATAGCATAATTCTCTTCGGAAAGAGAGGAAACATAGCCTTTCATCCATTGCTTATTCAAAAGCGCCATTTTGAAAGTAAACAAAACCCTGAGTTAGCAGACGATAAGTTATACTTTAACTATTTAACTGCTGGTGAAAATAAAATTCTCTCGTAGCATACAATTTTTTTACAGCTCATCAAATTCGTTCAAAAAATGTCCGAACAGCCTCTGTATAATCGTAATCAAGAACAAACAAGGTACTAGTTAAGAGGACGGTTTCTTCTGTTTTTGCTAAGAAAAGAGAATGAGCATGTTTGTAAGATAGATTAGCCAGTTTCCTTTGCATAAGTCCATTTATACTGCAAAAACAAACTAAATAAGAATGAAGGGATGTCAATAACTGTGGTGTCAATTACTCATCCATAAGTTGTCAATATCCTATTTTGCACTATTTATTCTCAATATATTGCAAAATACCTTCCAGGGATATTTTTTGCATGCAACCCTTTATTCAGCTTAAAGTAGGAAATTCAGGAAATGTTAACAATGAATTCCAACTTGATTGAACTATTTTTGCAATTTTTCTATGAACTTTTAGTATAACTATTGCTTTAAGGGTGTCAATAACTGCCTTGTTTACAGTAGGTAGGTATTTTAATTAACATCACGCCGGAGGAACACAATGGGCTATTGTCAATCGTCCAGATAGGTACGTAGGTATTTTAATTAGCGTCGCACTGGATCAACACAAAGGGCTATTTTCGACGGTCCGGGATCAATCCCGAAAGGTAGGTAGGTATTTTAATTAACGCCACACTGGAGCAACACGACTATTGGTGACGGTCCGGGATCAATCCCAAAGGGAAGGATCGAGGACAACACCACGTAATTGTGAACAACGCTCATATGACGAGGCAACACCTGAGAGCTGGCACCCCACTCTACAAACTTCCACACCACACCAATGTGAGAACATTTGAGGCCACGACAGATTTAACGTACACCATCCCTCTCTGTACATGACGTTATTTGGTTGGATTCGAACTCGCAACCCTCCGGTTGCTGATCCGTTACTCTTCCAACCTGGCTACCGCTGCCCTAATAAATGACCATAGGGGTTTTTATCTTGCATTTAGCTTAATGGGGTTTTCAGATTCAAGCTTTTAAAGAGCCTAAGTTTTTTAAACTTTATGTAAGGATGTCTAGAAAGTTAGGATCATGCAATCTGAGATTAACTCTCCCAAATATTTCGACGAGATATCTCGTCTATCAAGATCCGACACATTTTGCTAATGACGAGATATCTCGACATCAAGATATTGTCGATTTCTTTGTGATGAGATCTAGATCAGTTTTTATCTAATGACGATATATCGCGTCCATCCACACCTGGTCAGTTCCTTTCCAACGATTTAACCTTGAAGAAATTATCCAAAACAGTGACATCAGACGAAATTTAGAGTGAAACGGTTAATAAATGGAAATCTGATGGAATTCAAAGAATTTGAATCCTAAAGCACCAGATAGGTACGAAAAACGGACAGAACCTTTTCTTGGCTTATTTTTGACAAAGAATAGCATTATATAGTTAGTGTACGGCTGATTACGTATGACTGCATATGTAGGAGGGTAAACCAAATTATGCGCACTTAAGTTAACATGGCTTTTGGTTTGTGACACTGCCTTCGGCATGTGATTGCTTAGAGTTGATACTCCTGTCACGTTACCGAAGTTTGACTTTGATAGCGTTATTTTCCATGCTTCTGTTTCCCTGTAAACGTAGCCGCTCAGCTAGCAATGTGCACCAAGGAAGAATAAAGAGCAGTGATCCGATTTCTCATGTCGGAAAGTATGCCATTGTCTGATATTCATCGGAGGCCTACAACACAATACGGGGACAGTGCTCCATACGTATAATTGTGTGTATGAGTGGATCGAGAAGCTTAAAACAGGCCGGACTAGCGTGATGCACCAAGGAGGAATAAAGAGCAGTGATCCGATTTCTTTGGTCGGAAGGTGTGCCATTGCCTGAAATACATCGGAGGCTTACAACACAATACGGGGACACGGGGACAGTACTCTATCTATATTTTTCTTGCTTCTGTTTCCCTGTAAACGTAGCAGCTTCGCTATCAGTGCGCACCAAGGAAGAATAAAGAGCAGTGATCCGATTTCTCTGGTCAGAAAGTGTGCCATTGCCTGGAATTCATCCGAGGCTCACAACACAATACAGGGACAGTGCTCTACACGTATAATTGTGTGTATGAGTGCATAGAGAAGCTTAAAAGAGGCCGGACTAGCGTGATGCACCAAGGAGGAATAAAGAGCAGTGATCCAATTTCTTTGGTCGGAAGGTGTGCCATTGCCTGAAATACATCGGAGGCTTACAACACAATACGGGGACACGGGGACAGTACTCTATCTATATTTTTCTTGCTTCTGTTTCCCTGTAAACGTAGCACCTTCGCTAGCAGTGCGCACCAAGGAAGAATAAAGAGCAGTGATCCGATTTCTCTGGTCAGAAAGTGTGCCATTGCCTGGAATTCATCCGAGGCTCACAACACAATACAGGGACAGTGCTCTACACGTATAATTGTGTGTATGAGTGCATAGAGAAGCTTAAAAGAGGCCGGACTAGCGTGATGCAACAAGGAGGAATAAAGAGCAGTGATCCGATTTCTTTGGTCGGAAGGTGTGCCATTGCCTGAAATACATCGGAGGCTTACAACACAATACGGGGACACGGGGACAGTACTCTATCTATATTTTTCTTGCTTCTGTTTCCCTGTAAACGTAGCAGATTCGATAGCAGTGTGCACCAAGGAAGAATAAAGAGCAGTGATCCGATTTCTCTGGTCAGAAAGTGTGCCATTGCCTGGAATTCATCCGAGGCTCACAACACAATACAGGGACAGTGCTCTACACGTATAATTGTGTGTATGAGTGCATAGAGAAGCTTAAAAGAGGCCGGACTAGCGTGATGCACCAAGGAGGAATAAAGAGCAGTGATCCGATTTCTTTGGTCGGAAGGTGTGCCATTGCCTGAAATACATCGGAGGCTTACAACACAATACGGGGACACGGGGACAGTACTCTATCTATATTTTTCTTGCTTCTGTTTCCCTGTAAACGTAGCAGCTTCGCTAGCAGTGTGCACCAAGGAAGAATAAAGAGCAGTGATCCGATTTCTCTGGTCAGAAAGTGTGCCATTGCCTGGAATTCATCCGAGGCTCACAACACAATACAGGGACAGTGCTCTACTCGTATAATTGTGTGTATGAGTGCATGGAGAAGCTTAAAAGAGGCCGGACTAGCATGATGCACCAAGGAGGAATAAAGAGCAGTGATCCGATTTCTCTGGTCAGAAAGTGTGCCATTGCCTGGAATTCATCCGAGGCTCACAACACAATACAGGGACAGTGCTCTACACGTATAATTGTGTGTATGAGTGCATAGAGAAGCTTAAAAGAGGCCGGACTAGCGTGATGCACCAAGGAGGAATAAAGAGCAGTGATCCGATTTCTTTGGTCGGAAGGTGTGCCATTGCCTGAAATACATCGGAGGCTTACAACACAATACGGGGACACGGGGACAGTACTCTATCTATATTTTTCTTGCTTCTGTTTCCCTGTAAACGTAGCAGCTTCGCTAGCAGTGTGCACCAAGGAAGAATAAAGAGCAGTGATCCGATTTCTCTGGTCAGAAAGTGTGCCATTGCCTGGAATTCATCCGAGGCTCGCAACACAATACAGGGACAGTGCTCTACGCGTATAATTGTGTGTATGAGTGCATGGAGAAGCTTAAAAGAGGCCGGACTAGCATGATGCACCAAGGAGGAATAAAGAGCAGTGATCCGATTTCTTTGGTCGGAAGGTGTGCCATTGCCTGAAATACATCGGAGGCTTACAACACAATACGGGGACACGGGGACAGTACTCTATCTATATTTTTCTTGCCTCTGTTTCCCTGTAAACGTAGCAGCTTCGCTAGCAGTGTGCACCAAGGAAGAATAAAGAGCAGTGATCCGATTTCTCTGGTCAGAAAGTGTGCCATTGCCTGGAATTCATCCGAGGCTCACAACACAATACAGGGACAGTGCTCTACACGTATAATTGTGTGTATGAGTGCATAGAGAAGCTTAAAAGAGGCCGGACTAGCGTGATGCACCAAGGAGGAATAAAGAGCAGTGATCCGATTTCTTTGGTCGGATGGTGTGCCATTGCCTGAAATACATCGGAGGCTTACAACACAATACGGGGACACGGGGACAGTACTCTATCTATATTTTTCTTGCTTCTGTTTCCCTGTAAACGTAGCAGCTTCGCTAGCAGTGTGCACCAAGGAAGAATAAAGAGCAGTGATCCGATTTCTCTGGTCAGAAAGTGTGCCATTGCCTGGAATTCATCCGAGGCTCACAACACAATACACGGACAGTGCTCTACGCGTATAATTGTGTGTATGAGTGCATGGAGAAGCTTAAAAGAGGCCGGACTAGCATGATGCACCAAGGAGGAATAAAGAGCAGTGATCCGATTTCTTTGTTCGGAAGGTGTGCCATTGCCTGAAATACATCGGAGGCTTACAACACAATACGGGGACACGGGGACAGTACTCTACCTATATTTTTCTTGCTTCTGTTTCCCTGTAAACGTAGCAGCTTCGCTAGCAGTGTGCACCAAGAAAGAATAAAAAGCAGTGATCCGATTTCTCTTGTCAGAAAGTGTGCCATTGCCTGGAATTCATCCGAGGCTCACAACGCAATACAGGGACAGTGCTCTACACGTATAATTGTGTGTATGAGTGCATAGAGAAGCTTAAAAGAGGCCGGACTAGCGTGATGCACCAAGGAGGAATAAAGAGCAGTGATCCGATTTCTTTGGTCGGAAGGTGTGCCATTGCCTGAAATACATCGGAGGCTTACAACACAATACGGAGACACGGGGACAGTACTCTATCTATATTTTTCGGGGCCGCGGTGGCCCGGTTGGAAGAGTAACGAACTAGCAACCGAAGGGTTGCGAGTTCGAATCCAGCCAAACACCGTCGTGTACAAAGGGGGCTGGTGCACGTTAAATCTGTCGTGGCCTCAAATGTCCTCACGTTGGCGTGGTGTGGAAGTTTGGAGAGTGGGGTGCCAGCTCAGGTGTTGCCTCGTCATCTGACCGTGGTTCAAAATTACGTGGTGTTGTCCTCGGATCTTTCCCTTTGGGATTGATCCCGGACCGTCACCAATAGCCCATTGTGTTGCTCCAGTGTGACGTTAATTGAAATACCCAAATACCCTACCCTATATTTTTCTTGCTTCTGTTTCCCTGTAAACGTTGCAGCTTCGCTAGCAGTGCGCACCAAGGAAGAATAAAGAGCAGTGATCCGATTTCTCTGGTCAGAAAGTGTGCCATTGCCTGGAATTCATCCGAGGCTCACAACACAATACAGGGACAGTGCTCTACACGTATAATTGTGTGTATGAGTGCATAGAGAAGCTTAAAAGTGGCCGGACTAGCGTGATGCACCAAGGAGGAATAAAGAGCAGTGATCCGATTTCTTTGGTCGGAAGGTGTGCCATTGCCTGAAATACAACGGAGGCTTACAACACAATACTTGGACACGGGGACAGTACTCTATCTATATTTTTCTTGCTTCTGTTTCCCTGTAAACGTAGCAGCTTCGCTATCAGTGCGCACCAAGGAGGAATAAAGAGCAGTGATCCAATTTCTTTGGTCGGAAGGTGTGCCATTGCCTGAAATACATCGGAGGCTTACAACACAATACGGGGACACGGGGACAGTACTCTATCTATATTTTTCTTGCTTCTGTTTCCCTGTAAACGTAGCACCTTCGCTAGCAGTGCGCACCAAGGAAGAATAAAGAGCAGTGATCCGATTTCTCTGGTCAGAAAGTGTGCCATTGCCTGGAATTCATCCGAGGCTCACAACACAATACAGGGACAGTGCTCTACACGTATAATTGTGTGTATGAGTGCATAGAGAAGCTTAAAAGAGGCCGGACTAGCGTGATGCACCAAGGAGGAATAAAGAGCAGTGATCCGATTTCTTTGGTCGGAAGGTGTGCCATTGCCTGAAATACATCGGAGGCTTACAACACAATACGGGGACACGGGGACAGTACTCTATCTATATTTTTCTTGCTTCTGTTTCCCTGTAAACGTAGCAGCTTCGCTAGCAGTGTGCACCAAGGAAGAATAAAGAGCAGTGATCCGATTTCTCTGGTCAGAAAGTGTGCCATTGCCTGGAATTCATCCGAGGCTCGCAACACAATACAGGGACAGTGCTCTACGCGTATAATTGTGTGTATGAGTGCATGGAGAAGCTTAAAAGAGGCCGGACTAGCATGATGCACCAAGGAGGAATAAAGAGCAGTGATCCGATTTCTTTGGTCGGAAGGTGTGCCATTGCCTGAAATACATCGGAGGCTTACAACACAATACGGGGACACGGGGACAGTACTCTATCTATATTTTTCTTGCTTCTGTTTCCCTGTAAACGTAGCAGCTTCGCTAGCAGTGTGCACCAAGGAAGAATAAAGAGCAGTGATCCGATTTCTCTGGTCAGAAAGTGTGCCATTGCCTGGAATTCATCCGAGGCTCACAACACAATACAGGGACAGTGCTCTACACGTATAATTGTGTGTATGAGTGCATAGAGAAGCTTAAAAGAGGCCGGACTAGCGTGATGCACCAAGGAGGAATAAAGAGCAGTGATCCGATTTCTTTGGTCGGATGGTGTGCCATTGCCTGAAATACATCGGAGGCTTACAACACAATACGGGGACACGGGGACAGTACTCTATCTATATTTTTCTTGCTTCTGTTTCCCTGTAAACGTAGCAGCTTCGCTAGCAGTGTGCACCAAGGAAGAATAAAGAGCAGTGATCCGATTTCTCTGGTCAGAAAGTGTGCCATTGCCTGGAATTCATCCGAGGCTCACAACACAATACACGGACAGTGCTCTACGCGTATAATTGTGTGTATGAGTGCATGGAGAAGCTTAAAAGAGGCCGGACTAGCATGATGCACCAAGGAGGAATAAAGAGCAGTGATCCGATTTCTTTGGTCGGAAGGTGTGCCATTGCCTGAAATACATCGGAGGCTTACAACACAATACGGGGACACGGGGACAGTACTCTATCTATATTTTTCTTGCTTCTGTTTCCCTGTAAACGTAGCAGCTTCGCTAGCAGTGTGCACCAAGAAAGAATAAAAAGCAGTGATCCGATTTCTCTTGTCAGAAAGTGTGCCATTGCCTGGAATTCATCCGAGGCTCACAACGCAATACAGGGACAGTGCTCTACACGTATAATTGTGTGTATGAGTGCATAGAGAAGCTTAAAAGAGGCCGGACTAGCGTGATGCACCAAGGAGGAATAAAGAGCAGTGATCCGATTTCTTTGGTCGGAAGGTGTGCCATTGCCTGAAATACATCGGAGGCTTACAACACAATACGGAGACACGGGGACAGTACTCTATCTATATTTTTCGGGGCCGCGGTGGCCCGGTTGGAAGAGTAACGAACTAGCAACCGAAGGGTTGCGAGTTCGAATCCAGCCAAACACCGTCGTGTACAAAGGGGGCTGGTGCACGTTAAATCTGTCGTGGCCTCAAATGTCCTCACGTTGGCGTGGTGTGGAAGTTTGGAGAGTGGGGTGCCAGCTCAGGTGTTGCCTCGTCATCTGACCGTGGTTCAAAATTACGTGGTGTTGTCCTCGGATCTTTCCCTTTGGGATTGATCCCGGACCGTCACCAATAGCCCATTGTGTTGCTCCAGTGTGACGTTAATTGAAATACCCAAATACCCTACCCTATATTTTTCTTGCTTCTGTTTCCCTGTAAACGTTGCAGCTTCGCTAGCAGTGCGCACCAAGGAAGAATAAAGAGCAGTGATCCGATTTCTCTGGTCAGAAAGTGTGCCATTGCCTGGAATTCATCCGAGGCTCACAACACAATACAGGGACAGTGCTCTACACGTATAATTGTGTGTATGAGTGCATAGAGAAGCTTAAAAGTGGCCGGACTAGCGTGATGCACCAAGGAGGAATAAAGAGCAGTGATCCGATTTCTTTGGTCGGAAGGTGTGCCATTGCCTGAAATACAACGGAGGCTTACAACACAATACTTGGACACGGGGACAGTACTCTATCTATATTTTTCTTCCTTCTGTTTCCCTGTAAACGTAGCAGCTTCGCTATCAGTGCGCACCAAGGAGGAATAAAGAGCAGTGATCCAATTTCTTTGGTCGGAAGGTGTGCCATTGCCTGAAATACATCGGAGGCTTACAACACAATACGGGGACACGGGGACAGTACTCTATCTATATTTTTCTTGCTTCTGTTTCCCTGTAAACGTAGCACCTTCGCTAGCAGTGCGCACCAAGGAAGAATAAAGAGCAGTGATCCGATTTCTCTGGTCAGAAAGTGTGCCATTGCCTGGAATTCATCCGAGGCTCACAACACAATACAGGGACAGTGCTCTACACGTATAATTGTGTGTATGAGTGCATAGAGAAGCTTAAAAGAGGCCGGACTAGCGTGATGCAACAAGGAGGAATAAAGAGCAGTGATCCGATTTCTTTGGTCGGAAGGTGTGCCATTGCCTGAAATACATCGGAGGCTTACAACACAATACGGGGACACGGGGACAGTACTCTATCTATATTTTTCTTGCTTCTGTTTCCCTGTAAACGTAGCAGATTCGATAGCAGTGTGCACCAAGGAAGAATAAAGAGCAGTGATCCGATTTCTCTGGTCAAAAAGTGTGCCATTGCCTGGAATTCATCCGAGGCTCACAACACAATACAGGGACAGTGCTCTACACGTATAATTGTGTGTATGAGTGCATAGAGAAGCTTAAAAGAGGCCGGACTAGCGTGATGCACCAAGGAGGAATAAAGAGCAGTGATCCGATTTCTTTGGTCGGAAGGTGTGCCATTGCCTGAAATACATCGGAGGCTTACAACACAATACGGGGACACGGGGACAGTACTCTATCTATATTTTTCTTGCTTCTGTTTCCCTGTAAACGTAGCAGCTTCGCTAGCAGTGTGCACCAAGGAAGAATAAAGAGCAGTGATCCGATTTCTCTGGTCAGAAAGTGTGCCATTGCCTGGAATTCATCCGAGGCTCACAACACAATACAGGGACAGTGCTCTACTCGTATAATTGTGTGTATGAGTGCATGGAGAAGCTTAAAAGAGGCCGGACTAGCATGATGCACCAAGGAGGAATAAAGAGCAGTGATCCGATTTCTCTGGTCAGAAAGTGTGCCATTGCCTGGAATTCATCCGAGGCTCACAACACAATACAGGGACAGTGCTCTACACGTATAATTGTGTGTATGAGTGCATAGAGAAGCTTAAAAGAGGCCGGACTAGCGTGATGCACCAAGGAGGAATAAAGAGCAGTGATCCGATTTCTTTGGTCGGAAGGTGTGCCATTGCCTGAAATACATCGTAGGCTTACAACACAATACGGGGACACGGGGACAGTACTCTATCTATATTTTTCTTGCTTCTGTTTCCCTGTAAACGTAGCAGCTTCGCTAGCAGTGTGCACCAAGGAAGAATAAAGAGCAGTGATCCGATTTCTCTGGTCAGAAAGTGTGCCATTGCCTGGAATTCATCCGAGGCTCGCAACACAATACAGGGACAGTGCTCTACGCGTATAATTGTGTGTATGAGTGCATTGAGAAGCTTAAAAGAGGCCGGACTAGCATGATGCACCAAGGAGGAATAAAGAGCAGTGATCCGATTTCTTTGGTCGGAAGGTGTGCCATTGCCTGAAATACATCGGAGGCTTACAACACAATACGGGGACACGGGGACAGTACTCTATCTATATTTTTCTTGCTTCTGTTTCCCTGTAAACGTAGCAGCTTCGCTAGCAGTGTGCACCAAGGAAGAATAAAGAGCAGTGATCCGATTTCTCTGGTCAGAAAGTGTGCCATTGCCTGGAATTCATCCGAGGCTCACAACACAATACAGGGACAGTGCTCTACACGTATAATTGTGTGTATGAGTGCATAGAGAAGCTTAAAAGAGGCCGGACTAGCGTGATGCACCAAGGAGGAATAAAGAGCAGTGATCCGATTTCTTTGGTCGGATGGTGTGCCATTGCCTGAAATACATCGGAGGCTTACAACACAATACGGGGACACGGGGACAGTACTCTATCTATATTTTTCTTGCTTCTGTTTCCCTGTAAACGTAGCAGCTTCGCTAGCAGTGTGCACCAAGGAAGAATAAAGAGCAGTGATCCGATTTCTCTGGTCAGAAAGTGTGCCATTGCCTGGAATTCATCCGAGGCTCACAACACAATACACGGACAGTGCTCTACGCGTATAATTGTGTGTATGAGTGCATGGAGAAGCTTAAAAGAGGCCGGACTAGCATGATGCACCAAGGAGGAATAAAGAGCAGTGATCCGATTTCTTTGTTCGGAAGGTGTGCCATTGCCTGAAATACATCGGAGGCTTACAACACAATACGGGGACACGGGGACAGTACTCTACCTATATTTTTCTTGCTTCTGTTTCCCTGTAAACGTAGCAGCTTCGCTAGCAGTGTGCACCAAGAAAGAATAAAAAGCAGTGATCCGATTTCTCTTGTCAGAAAGTGTGCCATTGCCTGGAATTCATCCGAGGCTCACAACGCAATACAGGGACAGTGCTCTACACGTATAATTGTGTGTATGAGTGCATAGAGAAGCTTAAAAGAGGCCGGACTAGCGTGATGCACCAAGGAGGAATAAAGAGCAGTGATCCGATTTCTTTGGTCGGAAGGTGTGCCATTGCCTGAAATACATCGGAGGCTTACAACACAATACGGAGACACGGGGACAGTACTCTATCTATATTTTTCTTGCTTCTGTTTCCCTGTAAACGTAGCAGCTTCGCTAGCAGTGCGCACCAAGGAAGAATAAAGAGCAGTGATCCGATTTCTCTGGTCAGAAAGTGTGCCATTGCCTGGAATTCATCCGAGGCTCACAACACAATACAGGGACAGTGCTCTACACGTATAATTGTGTGTATGAGTACATAGAGAAGCTTAAAAGTGGCCGGACTAGCGTGATGCACCAAGGAGGAATAAAGAGCAGTGATCCGATTTCTTTGGTCGGAAGGTGTGCCATTGCCTGAAATACAACGGAGGCTTACAACACAATACTTGGACACGGGGACAGTACTCTATCTATATTTTTCTTGCTTCTGTTTCCCTGTAAACGTAGCAGCTTCGCTATCAGTGCGCACCAAGGAAGAATAAAGAGCAGTGATCCGATTTCTCTGGTCAGAAAGTGTGCCATTGCCTGGAATTCATCCGAGGCTCACAACACAATACAGGGACAGTGCTCTACACGTATAATTGTGTGTATGAGTGCATAGAGAAGCTTAAAAGAGGCAGGACTAGCGTGATGCACCAAGGAGGAATAAAGAGCAGTGATCCGATTTCTTTGGTCGGATGGTGTGCCATTGCCTGAAATACATCGGAGGCTTACAACACAATACGGGGACACGGGGACAGTACTCTATCTATATTTTTCTTGCTTCTGTTTCCCTGTAAACGTAGCAGCTTCGCTAGCAGTGTGCACCAAGGAAGAATAAAGAGCAGTGATCCGATTTCTCTGGTCAGAAAGTGTGCCATTGCCTGGAATTCATCCGAGGCTCACAACGCAATACAGGGACAGTGCTCTACACGTATAATTGTGTGTATGAGTGCATAGAGAAGCTTAAAAGAGGCCGGACTAGCGTGATGCACCAAGGAGGAATAAAGAGCAGTGATCCGATTTCTTTGGTCGGAAGGTGTGCCATTGCCTGAAATACATCGGAGGCTTACAACACAATACGGGGACACGGGGACAGTACTCTATCTATATTTTTCTTGCTTCTGTTTCCCTGTAAACGTAGCAGATTCGCTAGCAGTGTGCACCAAGGAAGAATAAAGAGCAGTGATCCGATTTCTCTGGTCAGAAAGTGTGCCATTGCCTGGAATTCATCCGAGGCTCACAACACAATACAGGGACAGTGCTCTACACGTATAATTGTGTGTATGAGTGCATAGAGAAGCTTAAAAGAGGCCGGACTAGCGTGATGCACCAAGGAGGAATAAAGAGCAGTGATCCGATTTCTTTGGTCGGAAGGTGTGCCATTGCCTGAAATACATCGGAGGCTTACAACACAATACGGGGACACGGGGACAGTACTCTATCTATATTTTTCTTGCTTCTGTTTCCCTGTAAACGTAGCACCTTCGCTAGCAGTGCGCACCAAGGAAGAATAAAGAGCAGTGATCCGATTTCTCTGGTCAGAAAGTGTGCCATTGCCTGGAATTCATCCGAGGCTCACAACACAATACAGGGACAGTGCTCTACACGTATAATTGTGTGTATGAGTGCATAGAGAAGCTTAAGGTGTCCGACTACCTTCGGAAAGGATTTTTTGAAATAATTTGAAATTTGACTTTTTTTGTGCATTATATTATAGAATATGGTTAAAAACTTAGAGAATAACATATAAAAAAAATAATTAATAATTTTTTTAAAATTTAAACCCCAAAAAGGGGTGAAAAATAGACAAAAACTAGCACCACCGCAAAACATGATAACTTAAATTTAAATTAAGATATTCTTATTTTGTAAATTTTATTTTGAAGATTGAAACCTCCTTTAGGGAATGTACCTCTCACATCATTGTAAACCAGTTCTTTTAAAAACTGGAGAGGTTCAAGTACAACCAAGAAGAAAATCTTCCATAAATTATAGCAACGCATAACTTTTATAATTAAAAATAAAAAAACTAATGAATGCACAATTACAGAAGTGGTACATTCCCTTTATAAACTCTTTGAAAGTATTCCTACCAAATTTCATAACATTTGAAGCATAACTTTTTGAGTTTTCATGTTTTGCGTAAAAGCAAAATTCTAAAATGTCAATTTCAAGAAAAAGCTAAAAACAAAATTCAATAATGAATCTTACCTTTAAATGGAAAATGTAGCTCTAAAATGATCCTGATTTATAAAGATCACCTTCTATAGAAGTTAAATCAACTACTTTTTTTTTCCTAATTGCCCTCAAAACCTTCCTGCGCTTCTTTGAAACGGGTGTTGTATGGCGCTTGGAATCACTGATTCTAATGCGATCCAAACTTTGGTAACCTTTTAATGTGAAGTAACCAAGATTTTCAATGTTCATCTTGCTTAAAACACTGGTGCAACCCTCAAATCCATCATTATATTGTATTACTGCATCATAAGCCCCTAATTTTACAGTTTTTAGGCTGACGAAAACCTCCTTCGGAACTCTCTGCCAAATAACACCATTGAAACTTTCATTGGCATTTTGAGTTTTGCCATGCAGACACTTATTCAAAAGTTCTCTGGTGCAAAGCTCTAAATACACTGGTTTGACTACATTTAAAATATTGTTGGGCAAACCAGAATGCTTGAGCTTTTCTGGTTCTTTCCCTTCGCTTACAGCTCGCTGGTAATAGCACCAACTGTCTACACCAATAGGGCACTGGCCATGCATCGGTTTCTTTGGTGATGAAGCACAATGAAACAAAGCTGCAATTACATTTTGCTGCATCATTTGTAAGTTGCCCACGTTAGAGCGAATCGCAATGCCATAATAATTTTGTAGTCTGTCGATAAAGACATCTGATAACTTGCCTTTACCAGACAGACCTTTGGTTTTGCTTTTCAATTTTCGCAGACGTGTACCCACCCGTTTTTGAATGTGCCCAATGCATTCCAGTTTTGAAACACTTTTTTCGCCATATGTGTTTTGGACGCACAAATAGCCTTTAGAATCCCCATCACCGTAGTATTTCGTGTACTTCAGCTTCCGAGTGCTCACTGACCTCTTGAAAATTCTGTCGACACCAACAGTTTCCATCTTTGCTGATGACCCTTTAAAATTGCACTGGCATATATGGTCAGCTTCCTGTGATTCAAATGACGGGTTTCTCTTCAGTTTCTGTAATCTTTTGCAAATTCTGCAGTATGAGGACATGACTTCTAAATCGAGAACCTTTCCCGTGTCAATTGAAATGGCAGCAACACAACCATTCAAAGAAGTGTACCCTCTACGCTGCCACGTTCCATCTACAGACACGCCGCATTCACTGTCTTCTCCCTTTGAACCAACTTCATCAGCTGCTTTTAACATTGAAGATTCAGCAACCTCGGACACAACTTTCAAGAGTTTCTCTTCATGGATGTTATACGCAGCTTTAGAAATTGGTGGCAAATTCAGCGTGGTGCACAGTTTATACGCTGAAGAAAATCCCTTTCCAATCTGCCTCATCCCATAAACTATTCTAGACTTCACTTCAGGTACATTTTTGTTCTTTTTGGAGGAGGCAAAGCCTTTTACAAAATCACAATTGTGACATTTCAAAGAGAAGTGTGAGCACAATCCATACCTGGAGTCTTCAACTAAATGCAAACCAGAAGCAAAGCATTTGGGACATGGAAGCACCAAAAATATATTTATTAAAGTTTCCAGGTCGAAAATCCGATTACCACATAGTTCCTCATTCAAAACTTCGAATTTGGAAGAGCTAGATGCTTGCAGTTTTGAAGCACTGGCTGTGCACACTGGATCTTCAAGACTGTTAGTCTTCAGTGTTTTAGAGTGTTGATTACCTTTGAAGTGGTGTTTCTTCTTCCTGGCAATACTCTTTCCCATTTTGTAAAGAAAAATCACTTTATGCAAGAAGAATTATCAAGTTGTAGAACTTTTTGAACGCACGATCGAAAATCACGAGTTCAAATTGTGTACAAACTGAAACTCAAGTTTGATGCCAGATTGTGAAGTTAAACATGATTGCCAGATGTATTTTTGTGTAAAAAGTAGTTTTTTAATTAATTTTTTTTAATTAATAAAAAAAAATCCACACTTCAGAGCAAATTTTAACGCTTTAATTTGTTAAAATAAGAATGTAAACAAACTTTTACGTTCACTTCCTGTTTGCAGAAAGGCACTTCCGGTTTTAAAAAGTGTCGACTATGTAGTATTAAAAGACCTGTATCTTACGTTCTATGCATGGTAGGAACAAAATTTAAACAGATTTGGAAAGATAAGAAATCGGGCTTTCATATTATATCAAATTTGGAAAATCGCAATTTCCGCCGAAAATCGCGTTTTAAAGGTAGTCGGATACCTTAAAAGAGGCCGGACTAGCGTGATGCACCAAGGAGGAATAAAGAGCAGTGATCCAATTTCTTTGGTCGGAAGGTGTGCCATTGCCTGAAATACATCGGAGGCTTACAACACAATACGGGGACACGGGGACAGTACTCTATCTATATTTTTCTTGCTTCTGTTTCCCTGTAAACGTAGCACCTTCGCTAGCAGTGCGCACCAAGGAAGAATAAAGAGCAGTGATCCGATTTCTCTGGTCAGAAAGTGTGCCATTGCCTGGAATTCATCCGAGGCTCACAACACAATACAGGGACAGTGCTCTACACGTATAATTGTGTGTATGAGTGCATAGAGAAGCTTAAAAGAGGCCGGACTAGCGTGATGCACCAAGGAGGAATAAAGAGCAGTGATCCGATTTCTTTGGTCGGAAGGTGTGCCATTGCCTGAAATACATCGGAGGCTTACAACACAATACGGGGACACGGGGACAGTACTCTATCTATATTTTTCTTGCTTCTGTTTCCCTGTAAACGTAGCAGATTCGCTAGCAGTGTGCACCAAGGAAGAATAAAGAGCAGTGATCCGATTTCTCTGGTCAGAAAGTGTGCCATTGCCTGGAATTCATCCGAGGCTCACAACACAATACAGGGACAGTGCTCTACACGTATAATTGTGTGTATGAGTGCATAGAGAAGCTTAAAAGAGGCCGGACTAGCGTGATGCACCAAGGAGGAATAAAGAGCAGTGATCCGATTTCTTTGGTCGGAAGGTGTGCCATTGCCTGAAATACATCGGAGGCTTACAACACAATACGGGGACACGGGGACAGTACTCTATCTATATTTTTCTTGCTTCTGTTTCCCTGTAAACGTAGCAGCTTCGCTAGCAGTGTGCACCAAGGAAGACTAAAGAGCAGTGATCCGATTTCTCTGGTCAGAAAGTGTGCCATTGCCTGGAATTCATCCGAGGCTCACAACACAATACAGGGACAGTGCTCTACACGTATAATTGTGTGTATGAGTGCATAGAGAAGCTTAAAAGAGGCCGGACTAGCGTGATGCACCAAGGAGGAATAAAGAGCAGTGATCCGATTTCTTTGGTCGGAAGGTGTGCCATTGCCTGAAATACATCGGAGGCTTACAACACAATACGGGGACACGGGGACAGTACTCTATCTATATTTTTCTTGCTTCTGTTTCCCTGTAAACGTAGCAGCTTCGCTAGCAGTGTGCACCAAGGAAGAATAAAGAGCAGTGATCCGATTTCTCTGGTCAGAAAGTGTGCCATTGCCTGGAATTCATCCGAGGCTCACAACACAATACAGGGACAGTGCTCTACGCGTATAATTGTGTGTATGAGTGCATGGAGAAGCTTAAAAGAGGCCGGACTAGCATGATGCTCCAAGGAGGAATAAAGAGCAGTGATCCGATTTCTTTGGTCGGAAGGTGTGCCATTGCCTGAAATATATCGGAGGCTTACAACACAATACGGGGACACGGGGACAGTACTCTATCTATATTTTTCTTGCTTCTGTTTCCCTGTAAACGTAGCAGCTTCGCTAGCAGTGTGCACCAAGGAAGAATAAAGAGCAGTGATCCGATTTCTCTGGTCAGAAAGTGTGCCATTGCCTGGAATTCATCCGAGGCTCACAACACAATACAGGGACAGTGCTCTACACGTATAATTGTGTGTATGAGTGCATAGAGAAGCTTAAAAGTGGCCGGACTAGCGTGATGCACCAAGGAGGAATAAAGAGCAGTGATCCGATTTCTTTGGTCGGAAGGTGTGCCATTGCCTGAAATACATCGGAGGCTTACAACACAATACTTGGACACGGGGACAGTACTCTATCTATATTTTTCTTGCTTCTGTTTCCCTGTAAACGTAGCAGCTTCGCTATCAGTGCGCACCAAGGAAGAATAAAGAGCAGTGATCCGATTTCTCTGGTCAGAAAGTGTGCCATTGCCTGGAATTCATCCGAGGCTCACAACACAATACAGGGACAGTGCTCTACACGTATAATTGTGTGTATGAGTGCATAGAGAAGCTTAAAAGAGGCCGGACTAGCGTGATGCACCAAGGAGGAATAAAGAGCAGTGATCCGATTTCTTTGGTCGGATGGTGTGCCATTGCCTGAAATACATCGGAGGCTTACAACACAATACGGGGACACGGGGACAGTACTCTATCTATATTTTTCTTGCTTCTGTTTCCCTGTAAACGTAGCAGCTTCGCTAGCAGTGTGCACCAAGGAAGAATAAAGAGCAGTGATCCGATTTCTCTGGTCAGAAAGTGTGCCATTGCCTGGAATTCATCCGAGGCTCACAACACAATACAGGGACAGTGCTCTACGCGTATAATTGTGTGTATGAGTGCATGGAGAAGCTTAAAAGAGGCCGGACTAGCATGATGCACCAAGGAGGAATAAAGAGCAGTGATCCGATTTCTTTGGTCGGAAGGTGTGCCATTGCCTGAAATTCATCGGAGGCTTACAACACAATACGGGGACACGGGGACAGTACTCTACCTATATTTTTCTTGCTTCTGTTTCCCTGTAAACGTAGCAGCTTCGCTAGCAGTGTGCACCAAGGAAGAATAAAGAGCAGTGATCCGATTTCTCTGGTCAGAAAGTGTGCCATTGCCTGGAATTCATCCGAGGCTCACAACGCAATACAGGGACAGTGCTCTACACGTATAATTGTGTGTATGAGTGCATAGAGAAGCTTAAAAGTGGCCGGACTAGCGTGATGCACCAAGGAGGAATAAAGAGCAGTGATCCGATTTCTTTGGTCGGAAGGTGTGCCATTGCCTGAAATACATCGGAGGCTTACAACACAATACTTGGACACGGGGACAGTACTCTATCTATATTTTTCTTGCTTCTGTTTCCCTGTAAACGTAGCAGCTTCGCTATCAGTGCGCACCAAGGAAGAATAAAGAGCAGTGATCCGATTTCTCTGGTCAGAAAGTGTGCCATTGCCTGGAATTCATCCGAGGCTCACAACACAATACAGGGACAGTGCTCTACACGTATAATTGTGTGTATGAGTGCATAGAGAAGCTTAAAAGAGGCCGGACTAGCGTGATGCACCAAGGAGGAATAAAGAGCAGTGATCCAATTTCTTTGGTCGGAAGGTGTGCCATTGCCTGAAATACATCGGAGGCTTACAACACAATACGGGGACACGGGGACAGTACTCTATCTATATTTTTCTTGCTTCTGTTTCCCTGTAAACGTAGCACCTTCGCTAGCAGTGCGCACCAAGGAAGAATAAAGAGCAGTGATCCGATTTCTCTGGTCAGAAAGTGTGCCATTGCCTGGAATTCATCCGAGGCTCACAACACAATACAGGGACAGTGCTCTACACGTATAATTGTGTGTATGAGTGCATAGAGAAGCTTAAAAGAGGCCGGACTAGCGTGATGCACCAAGGAGGAATAAAGAGCAGTGATCCGATTTCTTTGGTCGGAAGGTGTGCCATTGCCTGAAATACATCGGAGGCTTACAACACAATACGGGGACACGGGGACAGTACTCTATCTATATTTTTCTTGCTTCTGTTTCCCTGTAAACGTAGCAGATTCGCTAGCAGTGTGCACCAAGGAAGAATAAAGAGCAGTGATCCGATTTCTCTGGTCAGAAAGTGTGCCATTGCCTGGAATTCATCCGAGGCTCACAACGCAATACAGGGACAGTGCTCTACACGTATAATTGTGTGTATGAGTGCATAGAGAAGCTTAAAAGAGGCCGGACTAGCGTGATGCACCAAGGAGGAATAAAGAGCAGTGATCCGATTTCTTTGGTCGGAAGGTGTGCCATTGCCTGAAATACATCGGAGGCTTACAACACAATACGGGGACACGGGGACAGTACTCTATCTATATTTTTCTTGCTTCTGTTTCCCTGTAAACGTAGCAGCTTCGCTAGCAGTGCGCACCAAGGAAGAATAAAGAGCAGTGATCCGATTTCTCTGGTCAGAAAGTGTGCCATTGCCTGGAATTCATCCGAGGCTCACAACACAATACAGGGACAGTGCTCTACACGTATAATTGTGTGTATGAGTGCATAGAGAAGCTTAAAAGTGGCCGGACTAGCGTGATGCACCAAGGAGGAATAAAGAGCAGTGATCCGATTTCTTTGGTCGGAAGGTGTGCCATTGCCTGAAATACATCGGAGGCTTACAACACAATACGGGGACACGGGGACAGTACTCTATCTATATTTTTCTTGCTTCTGTTTCCCTGTAAACGTAGCAGATTCGCTAGCAGTGTGTACCAAGGAAGAATAAAGAGCAGTGATCCGATTTCTCTGGTCAGAAAGTGTGCCATTGCCTGGAATTCATCCGAGGCTCACAACACAATACAGGGACAGTGCTCTTCACGTATAATTGTGTGTATGAGTGCATAGAGAAGCTTAAAAGAGGCCGGACTAGCGTGATGCACCAAGGAGGAATAAAGAGCAGTGATCCGATTTCTTTGGTCGGAAGGTGTGCCATTGCCTGAAATACATCGGAGGCTTACAACACAATACGGGGACACGGGGACAGTACTCTATCTATATTTTTCTTGCTTCTGTTTCCCTGTAAACGTAGCAGCTTCGCTAGCAGTGTGCACCAAGGAAGACTAAAGAGCAGTGATCCGATTTCTCTGGTCAGAAAGTGTGCCATTGCCTGGAATTCATCCGAGGCTCACAACACAATACAGGGACAGTGCTCTACACGTATAATTGTGTGTATCAGTGCATAGAGAAGCTTAAAAGAGGCCGGACTAGCGTGATGCACCAAGGAGGAATAAAGAGCAGTGATCCGATTTCTTTGGTCGGAAGGTGTGCCATTGCCTGAAATACATCGGAGGCTTACAACACAATACGGGGACACGGGGACAGTACTCTATCTATATTTTTCTTGCTTCTGTTTCCCTGTAAACGTAGCAGCTTCGCTAGCAGTGTGCACCAAGGAAGAATAAAGAGCAGTGATCCGATTTCTCTGGTCAGAAAGTGTGCCATTGCCTGGAATTCATCCGAGGCTCACAACACAATACAGGGACAGTGCTCTACGCGTATAATTGTGTGTATGAGTGCATGGAGAAGCTTAAAAGAGGCCGGACTAGCATGATGCACCAAGGAGGAATAAAGAGCAGTGATCCGATTTCTTTGGTCGGAAGGTGTGCCATTGCCTGAAATACATCGGAGGCTTACAACACAATACGGGGACACGGGGACAGTACTCTATCTATATTTTTCTTGCTTCTGTTTCCCTGTAAACGTAGCAGCTTCGCTAGCAGTGTGCACCAAGGAAGAATAAAGAGCAGTGATCCGATTTCTCTGGTCAGAAAGTGTGCCATTGCCTGGAATTCATCCGAGGCTCACAACACAATACAGGGACAGTGCTCTACACGTATAATTGTGTGTATGAGTGCATAGAGAAGCTTAAAAGAGGCCGGACTAGCGTGATACACCAAGGAGGAATAAAGAGCAGTGATCCGATTTCTTTGGTCGGAAGGTGTGCCATTGCCTGAAATACATCGGAGGCTTACAACACAATACGGGGACACGGGGACAGTACTCTATCTATATTTTTCTTGCTTCTGTTTCCCTGTAAACGTAGCAGCTTCGCTAGCAGTGCGCACCAAGGAAGAATAAAGAGCAGTGATCCGATTTCTCTGGTCAGAAAGTGTGCCATTGCCTGGAATTCATCCGAGGCTCACAACACAATACAGGGACAGTGCTCTACACGTATAATTGTGTGTATGAGTGCATAGAGAAGCTTAAAAGTGGCCGGACTAGCGTGATGCACCAAGGAGGAATAAAGAGCAGTGATCCGATTTCTTTGGTCGGAAGGTGTGCCATTGCCTGAAATACATCGGAGGCTTACAACACAATACTTGGACACGGGGACAGTACTCTATCTATATTTTTCTTGCTTCTGTTTCCCTGTAAACGTAGCAGCTTCGCTAGCAGTGTGCACCAAGGAAGAATAAAGAGCAGTGATCCGATTTCTCTGGTCAGAAAGTGTGCCATTGCCTGGAATTCATCCGAGGCTCACAACACAATACAGGGACAGTGCTCTACTCGTATAATTGTGTGTATGAGTGCATGGAGAAGCTTAAAAGAGGCCGGACTAGCATGATGCACCAAGGAGGAATAAAGAGCAGTGATCCAATTTCTCTGGTCGAAAGGTGTGCCATTGTCTGAAATTCATCGGATGCTTACAACACAATACGGGGACAGTGCTCTACATTTATTATTGTGAGTATGAGTGCATCGAGAAGCTTAAAAGAGGCCGGACTAGAGTGATGCACCAAGGAAGAATAAAGAGCAGTGATCCGATTTCTCTGGTCGAAAGGTGTGCCATTGCCTGAAATTCATCGGAGGCTTACAACACAATACGGGGACAGTGCTCTACATTTATTATTGTGAGTATGAGTACATCGAGAAGCTTAAAAGAGGCCGGACTAGCGAGATGCACCAAGGAGGAATAAAGAGCAGTGATCCGATTTCTCTGGTCGGAAGGTGTGCCATTGCCTGAAATTCATCGCACTCTTACAACACAATACGGGGACAGTGCTCTACACGTATTATTGTGAGTATGAGTGCATCGAGAAGCTTAAAAGAGGCTGGACAAGCGTGATGCACGAAGGAGCAGGACGCCCGTCAACCTCCGCCACTGACGAGAAGATTCGGAAAAATTGGTTGGTTGTTTTGGGATTTGGAGCACAAGGGCCATATTTGGCCATACTGCGCCACGCACAATACAATACCAAGTAATTGACACAAGACATACAATATCAAGTAACTGACACAGTGAAAGCTTTATTGAGACAGAAGAAAGAAATACACCAAGGGCGGAATGCACCTGGCAGAGATGAAACCTGCGCCGCCTACAACTCGAAGGTTGCTAGCGCAGTGGACATACCCACTGAGCCACGACGGCCCTTTGAGCAAGATCGGAAAATGGTACTTTCAAACCGACGGAGTTACCATCGACAATGTAGCGTGTTTCATGGCCTATCTGAAACTATTTATGATTAGAACACTGACCTCTGCACTTCTGGGATGGTGGGCGACGCCGACCACTATCTCTTCGGCTGCCGACGCACTATTAAAGACCATATAAGAAAGCCAGCAGACCTAAATAAACCCGCTTGGCTCTCTGGTGTATTAAAGAATAAAATCTCTGAATCTAAGATTAGATCATGCGTGTTGGCGGCCGGCCCACCACCCACTGATTAATTTATTTCTCTTCCGCCTCTCATGCCTCGTTTTTTTCCCCTTGGCGTTATCTAAAATTATTTTATTGGCTTTTTTTTGATGTTTTAAATTTCATCTCATATGTAAATTTCGCCTACATTCTTAATTTTTCATTCCCATTTTGTATGATTCTCATGTGCAAATGCATCAGATTTTATTACCCATTACATAACTCACCATATTTAAACCATTATCATATTTCATAATTCTGTTTTAAAGTTTTTAAAGGTTTTGTCTTGTACTTTAAAAAAAATGTAATGTGTTTTATTTTATTGCGAAATTTTGGTGTTGTGCTGTATGATGCAAGCCTCAATCCACATAAGAAATGCGTATGCGTCCCTGTAAACTGGCGAGGTGTTCGCCGGTCGTCACGTCATTAATCTGATTGTTGACCCTGTTGGCCCGTTTTGTATGTTTTTAGTGATTAATAAATGATGGTGCCCTTGGTGTTTGGGGGCGCACGTGGGGGGTCGACTGTGCATCCCGCCGTTGGGGCGGGTTGGCTCGCTGTCCTCTCATGTGCTGCGGTGGAAATCACCTCCACTTCCCATGCAAAGGCCCTGTTGGGCGAGCCGGGAAGTGGTGGGTCTAGAGAGAGAATGTTGCGTGTTCTCTGCAGATTAGACGAACAAAGAAGTAGGGAAGTAGTGCATAAATGGTTGGGTGACGTACCAAAAAAACCCTTCTTGGAGGGAATACGCAAGCCTGCGGACCGCTGACCCAAGTGCACCGAAAAGGAAGGAGACTATGTAGACAAATGACGAACTTGTTTAACCCTCACATTTGTATAGAGAAATTGAAAAAAATAAAGTGTGTACCATTTTTGAGTCTCGTATTTGCTAATACGAGAGAGACTCAATATACAATACAATTTAATCACCAATACACAATACTTTCCTATTTCCAATTTACTCAATTTACAATACACAATAATTTCCTATTTTCAATCAAAATCTATAAACACAATGGGCTACAAATTCATTCTAAAACTCGTCAACTTCGCTCGCGCGTTCTTTTCAATCACGCGTCCTCCTATTTTTAATCGCAAATACTTTGAGAAATTGCCTGCCTTTAAATATTCATACAGGCGAAGAGAGCGTAGCATGCATTATGCATGAGGAGTATGCGGGAACAATGTCGATTTAATGAAGAACGGTAGAATGGGCAGGGGGCGAACTAGATAAATAACCACTCTATTAGTCGAGGAGCATATTTTCCCCGGTTCTAGTTCCGGAATTTTGTAATGGTGGAATGGGATTTTAATTTTTAAAGATGCAACTTAAACGACTCTAAAGAGCGGGTTAGTTTAGGACAACTTGGAAAGGGACGATTTTCCATTAGGCGTGAACATGATTTGGAAGTGTTATTCATTCAGTGCAATAGTCTGGCGTTTAGATATAAAGTATAATTACAGATACTGATACTCGGGTGGCTGGTTTGGGCCATATTTGGCAATGCTGCGCCAGACACGAGACATACTATATCAAGTAATGGACATACACACACAGAGAGTACTGACACAGAAGAGGTAAGAAATTGATTAACGTCTCACTGGAGTAAAACAACGAGCTACGACGGTCTGGGTTTAATCCCTAGGGGAAAGGTAGGTAGGTATTTTAATTAAAGTTGCACTGGTGTAACACAATCTCGCCGTGAACAAAGCTAACCAGAGCATGATGGAAGAGATATCTCGTCATCATAAAAAAACGACAATATCTTCATTTCGAATTCAATCAGCATTATTGATGAGTCTCGTTTGGTCAAAATTGGTCGTATCTTGATGGAAGTGATATCTCAAAACCACTTATAGTGTTAAAAAGCATTTTTTAACTTTTTCTGCGTATAATTTCATTGTACAATGTATTTAGTTAAATTAGAAATCTACGTTGCGACGTTTTGGACATCAAACTCTGGCCATCCCCATTACGTCCTCCCTTCTGTGTCTGTCTCTTGTCTTCCTAACCCATCCCATTCTTTTCTTTCTCCTTTACAGGACTCGTCTGACCGTGGTTCAAAATTACGTGGTATTGTCCTCGGATCTATCTCTTTGGGACTGCTCCCGGACCGTCATCAATAGCCCGTTGTGTTGCTCCAGTGTGATATTAATTACAATACTTACCTACCTTCATAGGACACGGTTGAGGGATTTATGGCGCAAGAGCCATATTTGGCCATGTAGCATGGCCAGACGAAACACAGACAATATCAAGTAGCAGACATACACACTAGGAAAGTTTTTCTGATACGGAGAGAAATACACCGAGGGAGGAATTCAACCTGCGCCTTCTACAACTCACAGGTTGCTAGTTCAGTGGACATACCCAATGAAACAGACACCTCTTCAGTGTCCGGGGCCGTCGTGGCTCAGTGGGTATGCCGACTGCGCTAGCAAGCTTCGGGTTGTATGCTGCGCATGTTTGATTCCTTTCAGGTGCATTCCTCCATGAGTGTATTTCTTATGCCAGTAAAACTTACATTGTGTGTCTCTTACTTAATGTTTTTTGTCTTGTGTCTTGCGCAGCATGGCCAAATATGGCCCTTGCGCCATAAAACCCTCAAGCCAACCAACCAAAATGTGCCTTGTTTTGTTACACTGTTTTTGTACACTTAGTTGTAAAAAGTATTTTAAAAACAAAGAGAGTAAATATTTACCCTGTAACGTCCCTAACAGCTCGGTATCAGGTCAACATACGAAATATATTTCGGGATGGTCTTCCATGGTAGCCTAATTGCAGTCCAGATGGTGTTAGGGATGCACGACCCCCCTGTGATTCAACTTTTCCCTGAGAAATCTGGCGGCTCACAAGAACTTTTGGTTTGGTTTGTTTATGGCGCAAGGTCCATATTTTGCCATGCTGCGCTAGACACGACATACAATATCAAGTAATAAACATACACACAATGAAATTTTTACTGACACAAGAGAGAAATACACCCATTTAGGAATGCACCTGGAAGGAATCGAACCTGCATCGCGTAAAACTGGAAGGTTGTTAGCGCAGTGGGCATACTCACTGAGCCACGACGGCCCCAGAACTGTTGGAGGTCCATTTTGTCTGTTTTGCAGCCCCCACGACCAAGGAATAGAAATCCTTGATTGTAAGATATTGTACATATCGTATTGAAGTAAACGTCAGTTCATAGTAATTTATGCTCCATCGTTCTGTTCATTGAACGCCACTGGGCCCACTACATCACAACCCTCTGAGGTTCAAGATCGAAAAAATCCGTTCTGAAACCTGCTTTCACTGCCCATCCAGATTCAAAGAAATTATTCTCTATTTCTCTGCTCGAAATCTGAACTTAAATATATTATTCAAACTAAATTTTATCTGTACACAAGCTTTCCAGGAAATCAATTTATTTAACCCCCTTAGTGGTTGTCTCGACGAAGTACCTTGTCTTGCAAAGAATTAATCAGATCTTGATGGACGAGATATCTCGTCATTAGAAGAAAACTAACCTCATCTTGATCTCGTCATTATGAAAACAATCGACGATATCTGATGACGGTACATCTCGTTATTACCAATATTGGTCACATCTTGATGACCGAGATATCTCGTCCAAACCACTTGGAGGGTTAACCCTCTTGGTGGTTGTCCCGACGAGGCTCCATTATAAGAATACTGACCAGTTCTTGATGGTCGAGACACCTCATTAGAAGAATATTGACCAGATTTTGATGGACGAAACATCCCGTTAGAAGAATAATAAGCAATCTCTGGATGGACGAGATACATGATTAGAAGAATACTGGCCAGATCTTGGTGGACGAGACATGTCATTAGAAGAATATTGACCAGATCTTGATGGACGAGACACATCATTAGAAGAATACTGACCAGATCTCTTGATGAACGAGACACATCATTAGAAGAATACTGACCTGATCTTGATGGACGAGACATCTCATTAGAAAAATACTGACCTGATCTTGATGGACGAGACATCCCGTTAGAAGAATTGATGGACGAGACATCTCATTAGAAGAATACTGACCAGCTTTTGATGGACGAGACATCCCGTTAGAAGAATACTGACCAGATCTCTTGAAGGACGAGACACATCATTAGAAGAATACTGATCAAACCATGATGGAGGAGACATCTCATTAGAAGAATACTGACCAGATCTCTTGATGGACGAGACACATCATTAGAAGAATACTGACCAGAACGTGATGAACGAGACATCTCATTAGAAGAATACTGACCAGATTGTCAATATCTTGATGACGAGATGTCTCGTCATTAAAAAAAATGATCAGATCTTGGCGGACGACATATATAGTCGATATCACTTGCAGGGTGGTTAATTATTAAGGATGAACAAACATTGCCGTTCTGGCAGAAGAAAATATGTTAAATATAGAGAATAATTTGTACAATAAAATACTAGCCTTTACATTAAACCCCCAAGTTGTTTCGACGAAATATCTCGTCCATCAAGATCTGACAAATTTGTTCCAATGCTGAAATACCTCACCATCAAGATATTGCCGATTTTTGTTATGATAACGGGATCAAGATCTGCTAAATTTTTTTCTGATGACGAGATATCTCGTCCATCAAGATCTGGCCAGAATTACTAATGACGAGTTAGTTCGTCGGAACAACCACCTGGAGGGTTAAACAAATATTTCTTTTCCATTCCATAGTAAAATTTTTATTTCTTTGCAAAGTTAAGAAATATTTAGATAAATGTTTAAATTCGACAGAAAAAAGCAATATAAATATACTTTTGTTTTCATATATATAGTTTTTAAAAATGTGTTTAAGGAACGTTCGTGAAGCCACAATAATTCAATGTTCTACGACAAAATTACTTAATCTCTCGCAAGAATTTCCATCATGGAAAAATTCAAAGTCCATTACCACACTTTAAAAATTTGCAAGACATAACTTAGTTCCCAGAAAAATAATCCTCTACTACTTAATTTGCTGTATTCCAAGTACGGCTTCATTTTAAGTGGTATTTTGCATAATTGTTTTTTAAAAAACTTTATATCTTCAGTTTCTAACATTAAAGTCTCAACACAAATGAAAAACATTCCATTCGAGACTTGAACACAACGGTGTTGAAAATGATATTCTAAAGAGTTTAATGGGGGGGTAATCAAGAACTCTTAATTAACGCAAAGGGTTTATTTTTCATTTTGTGTTCAAATAAACTTGGGTTAAAAATTAAACTTAAAGCATTTTTTCTTTTATATTCAAAAGCTGAATTCAAGTTGTTACTTTATGGGTAAAAAATATCCATGCAAGTCTAGAGGAATGAAAAACACTAAACTTTTTTTATCTTCCGCTTGGGTTTCGAAAACTGGGATTTTTTGGTACACATATATGCACATAAAAACGAACTTTTCTCAGCGGTACAAGATTTCTGCTTTGTAAAAATACGTTTCTGACGCTGATTATAATTTAAGCGGCTAACGCGTTATCTTTTTTTCATAACGAATATAATAGAAAAATGCAGTAACATCGTGTAACAACTGAGAGTTTTTAGTCACTGAATCATTAGGCATCACAAGCACAAATAAACACGTTAACCTGAAATTCACCTTCATTGAGGATTGGTGGTTCGGTTTCATGGCGCGGAAATTTGGAGCAATCTACGCCAAACACAAAGGTAGGGTCGAATTAACACAAAGGTCAAACTGGATGAATACAAAGGGCTATTGGGTACGGTATCGATCCCGAAAGGAAATATCTGAGGACAACACCTGGTAATTTTCAACCGCGGTCACATGACGAGGTCAACACCTGCGCTGGAACCCCACTCTCCAAACTTCCACAACACGCCAACGTGAGTCATTTAATGCCACGAAAGATTTAACGATCACCCACCCCTGTGTCACGACGGTCTTAAATTGAACCATGTCTCGAACTCGCAACCCTCCAGTTACTAATTCGTTACTCTTCCAAACTTGCAGGTTGTTATCGCAGTGGGCAAACCCATGGCAGTTACAATTTTCTGAGGGATTTGTTTTCACAGTTATGTCTCTACTTCAGCATTGAACTCATCAATTTTCAACATATTCAGCACTGTACTTACCCCATTGTATTACTCGACCCCACTACTCCTACTGGAGATTAAGGCCCCTTTGGGGCCATGTGCTCCATAAAGCATCCACACATGCACTGCTCCAACCACACCTAGAACTTTGATTTATTTAATAATGAGACCATATATTGTAAACTTTTTCTATTTTTTGCGTAAACAGTTATTTGGTGCGAAATACATGCATTGAATATTTCAGTTTCTAAGGAAATGGTGAATGGATATTCTTGTGGTGGTTAGGTAGTTAATTAACGCTGACAGTTAATTAACGTAGTCAGTTAATTAACGTCGAAATTTCAACGATGGTTTATTGTGCATGAATATTCAACAATTAATTTACAATTTGAAAGATTAAAGGGTTGTTTGATATTAATTGCTATTGAGAGGTTGTTGTCCAATATTAATTGTAGCGTATTTCGGTAGCTTTTGAATGACACCACTTTCTCTGTCCTCACTCCAAGCAACCAAATCCACACTGGCGCAAAGCTCGCACAACAACCTAGATTTCAACGTATTGCGGAATCCCTCCCCAGTGCGCATGCGTACTCGGTCTGAAGGTCATGTCAGGTACGGAAACCCTTTGTCTACATGCCGCTATATTTATCTTTTGGATGTTTCTTCTCGTTCTACAATAAGACGAAACAGTTGTAACTTTTTTGTAGTGCTCGATTCTTCATCCATACCCCGGTGCTCTTTAAAGACATATTCACATAAAAAAAGTTCTGCCTTTAGTACTCGTTCTGAAGATCATGTCAGGAACGGAAACCCTTTGTCTACATGCCGCTATATTTATCTTTTGGATGTTTCTTCTAGTTCTACAATAAAATGAAACAGTTGTAATACTTTTTTGTAGTGCTCGACTCTTCATCCATACCCCGGTGCTCTTTAAAGACATATTCACATGAAAAAAGTTCTGCCTTTAGTACTCGGTCTGAAGATCATGTCAAGAACGGAAACCCTTTGTCTACATGCCGCTATATTTATCTTTTGGATGTTTCTTCTAGTTCTACAATAAAATGAAACAGTTGTAATACTTTTTTGTAGTGCTCGACTCTTCATCCATACCCCGGTGCTCTTTAAAGACATATTCACATGAAAAAAGTTCTGCCTTTAGTACTCGTTCTGAAGATCATGTCAGGAACGGAAACCCTTTGTCTACATGCCGCTATATTTATCTTTTGGATGTTTCTTCTAGTTCTACAATAGGACGAAACAGTTGTAACTTTTTTGTAGTGCTCGACTCTTCATCCATACCCCGGTGCTCTTTAAAGACATATTCACATAAAAAAAGTTCTGCCTTTAGTACTCGTTCTGAAGATCATGTCAGGAACGGAAACCCTTTGTCTACATGCCGCTATATTTATCTTTTGGATGTTTCTTCTAGTTCTACAATAAAATGAAACAGTTGTAATACTTTTTTGTAGTGCTCGACTCTTCATCCATACCCCGGTGCTCTTTAAAGACATATTCACATAAAAAAAGTTCTGCCTTTAGTACTCGTTCTGAAGATCATGTCAGGAACGGAAACCCTTTGTCTACATGCCGCTATATTTATCTTTTGGATGTTTCTTCTCGTTCTACAATAAGACGAAACAGTTGTAACTTTTTTGTAGTGCTCGATTCTTCATCCATACCCCGGTGCTCTTTAAAGACATATTCACATAAAAAAAGTTCTGCCTTTAGTACTCGTTCTGAAGATCATGTCAGGAACGGAAACCCTTTGTCTACATGCCGCTATATTTATCTTTTGGATGTTTCTTCTAGTTCTACAATAAAATGAAACAGTTGTAATACTTTTTTGTAGTGCTCGACTCTTCATCCATACCCCGGTGCTCTTTAAAGACATATTCACATGAAAAAAGTTCTGCCTTTAGTACTCGTTCTGAAGATCATGTCAGGAACGGAAACCCTTTGTCTACATGCCGCTATATTTATCTTTTGGATGTTTCTTCTAGTTCTACAATAAAATGAAACAGTTGTAATACTTTTTTGTAGTGCTCGACTCTTCATCCATACCCCGGTGCTCTTTAAAGACATATTCACATGAAAAAAGTTCTGCCTTTAGTACTCGTTCTGAAGATCATGTCAGGAACGGAAACCCTTTGTCTACATGCCGCTATATTTATCTTTTGGATGTTTCTTCTAGTTCTAAAATAAGACGAAACAGTTGTAACTTTTTTGTAGTGCTCGACTCTACATCCATACCCCCAGTGCTCTTTAAAGACATATTCACATGAAAAAAGTTCTGCCTTTAGAATTACGATAATACAATAGCCAACACGTGTATTACATTTTATATTTGCATAGAAACGTAAATTTGGCTTGAGGAGGGAAAGCAACGAGATGAAAAACAGACACGTACGTACGTATTTTAATTAACGTCGCACTGGGGAAACACGACGGGCTATTGGCGACCGCCACCGATGAATCTCCAAGGGAAAAATCCGAAGACAACATCTCGCAATTTCTAATCAGTCACATAGCAAGATATTCTTGTGTAAAAAAATAAACTCTACACGACACTTGTACTGTTCTGCCTGACGGTGTATATGTAATCGTTAAAGTGTGAAATCCGTTATTTCATGAAATACCTCGTTATGTCATGAAATAACTGATCAAGTCAGTTAAAGTGTAAAACCGACTTGTATTCTATGGTTTAACTAGTTATTTCATAGAATAACGATCTACACCCCGTTAAGGTGTAAAATAACGGACTAAATAAAGTTCCGAATTCAAAAGCCTGTAAAGTGAGAACTACTGGTCAGATATTTTTGTAATTAACGATAATTTGGTGAACTTAATATATAGAGATTACTGTAGCCGAATATGTTTTTTGCACCAGACTCTCAGAACATCAACGAGAAACACATGCAATTCTATGCAATTCTAAATGCCATTTTAGTAATCCCTGTTGTACCAAATGATTTTATTGTGTCTTTGTTTAAGTAACATTTTGTATGCTGTATAATTCAGTAAAATTGTTTATTTTACACTTTAACTGTCTATCATTAGTTAATTTATGCAATAACTAGTTATTGCATAGAATAACTAGTTAAAGTGTGGAGTTATTAATTTATTACACACTTTAACTGACTTAACCACTTATTTCATGAAATAACTAGGTATTCTATGAAATAACTGAATTATACACTTTAACGATAACATATATATCCAATACTGTAAACAGGAATTTCTGTCTGACACTATTAGTAATGTGTCAGACATTTCTCACTAGTTATATATGTGCTAATCTAAGCATTGTTAACAAACCTGTCAGACAATTCTGCAGCAAGTAAACCGTCTATTTTTCTGAGTATGTGACAGTTCTCCTAATTTCGATGTCATATTTTTTCAATTTATTTGTAAGTTCTTGCGTGATTATGTCACCATTGACAATAGAATTGGATAAACTTGATTATTATTAATAATATTTAATTAAAAGCTTTCGCGAAGTTTCAGTACTGACATGTTTATGGAACATCTATTGATTAGTTGTATAAATATCAAACTAACATCGATAAAAAATAAATTATAATACGCCATAACAATAAATAATATGTTTATGTATTCAAATAATGAATCCTGTGGTATAAATAAATACTATTCGATGAGGTATCTCGTCATTAACAAAACTGACCAGATCTTGATTGACGAGATATCTCGTAGCTAGAAGAAAATTGAACAAATCTTGATCACGTCATCATCAAAGTATCGGCAAAATTTTGATGAAGTATCTTGTTCATCAAATTGGTCGTATCTTGATGGATGAGATATCTCGTAAAAACCACTTGAGGATTTAATGTACCAAATCAATTTATTTCAGTCATTTATTGCATATGTATGTAAATAAATTAAATCATTAATAAAAGCAATTCGCAAAATGTATATCAAAGTGCGACTTTCTCGAAATATTTTAAGGACATTTCAATTAACGTCTCACTAGAACAACACAACGGGCTGTGACTTTCTTGAAAGAACATACTGAATGTACTGAAGTCACACCAGATAGAAATATATGACAAATATTTTTAGTTACTATAAACATGCTATACATTTCTATCCGACAGTTCTGTGCAGAGTTATCAATGCGAGACATACGAGACAGGGTTAGGTTTTTAAGGTAGGTAGGTAACTGTTAACGTCTCACTGGAGCAACAAAACGGGCTATTGGCAACGGTCCAGAATCAAACCCGAAGGGAAAGATCCAAAGAAAACACATAATTTTGAATCATAGTCAGATAACGAGGTCACACCTGTGATCTGGCACTCCAATCTCCGAACTTTCACACCACGCCAACGTGAGGACATTTAATAACACGACAGATTTAACGTGCACCAGACCCCTTTGTACACGACGGTCTTTGGATGGACGGAATTTGGAACTCGCAACCCCCATTTGCTAATCCGATGCTTTTCCAACTGGGGTGGTTCGATTCCTGTCAGGTGCATTCCTCCCTGGGTGTATTTCTCTCTTCTGTGTCAGTAAAACTTTTATTGTGTGTGTCTATTACTTGATCGTGTATGTCCTTTGGCGTAGCATGGCCAAATATGGCCCTTGAGCCATAAAACCCTCAAATAAACCAACCAATCCAACTGGGCTACCGTTGTCGTAGGTTTTTTAAGACGTAAGAGCCATATAATTGCCAAGCTGCCTGAAACAATGTCAAGTTAATGAACATACACACTGAAGTAAACTTTGACCGACATAGATAATGGAGAGGGAGGAATCGAATCTGCGCAGTCTACAATTGACAAGATGCTATCGCAGTGGGCAATCCCTCTGAGCCGCGGCTATCCTGCTGTACGACACTATGGTAACTGCATTCAGAATTGCTATGGTAACGGCATTCAGAATTGCTATGGTAACTGCATTCAGAATTGCTATGGTAACTGCATTCAGAATTGCTATGGTAACTGCATTCAGAATTGCTATGGTAACGGCATTCAGAATTGCTATGGTAACTGCATTCAGAATTGCTATGGTAACGGCATTCAGAATTGCTATGGTAACTGCATTCAGAATTGCTATGGTAACTGCATTCAGAATTGCTATGGTAACTGCATTCAGATGTAAACAGTCTGCGGAAGTCACTGTTGGACAGTTGATGGAACTCTTGATACAGATCTATACAGGTGCAAACATAAATAAATTATTTATTTTCCTTTTATTCAGATAGAACTACCTGTGAGTAGCCGTGTGTGGTCCTTTTTTCCAATCCGTCACTTATTAATTTTATCCTGTTTTTAACCCTCCAAACGTTTCGACGAAAGATCTCGTCAATTTTGCTAAGGACCAGATCGAGACAAAACTGCCCTAATACTCCAAGTGGAATGAAGATTCAAGTAGGAAAAGCAAATTGTCCTTAGGCCAGAACTGGTGATAGTTTTGAACAGGTTTTTTCGCCAGTCATGTCACTACAGGGTGGTTTTCGACGGGAAAATAAACCAACGGGAGGGTTAATGACACGGTATCGTTTGGAGATAATACTGTCCCATTACTTCAAGGGAAAGAAGTTCCAAGTAGGGAAAAGAAATTTCCCTTGCCCAGAACTGGTGATAATTAGGAAGAATTTTTATACCAGTTGCTGGACACTACAGGGCTGTTTCGCGAAGATAAACCATTAGAGGTGTTAAAATTTCTGTGAAAAAGCTAGGGTAAATTATTTTTAATCTACACTATTAATGTGTGATAGTTTGTCTGTTGGAAATCTATCTTTGTCTCAACCACAGCACGTAGAGATCTGAGAGAGGTGTCAAAATACGCATAATAAACTGGGAAAGTTATTCCGCCCCTTCAAAATTTTCAAAAATTTAAATTTTAACATAAAATGTTTAAAAAATCACCTGATTGGACAGAGTGCCGTGACGTCACTGGCTGATTCCGTAACGCTTCCGTAGCGGTTTTTGCCCCTACTTTTTTATTATGTTTTTGACAGACTTGACTTAAATATTCGTGTTAAATTCGATAAAAAAACGTAAATGTTCAAAATTCGATATACAGTACTTTTTCGTGTCTTACATTTTACTACTTTAAATAAACATTTAATATACTACTTTTTCGAGCCTTATATTTTACTTCTTTAAATAAGCATTATTTTTTATATTTATTTCACATCCAATACAGCAAACCTGTACAACTCGACTCTTCAATCCATCGCAATTTGGAATTTCAAATTGTTTACTGCTGCCTTTTTTATAGCGATTGTTTTTTGCGATTATTACTCTTTTTAACGACAATGCCAAAAAGAAAAGGTTCCATAACAATCAATTCAGATAAATATAAACTACGTGAAAGATGTCACAATGAATCTAAGGAACAAGCTACCAATAAAAGACTAGTCGAAGCTGAACGTCAGGGTGAAATTGGGAAATTTACATGAAGACTTGCAATGAGACGGCGAAAAATCTAATGTCGTTTACTAACAATCAGTTATCCCGTGACACATTAAACCATAAAACATTTAAATCTGAATAATAATGATACAATTATAGAATTATATAACAGTGAATCTATAAGAAGGCATGCCAAAAAAGAGTAAAAAATCCAAGAGGGAGGTATTTACTAACACGTTGTCCTTCGTAACGGGGGCCATACAGCTAGTAGAAATTAAAGGTTGATTATTCTAAGTATGTACGTCATCTGACCGTAGTTCAAATATTACGTGGTGTTGTTGTCCTTGGATCTTTCCGTTCGGGTTTGATCCCGGACTGTCGCCAATAGCTCGCTGTGTTGCTTCAGTGAGACGTTAATTAAAATATATACCTTCTAAGAATGTAATGACAGTGTAGGAAAAAGAAAAGGAAATTTGTAAAATATCGATTTTCCTACCTCTACAAATATTACGACATGCAGTCCTCAAATATCTTACTTGTGTGTGCTTCATGACAATATTTACCTTAAACAGACCTTACACTGCTTCCACTAACGGATTCTGAAATTTCGTTTCCTAATACAAACAGTTAGGAAAGAAACGAAAAAAAAAAGATAACTCCTTCAAAATCAGAATTTCTTTACACGAGCTATTGAGATCTCGACGTTCAAGAAACAGCAAAAGCATTCTACGCTTTCATAAACCCCGTCGATTCAGTATTTCATCAACTTTGCTTCGACAGGAATTCCTGCACCCAAGCATTTGGAAAACTTGGACGTGAAAATTGCGAAAAGTAAAATACGAAACAGAAAAAATGTTTTTTTAAAAAATGGCAAATCTCCCGTTGGCCCAGGAAATAGAAATCAAACCCAGAAAACACCATTTCGAGAAGACGACAAAAGCAAAAGACGTAAAAAAGAAAATGGCGAATGCATGCAGAGCGAATGGAAGAACTAATTTTTCATCGAATATGTTGCGTTTCTCTCTCGTAGCCGTGTACTAGCAGTGAGAAAATGCAATAAACTTCATAAAAGAAGCTTCGCAGGCCTTCACAGCTGTCTGGGTATGAGAGTTGTTAGAATTCGCAGAGTTGGAGAATGTTCTAAACAATCTTATGTATGTCGGTTTTACATCGTAACATTTTGTCACGGATACGTAAAATTTGGGAAAAAATTCTGTTTTGTGTGCGAAATCCAATTTAAATGTTGCTTGTTCGGGGGTTGGGGTGGAGTGGAGAAATGGATTTACGCAAACTCGGAAGGAGGAAATAAATACTTTTTCCGTTTTCGTATTGAACGGAAGGATTCCTGGGAGAATGTTGGAAAAGTCGTTGCGAAGTGTGTGCGTTTAAATGGGTGATGGTAACGCTATAAGCAGGTCTTTTGAAGTGGTTTAATCTGTTTTCAGGATTTTGGGATTCGATCGAGTTTATTTGAATGTCACTAGGTCACACAAACACGGTTACAGGATTTGATTTGGTACTTTGGGGTGGAAATGGACGATGCAAATAGAGAGTTCTTAGCTGGGTTTAAAAACGGGCGATTAAATACCAATAAAGACAGTTTTGGAGTTTGGGTTGAATTACCATTACCGAAATAGTACTACCGGTTTTCTAAATCATCTGGGTTGCCTTGACGAGATATTTCATCATTAAAAGAAAACTGAAGAGATCTTGAGGGATATCTCGTCATTAGAAGAAAACCAAACAGATATGGATGGACGAGATATCTCGTCATTAGAACAAAATTGACCAAATCTTGGTGAACGATGTACCTTGACATTAGAAGAAAATTCACCAGATGTTAATGGACTATACATATCGTCATTAAAAAACTGACCAGATCTTGATGGATGAGATATGTCACATTAAAAAATGACTAGATCTTGATAGACGAGATATATCGTCATTAAAAAACCTGAACAGATCTTGATGAATGAGATGTATCGACATTAAAAAACTGACCAGATCTTGATGGACGAGATATATCGCCAGTAAAAGAAACCTGAAAATATTTTGATGGACGAGATATATCGCAATTAGAAGAAATGGAACAGATCTTGATCTCGTCATCATGAAATAATTGGTATCTTGGTGACGATATATCTCGCCATAGAAAAATTTGTAACATGATGAAAGACATCTTATCGAATTCATCTTGGGGCTTAACCATGAAATTTTTAAAGAAATCAGTTTTAATTGAATTTTAGATTTTAAACTTCCAAGTTGTTTCGATGAGATATCTCGGCCATCAGGATCGGACCAATTTTACTAATGACAAGATATTTCGTCATCAAGATACTGCCGATACCTTGACGATCAAAAGATCAAGATCTGTGCAGTTTTTTGTAATTTTCCAGGATCAATTTATGAGGGATTTTCAGTGTGAACCAAACAGGACGGAACGCGAATATTTCACTTCCGAAAACCAAACGGTCTCTCATTATACATATAGGGTAACTTAAAAAATGCACTAGTTTATATTCCTTTGGTCGATATTTGGCCTTTAACCCTCCCAGTGGTTGGTTTCTCAACAAAAACCTGAAAAAATGATGCATTTCTTAAATTTATAGTACTCATATTTTTCATTTGGTTTAAAGCCGTGCGAATAGCCTCCATCTTTCCATCGAATGTATCAATGATCTTACTTTCGTTATTTTTGGTTAAGTCGTATTTTTAACCTGTATGTACTATAATCAATTTCGTAACTTTAATAATCACATTTTTTATCTTGATACAATTAAATTTTGAGCACATTTTATCTGATATTTGCACAGACATAAAAAAGGCAGGTTGTCGCAATGAAGTTCAGTCACTGAATGTCTGAGTACTCACTCATACACATAATATGCAAAGTATCATGACAGTATACCTAGACAATTTCGACGTTGGGCGGGCATAGACACCAAACGCATAATTTACTGATTTTGCATTAGAATGGCCCAAAACGGATATAGAAATGGTGCTAAAGTATTCAATGCACAAAAACTCCAATTTTATTTACATAGATTTTGTTTAGTGTCTCAAACAATGACGGGTTAGTGTTGATTGATATTGAGCTTCCTTTATGGCCTTAGATCCATCATTCAACGCGCAGGGATAAAGTACATTTATTTTAACGCCACCAGATATCTACACTGTACTGACAAGTCACCGGACACTTGGAGTAAAAACAAAACAGCATTTATTTTGGGGTCTGATCATAATTTAAATTTTCAATTTCAGAGTCCCCATCCACATGTGTGAATTCAGAGATAACTACTGAGTATAGACTGAAATTTAAGGAATGAATGTCCTATAAAAATGTGGAACGTTTTATATAAAAATCTAAACACTGACGTAGCAATCGCTTTATTATCCCTAAATATCCATATCTAGAAAGTTAACCCTCTGCATACGTCGGGGCAGAATATCGTTTCCTTCTTTGCTAACGGCAGCAAGCCCGATGGCTTTACATGCAACTTACTGAAACCGGCCGAAACGGCCTTTACAATGCTTTCCCCCAGGAGGAGAGGGAATAGGTGTCGTCCCATTATCACCTAATGTGCCGGTTTCTATTGTCGGGTCGTGGGTATGCCTAGAAGGGACAGATCCTTTCTGGGTAAACTGAAAGGTCGGCGGTGACTTTTTAAGTGTATCTTTTTCATTTACTCAATCTCTCACAGACTAGATGCTCGAGGATAAACAATTTGGGAGGCTCCCCGTCGACAACCCTGACATCTTTGTCAACGGGGGGATTAGGCTATTCACGCGCGGGTCTCTTTGTAGCACAGAAAATAAGGGATGGAAATCGTAGCGTGCTTCGGCGATTCTTCGGCGAGTTTGAGGTCTGAAAGAATCCGAGCCTTTCGTAAAGAGGGGACTCAAAACTTTCCACCAGTTGGGCCGGTCCCCTTATCCAGAGGGTTAAATAAGCACCATCATGTCTTACGGGACTGAACTATTTTGACTAATCAATAATTTTCTAAAGGGGTTACAGCATAGTTCAGTCCCCTAGGACCTGAGCTCATGGTGGTAAGCATTTTATATTCTAAATATTAATATTTAGGAATAGTAGAGTGACTACTACTTCGGGGTTTTTTATATAAAATATTGCACTTTTCTATAGGTAGGTAGGAAGGAGGTATTCAATTAACATCGCACTGGAGCAACACAACGGCTATTGATGACAGTCCGGGATCAAACACGTCTGGAAAGATCCGAGGACGACAACACGTAATTTTGAGCGACGTCAGATGACGAGGTCACTCTTGAGACAGCACCTCAATCTCCAAACTTCCACGCCACGCCAATGTGAGGACATTTCAGGCCACGACCGTTTTAAAGTGCACCAGCCCCCTTTGCATAAGACGGTCTTTAGTTGGATCGCAACCTTCCGGTTCGTAATCTGTTACTCTTCCAACCTGGCTACCGCCTCAGGATACCCGGACACCTGGAATAGAAATAAAACAAAGCATTTATTTTGGGGTATGACAATGAATTTGAATTTTCTACTTCAGAGTCCACATCCACATGGGTAACTACAAAACTAACTACTGAGTATAGACTGAAATTTAAGGTTGCTTTGTTGGTTGTTTTGGGGGTTTTATGGCGCAAGAGACATATTTGGCCATGCTGCGCCAGACACAATGCAATATCAAGTAATTGACACAAGGCATACCATATCAAGTAACTGACACAAACACAGTGAAAGATTTACTGACAGACAGAAATATAACCAGAAAGTAATGCAACTTGCAGGAATCGAGACTGCGCCACCTACAACTCGAAGGTTGCTAGCGCAGTGGGCATACCCACTGAGCGACGACGGCCCCTGAAATTTAAGGATGGAATGTAATTTAGAAATGTGCAAGTGTTTAATATCAAAATCCAAACACTGAAGTAGCAGTTACATTTATTATTCTTAAATATCCATATTTAGAATGTTAAATAACTACCATCATGGACACAAGTCCTAGGGGATTGTACCATTTTGACTAGTCAATAATTTCATAATAGGATGCCAGCACAGTTCATTCCCCTAGGACTTGTGATCATGATGGTAGTTATTTAACATTCTAAATACGGATATTTAAGGATAACAATCTGATTACAATTTCAGTGTTTAGATTTTGATATGAATGCTTCACTTGCCAAACCGATTAACTCCACTTTCTGAATTTTATTAAATTTTAGTGTCAAAGCACTTGATTGACTCCTAACTGTATATATTCAAAACAAATTTCTCTAATAAGTATTAACACCACTAAATGACAAAAAATTTTTAGCCATTGAATAATAAATAATTTATTTCAGAAGCCAATCTGATTAACTCCATACTCTGATGTAAATCGTAATAAAAAATTTAGTTAAAACACTTTTTAACAAAGCAATTGACTACTTCTTATATACAGTGAGTCAAAGTAAAAACCAAACACCAAAGAAAATGAAAGGAATTTGTACGTACAGTTCGAACAAACACAAAAATGACGGGAGCTCAAATACAGCTAACGAAGAAGACATCATTTATATTGCTGATGAATCGATTTAAACAAAGTAATAATACTCGAAATATATGTAACAGAACAGTTTTTATTCATTTTTGCTAAAATCTTTACTAAAAATGTATAGAATGAAGTTTTTCTGTAATAAAAAATAATTTGAAGACTGAATTTGAATTAATATTTTTTTTTCACTTGCCAAATCGATTAACTCCCTTAATCACGCAAAAATTGTTGTAATAATAACGATTACTCCAAGGATATTCTATCTTATACTTTCTATATGTCGTTAGATAAATGATACATCTGCAGTAATTCAGTCTACATTGTTTATTTGAATTTATAATTTAAAAGGAATTTAAAAAAAAACAATGTATAATATTTTATCATTTTTCTCAACTTTTTGTTTTATGGAGTTAATCGATTTGGCAAGTGAGGCATTCATATAAGACGTTTGCACATTTCTATAGAAAGGTAGGTATTTAATTAACGTGACACTGGAGCAACACAACGGACTATTGACGACGGTGCGGATCAATTCCAATGGGAAAGATCCGATCAAAACACGTAATTTCGATCCACGGTCAGATGACGAGGTCACATCTGAGCTGGCACCAAGTCTCCAAACTTCCACACCGTGCCAACATTCGTTCATTTTAGGCCACGACAATTTAACGTGCACCAGCCCCTTTTGTACACGACTGCCTTTAGATTGGAATCGAACATGCAATCCTCCAGTTTTTTATGCGTTACTCTTCCAACTGAACTACCGCGTCCTTCAGTTCCTTATGACATGAATACCGCGGATATTCATGATGGTACGTATTATTTAACATTGTAAATATGGATATTTAGTGATAATAAATTGACTGTTACTTCAGTGTTTCCATTTCAAAGGACCACTCCCTTCTTAAATTTCAGTCTATACACACAAGTAGTTAACTGTAGTTACTCATGTGGATGTGGACTGTGAAATTGACAATTTAAATTTATAGTCATACCCCAGAATAAATGAGGTTGTTTCTACTCCAGGTGTCTGGTGATTTTTGTCAGTAGAGTGCATACCCTATTTTCAAAACACCGTAACTTTCATCTACAGGTGCACACATCCCCAACTGCCGTGCTTTTAAAAAATCTCCACTGAACATAACGCGGCCCAGAACTTATCGCCGCTAATGAACTCTCATGCGATCCTGCCCGATTTTTATCCCCGGACACTTTCAGAAATTGCTGCTTTTCAATATTCATGCAACTCAAGGAGGAGGATAAATTATGCATGAGCATCTTGCGCGAACAATGTCAAAGTAATAAAGAATCTCGAAACCTGTAGTGGAAAAATTCCCTCGCAGTTCGGGTGAACGCGTTGTACTGACTTGCTCAAAATTTTAAATTATCATCACAAGGAATACTCCTTTTTTTTGGTTCAAACCATTTTAATGAACTCACAGGACACAGTACAGGCACGACACACAACACAAAATAATAAAGGTAGTAAATATCAAAAACGAAACATCTCAGTCTCGATCACTCTCCAAAAAACACAACCCACCCGTCTCTCGCCACACTCGTTCTCAACTCTTTCCTTTCTCAAAGTCCTTCTGGGCATGCGCAAGAGCGCCATCTATCTTAGTCTGAAGTCTTTACAGACTTATAAACTCCTCCCCACAAGGAGGAAACTTTTCTCGAAGAATGAGGGAAAAGTTTTGATGACTCCACTGCCTGAAAAAGTCTCCAGATAGGTGCAGTCATTGGAAAAGTTCAAGAGTTCAAGTACACAAAATACACTGCACATGTACCAGATTATAGCAATCAGTGCCTTGAACTCAAAAATATTATACAAAAAATTATATACTTATTAAAAATTTAGGAAAACAATTTACACTAATGATAAGAAAAATTTAAAATTTTCACACATAATACAAATATCAAAATAAACAATAAACTTACTAATATAAAATAAAAGGATATGAGGTTTATGGGATGCGACTTAATGAATCAGCATTTTGATGCTGTTTCCCCCTCTTATGGACAACCTCATAATTGAATGGCTGCAGGATCAAAGCCCAACGTAAAAGTCTAGGGTTGGTTCCCGTATTTTTTGTCCAGCCAAACAAGGGGATTATGGTCCGTCTGGATGATGAACTTCTGGTGTCCATCCAAATAACATCGCAGCTTTTGGATGGCGAACACGATAGCTGCGCACTCTCTCTCGATGGTACTGTACTTTTGTTCTGCATTTGAGAACTTCCGACTCAAGTACATGACAGGATGTTCCTCACCAATGTCATTAATTTGGGACAAAACGATGCCAATCCCAAGATTTGACGCGTCACATTGGACGAGAAACTGTCTCGAGAAATCTGGACTGTACAACACCGGATTCTCCGACAACCGTTTCTTTAAATTGTCAAACGCCTCTTGACAAGCATCAGTCCATATGACAGCAGCACGACGATTTTTTCCTTTCAGCAGATCTGTAATTGGTGCTGAGAGGACTGAAAAGTCAGGAATGTATTTTCGATAATACCCCGCAAGTCCTAAGAAAGATCGGATCTGCGTCTTAGTCGCAGGGGTCGGAAAGTCCTTTACAGTTTGGATCTTCAATTCTCCAGGTGTTCTCTGGCCCTGACCAACCAAGTGCCCAAGATACTTTACGTACGCACGAGCAAACTGGCACTTAGAAGGCTTGATGTGCAGATGAGCTGCATTCATCTTTTCTAAGACGGTTTTCAAATGTTGTAAATGATCTTCCCAACTTAGGGAATAGATGGCTACATCATCCAAGTAAGGGCATGCAAATTCTCCACAGTCTTTCAACAGTTCGGCCATCAAACGACTAAAATCATAAGGGGCATTTTTCAAACCGAATGGCAATCTCAACGGTCGAAATGTCCCAAAACTGGTTACAAAAGCTGAATATCTTTGGGCTCGTTTACTCAGAGGTATTTGCCAATAACCTCGGGTCAAATCTAGAACGGTGATATACTTGGCAGCTGACACTTTTTCAACAAGCTGCTCAATGTTTGGCAGAGGAAAGTACTGGGTTCTAGTGACCTTGTTGAGTCTTCGATAGTCGATGCACGGTCTTGCATCCTTTCCTGGTACTTCTACCAGAATAAGAGGAGAAGTAAAATCAGATTCTCCTGGCTCAATGACTTTGAGCGACAGCATCTTCTCCACTTCCATCTTCAAAATTTCTGTTTGGCGTGGAGACATCTTGTAAGGTTTGGCACAGATGGGCCTCTCAGATTCAAGCTCAATGTCATGTTCAGTAAGATCAGTACACCCCGGCTGGTTTGAGAATGAGCTAGAGTATTTTGATAGCAACTCTCTCAGCTGCTCCTTCTGATCTTCTGACAAGCGACCATTTTGTTCTATGTCTTGCCAAATTTGTGTCATTTCCGAGACTTCAGGCTTCTGCTCGAGACTTGGAATGTCCTCCTCGTTGTCACAGTTCCTAATCTCTTTTAGACAGATTAAATTCACATTTTCGGGTCTCTGGAAATATGGCTTGAGCATGTTCACATGGTACACATGGGATTTGTCTTTTTCTGGAAACTGCACAATGTAGTTGGTTTCGGAAAGCTGTTTAACGACTTTCCCTGGGCCGATCCAATGAACTGCCATTTTGTTAGGCCTAGATGTAGCGACAACCAGCACAAGGTCGCCTTCACAAAATTTACGCTTCACAGCCTTGCGATCATACCATAGTTTTTGTTTGTCTTTGGCGTTCTCCATGTTTTGGACGGCTAATTCTTGACACCTTTTCATGCGGTTTAGTAGCTTGAAGACATATGATACTACGCTAGTCTTCTCTTCCTCGCTTTCCGTCAAGTTCTCGTACAGTAGAGTCGTGGGAGTCCTCAAATTCTGTCCATGAACCAGCTCAGCTGGAGTATATCCAGTACTGTCATGAGTAACAACTCGTAGAGCAAACAGGGCATGAGGCAAGATTTTCTCCCAATCAGGTCCTGACTCCAGACACAGGACTCGAAGAATTCTCTTCAAAGTTCTATGTAGTCTCTCCACAGGATTGCTCTGGGGATGATGTACGGAACTTCGCACTACTTTAACTCCAAATTTCTCCAGGAACTCCGTTGTGAGTGCACTTGTAAACGACGTTCCTTGATCGCTTTGCAGCTCCCTCGGGAAACCCATCCGACTAAAGATTTGCAGGAAACTATCGACCACGGTTGAAGAACTAAGATTTGGGACAGGAACCGCATCGGGATATTTGGAAGACATGCAAATTGCAGTGATGAGATACCGGTTTCCAGATGGTGTAGTAGGTAAAGGACCACAAGCATCCACATTAATCTTTGTGAAGATCTCCGAGATGACAGGAACGATCTTCATGGGTGCCTTCTTCTTATCCCGAGGTTTCCCGACTCGCTGACATTGGTCACAAGATCTGACAAATTCTTCAACATCTTTGTAACAATTCGGCCAAAAAAGAGTTTTAAAAAGAGCATCTTTAGTCTTGGTCACTCCTAAGTGAGCCGCTGTTCCTTCATGAGACAGTTTCTTTAATTGGTCCCGAAACTTCTCTGGAACAATCAGCAGTTTTCTCTGTGTACCATCCTTGTCACTTTTCAGATAGAACAGCATTTGATTAACGATTGCATACTTGGTTTCCTTTGCTAACTCCTCAGCTTCTAGGAAAAGTGGTTTCAACTCTTTACTCTTGCGCTGCTCTTCGACAAAATCATTCCGTGAGGCTTTAATCAGATCTGGAAGTGAGGCTTCTTCCGCCATAGGCAATACCTCTCCGTCTTCCTCTGTTAACACGGTACTGTCATTCTCTTCTCCAGGACTCGACTCAACTGGATACTCTTCAACTTCGGCTGTCAAAAGACTTTTCTGAGCTCTCGTCTGAACTGCATTAATAACTTGGATCTCCAGCTCCTTATCTTTTTTCATACTCTCGATCAGAGCAACGGTTTTGTTACTTAGTAGGTAATGCTCTTGATCCAGAAAACTGTCTCTTACAGCAGCTTTCGTAAGGACATGTCCCAATTCGCAGTTCAAATCAACTTCTGCAATGGGCAAGCAGACCGGGCTGTCTACTAATGGAGAAGCGAGCCACACATGCTCACCTGTGTACATATGTGGTTTGATAAATTTTCTGGGAATAAGATCGATGCTGGCACCAGTATCTCTCAAGATAGACATTTGGGTTCCATTTACTGTCCCAGCACTAGTATAAGGAGACATCAACTCAGGCACGTGTCTTCCAAAGACTTCATTGGCAGCTACTACTTCAGATCTCTTGAGCTTTGGGCATTGGGGTCTCAGATGTGATAACGAACCGCATTCATAGCATCGGAGCTGTCTTCTCTTTTTAAACTCTCTTTCACGGTTTTCGTTGCTTGCGGGTTCGGTTTTGACCGGATGTTTGTTCTTGTCATCCTTGAATGGTACTTTGGGTCTACTCCCACCAAAATGTCCCTTTGAACCTTGATAGCCATACTTCTTTGGAAATTCCTTCTTCCTGAAACTCTGCCTGATGGTTTCGTACTCCTCGATCACTTCTGCCAATTCAAAAGGTGTCTTCAACTTCATCCATTTGTCAAGAAAATGCTCCTTGATTTGATCTGGTACACGATACTTCAATTGCTCGGCAACGATTAAATCTTTTAGTTGCTGAAAGGTTTCAATTTCCAATTCAGCAAGCCATTCAGTGAAGTAGCTGTACAGTTCATGAGCATAATTTCTCCATGTTTTCTCTGCTGTTTTCTGATGTCTGTAGAAACACTGTTTCAATTTTTCAGCGTTCATTTTGTATCGTTTCAGAATGAGATCTTTCACAACATCATAATTGTTGGCCACTTCAGGAGGTTCTCGGGCAAGCATGTTAGATAACTCGACTGGCAAAACGGCCAGCAAATAAGCCACCCAGTCCTCCTTCGGCACTCGAGCCATCTCTGCTTTCCTCTCGAAATTGATCAAATACAATCCCATTTCATCCCCTTTTTCGTCAAATTTGGGAGTGATTTGGGTAAGTTGGATTTTTCTGTTTCTATCCGCCCCATTTTCAGATTCCTCTTCAGACCGGCGAAATTCCTTCTGAGCCATTTCTAGTTTTTTAATTTCGAGTTCATGTTGTCTGACCCTTTCCCGCTCTTGTAATTCTTCCTCACGAATTTTTTCTTGTCTAGCTAATTCTTCCTCTTCCAGTCTATCTTTTATGACTCGTTCCATGATTATCGTTACCTCCTCCCGATCGAAATTTGGGCTTTTTAAAATTATTTGTTTAATATCCGCAACCTTGCACGAAGTTGGTACCTTCTCACCAATTTCTTCCGCAACAGCAATTAAGTCCTGCTTTCTACCAATTGCAAGAAATGCCATGATTAAGGGCCAGGGGAAACACTATCAAAAACCTATATTAAGGTATTAAATTCCAACAGATTTCACAAGACTTTATCAAAGAATTAAATTCGCTAATTCTACGTTACAACTTTCTTACCGAACAACCAAAAATCAATAGAAATAATTTTCGAACACATAAACAAATTAAAATTTTCATTCATTAAAACAATATTTTTTTTTTTAAAGATGTTTTCAAATTGAGAAGAAAATAAACAGTTAAAGAAAAGTTCAACTAAAGAACAGCTGTTTTGAAAATAATACTACAATTAAAATACTATTCAGAATATAAACTCAACTTTCCTGTCTAATCAAGAAAAGGTATTGCAGTTCAAAAGAATTCCCTTTTCTCTATGAACAATTGATTCACACTCAGAAGCATAAATGCACACACAAAAATATAAAACAGAATATCATTCTTTTCCTTTTTTTTTTTTCGTCAACGAACACAGGAAGTGAATAATTCAAATCCACACTTTCGGATTTTTTTTTTTTCGAGTTCTTTTTCTGAACACAAAATGGTCTCACATTTGCCAAATTAGTTACACAAAGCAATTTCAAATTACTAACAAAAATTTCCTTAAGTACACAAGTTAGACATTCAAAATTCCGCAAAATAAATAAACAATTCTAAGGGGTTTCTTAGTTATTTAAATGAGCAACAAATGAAAATGACAATTTCAAAACACTCCAAAACTCTTTTAAATGAATTTCCGATTCATTCAGAAATATAACAAAATATTTTCCAAAACAAAATAACCCAAGACGCACTAAATATTGAAAATTCTAGGCATTTGGTGCTGTTGACAACACTCATCAAAAAGAATTATACTTGTAATTCAAACTATATACTTCTACACCAAATTTGTAATTCTATTTTGAATCATACAACAGAATCAAATCAAATTTTAACAACACTTCAATTGTCATCAGATAGCATCATACAAAAGAACACAAAACAAACTAGGCTATCTCAATTTAAAATTTTAAAATAATTCTCTTTTCTCAGAAAACAAAACTCAAACTGACCATTTGAATAGTTCTAATTCTAACCATTCAGAACAGAAAATTCTTTTTTTATATATACCACATGAGTGTCCTAAATTTTCTTTTTTTTTACAATCAAACAAAATTTTAACTATATCAGTCTAGCTAAAATAAGAATAGTTTTGCAAATCAACAGAATAAATTTGCCTTTCAAAATCAGACAAAATTTTAACTATATCAACCTAGTTAAAATAAGAACACTTTTTCAAAATTACCACTCAATTTTACCAAACAAAATTTTAACTATATCAGCCTAGTTAAAATAAGAACACTTGCAAAATTGCAACTACCTTTCACCAAACAAAGTTTTAACTATATCAGCCTAGTTAAAATAAGAACACTTTTCGAAATTATCACTCCTTTTACCAAACACAATTTTAACTATATCAGCCTAGTTAAAATAAGAGAGCATTTTTGCATATTACAACTGCCTTTTACAAAACCAAAACTGCATGAAACCAAAACAACGATTCTTCAATGAACCAAAACTCAACATGCAAAACTTTACAAATTACAATTAAAAAGGCACTGTTGCTAATGAAATCTGGTACTCACCCAATAATTTGCACTGGAGATATCAGCAATACCAGGATCGTATCCAAACGGCTGCCACCATTTCTTCGTCGTCTGTACTGACTTGCTCAAAATTTTAAATTATCATCACAAGGAATACTCCTTTTTTTTGGTTCAAACCATTTTAATGAACTCACAGGACACAGTACAGGCACGACACACAACACAAAATAATAAAGGTAGTAAATATCAAAAACGAAACATCTCAGTCTCGATCACTCTCCAAAAAACACAACCCACACGTCTCTCGCCACACTCGTTCTCAACTCTTTCCTTTCTCAAAGTCCTTCTGGGCATGCGCAAGAGCGCCATCTATCTTAGTCTGAAGTCTTTACAGCGTGTTCTGTGTTTAAGTTGTCACGGGAGGTAGTCAATTCGGAGTAGATTTTTTAACAATCTTCGTTTTAAAAGTCTGCAATCTGCGAGTGACTTGTTATCAGGTTTGCAATTTTCAGAAGGGTGGTAGGATTACTGGGAAATATTCCGAAACAGGGGACTATTAAATTAGCGTAAGTGAAGTACCAAACTTATGCGTTACTTTAAAAGAAGCAAAGGAGTTATCCATGGCTCATGCCACCATTCAATGTGTCCTTCCTGTGTGTATTTCTCTTCTGTGTCAGTAAAACTTTCATTGTGTGTCTATTACTTAATATTGTATGTCCTGTGTCTGGCGCAGCATGGCCAAATATGGCCCTTGCGCCATTAAACCCTCAAACCAAACCAAAATTATCTTCTGTGTCAGTAAAACTTTCATTGTGTGTGTCTATTACTTGATATTGTATGTCCTGTGTCTGGAGCAGCATGGCCAAATATGGCCCTTGCGCCATTAAACCCTCAAACCAAACCAAAATTATCTTCTGTGTCAGTAAAACTTTCATTGGGTATCTGTCCATTACGTGACGCTGTCTTGTGTTTGGCGCGGCTTGGCCAAATATAGCCCGTGAGCCATAAAACTCAAAGTAACCATCCAACCCTCAAATGTGTGGCCCGCGGTAGCACAGTTGGTAGAGTAGAGGATTGGATAATAGAGGTTTGCGAGTTCAAAACTCGACTTAACCAGACCGTGGTGTACGGAGAGGCTAGTGTACGTTGAAATTATCGTGGCCTTAAATGACGTCATATTTTCGTGAGGTGGATGTCTGGAGTCAGGTGCCAGTTCAGATGGTGACCTCGTCACCTGACCGTTGTTCAGAATGACTAAGTGTTTTTTCGGATCTTTCGCTTCGGGATTGGTCGCCAATAGCCCATTGTATTGCTCCAATGCGACGTTAATTCAACCATCTACCCCAACACACGTAGTTACTAGGTAGGTAGTTAATTAATGGAGCAACACAAGGGGCTATTGGCGATAGTCCGGGATCCAACCCAAAGGGAAAGAAACAAGGACAGCACCTCGTCACTTAGAACCACGGTCAGATGACGAGATTAGCACCTGATCTCGCACCCACTTTTCAATCTTCAACATCACTTCATATGGAAGGCATTTGAGCTCACTATAGATTTAATTTCCATCAGCCCCCACGTAAACGACCGTCTTTGTTTGGATCGAGTTTCGAACTCGCAACCCCCAAATTGCTACTCCGCTACTTTTCCAACCGGTCTACCGCGACATCCTTTAAACATTGGACACACACCTGGACATCTAGAAAGATACTAAATCCACCAACAAAATCAATTTTTCAGAGCATTCACGTGACTACTAGTCGACATTTTGTTTCACGCTTTTTGAATCTCCTCTCAATAGCAATAGCTATTCTACTTATAGTTCATGCCTGTGATACCAATCTGCAATTTTGAATTGCAGTCAGATGACGAGGTAACACCTGAGCTGGCACCGCACTCTCCAAACTTCCACACCTCTCCAACGTGAGGACATTTGAGGCCATGACCGATTCAACGTGCACCAGCCCCCCCCCCCTTGTAGATGACGGTCTTCGGTTGGATTCGAACTAGCAATCCCCCTGTATTTAATCCGGTACTCTTCCAACCGGCCTACCGCGGCTCAAAAACTCAGAAGTCAGCATGATAGATTACAGGTTGCAGATCGGATATACTCGTTTAAACCCCTCTGAAGGTTTTAAACAACATCAATAACAATAGCCGCAAACATAAGATGTGACACAAAAGCAACACATTTTCAAATCAATCAACACGTTCAAATACTTGATTCGTGTTTGATCTCGGATCTCCCCTAATAGCCTGTTGTGTTGCTCCAGTGCGACGTTAATTAAATACCCACTGTGGAATCACCACCCCTAACTGTAGCCGCAAAGCTACAGGGAGGTGTGAAGGGAAAATGCGGAGCAGATGAGGTGAAAGCAAATCTCCAAATCTAGAGCACCAAACAGTTAGACGTCAGCGAGATTAAATACGCATTTTCAGAATGTGGTTTGGAAATGAACTTGTGGTGTAATCAACTCTTTTGTAAATAGCGAATGTGTATATTGTAATGTCCTCGTCTAGTGTTTAAATAAACGTGCTGTCCTCAAAGCTCAGTGTTTTTAATCAGATACCAATTCATAGAATCGAACCAAAGAAATAATCCTACACCTACTTACCCGAAACACTTGAAAATGCCACACAACCGATCACATCATTCCCCACCAGGCGGCGCTGGAAGTTGTGCCAAGGAGGGCATAAACCCTCACCACGCGGGCAATTGAACAAATCACAGATAAAAACCGTATCCACTCTTTGCGATCCCCGTTCTTGTTACCAAAAAGGGTTAAGGCAACATAAAAAAAAATCGCGATTTTCGCGAGCATTAGCGTGGAAAATATCGAGGCTTCGAATTTCTCTCTGCCTGATGTGTGAGCTTTCTGAGCAATTTCTCGCTCGCTGAGGGTATTGCTCGTTTTTTTGCTGGGTGTCTGAATCTTGCTTTATGCCCGTCTGCCCCATTTGAGGAAATTCCGCAGTCTGGGGTTGTTTCGGTTTTTTTTCGGGCGGGGATTTATTAGATTGTAGCAAAGACTGTTTGTGGAAATCTTACTGAGGTTTGGATGCTACTGTTTTAGCATTCAAGGTGCTTTAACCCTCTGGATATGGGGACCGACCCAATCGACCGAAAGTTTCGAGTCCCCTCGTTACGAAAGGCTCGGATTCTTTCAGACCTGAAACTCCTGAAGAATCGCCGAAGCACATACGATACCCCCTATTTTCTGTGCCACAAAGAGACCCGCGCGTTAACAGCCTTATCTCCCAGTTGACAAAGATGTCAAGGTTATCGACGGGGAGCCTCGCAAATTGGTTATCCTGGAGCATCTATTCTGAGGGGTTGAGGAAATGTGTGTGTGAAAGGAGATACACTTAAAAAGTCACCTCCGCACTTTCTGTTTACCCGGGAAGAATCTGTCCCTTCACGGCATACCCATGACCCGACAATAGAAACTGGCACATTTAGGTGATAATGAGACGACACATATTCCCTCTCCTCCTGGGGGAAATCTTTGTAAAGGCCGTTGCGGCCGGTTTCAGTAAGTTGACTGTAAAGCCATTGGGGCGTCTGCCGTAACCGAAGAAGGAAACGACATTCTGTCCCGACGTATGCAGAGGATTAAACGTTATTGTACGTTGTAGCACTCAGTGTGACTGGGAATCTCGATGGTTAAGAGGGTTCGCCCGCTGATCTAGCAACATGCGAGATCTAGGCGGCACAGCTTCGACTCCTCCGTGGTGTATTTCTGTAATGTAACCAGTGCAGTTTTTATGTGTGTGTTTATTTAATTGAAACTGCCGATCGTGCCAAACATGGGTAGGTAGGTAGTTAAACAGTTGGAGCAACACAACAAGCTATTGACAACGCCACCCAGACAAGATCCGAGGACAACACCATGTAATTTTGATAAAGATCAGATGACGAGGTCACACTTTAACTGGCATCCCACTCTCTAAACTTCCACGCCACGGCCAAAGCCAGGACATTTGATGTCACGCCCTATTGAAAGTGTACTTTATCCATTTGTACACGACTGTCTTCGGTTGGATTCAAACTCGCAACCCTCCTGTTGCTAATCCACTGCTCTTCAAACCGGGCTACCGCGGCAAGATTGCTTTTAACGTTATTTCATGCTGTAGTATTCAGTGACTTGGAATCGCGATGGATAAGTGGTTTGACCCACTGATCTAGCAACCTGAGGGTTGTAGGTGGCACAGGTTTGATATTATTATGGCATTTATTTAACGTCGCATTGGAACAACACAGCGGGCTATTGGCGACTGTCCGGGATCAAACACGAAGATAAAGATCCGAGGACAATACCACATAATTTTGAACCGCGGTCAGATGACGAGGTCACACCTAAGCCACACTCCACTCCAAACTTCCACACCATGCCAATGCGAGGACATTTGAGGCCACGGCCGATTTAACGTCCACAGCCCCCTTCGTACTCGACGGTCTTTGGTTAGATTCAAACTTGCAATCCTCCTGTCGCTTATCCGCTACTTCCAACCGGGCTACCGCGGCCGCTTCCATGACAGGAGAAAATTGTTAAGCAATCACTGTTTTCATAAAACATCCGATATTGTAATGAAGAATAATTGCATCGTTTAAGAGATTTAATGATTTGAAATCGCTGAATTGTATAAATTCAAATTAAACCGTGCATCTGCTAGGATTTATAATATCCTTAAAAATAAAAATAATAAAACCTATTCAAAATTTTTAATTTGGTGTGAGCTCAGAAAGAACCCTAGCTCCATTCGAAAACTCCCCATCTCCCCATAAGCATTTATTTGGAATAATTGGATTAGTACTACCCGACGACTTCGAGAAGAGGAGGTATTCCTTAGAAAATTATCGAGCCATTCGAATAAATTGCAAGCACGGGGAAAACAAAATGGTGACTCCGTTTCTTCCAGTCGTCCAAGCAGAAAAGGGAAAATATTTCACACGTCTGTGATAAAATTTAATTCTTTAATTACAACCCAAACGGCCCAAACATTTAATTAGCACAGTAGTTGATAACTTCATTCGAAGATTACACCATCATTTTGTTGATAGATTGAGCACTGGTTATTGGTATAAGTGATTTTGATCTTTCCAATTTATTAAAAGTAACGTCGAATTAGTCTCTTCTAACTTAGTTTGAATATTTTTCGTGGAGTTGACGAAGTAATATGATTACGTCTCTGCACCTTTTGCTTTCTGACGGAATAATTAGTTTGGTAACTGTATTTTAATGTAATGGATGAAGATACACATTTTTCGCCGTCTGGATGAAATAAAGAAATTCTGAATTTGAGAATGACTTAATGCAAATAGATCTTAGCTTTTCTGTGTACCTCTCATTCCTCTCAAATTATGCAAACAGCTGGTGATTCTGATCTTTGGTGTTTTATTAAAATATGGCATTTTTAAGTAATGTAATTTTGAGAAAGCTAGATATTTCGCGTAGCAGGTAATAGGATTTTCGAGACTCAGTTTTAATGCGCATTAAATTGACGAATGATGCTATTCATTATCATTGATGAAATTGTGAGAATCTTCATTTTGATATCAGATTAGGTTTTTGAAGTGCCAGAAAATGCACTGTTTGCGGTAATTTACATGTTCTGTATGAAACTTGCATAAGTTTAAATTAAATCGAATTTTGATTAGTGTACTTATTAATAAAAACAAATATAACACTTGCATAGCGGTATTTAATATTTTTTATTTACTTTTAAAATTAAATCTCTAGGAATATACAAGTTAATATTTTTTGTAGGATTAAAATTTCCTGAAATGGAAGTCAGTTGTACATACTTGTGTAGTGCTTCCTATACGATTTCTCATTCAATATTTAGTAAATGAAGCTTAAAACTTAAATAAAAATCAAATATATATTTAATAAATGCATTTCAATATCATTAGATCTGAGACTCATTATTAATAATGCAAAATTCAATCTTAGTGTAGTATTAATAAAATATTTAAACATAATTGTTTTAGATTAGGTCGAAACTGACCTGATCTTGATGAACGATATACCTCGTCATTACAAGAAAACTGACCAGATCTTTGTCTCGTCATTATCTAGAAAACGGCAACATTTTGATGATATCACGTCATTAGTACAATTTTGCCACGTCTTGATGGACAAGATGTCTTATCGAAACAACTTGGTAGTTAGGTATTTTAATTAACATCACACTAGAGCAACAACTGGTTTTTTAAACGAGGAACAACACCACGTAATTTTGAACCATGCTCTTATGACGAGTTCACACCTGATCTAGCACCCCACCCTCCAAACTTCTCACTCCAACGTGAGGACATTTGACGTCACGACAGATTTAATGTGCACAAGCCCCATGTACACGATGGTCTTTGGTTGGATTCGAACTCGCGACTTTCCGGTTGCTAATCCGTTACTCTTCAAATCGGACTACCGTGGAAATAATGAAGGGTTGAATATAATAGTTTGTGCTAATATATAAACTGAATCTGAATGTATCTTGAAACATTTGAGTGCTTTTGAAAATAAATTGAACCGAATGGAAAATATTTCTCAAGTGTATTTAAATATAATTTACTTATAGATTTGTATAAAACTACACTTAAAACTGTAGTTTTAAGAATTATTCAATTAGGATGTCACATAAATAAAATTTTAAAAAAATCCCACTTTTATTTTTTTCTTTTATCTCAAACAATGACATGAAATTCCTAAGCCTAATTGAAAATAACATCTTATCGTACGAAAATAAATTATTAAGAAATAATTTATAACTCAATACTAAAACGCGAAATATGAAATATATTTTTTAAAACTTTGCTTGAGTACTCTTTGATCTAGTGTGTATTTATTTTACCTTATTAAGTAAAAGAGTAATTCATATAAAAGAGCGAGCTTTTAAATAAGTACTCCAAACGAAGAGACTGGCATTTAATAAGTACTTGTTAAATTGTTTTTTGTAATTTATCATTTGTGTATTCTATGTACGAGATTAATTTTTTCTGAGTAGATTTAAAAAGAACCATTTATAATCCCTAATTAAATAAAAATACTTCAAGCTAATTTTAAGAAATCTCAGCTTAATTGGTTTGAATTAAAGAAAAGTAATTAAGATCAAGAAGTATTTCTTTACTATATTTTTATAATAAGCAAATTTATTTTAAATACTTAAAAGTAAATGATTTTAGGAGTTTTTCCCCCTAGGCGAGATTATCTGTTGATTTTCAATTAAGTATTCTTCATTTATAAAAATAAAACTTCATAGTTTAAAAAAAACATTCGTCAATTTAAAAACAAAATAAAACTTAATTTAAGATGTAATCCACGGGGATTTCTATTTTTATGTTGTTTAAACAAAGAAATAAAAACTAGATTTTGGAAAGTGACTGAAAGTAATGAAAGAATTCCTGAGATGCAACAAATTACTGATTTACTTACAAAAATACGAACACAATGAGTGTTGTCCAAAATCACTTTAAAATTACTAATTAAACAACTACCAATACGCAACAGATAACTCTAGTATAGCTTTAATTCATGAAATACAATGTTAACCCTCCTGGTAAGGTTGCCTTGTCATTAGTAAATCTGACCGGATCCTAATTGACGAGATATCTCGTCACTAGAAAAAAATGACCAATCTTGACCACGTCATCATAAAAAAAAATCGGTTGTATCTTGATGACGAGATATTTCGTCAATACCAAATTTGATCAGATCTTGATGGACCATATACCTCGTCGAAACCACTTGGAGAGCTAAAAAGACAAGACAAAATACACTTAACCTATCTAAGAAAAAATTTGGGTTTTGTTTGATTGGTTTTATGGCGTATGGACCATGTTTGTCGAAGTTGGGCCAAACACAAGACAGACAAAGGCTAAGCAAGCACATATTCTTGCACTAGTCTGGATTTGTCTACAGTTGACACATAATTCTCTCAGCTTTATGGTTTATCCTTAACTAGACAAGATGAGAATATAGAAATATACGCCAAAAGTGGGGAATTAACCCTCCTTGGTGGTCGACTCAACTAGGTATCTCGTCATTAGCAAAACTAACCAGATCTTGATGGACGAGATATCTCGTCATTCTAAAAAGACATGACCAGATCTTGATCTCGTTATCAGCAAAAATTGGTAATATCTTGATAACTGGATACCTCGTTATTACCAGATTTGATCAGATCTTGAAGGACCACATATCTCTTCGAAACTACTTGGAGGGTTAAAAAGACAAGACAAAATCCGCTTAACCTATCTAAGAATAAATTTGGGTTTTGTTTGATTGGGTTTTATGGCGTAAGGGTTATATTTGTGGAAGTTGAGCAAAACACAAGACAGACAACGATAAGTAAGGAACATACACACACATGGAAAGTGTTAGTGATGGAAAAGAGAAATACATCCTGGTTAAATTACAGGAATTGTACCTGCACCACCTACAACTCGAGGGAAATTTTTGTCCTCTAGATTTTTGGATTAAAAAATTAAACACAATCAAAACTTTGTATTTGTGTGGAAGCTTATTCCAATTAAGATGGTGATTGTGTTGGATTTTATGACGGAACGGACATATTTGGCCAAGCTCTGCCAAACACAATACATACAACGTCAAGTAAATACATAGTAAGGACATATGCAGAAAGAATATTTTACCGACAGAAATTATACACAGGGTATGTTACAAGAACCGGACCCGCCAACGAAATCTCGCAGAAAATTTTCGTTATTTGAGGTTCCTGTATTAAAATATTAAACAGTTCCAACTTTGTACTAGTGTGGAATTAACTGAAATTAAAATGGTTGATTGAATCGGATATTTTGATGCACGGATCGTACTTGATAAAGCTGCGCCAAACACACGACAACGTCAAATAAACGACCATACAATGTTTAAATGACAGAAGAGGGAAATACACACGATGGTACATAAGTCAAACCTACATCGCCTACAACTCGCAGATTGGTAGCCCAATGATTAGGTTGGTTGGTTTCGGGGGTTTTATGGCGCTAGGGCAATATTTGGCGATTCTTCGCCAGACACAGGACATACAACGTAAAGTAATTGATATATACACACAAAGGGAAAATTTTACTGACACAGAAGAGAGAAATACACTCAGGGAAGAAACTAACCTGCGCAATCTACAACTGCTACAACAGTGGAAAAATACTACTGGTAGGTCCTACTACTGGTAGGTAGGTATTTTAATTAACACCACACTGGAAAACAGAACGGGCTATTGATGACGGTCCGGGATCAATCCCGAAGGAAAAGAACAGAGGACAACACCACGTAATTTTGAATCAAGGTCAGATGACGAGGCAAAGCCTAAGCTGGAATCCCCTCTCCAAAATTCCACACCACACCAACGTGAGGACATTTGAGGCCACGACCGATTTAACGTGCACCAGCCGCCTTTGTACACGACGGTCTTTGGTTGGATTCAAACTCGCAACCCTCTGTTTGCTAATCCGTTACTCTTCCAACCGGGTTACCATGGCCCGGGAAAACCTTACTGAACCACTCTAAAATAAATAAAAACTCTTACTATAATAGAGCTAAAAATAAAACTCCCGAGAACCATATTTTACGTCAAAAATAATTATACTAAACTCAAGTTCCATATTATTTATTGGTGTTCAATTTACCTGAAACAAACTTTCAGAACCCGATCCACATAATACATTTCCTCTTGTTACAGAAAAGTCCCGTAACAAGATGCTAAGGAAGCCATTCATAAATTTCTTTGTAACAAGTTACACTAATTAGCTCACGAACAAATCAGCAGTTTCCTAGAGGAAGGAAGGAAGTTAATAGATTATACCCGATACCGGAACTGATACCGGTAGGTGAAACAATTCGTCTTCGGCTTAGTTTCAATTCGCCAATGTGAGAAACTGGTGTCCGATTGTGCTTGAGGAAGTTGCATATTAAACAATGAACAGGATCTGATGGTGGAAACGTGGTCAAAAGGTTATTCTTACAGGTGGTGGAGACATGATATATTCATCCCTGTTGAGTTCGTAACTCGATTGCTTGAATTGGTAGTGGGTAGTTGAATTTACGTCGCACTGGAGGCATCACATAGGCTATTGGCTACGGTCCAGAATCAATCCCAAAGAGAACAAAAAGAGGACAACACACCGTAAATTTCAACCTCGGCCGAATGCGGAGGGTAACATCTGAGCTGGCACCCCACTCTCCAGATTTCCACACCATACCAACGTGAGGACAATTGAGACATGATAAATTACGATAAAATAAGTTACAAAAACTATGAAGTAAATCAATTTAATTTTTAACACTCAGATTGAGATTTCCGAGTAGTATCCCTTTTACCTCCTCAACACACACAAAATGGCAAAAACTACCCGTTCAAGGAATCCTTAACCCTCCAAGTGGTTTCAACGAGATATCTCGTCTTTCCTGATCTGACCAATTTTGGTAGTGACGATATGTCTCGCCATCAAGATATTGCCGATTTCTTTTATGATGGCGAGATCACGATCTCGTCAGTTTCTTCAAATGACGAGATATCTCGTCCATCAAGATCCAGTCAGTTTTTGCTAATGACGAGACACCTCTTCCAAACAACCACCAGGAGGGTTAAAGAGTTTCGAATGGCTAAAATCAAAACTAGTTAGAAGTCATGCAGGAAAGTCTGCAATTTGCAGAACGCATATATATACGTATAAACCTCTCATATGATCGAGGAGCCGTAGTGGCTCAGTAGGTATGCCCACTGCGCTATCAGCCTTCGAGTTGTAGGTGGCGCAGTTTCGATCCCTGCCAGGTGCATTCCTCCCTGGGTGTATTTCTCTATTCTGTATCAGTAAAACTTTCATTGTGTGTGTGTGTCTATTACTTGATATTGTATGTCTTGTGTCTGGCGCAGCATGGCCAAATATGGCCCTTGCGCCATAAAACCCCAAAACCAACCAACTCAAATGATCAAAAAGGGTATGCACACAGCAAATCCAAGTCAACTTGTCATTATAAACCAAAGATACAATGTTCCTTTCCACATATTCACAGCCTAATCTAACAAGGGACATTTAAAAAACTCCTTCCGATGAATATAGGGTTCTAATGGTTAAGTATAAGGTTGTAATAGTTAAGATCATAACTGGGTTAAATGTCATGAAGGAAGACTGCAAGTTTCAGAACGAGTATATTCGTGTAAACCTCCGATAGAATCAAATTGAGTATATACATCCCACGTCAACTTGTCATTATAAATCAAAGATACAATGTTCCTTTCCACATATTCACGACCTAATCTAACAAGGGACATTTAAAAAACTCCTTCCGATTAATATAGGGTTCTAATGGTTAAGTATAGAACTCTAATGGTTAAGTATAAGGTTGTAATAGTTAAGATCATAACTGGTTAAAAGTCATGAAGGAAGACTGCAAGTTGCAGAACGAGTATATTCGTGTAAACCTCTGATAGAATCAAATTGAGTATATACATCTCACGTCAACTTGTAATTATAAATCAAAGATACAATGTTACTTTCCACATATTCTCAGCCTAATCTAACAAGGGACATTTAAAAACTCCTTCCGATGAATATAGGGTTCTAATGGTTAAGTATAGAACTCTAATGGTTAAGTATAAGGTTGTAATAGTTAAGATCATAACTGGTTAAAAGTCATGAAGGAAAGACTGCAAGTTGCAGAACGAATATATTCGTGTAAACCTCTGATAGAATCAAATTGAGTATATACATCCCACATCCACGTCAACTTGTCATTTAAATCAAAGATACAATGTTCCTTTCCACATATTCACAGCCTAATCTAACAAGGGACATTTAAAAAACTCCTTCCGATGAATATAAGTTTCTAATGGTTAAGTATAGAACTCTAATGGTTAAGTATAAGGTTGCAATAATTAAGATCATAACTGGTTAAAAGTCATGAAGGAAAGACTGCAAGTTGCAGAACGAATATATTCGTGTAAACCTCTGATGGAATCAAATTGAGTACATACATCCCACGTCAACTTGTCGGTATAAACCAGATACAATGTTCCTTTCCTCACATTCACAGCCTACTCTAACAAGCGACATTTAAAATAAATTTTGTGGAATATAGTGTTCTAATGGTTAAATAATAAATGGTTCTAATGATTAAGAAATGTAAGTAGGTATTTAATTAACGTCGCACTGGAGTAATACAACGTGCTATTGACAACGGTCTGGGATCCATCCCCAATGGAAATATCGAAGGACGATCCGAAGTATAGATCTTTAATGGTTAAATATAGAACTCTAATGGTTAAGTATATAGAACTCTAATGGTTCTAAAGGTTAAGGAGGTCAAAACTTGTTAGACGTCATGCAGGAAAAACTGCAAGTTACGAAACTCGTATATACTTGTAAATCTCATAGGATCAAATTGAGTATACACATCCCGCATCCACGTCAACTTGTCAGCTTAAGCCTAAGATACAATGTTCCTTTCCACATTTTAACAGCCTACTCTAACAAGAGACATTAAAAAAAAATACTTCCGAGGAAGCAGTGCAAATACTTCCTCCGGATGTAGGAAATAACCAGAGCTAAATAATGGAATTCTTTGTTGCTTGATGGAAGTTGGAAGTTGATGACCCACGGATGATGGATTAACTCTCAGCCCCAGCGTAGATAATTATGAATAACCCATTTTTTGCTTCCCCGGTATCCGTGAAGCTTTTCGTATTATTTATCTTTGAAAACCCTGGTTGTGTAATTATTTTTGGATGTTTTGGACAGTTTCGGACGTAATACACATTTTCTGAACTGATGCTTACTGATTATTAATCGTGTATTAACTGAAGGAACGTTGAAAGGCAGGCGATTTTTAAACTTTTACTTACCAAGATATATTCTGATTTCAATTAAATGCTATGTGTATCTTTATTAAATGATAAACCAATAAACCTCCTGTCTATCCTCCACTAGAACCGTTCCCGACACCAAGTCTAAGTAGAGGCGGTTGCTATGGAAACGGAGTTCGTTCATTTTGAGTAGGGGCAACTCTCGGGGATATCTTGATTTTATTTCGTTTTCCAGAGCAGATATCGGCGAGTAAAAACATTGACAAATACATTTCCAATTCAACAAGTGCACAAAGGGACAAACTTGAATACATTTGTTCAGGCATACCCTATGGTTGATTGGGTTTTTTATGGCGCAAACGCCATATTTGGCTAAGCTGTATCAAGGTAGATAGGCATTTTAATTAACATCGTACTGGTGCAACACAACGGACTATTGTCGAGGTTCGGGATCAACCTCCACGGGAAGGATTCGAGGACAACACCACGTAATATTGAACCGTGGTCAGATGATGAGGTTCACACCTGAGCTCGCACACCACTCTTCAAACTTCCACTAAGCCAACGTGAAGACATTTGAGGCCATGAAACATTTAAAGTGCATCAGTCCCCTTTATAGACGAGGGTCTTCGGTTGAATTCGAACTCGCAACTCTCCGGTTGGTAACCCATTCCTCTGGGCTTCCGCGGCCTAAATCTGTGACAAACACAAAGGCAGACAACGTCACATATTAGCACATAGGTTTTGTACATATTCACACATAGAAAGTTTTAAGGACATAAAGCCCAAAAACACACGTTAAGCTGCACGAATCGAACCTACATGGCCTACGACTCATTGGTTCCTAGCGTAGTGGAAAAACCCATTGACACATATCCGCTCTCCTCAATACTTTTGAACTAAAGGTGGTTAAATGTTAGTTTGGGTATGTGATCAATGTTCAGTGTTAACAGTGAACACAATAAAAAATGCAGCAAATAACCAACTTTACCACACACCCACTGTGTACTTGGGCCTCTGTAGCAGTATTGAAAGAGTAACGGATTAGCTACCGGGGGTTGCGAGTTCGAATCCAACCAAAGACCGTCGTGTAAAAAGGGGGGAACGTCAAATCTTTCGTGGCCTTAAATGTCCTCACGTTGGCATGGCGTGGAAGTTTGGAGAGGTGCCAGATCAGTTGTGACCTCGTCATCTGACCACGGTTCAAAATTACGTGGCGTTGTCCTCGGATCTTTTCTTTCTGGTTTGATCCAGGTCCGTCACCGATAGACCGCTGTGTTGCACCAATGCAACGTTAATTAAAATACCTATCTACCCACTGTGTACTTTATTTGCTGTCGTTTTATAGACAAAAGGCTGCCATATACGCAGTTTGACGCTTAAACGCATTGGTTAAATTCATCCAAGCCCCATCGGTTTATATTTTCACTGCATTATTAACTTCAAATTAACCCTCCAAGCGATTTCGATGAGATATCTCGTCCATCGACGTCTGAAGGATTTTGCTAATGACGAGATATCTCGTCCATTGACGTCTGAAGGATTTTGCTAACGACGAGATATCTCGTCCATCGACGTCTGCAGGATTTTGCTAACGACGAGATATCTCGTTAAGATATTGCCGAATTTTCGGTCGAGGCGTGATCAAGACATGGTCAGTTCTCTTCTAATGACGAGATATCTCGTCCATGGACTTGGTCAGTTTTGCTAATGTCGAGATAACTCGTTGAGCCAACCACCAGGAGGGTTAAGCCCATCGGTTAGTTTTTACACTGATTTAGCAACTGCAAGTTAGCCCTCCAAGTGATTTCGACGGGATATATCTCGTCTATCAAAATCGGAACAATTTTGCTAATGACAAGATATGTCATCAGGATTTTGTCGACTTTTTATGACACCGCCAATATATGGTCAGTTTTTATAATGGCGAGATATCTCGTCCATCAAGATCAGGTCAGTTTTTATAATGGTGAGAAATCTCTTCCATCAAGATCTGGTCAATTTTTATAATGGCGAGATATCTCTTCCATCAAGATCTGGTCAATTTTTATAATGGCGAGATATCTCTTCCATCAAGATCTGGTCAATTTTTATAATGGCGAGATATCTCTTCCATCAAGAGCTGGCCAGTTTTTTATAATAGTGAGATATCTCGTCCATCAAGATCCGGTCAGTTTTGCTAATAGCTGGATACCTTGTCGAGACAACCACGAGGAGTGTTGATTGGTTTATGGAGCAAGGACCATATTTGGCCAAGCTGCTCCTAACACAAAACAGACAACATCCATTAATGGAGAAACGCATACAATGGAAGTTTTACTGACTTAGAACAGAGAAATACACTCAAGGAGAACTCAAACAGGAGTCGATAAGACAGACAACATCAAGTAATGGAGAAACATACACAATTAAATTTATAATTAAAGTTTAATGTTAACAGAAGAGAAATGTACCCAAGGAGTCGAACCTGTGCCGCCTACAACTCACAAGTTGCTAGCGCAGTGGACAAACCCACTGAACCACGGCGGCTGTAAAAGAGTTTTCGATTTTATGGCGAAAGAGCCATATTTAGCCAAGCTGCGACAGACAAGACATACTGAGTTGAGTAATGGACATACACACAACCCGTAACAGACGACACATATAAAAATAACTGTCCTCCGTTACCGAAGACCGGTTTTTCCCACTCAGGAAGAACTCTTCAATTATGAGGACCTCGAATCGGCGAAAGTGGATCAGTAGTTCCACTCGAAATAGGAACCGGCAGTGACTTCCTCGCGGAAGCAGCTTCCAGAACTAGAAGGATGTTCCACTTGGTACCCTCGCTTCCGCGCGACCATTGACCTGAGGAAGTGGAAAGTGAGAGTTCGGACCTTGAAAACGCTTTCTCCGTCCTTGGAATGTTCCATTTCGACTCGGTTACTGCTTGGTTCAATGTTTCTTTCGAGGACGGGGTGAATGAATTGATTGGGAAAGGTTATAATAGTTCGTTACTCTGTTGGTGCTCTTTTGAGGCATTTCGATAGCACAGGCACGTAGTCGGAAAATAATTTCTACGGTGACTGTCCTCTTTCGAGTAGTATGCTTCATTTGTAGGATTAACGAATCTGAATGTTTTAATTGTATAATTAACGAATAACATTTTACATTGTCTGGTTAACAAATAATGTTTGTATGGTTAACAAATAACGTTTGTTTTTGTGGTTAACAAATAACTTGTTTACCTGAATGGTTTAACAAATAACGTGTTTGTTTGGCTTACGAATAGTATGTTTACATTTATGGTTAACGAATAACATGTCTGTTTGGTTAACGAATATGTTTGTTTTTAATGGTTAACAAATAACGCTTGTTTTTATGGGTAACGAATAACTTGTTTACATGTATAGTTCAACAAGTAGCATGTTTGTTAGGTTTCTGAATAATGTGTTTGCTTCTATGGTTAACAAATAACACGTTTGTATGGTTAACGAAAGGCATATTTTACATTCATGCCTAGCGAATAACTTGTTTACATGTGTGGTTAACGAACACGTTTATGTGAATAACGAATAACATATTTTACATGTATGGTTAACGAACAAGGCGTTTACATGTATGGTTAACGAACAACGTATTTATGTATAGTTAATGAACACCGTGTTACTAATATGGTTAACGAACAACTTTTTTACTTGTATGGTTAACGAATAATACGAAGTTTTAATTGTTAACGAATAACATATTTCACTTGTATGGATGATTAAGTTGTAAGGCACAAGGACCATACTTGGCAAAGCTAGGCCAAAACAAGAACCACGTCAAGTAAATGGATACATACGCAATACACGCAAAGAAAGTTTTACTGACAGGAGAAATACACTCAGGAAGGAATCGAACCTGCGCTATCTACAACACGCAGCTCACTTGTATAATTAACGACTCAGCATGTTTGACTCGTAAATATGTTCCACTAATATCTTGAAGACATGAGCTAGTTTCCGAATTTCAAATCCAGGAGTAAAATAGACTTTGATTTACAATCCTGTCTCCAACAAAATTTGCTATTTTGAACTGTCACTTTTCTAGAAGATACTATGTATAAAAACGGATGCTTTTAGATTGAAATTTTATTTTGGAAAAACTCCCAATAGATAGAAAACTACCTTTTTTCGTTGCCTTTTTGTGCACGACCTGTGGTTTAGTATTTACATAAAATAAGCATCGCAAACACGAAACAAGCACGTTCCCAAGTTATTTCGATAAAACTACTTCTTGAGTGACAGCTCTCTTGAAAGATACATCAGATAAATGGAAGCACTTACTCCCAACACACGTGCCAAGGACGATACTATTTTGCATACTGTCAAGAAACATGCTACAACATGCATTTTATAAATATGGATTATCTTCAGACCTACTCATGTTCTTCTTGACTGACATGTTTGACTTCTCCAGTAAGATGACAGCCTCAAAATGAGGATTCTATCTATTAAGAACCGATTTTATCCATCAACGAACGATTCGTTTTTTTTCAACAAACGATTTCATCTTCCAACAAACAATTATATCCATCACTAAAGATTTCATCCTTCTGCAAACGATTCCGTGATTCTATCCACTTACAAAAGATTCCACCCATTTACAAGCGATTTGGTGATTCTATCCACCTGCAAACGATTCCATCCATTTACAAACGATTCCATCCACCAACAAACAATTCCATCCATTTACAAATGATCCCTTCCATCTACAAACAATTCTATCCATCAATGAACAATTCGATATCTCAACAAACGATTCGATCTTTCAACAAACGATCTATCTTTCGACAAAAATAAGGATTCTATCAACTAACATCGGATTCTATCCATCAACGAACGATTTCATCCATCAACGAAAGATTTTATCCACCTACAAACGATTCCATCCCTCTACGAACGATTAGATATTTCAAAAAACCATTATGACTATCAAAGACGAGTCAATCTTTAAAAAACGATTAGATCGATCAACAAACGATTCGATCTAACATGAACAAACCAGAAAATATGCTACCTTTTTTGGAGATATGAGCTGGTACCGAATTTCAAATTCAGAAGTAAAATGTACTAGTTTACAATCCTTTATATCTTCTAAAAATTATTTTTAAACTGTCATTTTTCCAGAAGATACTATGTATAAAAACGAATACATTTAGATTGAAATTTTACTTCGAAAAGCTCCCAATAAATAGAAAACTACCTTTTTCGTTCCCTTTTGCACGACCTGTGGTTCAGTATTTGCATAAAACAAGCATCGCAAACACGAGACAAGAACGTTCCCAAGTTATTTCGATAAAACTACATCTTGAGTGACAGCTCTCTTGAAAGATACATCAGATAAATGGAAGCACTTTCTCCCAACACATCTACCAAGGACGATACAATTTTGCATACTGTCAAGAAACATGCTATAACATGTACTTTATAAATATGGCTTGGGGTCTCTTCAGACCTCATACCATCAACCACTACATCTTTGTTTATTCTCTCCTCAAAATGATGTCCCGATATCTGATATACACAAACACATACCCAAATAAAAATAACGCACGTTAAGTATCTAAAGCTGTAATAAAACCTCTATTCATGAGATATTTTGCTTGATCTTGTTTTGCCTGAAAGCCGGTCAACCAGTTAAGGCTGATGATTTATTGCTTGGGACATGAATTATTCATATGATCACAGGCAGAAAATTTAGATAAATATGATTGAATATGAAATGAAAGTTTCGTGGGTGTATGTAACGATTTATGAAGATGGTCGTTTGAGATTTTTTTAAGTCCGAATCGCAAATACTGGAGGCTGTTATCGTTATGCCCCATTTGAATGTTATTTTGACAACGTGAAATATAAGCGCAGGTTCATTTGCAGATGAGATCATAGCAAATGTGCTTCGTAGTTGGAGAACTTTGGGTGTTTATGTTTGAAGGGATATAAGTGCTCCGAATCTTGTATTAGTACATTAACTCCCTTTTCTACTACGAATATTAAAAGATATAGCGGACGTTGGAAATGGAGTCACTGATCAAGTATTTCAATGGGAATAGATTTTAGATGAATACATTGGAGGCTGTTATCGTTATGACGCATGAAATATTATTTTGACAACGTAAAATATAAGTGCAGGTTCATCTGCAGATAAAATCATCGCAAATGTGTTTCGGAGTTGGAGACTAGGTTTTTGTGTTTGAAAGGATGTAAGTGCTCTTAATGTTATATCATTACGTTAATACTCGCGGTGGCTCAGGAAATTGAAGGATCTAGTGCAAGTTGAAATGGAGTTAATAACTTTAGATTAATACATTGGAAGCTGCTATCGTTATGCCGTATGGAATGTCATTTTGACAACGTGACGTATTATTGAGGGTTCATCTGCAAATGTGTTTCGGAGTTGGAGCTTTTGGGTGTTTCTGTTTAAAAGGATATAAATGCTCCGAATGCTATACTATTACATTAATATTCCTGTTAGCTCAAGTTAAAGGATATAGTGGAAGTTTAAATGGAGTCACTGATCAAGTATTTCGATGGAGATAGATGCTAGAAGAATGCATTGGCGGCAGTTATTGTTATGGCCCATTGGACTGTTATTTTGACAACTTGAAATATAAGTACAGGTTTATGTGCAGATGGAACCACCGCAAATTCGTTTCGGAGTTGGAACACTTTGGATGTTTCTGTTTGAAAGGATATAAGTGGCTCTGAACTATTTTCTTTTACATTAATGTGATGTGTGGTTACCCGCTACTCTTCCCACTTCTGATTCAGCAACAGTGAACACCGGCGTGGACGTAATAGCGAGAACGTTCCAGAAGAACACGAGCGACTTCCGAAAGCTCCGAGAACATTCTAGAACACTAGCGATTCCCGCCAAAAGTGTTGCAAGTACGTTCGAGCGGGAGAATGGTTTCAGACGATGAACCGAGAAGACGTGTCAATGACAGAGGGCCATCACTTTTTTGTATTGTTTCAAATGTTTATAATTGTCCTGTCCTTAATTTTTTATTGTTAAATTAAATGTTTTATCGTTAAAAGAAGTTTCAGAATTATTTAAAGCCCTTTTGCACTACCACTGAACTTCACATTAATACTCGTGGTAGCTCATGTTAAAGGATGTAGTGGAAATTGAAATGAAGTCTCTGATAAAGTATTTCGATGGATATATATGTTAAACGAATACATTAGCGTTAGTTATCGTTATGGCCCATGGAATATTATTTCAACAACGTGAAATATAAGTGCAGGTTCATCTGCAGATGAAATAATCGCAAATGTGTTTCGGTGTTGGAGAACTTTGGGTGTTTCTGTTTGAAAGGATATAAGTGCTCCGAATGCTATACTATTACATTAATATTCGTGTTAGCTCAAGTTAAAGGATATAGTGGAAGTTTAAATGGAGTCACTGATCAAGTATTTCGATGGAGATAGATGCTAGAAGAATGCATTGGCGGCAGTTATTGTTATGGCCTATTGGACTGTTATTTTGACAACTTGAAATATAAGTGTAGGTTCATCTGCAGATGAAAAAATCGCAAATGTGTTTCGGTGTTGGAGAACTTTGGGTGTTTGTGTTTGAAAGGATATAAGTGGTCCGAATGTTATATCATTGCATTAATACTCGTGGTAGCTCAGGAAGTTAAAAGATATAGTGGAAGTTGAAACGAAGTCACTGATGAAGTATTTCGATGGAAATAGATTTTAGATGAATACTTTAACCTTACAAGTGGTTTCAACGAGATATCTCGCCTGTCAAGATCTGACCACTTTTGCTAATGACGAGATAATTCGTCATAAAGATATTGCTGATTTTTTTATGAGGACAAGATCAAAATTTGGTAAATTGTCTAATGACGAGATATCTTGTCCACGAAATTGTGGTAAGTTTTCATAATGACTGAAGATATTTCCTAATGAATTTTGCAGATGACTCGTCCAGACAATCATAAGGAGGGTTAAGTTATGTAATATATAAATGTGATTATGTGCTGTATTTGCTTTAATATGCAAATTTAATTATTTCTAAACGGTTGGTTTGTTTCGGGTTTTAGGCGCAAGTGTCATATTTGGCCATGCTGCACCAAACAAAAGATGTACAACGGCAAAAATGGACATACATACATTGAAAGATTTGCTGACACAGAAGAAGGCGCCCTGAATGTAAGTTGATACATAGTAGTGGCTCACACAAAAGCACAAAATTTGTTGCATCTCAATCTAACAATTAAGTCAAAAGATACGGGGTCTTTATGACGATTAGCTTACAGGATTCCATTTGTTTTGAATAACATTTTTCTATTAACCAATGTTTGCTCTATCTTGAAACTTTCAGAAAATAAACATTGCTTTAAAGTGAATTTAAATACTTTCTCATATATAACGTAATTAAAAATAAAACACTTCATTGTTTGCAATTAAAATTTACTCTTTTAAAGGCATTTTGGGAATAAACATGTTTCTTTTACCATATAATTGCATGTTGCCTTTATAAATAAATTTGACAAAATCCTTTAAATTGATTAAGTCACTAGGCATTGATTGCTGTTATTCAAATAGTAAGACATTAATATCAAATCCTTTCCTCATTTCTCGATAAGACGAATTCTTGGAATTAATATTTGCCAATATTTTCGGAGTACTCGACCTTATTTGATTAAATAATCCAAACTCAAGACACGAAATAATTGATAACACTCACAACGATTCACCGTGTCTTTCAAAAAGCAATAAACATTGTTCCGCTCTTTTTCGCTCACAAGAAGATAAATCCCGGATGAGCTAGATCCAGGTTAATTGCATTTACATATCCAAGAAAACACCGGCGATTTTCCGGGCCAAATTAATTGTTAGGAAATTCGCGATTAAACGCAAAAACTGAAACAATCCAGGCTTACTGTTGCAGTCAGGGAAGAATAAAGGTGAAAACATCTCACAATCCAAGCCGAAACTGTCTTTAATTACCACGGTAACATTTAATTAGCAAAGTAGACAATTTCTTTCATGGCCTTAATGGACTTCTAATAAAAGATTGCGAGATATTAGTGTCAGGGTTTTAATAAATTCAATTTTTTAAACAGCTTTTTGACACTTCAACTACCACATCAGCTAACTTAGCTCGGGGATTTATATTGGCTTTATACGTAATGTGGTTATATGGGACAGCGTATTTGCATACAGACGAGGCGGATTTGTTGGTTAATTATATTCTGATGCAAGGCAGATTCGCTTGTAAATAAAGTAACGTAGATTTACCAGAGACTTAAGTGAATTATAACAGGTCCTTTTACGTTTGGTATATGGGATACCAAAGTAGCTTTAGACACTGGAATTGCATTTACAGTTGCGCGGTTATCTGTTAAATTAAATTTCCAAAAGCTGCAGACTGAAACAATGAAATTTAAGGATTTGTGATTTCTACGCTTGTTAGTTGGATGATTGAGATTATACGCCATGTTAAAGAGAGTGGAATAAGACGTTTCACTCTCCTATGGAGATAATACGGTTAAGTTAATTTGAGAGTAAGGCGTAAGTTTCTTAATCAAAATATATTTAATCAGGTGTTGTTTAGTACCTGTGATATATTAATTAGTTTAAGATAAGACGTTGCTAATCAAATATTGCGGTATTTTTGGAATGGATGTACTTGCAAGATGGCCACAAAGGAAATTTCACTACTAGGTAGGTTAGGTAGGGTTTTATATAGCACAAATGCCGTATTTGGCCATGATTCGTCAGACACAGGATAGACAATACAAGAAAAGCACACGTGAGAGAAAGTTGCGTGAGAACCTTGCAACATTCCCTTAAATATATGGGCTAAAGGAGCCAATGGACAACTAGAGTATCCTTGTAGAATACACGACACACAGATATGCGCCTCGCCTGTGCTTGGAAACATCGCCACTGGACATTTGATGACTGGACATGATTGGCCAAGAAAGGTCTGCAATGAATTGTTACAACTTTCCATGGTAATTAGCGTCGAACTTTTCAATTTCCAAGAAACTCCGGCCGTGATAGTCTGGTTGGAAGAGTAACGCATTAGCAACCGGAGGGTTGGGAATTTGAAACTCGATTCAACAAAAGACTGTTGGGTACATGGGGTTGGTGCACATTAAATCGGTCGTGGCCTCAAATGTCCTCAAGTAAGCGTGGTGCAGAAATTTGGAGAGTGGAGCGCCTTCTCAGGTGTTGACCTCGACTTCTGACCGTGGTTCAATATAACGAGGTGTCGTCCTCGGTTCTTTCCCTTCGGTGTTGATCCCGGATGTCGCAAATAACTCGGTGTGTTGCTCCATTGCGACGACAATTCGACTACCTACCGAGATACTCGTTCCATCAATTTTCATTTCATTCGGTAATTTCAGTTTACTGTTCAAATTTTGAATACTTAGCTTTCAACACTTGCTTTGTTTCAATTTAAACGTCCGTGGATTTCCAACGAAGCTTACACTTGCTTTTCATTACCACACTTTCATATTATTTATTTTATAAAGTACTCTGAGAGGTATTTTTCAAAACTAAATACAGGTGGTGGTAGTGCTTCTGATGCGGTATGTTTCCGGAACTTATCCCGAATGTGACGTCACATATCTTGTTTTTCGAAAACGATTTCAGCACTTCGCCAATAAAAATCCAGTTATGATCCTCGCTTGAAAAAAACAGCCTTCCAATATTAAGCTTCAATAAAAATTTTAAGATAAAATTCCAATGTATCCCATCACATGCTGGCATTCCGGACAACGAGAAAGCTGACTTACTAGCAAAAGCTGGAGCAAATAAACAACCTGGAACAAGAGAAAGTACCGTTCTACTCTCATAGGACGACCACCTCCTGTCCATACTTTAAAAAAGCAATTGCGCAGATCATCTCCAGTACCTTTTCATCACTGCTACCTTAGTAAAGCACCAGGAGAGCTGCTTGCCTTAAATTTACCCCGGAAATCTTTCTCTATGCTTACCAGTCACAGATCTGTCCATTTAAAAATATGATATTTGATGGCCAGAAATCCTTTCCCACCTGTATTAAGTGCAGCTTATTACCAGCCTCTCCCTCACACATCCTGAATTGAATTGGAGCCTTCATGAAGACATTTTTAAGGACCCATCTACAAAGGAGAATCGAAAAGTAAGGTGAATTTTTGATTGACATTAAAACGTGCAGAGATAAATATATGAAAATTTATTATGTTTGACAAATCGTATCACACTATCATTCGACAAAGGAACCATAGTGGTCTAAACATTTATTCCAACGTGGCACCCAATCATCCATACCCTTTTCAAAGAAATCTTGCTCCAGGTTCCCTAACCAGGTAAGTGTAGCCTGTCATGCCCCTTCCAGTGTATGAAAACGCTGCCCAAGGAGGTGTTTCTTCAGGGGGCCAAACAAATGGTAATCCGAAGGGGCTAAATCAGGTGGATGGCCAAGAATACGGTGATATCTATAAGATCTATACGGTGGATGGTCAAGAATTTCCCACTTCGATACTGCTCACTGAACCATATGAGCTATTCAATGCATTTTCAACCTCACTCTTCTGTCTTCACGAATCATGGCATCGACGACAGCCACATTCGTGTCGTTACACCACACATACACTTGTTTCTGCTATATAACACTCTTTCCATAGACTTCCAACAATTCTTGATGAATATCACATGTTTTTTTCCCCTTGGCCCATAAAAAATGAATGACGCCACGCACCTCCTCCTTGGAGTAATGCTCAAGTCGATGCGCCATCTTTGATTTGCTCTAAGCACCAGACGGGTTGACGTAGAAGTTTCTACAAGCCGTCACACTTCTATCACCTTAGTACTTGCAACATATAAAAAATTAATTAGCTACACAAAAAACTCTGAGTTTTAGAGACAAATTCACCTTACGTTTTGATATAACCTTGTACCATTGCCCAAAAACGTTTTTTGCAGACTCAATGGTTTAACGTATTTTCTTTTACACTGGGATACGAAAGACGTCATTCTTCTAAGTGTTAGACGTATCCCAATTTTATAGTTTACCACATATCGCCAGACTATTAGGCAAGCCAGCATGCTGTAAGTTTTAACTTTTTTGAAATATCGGAGAAAAGGAGATCTCTGTAATTAAATTTCCAACGAACAAACACACACAAAGCAAAAACCGGGATTTTTCCACAATACTCCAAACTCCATTTTTATACCAGTTTAAACACACTTAAGAAAATTAATTAATGCACAGATGCGGTCGAAAGAAATTTTTGTTAATAAAGGTGGGTGCAGTTGAACTCAAATAGAAGCATAAAGAACCGCTTTTTAAGTTATGAGTTATTTCTTTCACGGAAAAATGAAGTCTGGCGGATGATTTTTACGAAAGAAATTCTTCAGAATGTTTAAATATTAGTCTTCATGTAAAGTGCCGAGCAATGAGATGTTTTTGTTTGCTTATGTGCATTTAATTCCCTCTAGAGATCTGAAGTTTACCTGCAAAAAGCGTCTAAGTTTACGTTGGCACGAAAAGACCAATGGTTAAAAAACAAAAAAACATAAAGGTTCAAAGAAAAAATGAAAATGTATTAAGGACAAAGTGGTTGTGCATTATGATTAAACTTAGCTCTTTACGAATTATTGTAATTTATAGGGAACAAAGATAAAAATAAGCCTTTTGAAAGCAGATCTCCAATTATACATGGAGGACATTTTCAAAGGAGTCTTTGAATTCATAGGAAATTTGCAAGATAAAAAAACTATTGCCACTACTAAAATGGAAATATATTTCTACGATATATTGGGTTTGAATATTTAATTAGAAGATGTGATCCAGTTGTAAGGTTAGGTTAGGTAGTTAATTAACGTCGCACTGGAGCAACACAACGGTCAATTGGCGAAGGTCCGGGATCAAACCAGATGGGAAAGATCCAATGACAACACCACGTAATTTTGAACCACGATCAGATGGCGAGGTCACACCTGAGCTGGCACCCACTCTCTAAACTTCCACACCACGCCAACGTGAGAACATTTGAGACAAGGATATTTGAGGCCACAACGGTCAATGGCTGGATTCAAACTTGCTACTCTCCGGCTGCTAAATTTGCCCTTCTAACCAGGAAAGGTGCAAAATGAAAAGTCGTTTCACCTCAAAAATAGTTTGTTTGGGTGTTTTGGAGTTTTATGGGGCATGGGGGACATATTTGGTGAAGCTGCGCCAAACACGACAATACCCATTCACGACTTTTTTGAATTGATAAAGAAAAGAGTTTGGGGAAGGGTAGAGGGATGAAAGCAGAAAAAGATCGCTTAGGTATACCGGGAACGCGACTCCCTTGTTTACTGGACAGTAAATACCATGGTACACACCTAAAGGAGATGAGCCCCTGAAAACTTCATAATTTGGTATTTATAGAAATCAGATTTATAAAAATGAGACCAACAGGCCAGAAGGGAACACGCATCCTTTAGACCTGTGGCCAATTTCTCTAATGATGAGATATCTAGTCGTCAAGATATTGATGATTTTTATGATAACGAAATCAAAATCTGGTCAGCTTTCTTCCAATGACAAGATATCTCGTCCATCAAGATCTGGTCAACTTTCTTCCAACGACCAGATATCTCGTCCATCAAGATCTGGTTAATTTTGCTAATGATAAGATACCTCAACGAGACAACCACCAGGAGAGTTAATGTTTGAAATGTTGACTGGGTTAATTTGAATGAGCTTATGGGTAAAATATCGAAATTTGTATCAATTTTGTAATTTCATCATCGAATTGTTCAATCTTCAACAGTCATTTTGCCTTTCCCTTCAACCTACCACATATTTACGCAATTTTTACACGATTTTATAATTTAACCCGCTGAGTGGTTTCGACGAGATATATCGTCCATCACGCTGTGACCAATTTGGCTAATGACGAGATATCTCGTCATTATGAAATTTTCTCTACCCATGACATCTCGTCCAACAAGATCTGGTCAGTTTTTCAAATGACGAGACGACCTGTCGAAACATCCACCAGGAGAGTTGATGTTAGATCGGGACTGAAATACGAATCCAATACAGTGCTAAATTGGTTAGGACTGCCAATCGTAAGTACTGAAATAGTACAGAATAACCTTGAGACACATTTATTAAGGTAGGTAGGTATTTCAATATCACACCGGAGCAACACAACGCACGCTTGGTAGCGGCCCGGGATCAATCCCAAAGCGAAAGATCCGAGGAAACACCACGTAATTTTGAATCACAGTCAGATGACGATATCACACCTGCGCTGGCATCTCACTCTCCAAACTTCCACACCGCCCCAACGAAAAGACATTTGCGGACACGACAGATTGAACGTGCACCAGCCTCCTGTGTACACGACTGTCTTTGGTTGGATTCAAACTCGAAACCCTCCGGTTGCTAATCCACTGCTCTTCCAACCAGGCTACCCTGGCCTATACAGAGGCTGTTCGGACTTTTTTTGAACGATTTTGATGAGCCGTAAAAAAATTGTATGCTACGAAAGAATTTTACTTTCACCAGCAGTTAAATAGTTAAAAAATAACTTATCGTCTGCTAACTCAGTTTTGTTTACTTTCAAAATGGCGCTTTTAAATAATCAATGGATGGAAGGCTATGTTTCCGCTCTTTCCGAAGAGAATTATGCTTATTCAATTATTCATAAACGCTGTAAAAGTCTTGGTTTTTCGATATCTAAAGGTACGATCAGTAATATTATTAATGAGAAAGGAAAAAGGCATAAAAGTGGAAAAATACTTCCAAAAACGTATCCAAAAAAGAAAATAATTGTGAATATTTGTAAGGTAAGAATCATCTTTAATTTTAAAAGAGAATCCGCCAGGTCAAAAGACTATAGCAAAGTGATCGTGAGAACTTTCCTAAGTGATTTATGATTGTTGCCGATTTTGCATATAATGGAAGATTAAAAGTAAAAGGGGAAAAATGTAAAATTCAACTCCCACATATTATCAAGACCATATTTTATCCCTAATATTCAAAGAAGAAATACCATATCTTTACCCACAGTGCCAACAATCAGTAGTAACCAACAATCAGGGTAAAGCAAGCAGCCACACATCTAAATCGACTATTAAATTCTTGGAAAAAATGGAACAAGAAACTGGTATCTAGTCAATACCCTTTACTGATATTCCTGATACATCTCCAGATGTTTCACCCATGGACTTTCGTGCTTTTGGACTTTTAAGAAGGGCATTATCGAAGAAACATCGACCGAAAACCATTCAAGGACTGGAAAACTGTGGAGCAAGATTGGGACAAAATACCACTATCGAAACTACAAAAGTCATTATTATCATGGAAATGAAGGTGTAGAAAGATAGTTAATAAAAAGGGCTATCAAATGGAACATTTAAAACACAAAAATTTCATGTAAAAAATTGAACTTCAGTCCATTAAAATCGTTCAAAAAATCTCCGAACAACCTCTGTATTTATTAAGAATTATTTTGAAGTTTTAAGTGTAGTGGTTTTCTGAATTGAGAAATAATTTCGGATAAATTATTTTAAAGGTCCATAGAGGCATGAATTTTAACTGAATTTTCTTTACAATCCAACATAATAACATTGATTCGCCCTTTTTAGAATATTACATTGATTTCCACCTCTCCATTTTTATCATCTGAAATAAAAAATTACTTTTGTCAAGCCCCTAAAAAAGAAAGCATGTTACAATAGTGCTGTAGATTTTTTAGTTGTATAATTCTTTCTCGGGGAGAATATATTTTTTAAAGATTTTAATTCGCCCTTTTCTAAGATTTTTTTAATGAATCTTTTTTTCATTCCATACTTAGGCTTTTCGGATTCTGCACATTTTTTGTTACCTGCAATCGGATATTTTTTCTGCATAGAGAAACAACTAATAAATAAATTAAAAGAATCTATAATGCATATATTTCAATAAGTACGCAGAAAATCATCAATTAACTGTTCCGGTAGATAGGTAAGTATTTTAATTAACATCGCACAGGAGAAACACAATGGGCTATTGGTGATCACGGATCAATCCCCAAGGAAAAGTCCGAGGACAACACCATATAATTTTGAGCTGGCACCTCACTCTCCAAACTTCCACACCACGCCAACGTGAGGACATTTCAGGCCACGAAAAATTTAACTTACACCAGCCCCCTTTGTACACAACGGTCTTTGGTTCGATTCGAACTCGCAACCCTCCGATTGCAAATCCGTTGCTCTACCAACAGGTCCACCGCTGCCCCTTACCTATTTAGGATTGTTAGAAAAACATGAATATCTTCGGTATTATGGATAGATGATCTGACTACATGTTTGGAAGATTGAAAATACAACTGCAATTAATCACTGTTTGGTTAGTTGTTTCGGGTTTTTTTCGGCACAAGGGCCATGTTTGGCCCAGCTGTGCCAAACACAGATGTCAAGTAATGGACAAACACACACAATGGAAGTTTTACTGTCACAGAAGAGAGAAATACACCAAGGTAGGAATCGAACCAGAGAGGAATTGAAAGAACCTGCACCGCTTGCAACTCACAGGTTTGTCCCTGCTTGGAGCAATGGCGATTGCCCAGTGGTTTTATGAAGATATTGCCTATTCTTTGATGATGGCGAGATCAAGATCGGATCTGGTTTTATTGATGACAAGATATATATCTTCCATCAAGATCTAGTAAGTTTTGTTAATACCTAGATACCTCGTCAAGACGATTCACCAGGATGGTTAAAAAAATTACATACCTAGAACTCTTATTCACTTGTCCTAAACCATCTCAAGGATGTGAAACTCCATTCGTCCCATCGACCTTGAAAGGATTAAAGGAAGACCATCATGGATTTTGGTTGAAAAAAAAAGAAACGACTTCTTTATCTAAATTATAATTTAGCATCACCGATAGATACTTCTATACCTTACCATCTTTCACGTTCAGTACCTTTTATCCCGTTTTTCCTGGTACTCCCAGATTCGGGCTATAAAACGAGTGATTGTCGATTTTTATTGACCTCAACCCAAGGCCAGCTGGCTGATTTAAAACCGCTTAATAGCGTGTAACGCTGGTCGTTCCAGGACCCCCAATTGAAGGAGATCAGCAATATCCGTTATTTAGGGTGGCCCTTATGGCCCATAAGAAGGGCCAGGGGCTGAATTACTTTTATTGTGTGAGTTTGGAGTTATCAGAATCGTTGGGGGACTCCGGTTGGGTAGAAATGATTGAGGATTAACTTGAGTTGGATAAAAATGGGTTTTTGAAATGTCGGTCGAACGTGATGTAACCGCTAGTTGTCTTTTACAGTCCAAGGGGTTTTGATATCATGTACATAAAGGTCTCATCAATTGTATTAACCCTCCTGGTGGCTGTCTTGATAAGGGATCTTGTCATTAGCAAAATTGACCAGATCTTGATGAACGAGACATCTCGTAATTACAAGAAAACTGACCATATCTTGATGGATGAGACATCTCGCAATTAGAAGCAAACTGATTGTTTGATGGCGAGGTATATCGACAAAAGAAAAATTGTTAAGATCTTTACGGACGAGATATTTTGTCGAAACCGCTTGGAGGGTTTATGAGATATAGCTTTAAGATATTGTCGATATTCACATGCTGATGAGATCAAGATCTGGTCAGCTTTCTTCTAATTACGAGATGTCTGGTCCATCAAGATCTGGTCAGTTTTGCTAATTACGAGGTACCTCTTCGAGACAACCACCAGGAAGGTTGTAATGTATGTGGTGTCCCGTTGATTTTGATTTGGCGTCAATCGAAATTCGCCAAACAGTATTAGCTTTTTGTTTAGTCAAAACGTAGGCAACTCCTTATAGTCTGTCGGGTTGCAATTGGCGAAGCAATCGAGGACACCTAAGTCTTGATTAACCTACTGTTCTTTTAACTAATTTAGATATAGAACAGGTCCATTTGGCATTTTCTGCTTTAGCACCCACCAAATGGCTTCTCAAGTTGTCGAAATCTCAGTAACCTCTTATTGCCTGTTTAGTTGCTACTAGCTGAATTACCCGGTATTGCTCGGATTGAGTTGTTTGAAATTCATCGCAATATTGCTCACTGTTATTCATATGGGGATTTCAAATTGTTTTAGCCTCCTCTAGAGAAACATAAAAATAGAACTGGAATTAATATCTAGATTATGTTCCCCTCAGGATTCTAGAGAATCAATGCACAAAATTTGGTGTTAATTGGTCACAGTGATCGTAAAAATGTTATGCCTATGGGGATTTAGATTTTTAGCTCCCTCTGAAGACTCAGGACAAATCCTTCGAATGGGAGTTATTAGTTAACCTGCGTTACCAGTCGTCTTAAGAATGAAAGTACCAAATTTGGTGTCAATTGGTCTGATAGTGATCGTAAAAATGCTCAATGTTAGTCATGTTGTTATTTCGAATTGTTTTAGCCCCCCATGCTGATCCAGGACACAAGTCGAGCGGGCTTATTATATAGCCTGTGTCCCGCAAAATTCTAAAGAATGAATGAACCAAATTTAGTATGAATTGGTTTGACATTGATCGTGTAAGCAATGTTATTCCTATGGGGATTTCTATTAAGGTTTTAAGTCCCCTCCATACCCAAGATGGATATAATGGGTATTAACATGTAGCCTACGTTATCCGCAGTTTTCCAAAGAATAAGTGTACCAAATTCGGTGTGGATTGGTTAAATGGTGTAGATTTGTAGAGAACAGACAGATTCCATCTGTTTTATATATATGCATAGATTAGACGAAGCTATCGAGAATATCCTTTTTCGGGTTTTAAGCCATTGATTTAACCAATTTAAGTGTGGAATAGTACAATTCCTTGATGATTTTTGGATTTAGTGCCCATAGAAATCCACCAAATTGCCTCTGCCCTTGTCAAATCGAAATTTCAGCAACTCCTTACCCACCTGTTGGGTTGCCATTTGGTGAAGCTATGGAGTAAACCGTATTACTTGTTTTAAGCGTAATTTAAATGAATAGCAGTATGAATCTTGGGTGGTTTTGGAATTTAGCTTCCATAAAAAAAGAAATCCTCTAAATTGTGTCTGCCCTTGTTGAATCAAAATATTAGCAACCCGAAATCTTAGGATGAGTTCACAAATCATCTATCAAGTGTACGCTACATGAGATTAGCGCATATTACTGATTTCAAATACTTTAACGTTGATTGTTTTATAACTCACTAATCTACTAACTCACCCCATCAGATCAGTTCAGCCAAATTTAGTATAGTGTGGATAGGAATTACAACTTGTTCTGAGGTGGTTGGTTAAATACTTGTTTAGTAAAAATTTTTTAATAATATACTCAAAATCGATGGGTGGACAGATAGACGACGTTACCTAAATCATGCGTTTGAAATTTAGAATAGCATGTTCCCTTGGGACTGTCATGTCCTCGTTAAGTTCTAATGTTGCAGCCCTACATCATAAGAGGTTTCCATTTGGCGAGGTTATCGTGGATACTCTAGTCTAGCTTTTTCCTCTCCATTTCAAAAACAATTCAAATGCAGAATGTGGCAGTTTTTGTGCTTTTTGACGCGAAGACCATTCAAACCCTCCAAATACAGTTTAATTTGTTGAGTCGACGTTTTCCAGCAACTCTGTATTGTGGGAGGTATTGAATTTGACAAATCTGTCGATGATTATTCATTAGATTTTAATTCATTATTTATAAACTAATTCAAATGTAGAATGTGGTATTTTTTTGCTTTTCGATCCGAAGACAATTAAAACCATCCAAATACCGTTTTAGTTTGTTAAGTCGATGTTTTCCAGCAACTCTATATCATGGGAGGTATTGAATTTGGTAAATCTGTCGATTATTCATTATAGATTTTAATTCATTATCTTAAAACTAATTCAAATGTGTAATATCGTACATATGGCAATAATTGACTTGGTTTGTATCTAATTCGTTAAATGATATGATGTCTGTTTTAAAGAGAAATTACGGGAGTTATATACAAACAGCGTTGAGAGGGTTACACATTGGTTTGTTGCTTTGTAGTTTTATGGCACAAGTGCCATATTTGGCCATGCGGCGCTAGACACAAGACATACAATATAAAGTAATGGACGTATACACACAATGAAATTTTTTACTGACACAGAAGAGAAAAATACACCAAAGGAGGAATGCACCTGACAGGAATCGAACCTGCGCCGCCTACAACTCGAAGGTTGCTAGTGCAGTGGACATACCCACTGAGCCACGAAAATGCCACTTTACAAATTGCAAAAATATCTTGTTCACTGTCTATCCAGATCTAAACTCCAAACATTTAAACTACTAATGTGTCAAATGCTTCAATATTCAAGTTAAGAACCTAATATGATTTAAAACTTCTTTAGAGTTTAATCCTCCTGTCTCAACTAAGTACCGTGTGATTATCAAATTTAAATATATCGTTATGAACGAGATATCTCGTTATTAGAAAAAAACGACCAAATCCCGTGATCATAAAAAATCGGCAGTATCTTAATGACGAGATATCTCGTCAAATATCAACAAAATTGGTCAGATTTCGATAGACGAGGTAACTCGTCTATCTACTTTAGGGCTTTGATAGTTAAAGAAATTAAATAGCTACTCTGTGTTAGTGATTCAGTAAAATCCAAAGTGAAACGGAAAAATAAAAATTCGTAAATAAAACTAGACAAATATCTTGCATAAAATGAAAATGACTCGATTTGTTTATATCTCTCTAAGGATCCGTTACACTTTCTGAAAAGATTTTAAAAACTAATCCTATTTTCCGAACTCATGCACATTTCTGAAATTTGTATATGTTTTGAAAGAAACATGTTTATGAAAAACAGAATTCTTACAAAAGTTGTTACTTATAAAACGTGAAGAGAGAAAAAAGCATTGAAACATGAATAAGAACTTCCAAAGTTCCCATGTATGTGTTTGAAATTTAATAATTCAACAACTAAAATTTTCGGAGAAAAGCGTAATTTCAGTGTCTATACGTTTGAAAGCCGGAAGGGGTTCAAAAGAGAAAAACACTTTGAAGGAAAGAACATTGACGCAAAGACGCCAGTTCCAACACGGCATAACCTAAAAAGATACAAAAGAAAAATGGCGAAACCACATACAAAACCACATTGCGCTTCGATCTACTTCATGATGCTGTAAGCTGAATTGCGTAGTTTCCATTTGGAGAGGAAATGTAATAAGCTTAAAAAATATTAAATTTTACAGACGTCTACATCTGTCTGCAAAGAAAGAATTGTTCATTCTGCAGAAATTTTACTTCCAAAACAACGTGTGTGCTGGTTTTCATCCATTACGTTTAGTCACGAACATGGAAAATTTTCAGATAAATTCTGTTTGGCAAGGAAAATCCAATTTATGTTTAGCTTCAAGAAATCAGCAGGAGAAAAATTCATCGATGCATCGTTACAGTACAAATCTATTTCATGGTATATGAATACATATGTGGGATATTTACCCTTGTCGGTGGATATAGAGATGAAAAGTAGCCAGCGAATCCGTCGAAGAACGGTGGCCCGGTAGGAGGAGTAACTGATTAGCAGACGGAGGGTTGCGAGTTCGACTCCAACCAAAAACCATCGTGTATAAAGGGGAAGGTGCAAGTTAAATCTGTCGTGGCCTCAAATGTTGGCGTGGTGTGGAAATTTGGAGAGTGAGATTTCACCTCGTCGTCAGACCGTGGTTCAAAATTACGTGGCGGTGTCCTCGGGTCTTTTCCTTTGGGATTGATCCTGGACCGTCACCAATAGCCAGTTGTGTTGCTCCAGTGTTGACGTTAATTGAAATACCTACCTACAATTATTTTAAATTAATTATTCTCATCTGTTTTCACTTTATTTTTTCCACCTATCCATTTTATAAATTTTAAATATTTGCTCAGTGAAAGGCATTCAATCCAAGTTTTAAACATAGTTACATAAATTTTCTTGGAATATTTTAAGAGAAAGTTTATATGAAGCACACATTTAGTGGGCATCTGTCGCCATTCTTGTACCTATTATCTTGTATATTTAATTATACCTATATCTTGAAATTGTATGACATTTCTGCTATCTGTCTTATAAGTATTGAACAATACTTATAAGACATAATTAAATATACAAGACAGAAAAATCATAAAATAAAGGACAGTAGTGATGTCTTGATCGAATTAAATCTAAAGGAATGTATGATAAAATAAAAAGGACATAGTTACCATATACATGTGTAATATATAAATGAATTTCTCTAAATATAAAAAGCACTCAAATAGTATTTTTACCAGTGTAGTGAGTTGACACGAGAAAACAGCTGTTCTCAATTTTATGTAAAATTCAAACCCTCAGTACAAAACAACATTTGTGCTGAAAACAAATGAATTATATACCGTTGGAAAATTTTAACAAATGTTTCGATGACAATAAAAATTCACTACATCCCAAACAATCAAGGTGTGTTTTTGTTCATTGATGAAAATGAATCCATTGAAACATTAACAGAATTTTCTAACACAAATTCAAAGATGAAAATTAGGCTGCATCAATAGAAAAATAATCACTCGAGTTTAAAAAATCTTTTAGGCAGAAATGGATCATTCCTAGCTACTGATAATTTGAATTTATTGTACCAAACCAAATGAAAAAATGTGCAGTGACTCCAATTCATGAAAGCTTAATTTATTCTATTTAATGTGAAAATAAATGAATATTCAAATTTTTTCATATATATGCAAGGCAAAATAAATTTGACCATATATAGTATTTTACAAAGGTTCTGATATGGTTTTTAGTGAAACATTGGTTAGTGGTTGGCTGGATTAAAGTAAGTATACATCGGAGATATATTTATATTTCAAAAACAATGAAACCCCATCAGATATCAAACTTCGTATTTTAATTCAATTTTACATAAGCTCAAAAACTAAAGATTTTAAAACAAATTATTCATCTAATAACAGAATTTCATGTTGGTTTTTATTGCTCTGATTACATTTATCCAAAAGTTTCAATTAAAAGTTTGTCTTTGAAAAAATAGTTTTAATTTTTAATTTTTTGAGTGTTCATAAACGTTGAGAAATCCAGATTTTCTTATTTATTCTATTTTTGGTTAGGTTTGGAGTTAATTGTTTCCAAAGTGAATTATAATTTCGTAACGCTCTCCAATACACACGTCTATCCCGTGAAAAGTAAACAAAATACGTAGCGACATCTAGTGTGCGTTATAAGAAGCTGGTTATTGCGTTACGACGGATGCTCTCAGCACAAGACTCTGGACGACTACCCATTGCGTTTGCATAGAGGAGGAGTCAAACGCATTCGCAATACGCTAAACTATAAGCTCGCCCTAACCTTAAGACTACGGCGCCCAAATTTCGTGTTACCCGCGTCTCAGAACGGCAGATTTCTCTTGACTTTCTCCCCCTACCGAACTTTTAAGAGAGTCGTGAATGAATTTTACGACTTTCCATCTAGCGCGCTTTCTTTTCATAAATTTGGCATGCTAGAGATTGCACCAGCGTGACATTCTGAGTCTCCCAGTGTTCACAGAATGATCGACAGAGTAGGGCTTCGAACTAAAGGATCGTCCCTCTTTAGGTTCAGTCGCTGACAGCTCGCAAATGGTGATCGATGTCAGCGGTCACTTAAAAGGGGGATGAAATCTTGGGTAGAGCATCTGTACCGAGCCGCTCTAGGAAGGAGAAATCCCACGGTACGACTGTTATACTGTCCGTAGTCTAAGGGGTAATGTTCAATAGGCTGGGCATCAGAAAAAACTTGCAGAAAAGTAATTTCGTCTTTAATATATGAGCGTAGAGTGAATTATTTTGGTTGGTTTCTATGGGCCAAGAGACATAGGTTGGTTGTTTTGAGGTTTTTGGCGCATGGGACATATTTAGTCATGCAGCGCCACAGAACACATACAATATCAAGTGATAGTAGTAGACCCACCTCCTACCTACTCACCGTGAGGTTTAGAGCATTTAATGGTAGGAGGGGGAACCATTTATTATCTTTAAATTTTGCATATTTACATAAAATGATACATTTTTTAATACAAAAAAAATCCAACAAATGTTGGTGAATAAATCAGGCAAACATTGCCTGAGAGTAATTGTATAATAAATTAGTTTATATAGAACTATTTATTAATAAATGTAACAATATAGATGAAATGTAATTTAAACATTCAAAGTATGTTGAAGTGTACAATGTTAAATATTTTAACTATATTAAAAAGTTAAAGTGAGATAGAAAGAGTTCAATTATTTCATATGAATTCAAGGTGGAGGAAGCCTTCCAACTATCTCCTTTGCAGCCAACACACAAGCCTTAATTTATAATAAGGCTCTAGATAATAATTTTTAATGATAGCGCTTAGCCAGATAGGTTTATTACTTGATTTTGGTTTAGTTATATGGTTTGGTTTTGAGTGTTGACATTCAAAGAGATAGTGGTCAGCATCTCCCACCCTTCCACATTCACAAAGGTCAGAAGTTTTAATTTTGAATCTATGTAAGTAAGCTGGAAAAAGACCATGACCTATCAGGTACCAGACGAGGTATCTGTCCTCGACGAGAGTTGCAGTATTAATCTCCGGCATGAACTCCTTCAGCCGGAGACTCTTAACTGAGTTGGAAGATGCACCTGCCACTCCTCCAAAATATAGGTTTTCAATTTTCTTTTCAAAAAGAAGAGTGGAACAGGTACATCCAACGTCTAATATCAAGTAATAGGCATACACACATGAAAGCTTTTACGGATACAGAAGAGAGAAATATCCCCAGAGAGGAATGCATCTGACTGGAATCGAATCTGCGCCACCTACAACTCGAGGGTTGACCCACTGACCAGGACGGCCCCAAGGGCCATAGGAACCAACCATAAATGCCCAATCCTAACGGAGCAACATTTTCTGTTAAGTAACTGGACACACGCATAGGGCAATTTTTTACTGATTCAGAAAAGAGGTAGGCATTTTAATTAACGTCACACTTGGAGCAACGCAACGGGCTATTGGTGACGGTCCGGGATCAATCCCAAATGGAAAGATCCGAGAACAACATCACGTAAGTTTGAAATATGGTCAGATGACGAGGCCTGAGCTGGCACCCTCTCTACGAACTTTCACACCACACCAACGGGAGGACATTTGAAGCCACGACGGATTTAACGCGCACCAACCCCCTTCGTACACGACGGTCTTTGGTTGGATTCGAACTCGCAACTCTCCTGTTGCTAATCCGTTACTCTTCCAACCAGACTGCCGCGGCCCACGAGATCTCCATCATAGATGGATTGGTTGATTTGTGTTTTATAGTCCCAAGCTGCGTCAAATGCAAGCTACCGAACAAAGAAAATTGAAAAAAACATCTAGTCATTTTAACTAGTCTACAAATTATGTGTACAAGCACCATATAAAGATCAAGGTTAAAATCGATTCTCCGATAATACAAGGATATATCAAAAAGTAAGGTGAATTTGTCTCTAAAACTCAGAGTTTTTTGTGTAGTTAATTAATTTTTTTATATGTTGCAAGTACCAAGGTGATAGAAGTGTGACGGCTTGTAGAAACGTGTATGTCAACCCGTCTGGTGCTTAGAGCAAATCAAAGATGGCGCATCGACTTGAGCATTACTCCAAGGAGGAGGTGCACGGTGTCATTCGTTTTTTATGGGCCAAGGGGAAAAAACATATAATATTCATTGAGAATTGTTGGAAGTCTATGGAGAGAGCGTTATGTTGCAGAAACAAGTGTACGTGTGGTGTAACGACACGAATGTGGCTGTCGTCGATGCCATGATTCGTGAAGACAGAAGAGTGAGGTTGCATGATATTGCAAATGCATTGAATAGCTCATATGGTTCAGTGAGCATTATTACCATTTGTTTGGCCCCCTGAAGAAACATCTCCGTTTCCATGCACTGGAAGAGGCACAACAGGCTACACTTACCTGGTTAGGGAACCTGAAGCATGATTTCTTCGAAAAGAGCATGGATGATTTGGTGCCACGTTGGAATAAATGTTTAGATCACTATGGTTCCTTTGTCGAATGATAGTGTGATAAGATTTGTCAAACATAATAAATTTTCATATATTTATCTCTGCACGTTTTTCTGTCAATCAAAAATTCACCTTACTTTTTGATACTCCTTTCTAGAAGGGAGCTGACCACCAGAACAATTGGTCGAATGGTGTGATTATTCTGTGGTCGAGCCCCATTGGCGTAAGGAACCCAGCTACGCATTTCTGTTTCAGACACCAATTAACAAATTCTTTTATAAATTTAGGTTAAATAACAGGGGAATTTTGAATCAGAGGGGGCCAAACTTGCCCAGTTAGAAGAGCAACGGATTGACAAAAGTAAGGTTGCAAGTTCGAAACTCCGTCCGGCCAAAGGCAGTCGTGTACGCACGAGCTGGTGTACGTAAAATCTGGAGTGGCCTCAGATGTGCTCACGTTGGCGCGTTGTGGAAGTTTGGAAAGTGAGGTGCCGGCTCAGGTGTTGCTTCGTAATCTGAGAGTGATTCAAATTTAAGTGGCGTCTTCCTTGGATCGTTCCCTTCTGGATGTATCCCGCACCGTCGCCCGTTGTGCTGATCTAGTGCGACGTTAATTAACTACCTATCTGAATGGAGAGGAAAATTGAACTGATAATGGTACTGGTATTTTCAATTAACGTCACACTGGAGCAACACAACGGAAAATTGAACTGAAAAATTCATGCGTCTCAAAAAACCATCAGCAACCAGGCAGACCAAACAAATAAATAGTTACACAAATAGTTAAAACAAATAAACAAATAGACCAAACAGTTAAATATCGGACATCTAGTATTTCTTCCCTATTGCCTTATGAAAAAAATATCATTTCTTCTGCAACATCACCCTATAGGCAGGCAAGGGCCGGATAATCGCAAACGGTGCGTCCGGTTTTTATCGACGATTTGTTCAATGGCCCTGACGATGTTACATTTTGCTCTTAGTGACGTCTTCTGCTGGAAAGATCTTCCAAACTCCGATTCCGCATTTTCCGAGTCATCACTTGATCCCTGTAGCCCAATTGGAAGAGCAAGTGATTTGTAATCGGTAGGTATTTGAATAACGTCGCACTGGAGAAACACGACAGGTTATTGACGACAGTCCGGGATCAAAACCCGAAGCGAAAGAGCCGATGAAAACGCCACGTAATTTTGTACCACGGTCAGATGACGAAGTCACACCTGAACTGGCACCCCACTCTCCAAACTTCCACACCACTATAATGTGAGGACATTTGTGGCCATAACAGATTTAACTAACACTAGCCGACTTTGTTCACGACGGTCTATGGTTGGGTTTGAACTCTCAATCCCTCAGGTTGCTAATTTGTTACTCTTCCAACAAGGATACCATGGCCCCCGTTTTGTAATCGGAGGGTCGGGAGTTCGAAACTCGGTCTAGTCAGAAACCGTCGTGTAAGCGGGGGCTGGTGCACGTTAAATATGTCGCGACCTCAAATGTCCTCGCGTTGGCGTGGTATGGAAGCTTGGAGAGTGAGATGTTAGCTCAAGTGTTGATCTCGTCATCTGACCGTTAGTCAAAATGGCGAGACGTTGTCCTTGAATCTTTCCCTACGGGATGGATCCAGGATTGTCGCCAATAACCCGTAGTGTTGGCCCAGGGCGACGTTAATGAATTACCTGAGTCCTGATGTGAGTCTTGGTTGTAAAATTATGACACATTAAAATGTCCTCTTCGATTTAGATATAATTGATCGAGCAATTAGCTCTCCTGTTTATTGTCACCACCAGGTATCTCGTCATTAGCAAAACTGAGCAGATCTTAAAGGACGAGATATCTCGTCATTAGAAAGAGACTGGACAGATCTTGAAGGACGAGACATCCTGTAATTAGAAGGAAACTGGACAGATCTTGAAGCACGAGACATCTCGTGATTAGAAGGAAACTGGACAGATCTTGAAGGACGAGACATCTCGTCATTAGAAGGAAACTGGACAGATCTTGAAGGACGAGACATCTCGTCATTAGAAGAAAACTGGACAGATCTTGAAGGACGTGACATCTCGTCATTAGAAGGAAACCGATCTGGAAGGACGAGACATCTCGTTATTAGAAGGAAACTGGACAGATCTTGAAGTACGAGACATCTCTTCATTAGAAGAAAATGGCCAGATCTTGATCTCGTCATTATAAAAAAAATCGGCAACATCGTGATGACGATATATCTTGTTATTTGCAGAATTGGTCTGATCTGAATGGACGATATATTTCGTCGAAACCACTTGGAGGGTTAATATTTGGATTTAATGCATCTTCCCCTTTATGATGGATTATACAGTATTCCCTCGATCAATGGAAAACAATGAAAAGCGCTTTCAAGTCTTTTAAATCGTAAAATGGTTCATAGTGTCCTAAAAGTTCCCGTACTGACGATTCGTGAATTTATTATACAAAAACAACAAACTTTAAAACAAATATTTTTATGCTAATGGTGAAAAGCACTTTTAACATAACGTAGAAATAAATTTGAACTCACATTTATAATAAATGTTCAAAATGTCCGCCCCTTTCTTGGAGGCAAAGCTGAAGTCGTTTGCGCATATTTTTAGAAACACGTTTCAAGATGCTGGAAGTGACTACTTGTATCCTTTGAGTAATGGCAATTTTCAGATCATCTATTGCTTGGGGATTGTCTTCATAAACTTTGTTCATTAAATATCCCCACAGAAAAAAGTCAGGTATGCTCAGATCAGGGGAACGAGGTGGCCAAAGATTTCTTGAGATGATCGACAAAAAAATCTTGAAGCATGCCCATGGTTTCATAACTTGTATGGCAGGTTGCACCGTCTTGTTGGAACCAAGAATCTCGTTCATTCACTTCTAATAATGCAACAAATTGTTGGATAAGTTCTCTGTATACAGTGCCATCAACAGTTGACTCGAAAGACAGAGGCCCAACAATCCTTTTGCGTGATACGGCACACCAAACGCCAATTTTTTGAGAACGTAAAGGTTTTTGCATTAATGAATGGGGATTTGTCGTCGCCCAAATGCGGGAGTTTTGCGCGTTCAGATAACCGCTTAAATGAAACCATGCCTCATCGGAGAAAAATGTTTTGTTCAAAATGTTGATGTTGTTGCGAATAAATCTCCGGAACCATCGGCAATAATAAAGCCGCTTCTCATTGTCCGGTGGCTCTAGCTCCTGTAACATTTTTACACGATAAGCACGAAAATGCAAAGCTCTTAAAGCCTTATGTGTCGATCCACGTGATGTGCCCAATTGTTGCGACAAACGCCTCACGGATTGATGAGGAGATTGTGCAAGAAACTCAACGAAGGATATTGCAAAGTCTGGTGTAACGACTTTCGGTCTTTCACTCTTGTGTTTGTCTTCCACCGAACCTGTCTCACGAAATCGCCGAACGAGTTGATATAGCGTATATTTATTCGGTATTGCATCATCTGAATATTTATGTCGCCAAAATTCTTTACAACTTTCATGTAATTTACATTCAAAATAAGCCTCAAGCAGCGCAATTCTCTGAATGCGTGATAAAATCATTTTACAATGAAGAACAAAATGACATGGAACTTTATTATCGCACAACTTGAGCGAGAAGAAAACCAAACGATAAAAATTAAAGAATCCATAAAGTTATAAGCAGACGATAAAATTCAGTAATTAAAAAATCACGGTCAAATGATTTTTTAAAGATGGAGTACGGGAATTTTTAGGACACTCTGTATTATTCTTATAACTCTCACATAAAATCTTTCCGATTTAAGTAGGTAGTTAATTGATGTCGCACTGTAGCAACACAAAGGACTAAGAGAAATGTTCCGGTTTCCATCTGTGAAGGGAAAGATCCCAGGATAACGTCTCTTCATCTTGAACCACTGTCAGATGATGAGGTCAACACCTGAGCTGGAACCCCACTCTATAGGTTTTCGCACCACATCAACGTCAGGATATTTGAGGCCATTATGGATTTAACGTGCCCCCGCCTATAGACCCCACTACTCTTCCAACCCGTCTACAACGATTCTCAAAGTTCCATAACTGCCAAAAATTCTTGTCTATTCGATCATATCATTTGCTTTATAGAATAACGTTCTATTTCAGGTTGGCCGCGTTAGCCCGGTTGGAAGAGTAACAGACTAGCAACCGGAGTGTTGCGAGTTCTAATCCAACCAGACAGTGGGGGTCCGCTGTACGTTAAATCTGTCGTGGATTAAAATGTCCTCACGTTGGCGTGGCGTAGAAATTTGAGAGTGGGGTGCCAGCGCAGATGTGACCTCATCATATGACCGTGCTTCAAAATTACGTGGTGGTGTCTTCGGATCTTTCCCTTCAGGTTTGTTCCCGGATCGTCGCCAATATTCTGTTGTGTTGCTCCAGTGCGACGTTTATTAAGTACCTACCTATCTATTTGAGATATGGGACTCTCTCCTCACGCGACCTCTATTTGGGGAAACGAGCTCTATTTTGGGACCTCTATTGGTAGAGCGGTTCGGTGATTAAGATAACCTTGGAGCAGATTAATTGAATAGATCGAACCGTCCTGTTGCTATTCTGCGACTACCAACTGGGCTATGGCGGCCCCAAAAGCCTTTGTCTGAAGACCTCAGGTGTTGACATCGTCATCTGACCATGGTTTCAAATTACGAGATGTTGTCCTCAGATCTTTCGTTCCTGGATTGATCCCGGACCGTCGTCAATAGCCCGTTGTGCTCCAGGGTATCGTTAATTAAAATACCTACCCTAATCTGAGATCACAAATACTAATGTCCTCTTTATCAGTCCTAACTTGGTCAGTAGGATACAATTCAACGGGGACATTTTCAAAACACCGATTCCCCAAATAGAGAATAAATCCTCAAACTACGCCGTTTCGAGAATTTTGACGACCAACATTCATTTGTAACATTCATCAAAGAAAATTCTCAAGATGCGCTTCGTATAATCCAAAAGGAAACTACATTTATTTTCCCCACCCTGGTTGTATAAATCTATTTGCTCCACATATTCCCAACTTCCTCGGCTACATTTAAATTGAATTTGCTGCGCAAAACGAACATTGCTTCTCAAATGTTCCGTATCAGTGACAGGATGTTGCAGCGAGATACCGATACGCTTTCAGGGTGGCCGTAAATAAAAATAAGAGTCAGGCAAATTGAAACTACTCGTCTCCGTGCAGCTGTGGAAGGTTTATTACATTTTCTTCCTTTGTTGAGGCAGTGTGAACCTTCAACATGAAGAAAGTGTGAAAGGGGATGTCTTTTGGGTGAAAAATTAGTTTTTACATGCGCTGTGTTTGTGTTTGGTTTTGTCATTTCGTGTCGTTTTTTTTTTTCAAAACTGTCTTCTGCGTGTTTTCTATTTCCTTAGCAAAGGTGATTCGTTTTTTTAATATTTTTATCCGATTTCACTTGCGAATTTGAACTATCCCAACTCTAGTATCGAGGCTTAGCTTGATTTGGTTTGTCAGTCAGCTTGTACCAAGGTTTTGCTTAGTTTCACACTATTAGTTTGTACCGAGGTTTCACTTTTGTTCCTCTACGTTCCGCTTATGCCGATGTTTGGCTTAATTTGTCACTCTACGGTCAGCTTATGCCGAGGTTTGGCTTAGTTTGACAATCTACGGTCAGCTTGTACAGAGGTTTGGTTTAGCTTGTCACTCTACGATCAGGTAGTTTCGAAATTCGCTTTGTTTGTCACTACAATCAGCATGTGCTGAGGTTTGGCTTAGTTTAACTCTACAATCAGCTTGTACCGTGGTTTGGAATAGTTTGACACTACGGTCAGCTTATGCCGTGGCTTATCTTAGTTTGACATTCTTCGGCCAGTTTGTGTCAATGTTTGGTTAGTTTCACTCTATAATCAGCTTGTGCCGAGGTCTGGCTGTTTTCCTCTACAATCAGCTTGTTCCGAAATGTGGCTTATTTGTCACTATTGTCAGCTTGTACCAATAATTGGCTTAGTTTGTCACTCTACGGTCAGTTTGTGGCGAGTTTTGGCTTATCTTTCACTCTACGAACAGTTTGTGCAAGGGTTTGATATTGAGTACTAGTGATAAGTCTACAATGAAAAATAATATCTATACTTTGTTAATCCTTCAAGTATTTTGACGACATATCTCGTTGAAGATCTGGTCAGTTTTGCTAACGAACATCGAGACAAAACTGCCGTATTACTTCAAGGGGAATAATGATCGAAAATTAAATCCTTGTCCTATTACGTTGACCATTGCCCAGAACTAGTGACTGTTTGGAATAACTTTTTACACAAAAGACTGGTAACTATAGGGTTGTTTTCTACGCGAAGATAAACCACCACATGGTTTAATATGAATACCAAATTATTATTCATCTTATTCCAATAAAAAGCATTACGTCGTTATTCATTGGCGCACCCAGCGGTTATCTAAACCAGCTCTAAAGTAATAAAAAATAAATGTTCAACTATTATATTTTTGAGAAAAATTTTGTGAGAAAATAGGTAATTGAATTAACGTCGCACTGGAGCAACAAAACTGGCTATTGGTGACTCACCGAGATCGATCCCCGAAGGGAAAGATCCAAGAACAACCCCTCGTAATTTCGAACCACGGTCAGTTGACGAGAACAGCACCTGAGCTGGCACTCCACTCTCCAAACTTCCACACCAAGGCAATCTGAGGACATTTGAGGCCACGAACGATTTAACGTGCACCAGCTTCCTTGTACACGACGGTCTTTGGTTGGATTTGACCTCGCAACCTTCAGGTTCCTAATCCGATGCTCTTCCAACTGGGCCGAAATTTTGTGAGAAATAGACAATGCCAATATGTTAAAAAGATAGATAACACTACCAAAATGACAATTTTATTGTTTGACCTAAAAACTAATAGTTAGTTCTTAAATAGCTGTATAATATGTGCAGCAAAAAAGGTTTTTGATAGCTAATGAGTTTCTACTATAAGCATACACAATTTACTATTTACCTAACTATACTTTAATAGAAATGAAAATCCTCCAAATGTGCGCCTACATATAAATTGTCCATTGCTGCAATGAATTCCTCTTGATTATTTTTTAAACACTCAAGCAACAAAAAAAGTTTTCTTTACTCAACAGCATGTTTTATTATCCAGGAACTTTTGCATTAGTTATCCCAGTAAGTAGCAAGTAATGGTTAAAGTTGGTTAAGGAAGTTTAATGAACAAACAATTGCTCCTAATTTCAAACTCGGATTTTCTCTTAATGCGGCAAAATCTTTTCGAGGATGTTAGTAATACTATTTATTACACTAACGCAGGCAAAAACATGCTCCCTTAAATCCTTTAATGGCAGTGAACTTGAAAAAAAATTCCCTTAATTGCAGTTTGGTTTTAAAATGATATTTGTGCTGCCTGGTTGAAAACTGGGGTCTTAACTTTCCAGACAGAACATTTCCCGAGATTCAATGTGAGGTTGTAAAAAGAAGCCAATTCAAGAAGGATCGTTGTTTTTCACATAGCTTTTAGCAGTGTTCTTTGTTGCCCAAGTTATATTTACCAATTAAACATAGACATTTATATCCATTAAACCTTTAAGTTCATTCCACCGCTTTGAAAAATACCATTCAGTAATCTAGGATGTAAATCTCATGAGAAAATGTTATTTTTCATCAATTAATGAATATTCATTCGCTAAACGATGCTTTTATGCTGTAATGTGATATAATTTCTTTTAACTATCACTGGGGGTTTTAGATGGAAATGAATAAATTGCTTTTATACACTTTTATTAAGAAATAGTTGGTAGGGTTTTATGGCGCTTGGCCATAATTTGGCCAAGCTTAAGAGACAATATCGAGCAATGAACACACACACACAAGGTAGATTTCACTGACACAGGACAGTGTGTTAGGTAGAGTTAATTAGCGTCACATTGGAGCAACACAACGGGCTATTGGCGTTGGCCCGGGATTGAGAGCGAAGTAAAAGATCCGAGGATACGGTCATTTTGAACCACGATCATATGACGAATTCCACACCTGTGCTGGCACCCGACTCTCCAAGCTTCCACACCACGCCAACGCGAGGACATTTGAGTGAACGATAGATTTAACGTGCACCAGCCGCTGCGTACACGACGTCCTTTGGTTGAACCAAGTTTCGAACTAGCAACTCTCCTGTTGCTGAACCGTTGCTCTTCCAACCTAACCACCACGGCTCGACACAGGAAAGAGAAATACACACAGGGAGGAATTGGATCTGCGCAGTCCACAACTCGGTTGCTAGCGCGGTGGGTAAACTCACTGAGCCATGAAGATTCCTCATACGAAATGTCATTGCCCTTAAAGTATTTAGTGTGCTGTGAGAATAACCGTCGTAAATTATAACAACGTTGTATGATTATTTTTTAAATCATTAGCTGTTTGGGTGCGTATTTGAAGATAAATATTAACTCTGAGGAAATCACACGCATATATCTATTCTGCAATCTGTAGTCTTTTCCCTATGACTTCTAACCGGTTGACTTTCTAGACCAATAGTCAATCCTTGGATTCGTTCAACCAATATAAATGGGGTTCTTTGGACAGTATGTGTATTGGGAGGAAAATCAATACTGCAATCCTCGGAGTCTCGAGACACCCAGAGGGAATAATTATATTTAACATCCCTGGTGGTTGTCTCGAAGTGTCTCGTCATTAGAAGAAAACTGACCAGATCTTTATCTCATCATAAAAAATGAGCAATGTCAATAGCAAAATACATTTTTCGTATCTTTATGGACGTGGTATCTCGTCGAAACCACTTGGAAGGTTAAAGTGTTACATCGAGAGCCCTTCCATTGACCAATAGAATGTTTAATAACCACATCTACTGGTTAAAAGAATCCTAGGAAAGCTTATATTGGTAAAGATGGTTAAGACTTGTTAACCACTTAACGCATTTACCCGTGTTTGACACGGGCGAAAGTTACCGGCAAATTTGCACATGCCCGTGTCTCACACGGGCGCTCTTCCTTTCTAGTAAAAATAGATAGGCTAGATTAAACTTATACCAAAGATGGCATAAACTTATTTATCATAGATGATTTACCACTTATTTATCGATGGATATTAAACTTATTTACCGTAGATGGCACCACTATGCACCATTTTTCTTGTGTAAACCAAGTGGTGCATTTTGATGATTAGCTATAAGTTTGTTAGGAATTATTTGTTATAAAGCAGTTGTTAGGTGTCTAAAAGGTAATATATCCATTTTTATTACGTTAGATATCATAAAAGTAAACAGTTAACCATAAATTAATTTTTACTAAGTGTTTTTGTAACTTGTTTAGAAAAAGTTATCTGATAATGAGCGACTGACGATTTTGAATATGCCAATTTATCAGAAAGTTTCAGCGATGAAAGTGATGATCTCTTGAGTGATGGAAGTGAATCTGAAGTTAATATTTTATTATTATTAATATTTTGAAATTCAAAATAAACATGTAATCAAATCGTTTACACTTTGTTTGTATAATAATTTTTTTATAACTTTTATCCCACCCCCCGCAACTGAAATCGCAAAAAATAACTTACACTATACCTATATATATATATTCGTTTTCTGTCAAAAAAAACTCGATCATTTTTTACCAGTTTTTCCAAAAAAAACTCGTGCTTTAAGTGGTTAATAACCTACTGGTTGGAAGAATCCTAGGACAGCTTATATTGGTCAAGATGGTTAAGACTTGTTAAAATTCATGACGATAAGACTACAAATTGCCGAACTATATATTCATGTGAACCCCTCATAAAGCAAATTGGATCCATTAATAAAGTAATGTTACACAACTCGGAAAGTTCCTTTTGCTCAGAGGGTTTAATCTCCTGGTAGTTGTCTTGAGGTATCTCGTCAATAGAAAAACCGAGCAGATCTTGACGGTCGATGTACTTCGTCATTAGAATAAAACTGACCAGATCTTGATCTCGTCATCATTAACAAATTGTCAATATCTTGATGACGAGATATCTCGTCATAATCAAAGTTGGTCAGATCTTGATGACGAGATATCTCATCGGTATCAAAGTTGGTCAGATTTTGATGACGAGATATCTCATCGGTATCAAAGTTGGTCAGATCTTGATGACGAGATATCTCATCGGTATCAAAGTTGGTCAGATTTTGATGACGAGATATCTCGTCATAATCAAAGTTGGTCAGATCTTGATTACGAGATATCTCGTCATAATCAAAGTTGGTCAGATCTTGATGGACAAGATATCTCATCGGTATCAAAGTTGGTCAGATCTTGATGACGAGATATCTCATCGGTATCAAAGTTGGTCAGATCTTGATGACGAGATATCTCGTCATAATCAAAGTTGGTCAGATCTTGATGAACAAGATATCTCATCGGTATCAAAGTTGGTCAGATCTTGATGGACAAGATATCTCATCAGTATCAAAGTTGGTCAGAACTTGATGACGAGATATCTCCTCGGTATCAAAGTTGGTCAGATCTTGATGACGAGATATCTCGGCATAATCAAAGTTGGTTAGAGCTTGATGGGCAAGATATCTCGTCATTGGAAGGAAGTTGACCAGATCTTGACGGTCGATGTACTTCGTCATTAGAATAAGACTGACCAGATCTTGATCTCGTCATCATTAACAAACTGTCAATATCTTGATGACGAGATATCTCGTCATATTCAATGCTGGTCAGATCTTGATGGACAAGATATCGCGTCAGTATCAAAGTTGGCCAGATCTTGCTGACGAGATATCTCGTCATAATGGAAGTTGGTCAGATCTTGATGGACAAGATATCTCGTCGGTATCAAAGTTGGTCAGCCCTTGATAAACAAGGCATCTCGTGATATTCAAAGTTGGTCAGATCTTGATGACGAGATATATCGTCATATTCAAAATTGGTCAGATCTTGATGGACGAGACAACTCGTCAAAACCACAAGAAGGGTTAAAGTACACCCGTAGATGGCTGTTTTTGGATTTTTGGCGCAATTGCCAAATCTGGCCAAGCTGCGCCAAACACAAGACAGGAAATGTCAAGTAATTGCGAAAAGAAAGAATGGAGATGCGATAGATCGCTTGGGAATACTAGGGTCGTTACCCCATGTTTAGTCATTACCCAAACAGTAAACCCCTTGGGAAAAGAATATATCAACAAGGTACCTCGGGTTCGTGAAGCCCGACTTAAAGTAATCGTTCCCCTGAAGGTATACCCGCAGAAGACATTTACCCTATTATTCCAAACTTGTATGAAGAGGGTAATGTCAGCTGGAAGTGCCTTCTGAAAAACTGGATCGTGATAATATCTTTATAAGTAATATTAATCGTTGGCTTGAAGCTACATTACAATCCAAATATTGTCCTAATTGTAACATTTAACCACTTTACAAAAATAAATATTTTGATTTACGACTAAATATTTTTCCATCCATTTTCAAATGTGACTATTATCTCAAATAATTTCAAACATAAATAGTGCTATTTAGTTTGCATTTTGTAGAAATCTTTATATACTAACACATTTGTGGAATGAAGGTTTTTGTTGGTTTGGGTCTTAAAGCGCAAGGTTCACAAATGGACAAGCTACGACAAACAAAAAACAGAATACGACCAAGTAAAATTCGATAAAATATTGGACGAGGTATCTCGTCATTAGAAAAACCTGACAAGATCTTGATGGACACGCTATTTCGTCATTAGAAGAAAACTGACCAGATCTTGTATCGTTATCAAACAAAAATCGGCAGTGTCCTGATAACGAGATATTTTGTGTTTGTGTCTGTTTATGCAAGTACCACGTAAAATTTATTGAAAATTCAATTGTGTCAAGATAAAAGATGTATTTATTTAATTTACGTAATTAGTTATATATAGGTTGATAACGTAACACAGAGAAATAACCAAATTAAGATTCTTCATTGAAACATTTGATGCAGAAGGGGAGACTTTTCGATGGAGTTAAAAAATAAAATGTCAACAATATATATTTAACACTTCTAGTGGTTGTATCGAAGATGTGTCTCGATTTTAGCAAAACTGACCAGACAGCAATGGACGAGATTAAAATTAAAAGAAAATTGACCAGATCTTGATCTCATCATCATCGAAAAATAGACAATACCATTATGACGAGATATCTCGTCATTAACAAAATTGATAAGGTCTTGATATACGAGATATCTCGTCGAAACTGTTTGGAGTTAAAATTAAAGTTTGATCGACAGTAAAAGTAAATTTAAAAATACGTATAATTTTAATTTCACAAAAGGTTAAATGGATTAGCTGTGGTTAATTAGATAGTGCAATATATGGAATTAAGCCATCCAAACTCATGATGACTGCATCAGTATACAAATCAAAAGCAAAAAATGTATCTTAAGATTCATTGGCAAAAAGATTAGATGGCTTAGCGATGGTTAAAGAGATGGTGCAGAATATGGAATTGAGCAATCCAAATTCCCTGAAGACTGCATCAGTATATGAATCACAAGCAAAAAACAGTAAGTATTCATTAGCAAAACTGACTAGATCTTCATGCAAGATATCTTGTCATTAGAAGAAAACTGACCAGATTTTGATCTATTTATCATACAAAAATCGGCAATATCTAGTTGACGAAATATCTCGTAATTAGCAAAATTGGCCAGACCTTGCTGGACGATATATCCCACCAGAATTGTTTGGAGGTTTAAATGAGTTTCATCGAGAATAAAAGTATATTTAAAAACACTTACTTATAAAAAAATACATAAAAAGTCTAAATGGCTTGATGACATAAACAGAGGTGCAGTATATAGAATTAAGCAATCAAAATTCCCTGAAGACTGAATCAGTGTATACATCAAATGCGAAAAACAGTTTCCTAAGACTCCCTCATTAGAAAATAAATAAAAGCATCTCTTTGTGGAAGACAACAAAAACCTTACTGAATAAAAACGCGTATAACTTAGAATAATTACTTTACGAAACGAGTCTAGATCGCGCATGCGTATAATTATATGCGTTCCTCTATTGTAGTACATTCTCCTAAACCTATTAAGTTGCTATCACTTTCAAATCACATGCGCCCCTAATGGAAAAGGCACTTCAAATCTGATTTAAATTAGTCACCATTTTCCCTGCCTTGCACATACTTCATTATTAAATTAAAATTCTATCCTCCATTTACGTGTTCTCACATGCGCATAGCAAAAGCCGACGTTGAATAACCACTATTAGACGCCATTCTAATAGAGTGGTTATTTTTCCAAGTCCTCGTCTTCCCATACTACGAAAGTTCATTAATATGACATTGTTCCTGCATACCCTCATGCATAATGTATGTTTCTTCGAATGCATGAATATGTAAAAGGGGCAGTTTCTCAGAACATTTGCCATTAAAAACTGGAGTTAGGAAATTGAAAATAATAGGCAGTTTAGAGCTTCAGTCACGTGATAGACTTTGGGAATATGGGGAGACATTTCAGCCATTAACCCTCCAAGTGGTTTCGACAAGATATCTCGTCCATCAAGATGTGACCAATTTTGCTAATGACGAGATGTACCGTCATCAGATATCGTCGATTGTTTTCATAATGACGAGATCAAGATGAGGTTAGTTTTCTTCTAATGACGAGATGTATCGCCATCAGATATTGCCGATTTTTTTATAATGACGAGATCAAGATGTGGTTAGTTTTCTCCTAATGATGAGGTATCTCGTCCATCAAGATCTGATCAATTTGCAACACTTCTATCTGCTTGGTTTGATCCTTTTTTACAATACAAGAGCAACTTTTCTAACTGCTGAACTATTCAAGTGCTTTCGACGAGATAACTTGTTCATCAAGATGTGACCGATTTTGCTAATGACGACATGTATCGTTATAAGATATTGTCGATTTCTTAAATAATGTCGAGATCAAGATCTGGTTAGTTTCCTTCTAATGACGAGATGTATCACCATCAGATATTACCGATTTTTGATAATGACGGGATCACGATCTGGTTAGTTTTTTTTCTAATTACGATTTGTCATTAGCAAAATTTTTCACATCTTGATGGAAAATATTTCGTTGAAACCACTCAGAGGATTAAGTAAGTATTTGTACTATTTTAACTCTACATTTAACTCCTTTAAGGCTAATGATACGCTTTAAGTTCTAAGATCACCAAGTATTGTATAGCGTTGCTTTTTCTCCACAAAACACATGTAGACTAAATCACCACACGATTGTTTGAAAGAATTGTGGGAAAGATTCTATTGGTCAATATCAAAACTGATTAGAAGCCATTCAGGGAGGAATGTAGAACGGGTATATTAAGTGTGTTTATGGATCCGTTTAATATTTTTACCGTTTGCATATTTATTAATACTGATTTTTATTTTGTTGCCCTGTCGCTTATGTACAGCTTTTAGACCAACTTTTAAAGGCCGATTGCTTGCTTGAATTTTTAAGATCTTTTAGGATTTTGCTTGGTTTTGCGTTTGACAGAGATCTGGTGTCACATAGAAGCCTCAAAAATCAACAAACCACCACGAAAGAAAACTTGACAGCCAAGCTTCCGTCTACCTGATTGGAAGTTGTCTGTACACTTCTGAAAAGTTCTCCCCATCAGATGCAAATTACGTGTCAGAACTTTTAGCATAGCACGAGAAAACATCCACAGCTCAAAATTGATTTCAAATTTGGGGGAATTCTTCGAGTTGATGGGTTGGGTACAGAATAGATGTTTAATCTAAATCAAATTTTTTTTTATGATGACAAGCCTGATCTAGGTGATTCGACAAGCCGAGAGAAGACCAAATTAAATATGGATGTTCATTGAGCCATCACTCTCCTAGATATTGCTATCCCAGACTATTTAGCTTTATGTATATTAACCTTCCAAATGGTTTCGACGAGCCATTTTGTTCAGCAAGATCTGACCAAGTTTGTTGATGCTTGACGAGATATCTCGTCCATCAAGATATTGTCGAATTTTTATGACGATATATCTCGTTCATCAAGATGTAGATTTTTATGATGATATATCTCGTCCATCAAGATATTGTCGATTTTTTATGACGACATATCTCGTCCATCTAGATATTGTAGATTTTTATGGTGACATATCTCGTCCATCAAGATATTGTAGAATTTTATGACGACATATCTCATCCATCAAGAGATTGTAGATTTTTATGACGACATATCTCATCCATCAAAGATATTGTAGATTTTTATGACGACATCTCGTCCATCAAGAGATTGTAGGTTTTTATGGTGACATATCTCGTCCATCAAGATTGTAGATTTTTATGGTGACATATCTCGTCCATCAAGAGATTGTAGATTTTTATGACGATTATCTCGTTCATCTAGATACAGCCAGTTTTGTTAAGGACGATATACCCTATACAGGCAACCATCAGGTTTGCTGGTTGTTTTGGGGTTTTATGGTGTAAGGGTCATATTTGGCCAAGCTGCGCCAAACATTCGACAACGAGGGAAGAAAATAAAGCAATAAGCAGAAGAGTTGGCGAGAATAGAACGGATAAGAAAGCAGCTAACTCGTGTACCTCGGGGTGACAACCACCAGGAGGGTTAAGATGTTTTTGTACTTTTGTAAAATGGAACTACACCTCTGACTAATTCACTCGCATAGGTGCACCATACAAACTGCAGATTTCTAACACGTTTTGTTCTTTAGGACCAATAGAATTTTCAAAATAATTCTATTCTAATCAAATGACCAATAGAATATCTCAAAATATTATATTCTTAGTAAATGATCAGAATAATCTTTCAAAATATTATATTCTAAGGAAACGAGCGATATAATATATCCAAAAGCTATTATAAGGAAACGAGCAATGAAATATATCAAAATTGCTCTATTATAATTAAACGAGCAATAGAAAGTATACAAATGACTATTATAAGGAAACGAGCAATAGAATATATCGAAATGACTCTATTATAAGGAAACGAGCAATATAATGCATCCAAATGGTTATTAGGAAACGAGCAGTAGATTTTTCGTCGATTTTTATGACGATATATGTTGTCCATCATGATATGGTCAGTTTTGTTAAGGACGATATACACCAAATACGCAACCATAAGGTGTGTTGGTTGTTTTGGGGTTTTATGGCGTAAGGGCCATATTTGTCCAAGCTGCGCCAAGCACAAGACAACGAGGGAAGAAAATAAAGCAAAAACCAGAAGCTAATGTATCCAAATGACTCTATCATAAGGAAATGAGCTATAGAATGCATCCCAAAATGCCTCAATTATAACTAAACGAAGGGAAGATTCAAGTAGGAAAAGCAAATTGTTCCTTGCCTAGAACTGGCGACAGTTTGGAACAGGTTTCTTAATCAGAGGCTGATCACAACAGGGCAGTTTACGACACCAAGATAAACCACCAGGAGGGTTAATCATCGAAAATAAAGCAAGTCTTCACTCATTTTATTGAAGAATAACGATCATCTATCAGAACACATTTACGTTCAGACTTAAGCGAATGTCTCGAACACAAAATGGTTTCCCAAACACTCTCCAACCGCGAATGACTACACGAGGGTCTTCGGTTGGATTCGAACTCGCAACCCTCCGGTTGCTAATCCGTTAGTTTTCCAACCTGGCTACCGTTGTCCCGGGTGGCAGTTTGGAACAGGTTTCTCAACTAGAGGATGATCACAACTAGACAGTTTTCGACGTGATTATAAACCACAAGGAGGATTAATCAAAGAGCAAACAAAGCACAAAATTCTTCACTCATTTTATTTAAGAATAACGAGAATCTATCAAAGCGCATCTACTTCCAAGGACAAGCGAATGTTGTACAAAGTGCTTTCCAAGCACTCTCCAAACGCGAATGAACACCAAGACATTTATCTTTTTGCAATCGGAGAAAAAAACACACTCGAAATTCCTAGTACGAAAGAAGCAGAAGGGAAATTCTCTCAAAAAAATTCCCTTTTTACAGTGAGACAAATAAGTGTAGGGAGTCGGGAAAGGGAAATTCAATAAATCAAAACCGTAATGAGAAATTCCGGAGAATCTCCAGTAGAAACTGGATCCAGTAGTAAATGGAGATTCTCCGGGCGAAACCGTTTTGACGTGTCTCATTTTTGGGAGATGGCGAAATCTGGGAAATAATATCAAATGTTAAGAAATGCGAAACTCTGTTGCGGACTGGGTAGTTCTGTAAATTGGAGTAATGTCGCTTATGGTGTAAAGTAGAATAAATTCGTTTCTTTTTCGTAACTGCGGAGAGCCAGGATTGGGAGATTAGTTCAGAGATGTAAACGAAAATGCGTGGGGTTTATTTCGACTTAGAGTTTTAAAAAAATCGTGGTTTTCATTTTCATAACATTTCTTTCATGTTTCTCCCTGTTGGAAGAGTAGTAGGTAGGGATTATAACCCTCCTGGGGCGAGGTATATCAGAGTTGTGTTGACGAAAACGGCACCCCGAAAAAGCGAGTTCCCTTTAAAAGTGTCAGGGTTTGGACAAAGGGAGTGCTTTCCCCTTCTTTAGTCAATTGGTCTCAGCAGTAGTCTATTTAGACCGGACCATCAAAGGAGAGCGATGACAGTGATAGATAGCAAAGCCACGGGCTACTTCCCATGTCCCAGAATACCCTAAGTATATATAGAATTTTCTCGAGGGTGCTTCTCAAATACTTGTAGAATGATTTTCAAACAGTGAAGTAATTCAGGGGCTCAAGATACATTCGACTGATCCATACAAATATTCTTACACGTGTTTGAAAAAACAAATATTTACTGTAACAGACTTTGAAATTAAAAATTTATATATTTTTCTTTTAATGCGTAATTTTCTTCTAATTGTAAATAAGTTAGATTCTAGCATTGATTTTCATTCCCACAAAAGTTTTCCTCCATTACACAGATTTACAGTATGATTTTTGTATAAATCAAGTCATGGAATTATTTATCACAGTTGAGTTAGAAAAGAGATTTTAAGCAAAGCAAAACAAAAAATATTCAATACTTGCTTTGATAATGTAAAATATCCTAAAGAGTATTCACAACGGATATTACCCCAAAGGTTCCAGATTTTGGGTGTTCACATATCAGTGAAGAAATGAGTAGAAACAAAACCGTACACATATGGTAATCTGGGTTATTTTTCTACAAAAATTTTTAAAGGAAGTATGGGACGTTTGGAATCTTTTTGATCACGATTTCGAACGATAATTTTTCGTTAAATTTTAATGGTCTAGTTATTTCAGACAAACCTCAGAACCCCAATAGACTAAATTGGCATCCGGATAATTAACGATTCATAGGCGCAAGATACAGAATACAAAAATGGAGGAATTAAGTAAATCCTGAAACATTTGCGATTTGTTTCATATAAATGGTTGAAAATACGAGTAATAATAATACTAATTTTAATAATAATAATAATAATAATACTAATTTTAATAATAATAATAATAATAATAATAATAATAATTTTAATAATAATAATAATAATAATAATAATAATTTTAATAATAATACTAATTTTAATAATAATAATAATAAAGATAATTTTATAAAATGCATACACATATGATTTGAGTGATAATGGTTTGACGTAGCCTCAAATAGTTTTACATAATAAAACCTAAATTTCAAACAGCTTTTTCGAAGCTCTGTACCATTTATTTTGTTTTCCATTGAAAATGAGTAGCCTGGTTGGAAGAGTAACGGATTTGCAACCGGAGGGTTGCGAGTCCGAATCCAACCAAAGACCGTCGCGTAAAAGGGGGCTGGTGCAAGTAATTCTGTAGGTGGCCTGAAATGTCCTCAAGTTGGTGAGGGTGGAAGAGTTTGGAAAGTGGGATTCTAGCTCAGTTGTGACCTCGTCATCTGACCGTGTTTCAAAATTACATGGTGTTGTCCTTGGATCTTTCCCTTCGGGTTTGATCCCGGACCGTCGCTAATAGCTGTTGTGTTGCTCCAGTGCGACGTTCATTAAATACATATCCACTGAAAATTAAGCGTTTCTCAACCGCTGGGTCTCAGCCAATTACCTTGCCCTAAAATTAGTTATATCGGGTCGTAAGTGGTTGTCCTCGAATTTGTCATTTTTGATATCTAAGGATTCTTTATGATGAAATATTTTATAGTGGTAATATTCTGAGAATAATATTCTCGTGAATGTATCAAAATGTCCAGTCTCAGAAAGCCTAAATAATATCTGTATAACAAACATCACTGGCCAAGGAACTGTAAAGAAAATTTTTCCTCTGAAAATGAAGATCAAAACAGTCTATCGGGGTCTCAAATCTGATAATACTGAATACTGTTTCCTCGCAAGTTCTACTTGCAGTGTAAGTACTCGTTTCGAAAATCGAGTGACGTGAATTTTTTAAAAGTAATAAGCCTAAATATTAAAATTTTAATATGAATAGGAGACAAGGGACTTCGTTTAACTTTGGAGTAAAGAAGTCTCGTATGGAAGGTGTTTATGGCCCAACAAATATAAATATTTGGTGATCAGAATGAGATATGAAAATCAGCGCAAATTATTTTAATTTTGACCTGAAAAAACTACAACACGCTACAAGATTTCATTAGTCCAGTGATCAATAACTAATTTAAATGTAACATGTCACATCGCATATATAAGTATATACACACTCCTTATAAACATGACATAATTAATAATTGTTTTTTAATGCATGCACTTTAAAATAATTTTAAAGGTATTTACGAGTAAATTTGTTGAAACTCTTATAAAACACTATCTGAATTACACGGCGTTGCTCGAATTGTTTGTAACTCATCGTAATACTCAATAGCAGTCCTATGGAGATCTCGAATTGTTTTGAGATCTCTCTACAGACCCAGGACAAATCGAATGGAGTTAATATCTAGACTATGTTTCTCGCAGGGTTGAGAAGAATGAGTGTAGAAAATTCGATGTGAATTGGTCAAACTGTGATAGTACGGATAATCAATGTCATTCCTATGGGGATTTCGAGGGCAGTGGTAGCCCAGTTCGAAGAGCAACGGATTAGCAAACAGAGTGATGCGAGATCGAAACTCGGTTCAGCCAAAGACCATCGGATACACGGGGACTGGTGCACGTTAAATCTGTCGTGGCCTCAAGTGTCCTCACGTTGACGAAGTGTTGAAGTTCGGAGTGAGGTGCCGGCCCAGGTGTTCTTCTCGACCGTGGGTCAAAATTATGAGGCGTTGTCTTGGGATCTTTCACTTCAGGATTGATCCCGGACCATCCACAATAGCCCGTTGTGTTGCTCCAGGGAGACGTTAATTGTTTTGGATTTCAAATTTGGATTGGAATTTCAAATTGTTTTTAGCCCCTTCTCCTGACCTAGGACAAATAGAACGGGGTTAATATATAGCCTATGTTTCCCGCAGGCTTCCATAAATTGAATGTACTAAATTTGGTGTGAATTCGTCTGACAACGGTGATCTTCAAAATATTCAATGTTATTCCTATGAGGATTTTGAATTGTTTTTAGCCCTTCTCCAGACCTAAGACAAATATAATGGGTTAAATATGTAGTCTATATTTACCACAGGATTCTAAAGAATGAATGTATGAAATTTGGTGTGAATTGGTATAACAGTGATCGTAAAAATACTCAATGTTATTCTTATGACGATTTCGAATTATTTCTTGCCCCTCTAAAGACCTAGGACAAATCTAATGGGGTATATATATATATATATATATATATATATATATATCCCCAGTTACCCTCAGTAGTCTTAAGAATGCGTGTGCGAAATTTGTTGTGAATTGGTCAAACTGATAGTATACTCAATGTGATTTGGATTTCAAATTACATTTAGCTCCCTCTGTAGATCTAGGACGAATAGAACTGAGGTTAAAATATAACCTATGTTTCTCACAGGATTCTAAAGAATGAATGTCCCAAATTTGGTGTGAATTGGTCTGAATTGATCGTAAAAATACTCAATGTTATTCCTATGGGGATTTCAAATTTGTTTTGGCCCCTCTGCAGATCTAGGACAAATTGAACGGGGTTAATATATAGCCTATGTTAGCAGGATTCTACAGAATGAATGTACCATATAATTGGAGTGAATTGTTCAGATAGTGATCGTAAAAATACTTAATACTATTCCTATGGTTATTTCAAATTGTTTTGCCCCCTCTGCACAACCAAGGAAAATAGAACGGTTGTTAATATGTAGCATACATTACCCATAGGGTTCTGAAGTATAAGTGTACTAAATTTGGTGTCGATAGGTCAAACGGTGTAGATTTGTATAGAGGACAGAAAGACGCCAACTTAGCTTTATATATAGATATATGTTGCCCTTATTTAGATATCTGATCTATATATAAGGGCAACAGATAAATATCTATAACTGTTGTCCTTATATATAGATATCTGATCCCCTTATTGCATTATGTGCGTTAAATATATTTTGTTTCTGATCTGAAATGTTTATAACTAAATAGAATATATGGCAGGTATATTTAGAAAATCTATACAAATATGATGATTTGGGAAATTTAGATTTTAAAAAAATTTAGTCGCACCTGCTAGTAGCATGGTGTTAAAGAATTTTAAAGACAAGTACGTAATGAGCCAATTTTTTGGTTCAATATTTCTGATTCATTGATGAATGGATTCTGAATATGTCACCAATGTCCCATCAAACGAATTCATTCATGACTGAAAATATATATGTTCCTGGTTAAATTTTTAAAGACATTAAAAAATGTTAGTTACTGGAATATTTCGTTTCTTAAAAATTAAGTTTTTAATACAAGACTGGCAAATGTTAACAATTTTATGGCGGTAGGACGTCTCATTACCTTCGAATGGTAAAAGTTCGGTATAGGTATGTTCTAGGCATATTAAGACAATATTCTCTCATTTGATAGTGTAATATATAGGTGTTCTAGACGTGACATACAAGAGCGCATCACCCCTTAAAAAACTAAATGTTGTTTTGTGCAAATTACATTCATACGAGGCGAAAGTTCTTTACCCATAGCTTTTTTGCAAAACATATTTTATTTAGCATGATTTTCAAAGGGTTAATTATCCATTGATAATTAATACTTGTGAGAAAGAACCAAAATATAGATTTTAGAAGTTTTAAATTCTTTATCGCATCGATGGCCCGCAGGTCGCCGGCTTCACCAAACCTATTCGAACTCCGCCAATTATCGCTCTTCGTCAAGTTTTCAATACGTATTGAAATATTGAATTAAACTATTGTGCGTAATTTGAAAAGAATGTCTTGTGATTTCGGCTGCAGCAAAAATCATACCTTTAGTTTTTGAATTTTCAATCTTTTTCCCTAAATTCATGTCCCTTCGTATTGTTATTTACTTTTTGTTTAGTAAAATTTTAATCGTACTTCAGATGAAGCATTTTAAAATGTTTTCATCTCAAAAAGTAAAAGCAAAATAGCAGTGAGAATACATTTTTGAAATCTGCTTGTAAGTTACACATTTCCAATTCAACTTCTTTTTTTCCCGAAGAACTCGAGGACAGGCGCTTCCAAAGTGTAGCTTAACGAAGACAGGAATGCCGTCGTGATACTCAACGAACACGCCAAAGGCCAAATTGAGGGATAGCATTTTAGGGATTGTCCGTTCCAATCAGGACCCCTCGCACAAAAGGTATCCAGCCACTCCCCCTCATTAGGGAATATAGGTGGTCGAGGGGAAGGAAAAGTGACCGTTCGAAGATTCTCGGGGTTGACACTTAAGCTTGCACTTTGATTTCTGAGATATCTCGGGGTTACACTTGAACGCATTTTGGTTTCCGAATTATCTCGTGGTGGACAATTCAAGATCCAGCACATCCCAGACAAGCTCAATGGGATACAGACTTACACAAAGGAATGGTTCCAACACCATAGGAGGGATATTCATGGTAGAGGTGAGTCGTGTGTGACAAGGGGTTGATGTGATGGAAATTGATTAAATCATCCAAGTGCTTCGACGGGATATATCGTCCAGGATATGGTCAGATGTGGCAGTCCTGGTCTTGCTAAATCGAAATATCTGAGGACAATACCACGTCATTTTGAACCATGGTCAGATCATGAGGTCACATCTGAGATGGTACTCCACTCTCGAAACTTTCACACCACGCCAACGTGCGGACATTTTAAGGCCTCGACAGATTTAACATGCAACAGCTCCCTTTGTACACGACGGTATTTGGTGGGATTCGAACTCGCAATCTTTCGGTTGCTAATCCCTTACTCTTCCAACAGGGCTACCTTGGTCCAAATGATGAATCAAACATCTGAGTTATTCTTTTAATAAAATCATATGTATAGTAAATCTATAAACTTTTAAAATCAGTAGATGAGAATTAATATTTCTTGGGCAATCGTATTTTATGATACATTAAGGAATAAACATATGATGGAACTTATATTATTCTAGTACTTTAATATTTCTCCAAATACTACCGACCTAACCTTTTGCAAGGGGTGCACGAATCCGTAATAACGGTATGAAATCGGTGTAGTGGACTTAATTAACATTCCGCCAAAGATAATAATAAAATCTTTCGAGACAAATTAAAGGGGACAAGCACCTGGAACAGTGGAAGTATCCTAATTTTACGAAACATGGAGCAGGAATTCCGCTTTTGTGACAGAGCGAAAATGAAGTGTCCCATTGCAACGCATAATTGCTATGAATATATTTCCTAAGCAGTTCCTATTTTTACGGTGCTGTTTCAGGGTAATTAAAAGCACCATCTATTTGCTGGTGATAGTAAAGATAGTTATTAGTGTTCATTTTTCTGGATTCTAACTATGCTCTTTAAAAGGGATTAGGAATGTTTGTCCTAAGGGTCCGATTTTGAAACTCAGATTTGCATTTTATTCACTAGGGAATTCCTCTCCTTGGTTGGGAACACCCGAATATTGCGATTTTGCAAAGATCGCTTGCATTGCGTTCAAACTGTGCCTTTTATTGAATACATATTTCGTTGAATAAAATTTTTAAAATGTAATTTAATGAGTGTTGAAAGAAACAGGGTTAACTCTCGAGTGGTTCAGACATACTTCCACCTTGCAATCTAGTTTTCCTTGCATGTCCTCTAGCCAATATCGACTTTGACCAATGGAATCTTCCCATAGTATTACTATTATAAGGTAGGTAGTTGAATTAATGTCGCAATAGGGTAACAGAACGGGCTGTTACTGATTGTTCGGGGTGAATCCCGAATCTATTTTAAGGAAAATCGCAATAGAATATATTCAAAGAATACCATTCTTAGGAAATTAGAAATAGAATATTTCCAAAGGATTCTATTCTAAGTTTGATTGGGTTTTATGGCACGAGATAAAGAATTGGACAAACTGCGCCATTCTATTCTAAAAGCAATAAAATATATCCAAAGGATTCTATTCTAAGTAAAAGAGCAATATAATACTTAAAAAACCTTCAAAAGGATATTCTAAGTAATGGAGCAATATAACATTTTTAAAGCGAATTCCAGTCTAAGGAAAGTATTAATGGAACATTTTCAAATGATTCTATGAAAAGGAATAATATAATAGAATTTCCAAAGGATGTCATTCTAAGGAAAATACCAATATAATACTTCCAAAAATTTCTCTTCCTAGGAAATAATCAATAGAATCGTTCTAAAGTATTCTTATTTTATGTTTCAAAAACATCTTTCCAAAGGATTCTATTCTAAGTAAAGGAGCAATAAAACATTTCAAAAACAAATTCCAGTATAAGGAAAGTATTAATGGAATATATCCAAATGGTTCTATCCTAAGAAAAGGAACATTACAACCTTTTCAAAGGATTCTATTCTAAGGAAAGTACCAATAGAATACTTCCAAAGGAATCTATTCCTAGGAAACGATCAATGGAAACTTTCCAAAGGATTCTATTCTAAGGAACCCCTAGAATATTTCTAATGGTTGAAAGAATCCATGGATTTGTTAGAATATGTGGTTATTTAGACATTAAGTGCATTGCGGGATAAAATAATCGCGACAGTAATAGAAAAAAATCTGGACTCTCAGAGGGTAGAACTTCAGTCGACGGTACGGCCTTGATCTTGGAGTTAGTGTTGCGATTGTATGGATGAAACACTTTTCATTCTGTCGTATCAACTACAGGTTTATGGAAACATCAATTACAAATTTATGTCGTTTGTGATTGTACGATACAAGGGCCATATTTGGCCATACTGCGCCAAACACAAGACAAACTACGTCAAGCAATGGGTTTAGAAACACAAGAAAAGGTTTAATGATACATAATTCAGTGGACTCCTTCTTAACCGGCCACCTTTTAACCGGCCTCCGCTTTAACCGGCCGCCACTGACCAATTATGTACTGTATATGCAGTAGCCTACAGTAACATGTGTTTAGTTTTTTCCAACAAAGGAAGTTCTTCCAGGTTAAGTTTTCTTAATTATACATATCATATTACAATAAAGTAGGCTATATACTTAGTTTTATACTAATAAAAAAGATTTCGGGAGTGTATTTTAATTATATTAAGGGAATGACGGTTTAACCGGCCAAATCGTTATCCGGTCCCGGTCCCGGTCCCGAAGAGGCCGGTTAATAGGGAGTCCACTGTATATAAATACACTCAGGGAAAGTTGAATGGAATCTGCGCCGCCTACAAATTTAGAGTATCAAAATATTAATCCGTGTCTATAAAGCTGTATTTAAATATAAGTAATTTATTAATAAAACAGTTTTCAATTACAAAGATTTTTAATAGTTTACTTATTTCGTCAATCTTAAAATGAAAACATTCAGAACATTTCTTCCAAACAGATTGCATTTTACGAGTACGTTTTCCACAAACGTATTTTTTTACATAAATTACAAATACTATTTCGGATCTTCCTGTGTTCGATCACGGACCGACGCCGATAGCCCGTTGCGTTGCACCCCAGTGCGACGCTAATTCAAATACCTACTTACAAATACTATTATCTCTTCTAGCAATAATCGATTTGAGAGGTTGGTTTGATTTTATGGCGCAAGGGCCATATTTGGTCAAGCTATGCCAAACTATAAGCAAATGGACATACACACAGACAAACATTTGCCGACCCAGAAGAGAGGTACAGAGGTAGCTGAATTTATGTCAAACTGAAACAACACAATATGTTATTTGAGAATGTATGGGATCAGTCCCGAAGAGAAAGATCCGAAGACAAAAACCTCGTAATGTTGTAATGTGTCAGAAACAGTCATTCCTTCCTGTCTCTTACTTTCAGTAAAAGCCTTTATTGTGTGGGTGAATCCATTCAAATCCAGGATAGCTGTTCGCTTCACCATTTTTGAATCGAATGATATTTTAAAACAAGTTCCTTTTTTGCCACTTTGAATCAACATATTTTTATAATCTCGAAAAAATTTTTCTTTGAGATACAGGGCTGTAAAAGTGACGTCACAAATTAAAATTTATTTTCCTTAGTGTACATCACCTAGTTAAAAATCGCATCTCCTAAAGTATTTAAGATAATCCAATTTTGTTTTTTCAGAGCATTTGTAAAACTTTAGAGCAACTATTGATATTAATTTCATTAGTGGTACGTAAATAGTATTGGAAATAAGAATTTTTCAATTTGATGAAATTTAAATTCATTTTTCTCAAAAAAGCCATCTTTTAAAAATCTGATGAATTTTTTCTAAGTTCCTATATAAATAATCTATAAAAGCGTGTGAGCTTTTTTGCAATTTTTGAATAGCTAAGCTTAAATAAATTATTTTGTGTAATGAGTCTGATCGGGGAAAACCCGACGCGATCCGAAAATAATGAAATACCGTCAAATTCCCTTTCGAAGTACGAAAAATCCCTAAGCGTATGTCAAATTCCCTTTAAAAGAACGAAAAGGTTTTCAAAATCCCTAAATTAAATCGGGATTCCCTTTCAGCCAGGGAGAACTACGCTTTCTGTATTTGCTTAAAAATACTTTTTACTCAACGTTAACCGAATAATTTACAGTATTTACTTAATTTGAATAAATTATCTATCACAAAATTATATATTAAACATTTTCAAAAGCATATCATAATATTGCTGTTCATCTCACTACAAAACCAAATTTAAAAAATACACCGTTATGGTTTTGATAGAAAGGATCAGAGTAATAAACTACATATTTAAAATATTAGTAAATTCCTATAACTTTTACAACATTTAAATAGTATTGAAAGAGTAGCACAAAACGTAATTCCCTATAAATCCTCATAAAACAGTTCTAAAATTGCATAGATAAGAAAAATTTGCGAAGCTCAGTAATATATTTACCATCGCAGATAAAATAATATTATAAATTTTTCTTTACTTAAAACAATAAGAAAAGTTGCTAGTTTGAATATTAGTTACGTTAAATAAACTATTAATTAAAATAGATTGAGAGAGAGTTGTCAAATTCGGCGAAAATGTTACTATGTCCTTTTGCCACATAAAATCGAAGAAAGCATTCAACGGATACAAATTGCTATTTCAATGTTGAACTTCATGAATACAATTCATAACTAAATACAGCCTGATAAGTAAAAACTTACTTTCAGTCATCCTCGATTCTTGAAAAGTTGCATTATCATGTCACAATACTAGGAGATCGGATTTTGTGTATAAAAAGAAGCCGACTTTGTCATATGAACGCACCATTGTAAAACTATCAACAAGAGTGAACTTGTTAGTTATTTATAAACTATTTTTTTATGTTGCAGGAAAATTTTTATGTGCATTCCTCCATAAAAAGACAATTAAATTTATTAGTCTCTTCTGAAAGCATGAGATTGTTTTTTACTTAATAGATTGATTTGTTTGAGAGATTATTTTATAAAAAATCCCAGAATGAATTATACCTAAATCGAAGAATGAATTAAGAGTAGATGAATATTATATACTAAACGATTTAAAATATATTAGAAAAAGATGCAATCAGCGAAAGGTAAAGACTTTTTAATGTACCAATCATGACGATGATTGTTACATTAAAAAGCTACTCTTTCACTACATAAAAAACAATCTTCCCCATGTGAGCAGCTGGGTGGATAAAAAGCAGCTGTTTGTAGAACATAAACAATCAACACTCCTAGAGCCCTCAGAATATATATCTTGTAACTTTATTTTATTTTATAATTTGTTCACAGCAGGTGCAAGTGAAACAATGTGTGCAAGTTATTACCAAGTGAAAATTCTAATGCAAACAGTCCTAAAGCAATATGCAGCCCAAATATTTCCGCGGTAAATAATTAGAAGTTAGTTTTAAGTTTCACGGTAAATAATTAGAGCTTGGCTGATTTATTTTTTAAAACTATTAACAGTAGAATTATAGGATTATCAAAACTCTTAGTTCCATACATTTTATTGATATACGTATAGAAATAACATATCATGTTAAAATATCGCATCGAAAAAGGTGCTTGAGGTTCTGGTTGAGGAGATTCGAGCGCTCACTTACTAGTGGAGGAATACAGTTGGCCTCGCTCGTTGAGCGCTGGTTAGTGGTTGAAATTTCGCAATCATACGTTGAAGGCTCTTAAAAATAAATCTTTGAGAAACTTCATTAGCTATATAGTGTACTATATTAACAACATTCTAATGAACTTACACAAATTTTTAAAAAAAATTTAAAGTTGGCTTTTTTATTAAATCTTAACCAAACTTCAGCAAGTTCCGTGTCAAACTGTTAAAAAACTAATTCAATTTTAAAAGATATTTTTACTTATTATTGCGAACAGTGCATTTAAGAATCACTAGTAAAAAACATGTTTATCTCTAAGCGTAGCGGAATTTTAAGTGCTAAAATTGAATATTTTTGACCGCCCTTTAAAGGATGATTTTCCATGAAAAAAAATTATTTTTCAAAAAAACAAACATGGCATAGTTTAATATACTCCACTGGCCACCATATACGAAATTTTAAAAAGAATCTAAGGTGGTGAGGCGAACATTTTATTTTTTATTGCCTGTATTTGAATGGATCCCGTATGTGTATTCTCATTTACTTGTTTGGCACAGCTTGGCCAAATATGGCCTTTGAGACATAAAATCAAACAAACCACCAAATAGTCATTCTGACAGGATTTTGTTCAAGCGTGTTTACAATGGAGTTGGAAGAGACGGATTAGCAACCGGATGGTAGGTAGGTATTTTAATTAGCGTCACATTGGAGCAACACAACGGGCTATTGGTGACGGTCCAAAATCAATCCCAAAGGAAAAGATTCGGTGACAACAAAACGTAATTTGGAATCATGGTGAGATGACAAAATTAGGTCCAGCCAAATATCATCGTGTACACGGTGGCTGTTGCACGTTAAATCTGTCGTGGCCTCAAATGTTGGCATGGTGTGGAAGTTTGGAGAGTGGGGTACTAGCTCAGGATCACGTTAGATCTGTCGTGACCTCAAATGTCCTCACGTTGGCGAGGTGCGGAAGTTTAAAGAGCTGGGTGCCAGCTCAGGCGCGACCTCGTCATTTGACAGTGTTTCAAAATGACGTCGTGTTGTCCTCGGATCTTTCTCTTGGGGATTGCTTCCGGACCGTCACCAATAGCCCGTCGTGTTGCTCCAGTGCGACGCTAATCCAAATACCTACCTACCTGCCAAATTTCAGTAAACTTTTTCAGTTTGCTTATTGATGTTGTTTGGCGCAGCTTAGACAACTATGACCCTTGCGCCATAGGTTGGTTGATTTTGGCGTTTTATGGCGTAATTGCCGTATTTGGCTATGCTGTACCAGACACAATACAATATCAAGTAATTAACACAAGGCATATAATACCAAGAGATTGACGTAAGACATACAATACCAAGTAATTGATGCAAGGCAAACAATACCAAGTAATTGACGCAAGGCAAAGAATACCAAGTGATTGACGCAAGGCATACAATATCAAATAATTGACAAGACATACAATAACAAGAGATTGACGTAAGGCAAACAATACCAAGTGATTGACACAAGGCTTGCAATGCCAAGTAATTGCCACAAGGCAAATACCAAGTGATTGACGCAAGTCATGCAATGTCAAGTAATTGACACAAGGCATGCAATGTCAAGTAATTGACACAAGTCATACAATGCCAAGTAATTGACGCAAGGCAAACAATACCAAGTGATTGACGCAAGACAAACAATACCAAATAATTGACGTAAGGCAAACTATACCAAGTGATTGACACAAGGCATACAATATCAAATAATTGACAAGACATACAATAACAAGAGATTTACGTAAGGCAAGTAATACCAAGTGATTGACGCAAGGCAACCAAGTAATTGACACAAGACAAACAATACCAAGTAATTGACGTAAGGCAAACAATACCGAGTAATTGACACAAGGCAAACAATATCAAGTAATAGACACACACAGTGAAAACTTTACTGACACAGAAAAGAGAAATACACCTATTGAGGAATGCACCTGGCAGGTATCGAACCAGCGCCACCTACAACTCGAACGTGCGCCATACGACCAAACGAACCCCAAACAATTATTTCGAAGGGATTTTGCTCAAGTGTTTGCTTTTAATAGTTTCCAAATTTCATAAATCTTCCACTTCCTACAGAAATTCACGCTCCACTAGCATCAACAGATTCGGATATTTTAAACCCATTCAACTTGAGAAATCTGTTCAATCGATTTTTGCACCGCCTCTTCTTGGAGAAGAGATCATTCGGTAATTCATTTCGGGCGAATACGCACGAATGGAAGTTTGCGAATTACGCACCGAATGCGTTTCTGAATTAATTAACCACATCCAGTTCGGCCCCTCTTCTTTCTAAGCCTCAAAGCTGAACAAAAGGAGGCCGCCACAACATATTATTCGATCCAATAGAGCGAGTGTAATTGCCGAACGAATGATCTGGTATGCCGCGGTTACTAACTATGGTCGGAAAAATTACCACTCGCTTGTGCTTGGTTGGAAATTAAATGTGAATCGATTCCGAAATAATGAATCGATTTGAATTTTGATTTACGGATTTAGGTTTGATGCTGGAAACGAAACATTCTCTGAATGAGATCTTTAAGGATCGTTAAGGGCTCGTCTAAAAGTTGTAGAACTTTAACAGGATGTTTGGTTGGTTGGAGGTTTATGGCGCAAGGTCCAATAAAGAACAAGCTACGCCAAACTATAACAAAAATAAAATGCAATAGATATAATTAAAATTCAAGGTAGGTAAGTACTTTAATTACGGTTGAACTGGAGTAACAAAACGGGCTATTGGCGACTGTCCTGGATCAAACCCAAAGGGAATAATCAGAGGAAATCACTAAATAATTTTGAACCACGGTGAGCTGACGAATCAACACCTGAGATGTCACCCCACTATCCAAACTTCCACACCAAGCCAACATGTGGATATTTGAGGTCACGACAGATTTAACGTGCAGCAATCCCCTTTCTACACGATGGTCTTTTGTTGGATTCGAACTCTCAACGAATTAAAATTCAAATAAGCAACCAAACCAACATTGAAATTTTATAAAAACATGAGTTGGTTGATTGGTTTTGGGTTTTATGGCGTAAGGGCGATATTTGGCCATGCTGCGCTAGACGCAATACAGTATCGACATAGGACATACAATATCAAGTAATTCTCCTCTTCTAGACCCACATCCCCCAGCTCACCGATAGGTGTAGAGCCTTTCCTGGGAGGAGGGGAGACCCCCAGCCAATCAACAGACCAACATTTATTTAAAAAAAATACAGACATAGGCCAACAGGGCCCAACCAAAAACATGTAGAAGACGACCGGCACAGGCCGGTTTACAGGATCGTTAAAACTATATAAAACATCAAAAATACAAAGATGAGACCAGAAAACACAGACAATATTTATAAAATAGTTAGACAAAACAAAATACACAACAAATGGAGATAATTATATTTGTACAGATGAAAATGACGAACGAGTAAAATAAAATAAAAATATGATATAATAAATAGTAAAACTTTAAAAATTGGGCCGGTGGCCCACAACTTACGAGGGGAGCCAGGAAAGGGTTAGGGTTTAAAATTTGGTTGATTAATTATCAGGGGGCGGGTCCGCAGTCACCTCTCCGGCCGCCAGCACACTTAATCTAATTTTATTAATTGATGTTTTATTATTTATTTTATTGTTTTATTAATTATTTTTATTGTTTTATTATTATTATTAATATCAAGTAATTGACAGACACACAGTGAAAGTTTTACTGACACAGTAGAGAGAAATACACCCAGGGAGGAATGCACCTGACACGAATCGAACCTGTGTCGCCTACAACTCGAAGGTTGCTAGGGCAGTAGACATACTCCGTGAGCCACGACGGCCCCGCTAGCGCAATGGGCTTACCCACTAAACCAGGACGGCTCCTTAAAAGCATGGATAAAACACGATTAAAAATACTAATAAAAGCATTAAAAATACATTTATCGCATTAACCCTCCTGGTGGTTCTTGAAGATGTATCTCGTCATGAACAAAACTAAGCAGAGCCTGATGGACGAAATATCTCGTCAAAACCACTTGGAGGGTTATAAATGACGTTATGGACATCAAAAACCAAATGACGAGTCAAAATGCAGCTATAAATGTTAACCGGCGAGGCATGAAGTTTTAAAAATAAACAGTTTTAGTGTATAAGATGAAACTGTTTATGGTATAATGGTATAATAAAATATGTATGTACAATATAAAATATGTATATTGTATATAAATATAAATTTTAATGGTATAATAAAATCGCGTTACCATTAAAAAAATCAAATTCAATTTTAAACACGTAAAAGGTCGTCTCAAAGAGTTATGACAGTACATTTATCTTAGATCGCAAAAGAAACTGGCCACGTTAGCCCGGTTGGAAGAGTAACGAACTTGCAATAGGAGGATTACGAGTTCGAATCCAACCAAAGACCGTCGTGTACAAAGAAAGCTGGTGTCCGTTAAATGTGTCGTGGCCTCAAATGTCCTCACGTCGGCGTGGTGTGGAAGTTTGGAGAGTAAGGTTCCAGCTCGGATATTCTGTTCATCTGACCGTGGTTGCAAAATCCGAGGTATTGTCCTCTGACCCTGGTTCCCCGACCGTCGCCAATAGCCGGTGATTCCGACCGTGGTACAAAATTACGTGGTATTGTCCTCGGATCTTACTTTTCGGGGGTTGATCCCGGACCGTCGCCAAGAGCCCACTAAGTTGCTCCAGTGCGAGGTTAATAAAATACTTGCCTACCTACCCGCAATGAAAACCTTGATATTATTAAATGGTTTAAAAAACGGTTCATTCTGAAAGCAGTAGAAAGCTGCTTAATGTAGAAATATAAATGTGAAGAATGCGAAGGAGGACCCAAGAAATCGGGTTGCTGGGTTTGGGGTTTTGTATCACAAGGACAATATTCGGCCAAGCTGCGACAAATACAAGCCATCCATCTTTTAGTAAAATGCATCAAGAATGGGGAATAGAGATGGGTCAGGGAATAGAATAATGTGACGAAAGTAGAAAAAAATCGCGTGAATTTCGGGAGCGCGACCCCTGTGTTTATTAAAGCAGTGTAAATCCTGTGGGAAAAGAAAAGATCGCTAGAGTACCTCGGGCCCGTGAGGCACGTACACACCTGAAGTAGATGTAGTACTGAGGGCAAGCAAGATATCGGGTAAAGTAAGTGACGAGCAATTAAAAATAACGCCGGTAAAAACGTTTAAGATGGTAAAAAATCAAAACGTAACATAGTAAATTGTTGGCGGAGTTAGATAAGTAGGTATTTTAATTAACCTCGCACTGGATCAACGTAATGGGTTATTGGCGATAGTCCGGAATCTAACCCAAAGAGAAAAATCCAAGGACAACACCGTGTAATTTACAAGCACGGTTAGATGATGAGGTCACACCTCAGCTGGCACTCCACTATTCCACACTACTCCAACGCGAGGACATTTCAAGCCATGACAGATTTAATATGCACCAGTCCTCGTGTATATCACCGTATTTGGTTGAACCGAGTTTCGAACTCGATTCAACCAAATTGCTAACCAACTAATCCGTTACATTTTCAACCGGGCTACCACGTCACACTGAAAGTTTTACTGACACAAGAGAGAAACACACCCAGGGACGAATCAAACAAGCACAACCTACACAATTCGCATGTTACTAGCAGAATGGACTTACTCTGTGATTCGAGGTTACAGCACAACTGCAACTGGAACCTTAACACTGTAACTTTATTATCCCATTTCAATTGAAAAGCGATCATTTGATCACACCGCATCAATACTAAAAAAAGAAATATACCAGAACTAAGCTACACAACCAGATAAAGCACGGACTCCAATTAATTATCCAGTCACTCCATCTCTTCCTAATGACAGCGATACTCTTAATGACAGTAAACTCTTAAAAACAATCCACCTCCATGACTAACCCATAAAGGTATCATTTGAAACGAAGCAACACAAAAAATCCCAACAAAAAGTGGTCCAATTAAATAATTTGGACACTAAATGAAGTTTTGGAAGCATATCAGCAGATTAGGACTATTAGGAGCCCAGTCCGGATGGGATAATGAGGTCAAAACTGTAAAGGGGGGGGGGGTTCTGTGGGCTACCCTTTAAGAGGAGGGCGTAAAGATCGTGATAAGAAAGTCGTTTGTGTGATGGTCATTGGAGGAGTTGGAGAGGGGTATGTGATGCATTCCCTTTCCTAATTCAGGAAATTTAATTTCAGTGGAATGGCAATAGAGTAGAGTGGTGTAGGAATGGCTTCCGTTAAGAAAAGGAAAACGGATAGTCGAGAATGATAAGGTTGAGAGATGATAAATTGAGAGAAATGGTAAGTTAGAAATAAAAAGATCGTTAGAAATTGTAAGGTAGAAATAAATGATAAGGTTGAGAGAAATTGTGTGGCAGAAATAAATGATAAGGACGAGACAAATGGTAAAGTAGAAAAAACTAGGGTTGAAAGAATTGCTAAGGTAGAAATAAATTATAAGGTTGAAAGAAATTGTGAGGTAGAAATAAATAAGGACGGAGAAATAGTAAGGTAAAAATAAATTATAAGGACGGGAGAAATGGTAAAGTAGAAATAAATAAGGTTGAGAGAAATGCTAAGGTAGAAATAAATGGTATGGTTAAGAAATGGTAAGGTAGAAATAAATGATAAGGTTGAGAGAAATTGTGAGGTAGAAATGAATGATAAGGACGGGAGAAATGGCAAGGTTGAGAGAAATGGTAAGATAGAAATATGTAAGTTTGATAGATATGTTTGAGAGATTTTCAGAGTAACAAACATGATGGAAAACGGATATTTTACTTCCGCTATTCAAATGTTCTAGTATGATCAATATCAGGGTTACCTTAAAATGTACTTTAGTGCCAATTTGGTGACGTTTGGGCCTCCAAGTGATTTTGACGAGATATCTCGTCCATCCAGATCTGATCGATTTTGCTGATGACGAGGTATCTTGTCATCAAAATATTGTCAGTGGAGTTTGATGACAGGATCAAGACCTGTCAGTTTTCTTCTAATGATTGTAATCGTATTTTTTCTAATGATGGCGTATCTCGTCCGACAAGATCTGGTCAGTTTTGCTAATGACGATATCTCGTAAAGGCAACCAACAGGAGGGTTAATCTAATTGGTGTTGAGAAATCAACCACCATAATCAACTCGAAATTCATCTTAATTTGTATTGATGAATTTATTAAATTATATTTTGTTGTTTTGAGGTTGGTTGGTTTTGGGGTTTTATGACCACATTTGGCCATGCTGCGCCAGGCACAACATATGATATCAATACACAATAAAACACGATAGAAACGCAATAAAAGTTTTACTGACACAGAAGACAGAAATACACACCCAGAGAGGAATACACATGATTGGAATCGAACACAACTCGAAGGTTTCAACACGAAGGGAAAAAACTAACCTAAACTAAAGAACTAAGAAGGAAAGAAAAAACATTTCTTTTCACTACGTTGAAAAGAAAGGTTGGTTGATTTTGTGTTTTATGGCGCAACGGCCATATTTGGCCAAGCTGCGCCAAACACAAGATATGCAGTGTCAACTAATTGTGAAAAGAAAGGACGGATATACGAAAATAGAGAAAACCTAAAGAAGTGCCCCTCGAGGGGTCTATACAATGGAATTTTAAAATGATTTGTCGACTCATTTTAGGTACAGAATATCTAATTCTAAAAGTGCATGTAACGAAAACTGTGTTGCCCTATTTAACATTCGCATGAAGTGTTTCGTCACGCATTCCACAAAGAGAAAAAAACACCTGTCGCTGTTCATTAATTTCCTCACTATCCCTAACACCTTCCAAAAAGAATTATTCACAGGTTAAAAGATCGTGCCATTGTTTCAAGGGATGTGTGCCAAAGTGGAGCCAGACACGATGCGCGCCCTAATTCAAAACAACCCAAAGCACTTAATTCTTGGCACAACTTTCGAACTCCGGCCTTCGATATTCGAAAGCAGTTCCCTGTGATGGACTGCGGGCCCTTAATATTCGAGGCATATTCGGTGAAAAATGAACGAACTGTTTGCTTTTTGATCAGATGCATTCGAAGGGGGAATTATGTTATCTCCCCTTTGACGTGAATCAGAGCCATTAACATGAAATGGTGTTTCGAAGATGAATCAGGCACCATTTGCAAGATGCGTAAAAGTGTAGGTAATGGCCTTAGGCCTGACGGAGAAGTAGTCTTATTTTTTAATGTTGTCTTTTGCCTTGGTAGCTTTGAACAGATTGGCTTTTCGGTTAAATATCGATTCGTGTTTAAAATTGTGTGATTCTGTGACACGCCTAAACGTCATTTTAAAAGTTTAAGATGGAAATATGCATACACATCTTTTGTAATCACACCTACTCCTAAGATATCATAAGTAGATTCAAGTGCAATTCTCATGGTTCAAGTTTTCCCAAGAACATGTCCAAAAATTGAGATTCAAGCAATGTCACCAAATCTCAATCCAATTAAGCATGCTTTGGATCATTTCAAACATCACATTTGAGTCTACGCACCATGATGTAGATAGGTAGGTGCTTTAATTAACGTCGTACTTCAGCAACACAACGGACTATTGGCGACGGTCCGGGATCAAACCCAAAGATCCAAGAACATCACTTAAATTTGAGCCGCGATGTAATGACGAGGTCAAGCCTAAGCTGACACCCAACTCTCCAATTTTTAGTATATGTACTGCCGAAGCAAGTACTCAGCTCCAACATTGATTATATCTGTGAGAGCTGAGAAGTCGAAAGTTCTCGATATAACCTAGGTTTTCTCTTACGAAATTAGTATATCTGTATTTTTTAATTGTCTTAGTGGTTTTGCTCTTTGAAATTTTTTTGTTGTTCTTAATACGTATCCTTGTTCATTGTGTATTGTTATCGTTCTTTATATAGAGATTATATTTTGTTATTAGTATCATTTGTATTATATTATTATTATCAGTTTTACTTTTATGGTTTTATCATTTGGTTCTCTGTAAATTTAACAAATTTTGTATTCCTTTCTTACGTAATATTGTTTTTCTGTGCTTGCATGTTTGGCCCTTCACTTGCCTTCCTTTTTTGTGTACTATCTTGAATGTTTTGTGTGTATAGTGGATTGCTCGGCTCTCCTAATCCCCGAAACTCCTACGTAAGTCGGACTATATAGCTGAAAGCCACACAGGTGTAACAGTGTCCGCCTACGGCGTCCAATCCAATCCAACCAACTCTCCAAAATTCCACACTAAGCCAACGTGGACATTTGAGGCCATGGAAAATTTAACGTGCACCTGTCTCATTTGTACGTAAAGTTTTTTTGTTTGGATTCAAACAGTTTAAGATAGAAATATTCATACACATCTGTCGTGATCTTACCTATTCCTGAGACATCATAAGTAGGTTCAAGTGGAATTCCCATGGTTCTCGTTTTCCAGGCACAAACATGTCCAAAAATTAAGGTTCATGATAGTATGAAGCAAGTCACCGGATATCAATCCAATAGATCATCCTTTGGGATGTTCTCGGACGTCAGGTTTCAGTCTACACTCCACCATCAAGGATCACACAAGAGCAAACACGTTGTTAGACGTTTCTTTTCAAAATTTAAGATGTAAATATACGTATCCAATCATCGTGATCACACCTACTCGTAAATAATCGTAAGTAGATTTAAGTTAAATTCTGTTGGTTCATTTTTTTTAATTACTCACATGTCTAAAATTTAAGGTTCAAGAAAGTAGCAAGGTCAGCAGATCTCAATCCAATAGAAAATGTTTGGGATGATCTCAAACGTCACATTTTAGTCTGGATAATACGATCAAGAACCGCATAATAGCAAAGACGTGATTTAGAATGCGAATGGGACTTCTTGTCATAGGACATCTTGGTTAGCCTTGTGGAAAGCAAGTCTACATGTTTCGAGGTTTGCATTAATTTCAGGGAATTTCGTATTATATTTTTAACAGAGCAAAATGTTTGTTTTGTAGTAACTAAAACCTACAATACGTCCACCTAATAAATTTTTCGTTTCTTTACTTCTCAGTAGCACCAGGAGGAGTGTGTGTTCTTTATTTTACTCCACATAGCTTGTGGAATATTTATTTGTCATTTGAGGTACTTCAGTGTAGGAACTTCGCACGGTATTAATCTCGGATTGCATTGTCTTTAATGCTCGGTTGGTTGCGTTTTGGGCGCAAGTGCCATATATATATATATATATATATATATATATATATATATATATATATATATATATATATATATATATATATATATATATATATATATGTATGGCATATATATATATGGCACTTGCATATTTGGACAAGCTTCGGAAAAGACAAGACAGACAACGTCAAGTAATGAACGTACACAGCAAAGGAAAGCTTTAATTACGCCGATACAATTCGCCGGTTACCAATGTGTATTCATGAACTAGAAGATTTTTTAAAATTTTGACTTTAAAATTTCAGCGTTTTTTACTATAGATCATTGGTTTATGCTTAAGATTATTTCAGTGTAAAAAAATCAGATTAAGCTAATCATCAATTATCTAATTTAGATATAATTAGCTAATTAGCATGTTCTTTGAACAGTCATATCTCAAATTCTAATTTGATTAGAAAGACTCCCGTTGGAAATTATTCCTCTATTATTCTTCATGTTTTGATCCTCAATCACGTTGCTAGATAGAATTGGTTTTTTTAATTTTTTTCGCCAAGGAAGCATGAAAAAAACAATGTTTTTACGAATTTATAACATTCAAATTTAACTAAAAATTCATTTCTTAACTAATAACTACGAATGAGAATGAACACATCCACTGTATTATATACAGTGGCTCCCAAAATGTTCGTACACTTACGAATTTCAATGAAATACTGCTCTATCCATTAATAAAAATTAATATTTCAGAATGGGAATTTTTCAATAACGTCTATAACTTGTTCTTAACAAAACTACATAAACTATTTTAAAAAATAGTAAAACTTTTTTTGGGAAAATCAATAATCAAAAAGTAACAAAAAGTTACCTCAGTCTTCGTATACTAAAAAAATTTCTACATATTAGTAAATATTGTAATATTTCGGTTAATTAGTACTTAGTAGGATATCCTATAGCATCCACAACAGCTTTTAAACGTCTGGGAATAGAGTTCACTAGTTTTTTTGTAATTTCTGCATCAATGTTCCTCCACTCTTCAATCATTACTGTTTTTAGTTCGCTTTTCGTTTTAATGTCGTGTCTTCGTACTCTAACCTCCATTTCTGTCTAAATGTGTTTTATTGTGTTTAAATCCGGCGACTGAGGTGGTGTTTTCAGAACTTGTGGACAATTTTAAAGACACCAGAAGCGAACGTTGAGAGACATGTGCTTACGATCGTTATCTTGATAAAATAACAAAGTGTTTCCAATACCCAAATTTTGGGCTGATAATTTTAAATTGTCTTTTAAAATATTTAAATAAAGAACATGATTCATTATGCCATCAATAAACACGAAATTACCTAGTCCTGATGCTGACATCACCCCCACACAGGACACCTCCACCGCCATGCTTTACTGTTCCAACTAAGTTCTTGGGATTAAGTCCCCATTTTTTCTTCCCCATACAATTATACGCCCATCGGAACCAAACAGGTTCAATTTGCTTTCATCTGCAAGTAAGACATGATTCCAATACGTTTCGGGCTTATTTATCATTGATTTTGCGAAGGAAAGCCTAAGCTTTCTATTTTTCGCACTTACAGAAAATTTTCTTCGGGCAGAACGCCCATTTAATCCAGCTAATCTGAGCACTCGTCGAACAGTGAAATTGAAGTAGAAAATTTTTCAGTAAATTCTGTCGAAATTTTTACAGCACTCAAACATGGATTTTTCACAAATTTTCTAACAAAAAATCTCTCTGATCAGGTTGAGTTTAACTTTGCTGGACCTTTCCTTACCTTGTTTTCGATCACGTTGGCGTGGTGTGGAAGTTTGGAGAGTGGGGTGCCAGCTCAGGTGTCGCCTCGTCATCTGACCGTGGTTCAAAATTACGTGGTATTGTCCCCGGATCTTTCCCTTTGGGATTGATCCCGGACCGTCACCAATAGCCCGTTGTGTTGCTCCAGTGTGACGTTAATTGAAATACCCCCCCCCCCTTGTTTTCGATCCGATTTTCTTATATAAAGCGTTTTATCACATACTGCATAGTAGAATGGGATATTCCAAACTGATTTACCACTACTATGATGAAAAATAATCAATTTTTGAGTGCTTTTCGTTGTTTCCTTACGACTACGAGCCATTTTTAAATAATAAATAGAATATTACGAAGTAAGCAAGCAAAGATTAAAGCCAAACGATTTTTTAAATGTCACCAGAATTCAAAAATAAAAAAAGCAATAGACGATAATTTATTTATGAATTTATCCATAAATGTTTCGGTGTACGATCACTTTTGTGGCGTGTTCTTTCTCTGCCTCCTTGCATTTTCATTTCATAAAAAGATAATGAGTTAATATATTTTTTAAATGTTATGTTTTATTCAGAATCACATGGAGATGATACGAAAAAATATCGGACTTTATATTCGAATTCAATTCCAGTCTACAACGCTTTTTCTACAAATTTTTAAAGTGTACGAACACTTTTGGGAACCACTGTGATTGTAATGACACAATAATTATAATATATTAATTCATTGTTGAGTTATTATTGTTTGAACAAAGCATCATATTGTAAAAACTGTTATTCAGAAATTGAGTTTAAAGTTTTGGAAACGTGTTCGTACATGCTGACAGTACCTAACGAATAACGCTTCTAACTAGAAAAATATTCCAAACATTTACAAGATCATGGTATCATTTTAAAGCTAGAGCTGGAAAATATTTTGTAACAATAAAAAAATTGATATTCTGGGTGATTTTTGTGATTTCTAGCGTATATATACCTTAACTGAAGTTTTACATAGTACTATACGTTAATGATCAATTTAAAAAGAGAGCCAACATAAATTATTTCGTAGCATCTTCCAATTTAATTTTTTTCAAGTTGAATAGAATAATTACGAGACGTATTGGATGTCGTACATAATTATACTTAAACGAAAGCATAAGTAAAAAATCGAAAAGTTAAAGTGCACATTTTAGAGAAGTTATCGCCGAGTGAGACTTGTAATCAAGTGACTTTCTAAACGCCATTTAAAAATCCTCTACTCCTATAATGATGTCTTAAAATGATGCTGATAAGAATAAAAATAAAGATTAAAACCACTTTGCTAAATGAAGCGCCGTCAGTGTAATGAAGCCATTCCGTTCATTATCCAAATTTTCCGCTTTAATATAATTTTTGCTTCAAAATGAATCTAAAAAGTTGAAAAGGTAAAACTAATAAGCATTTAATAAAGCGATATTGTCATTCGGATGTTTTTCACAAGATGAAGCAGTCAGAGAACATAAGGTTTTCTTAATTGTGTTTGGAAAATTGCATTCAAAGGTTATTTAGATCTGTTGCCAATAAAACGTGGGAATTAAAAGTGAATGGTAAATCGCTCTCAAATATTAAAGCGAGTTTTTTTGTTCATTTTTCTATTTGAAGGAATCCAGTTTTATCCGACGTAATTTTGCATACCTTATCGTTTATGTTTTTATAAATTTAATCGTTTATTGCAAATTCATTTATATACTTAATTAATAAATATAATCATAGCAATTTATTTTATTGTTCTAAAGTAATTCCAACTTAAAAAAACAATTCAGTACAGATGCTACAATTTAATTTCTCATTGGGTACTACTGTTATTTTTATCCTAACTAAAGATTTTCAGCAAAACGTTAAAAAAATATTTCTCGTATATTTCCTTTAGAGTAAATAATTTTTTTATCTGTATTCTCTATTTCAACATAAACTTTTTATAAGTATAATAGGATTGAATCAGTTCCAATAAAAAAGATATATTTCTTTCCAAATTCTAAGAGGTAATTGGATTATGGTCGCACTAAGGCAACACAAAGGACTATTGGCGAAGATCAGAGATCACTCCTGAAGGGAAAGATGTGGGGAGAGCACCTCGTCATTTTAAACCACTATCAGATGACGAGGTCAAAACCTAATCTGGGACCCCGATTTCCAAATTTTCACAAAACGCTAAAATGAGACATGTGAGGCCTATTTGATAGCCATAAATCAAAATCGATAAACATTATGATTTCTGCACAGAATTCGGTGAGTCAAAATATGCTTATTATTATACTTAAGTATAAAACTCCCATGGTTGATCCACATTCAAATTCATTTCTTACAATTATGTATTATTTGCTTGTGTCATTTGTCAGTATCTGTTTTAGCTCTGTCAATCGTTAAATTGTTCATTTCAATAATCATAAAAATAATCATTTTTCGTGTTTAAGAGGACCAGTGCAGTCCTATCTCCGTAATGTTAAAATGGTCATATTTTAAGGAACATTTTCTCAGGATCTTTGTATTGACTTGAATTTATTTGTACAGGTTATGAAGACACTTTTAAACACTTTAACACAGAGATTTCTAAAAAACTTAAATTTGAAATTTTGAGAATTTTTTTCTTTGACTCCAATTTTTTTTTGAAAAATGACCAATTTTCATCCTTTTTAACACTCAAAATGAACTTTTCTGAGTATATAGAAAAAATGCATGTGTTAAAATATGTTATAGGGTATGATACACTTGTAAACCAATTTTTTTTTTACATTTGGTTGAATAGACTTTGAAAAAATGTTCCTTTTATGGAAAAAATGCACATTTTGAGATATTGAAGTGTAAAGCATAAAATTGATCCTACCTCAAAATTTTACAGCTCCATAATCTGGATCATAGTATTTATAGAACTCTTATGAGCACTTTTGCATCTTTTTGCAATTGTACTTAAGGTACGAAAGCTTCTTTCGGCATACATAAGTCGTTCATTGTCACCTTGCTTCATTGCACGACGAATGTTCACTCCAGGTTCAATACCCAGTTTTTCTAAAACTTTAAACCGACTGATGTTCCCTTCATTAAACGTACACACAGCATCATATACACCAAATTTTAGGCATGTAATTCCAACAAAAATATTTTTTGGCACTCTTGACCAAACAGCGTAAAACTCTCATTACAATTTTGTGTCTTGCTTTGAAGACAGCGTTCCAAAAGTTGAGGATCAGATAGATAGCAAAATAGATACAAAATAAAATAGATAAATTAAATAGTGTGGCTTGGTAAATAAGGTTTTCTAATGGGCTTCTCGTTTTGGGCGTTTGTTCAAGACATGTAAACAAAGATGGAAGCCCTTTAAATGACAAAATCTGACGTACAAGTATATTTCAAAAAATTATTTAAAATACTTCTACTCAACGTGTTTCCATAAATAATGTATCATTTTAAGCAGAATTGTATAAACATTTATTTAAATTCATAAAAAAAATAATCGAAAAAATAAAGTTAATAAATTTAAAGGAATATATTTTGGTTACAGTTCATTTATTAATCTTAATTGTCTACACGCCCTATACAGGCTATTTCGTTTTCAACCCTCCTGAACGTTGTCTTGACAAGGTATCCATCGTCATTAGCATAACTGACGAGATACTGATGGACGAGATATCTCGTCTATAGAAGAAACTGACCAGATCCTGATCCCGCCATCACGAAACAAATCGGCAATATATTGATGAGATACATCGTCATTATCAAAATTTCTCGATTTTGATGGACGAGATATCTCGTCGAAACCACTTGGAGGGTTACATAAATCAGTTTGCTGTAATACTTAATTTATTTTAGAATTTCGTTGATATAAAAACTGGTCCGAAAAGTAATCTTTCTGCAGGTTGGAGTCGAGTTACAAATCTAACAATTCCAATCTAATCCATCCACTATTAGATTACCGTCGTCTACTTCTATAAAGTTAGTTTGCTCTACCAATTGGTAGATCCTCAGATATATTTCATTGATTCATTAACAATTTATAAATTCCTCGCATTCTAGTGCTTATAAATTGATAAATAAGCTAAACTTGAGCTCAGGTAAAATTTTAGTCCGTCTCAAGTTAGAGCCACAGTAGCCCATTTTGAAGATAGGGAACTCGTAAATGGAGGGTTGCGAGTTCGAAACTCGGTCCAGCCAAAGACCGTCGTATACACGGGGACTGGTACTCGTTGAGTCTGCCGTGGCCTCAAATTTCCTCACGTTGGCATGGTTTTGAAATTTAGAGAGTGGGGTGCCAGCTCAGGTGCTGACCTCGTCATCTGACGATGGTACAAAATTACATGGTGTTGTCCTAGGATCTTTCCAGTGTGGATTGATCCCATGCCGTCGCCAATAGCTATCCGAGCTCCAGTTGTCCGTGTTATCTCAGCCGAATTTGGTAATAATTTTTGTTTTATTTTTAACCCTCCAAGTGGTTTCGGTGATATATATCGTCATCAAGACTGTCGATGTATCGATGATGACGAGATGGTTGGTTTTCTCTATTTTTTCCTTCACACGACATTTTTTTACTAGACATTGTCTTGTGTTTGGCTAAGTATGATCCTATCCTCTTAACCTTAAAAAATCAACATTTCTGACTTTAGATCGTAATCTGACCATGGTTCAAAATTACGTGGTGCCGTCCTAGGAACTTTACGGACCGTCGCCAATATCCAGTTGTGTTACTCCACTGTTACGTTAATTAACTACATACCAACCTTTTCTTATTTCTAAGGGTTAAGTGTCGTGGGGTAAAAGCATCATACTACGATACTCGGAAATTTAACGCTAAGAGGATTAATATTGATTTAAAATCTTAAGCTTTCTAGAGACAATTATTTACACCAGGTAGGTGGAAATTTCGATCCTAATCCTCCAGTGAATGCAATCGTCGATTTACTTCGCAACAAATACCAACAAAAACCAAGAGAAAGAGCATCTGAAAAACTTCGGCTAGTGAAATACGGTGTCCGAATAATTTCGGAGGGGTGGTTCGCCCTTCGAGTGGCAAGACAAATTGCACGAGTCCATGTTTACCCTTTGAACTAACAACCCATTTATTAATTTCCCTCGCTTCCCTGGCTGCTTGGAAGGAAGCCAAGGGCTTTTCTAACCAAGTAATTCCCCTCCAAGAGAGACGCTAAGAAGGGTATTTTATTGGAAGAGGTTTGATATTTGAATTGCCTATCCCTTAACCCTCCGAATGGCTTCGACGAGACGAATTCTGACCAATTTTGCTAATGAGGCGAAATCTCGTATAAGATCTGGCTAATTTTGCTAATGTTTAGACATTTCGTCATCGGCAAAACTACACTGCCGATTTTTTGACGATGACGAGCTCACGACGTCAGTTGTTTCTAATGTAATCACGACACCTGGTCAGTTGTTGCAAATGACGTGATATTTCGTCCAAGATCTATAACGAGATGTCTCGTAATCAAGATATTGCCTATTTCTGCAGATCAAGAACTGGTCAGTTTTCTTGTAATGACGAGATATCTAGTCCATCAAAATCGGCCAATTTCTATAACGAGATGTCTCGTACATTTTCGGAAAGTTTTAGAACGATTTTAATGGACTGAAGTTCAATTTTTAACATGAAATTTTTGTGTTTTAAAGGTTTCACTCGATAGCCCTTATTGTTAACTACCTTTCTACACCTTAAATGTCCATGACTTTTGTAGTATCGGCAGAGGTATTTTGTCCCATTCTTGTTCCACAGTTTTCCAGTCCTTGAATGGTTTTCGGGCGACGTTTCGATAATGCCCTTTTTAAAAGCACAAAAGTCAATGGATGAAACATCTGGAGATTTAGCAGGAATAGCAGTAAAGAGATACCAGTTTCTCGTTCCATTTTTCCAAGAATTTAATCGTCATCTGACCGTGGTTCAAAATTACGTGGTGTTGTCCTCGGATCTTTCCCTTTGGGATTGATCCCGGACCGTCACCAATAGCCCGTTGCGTTGCTCCAGTGTGACGTTAATTGAAATACCCCCTAAAAAAAAAATACTCACATTCACTTTGGTATAGTCCTTTGATTTGGCGGATTCTCTTTTAAAATTAAAGATCTCACCTTACAAATATTCTCAGAATTTGTTTCTTTTTTGGAAATATTTTTCCACTTTTACGTTTTTTTCCTTCCTCATTAATAATATTACTTATCGTACATTTAGATATCGAAAAACCATGCTTTTACAGCGTTTTTGAATAATTGAATAAGCATAATTCTCTTCGGAAAGTATTTGGTATTTGGTATTTTCAATTAACGTCACACTGGAGCAACACAACGGGCTATTGGTGACGGTCCGGGATCAATCCCAGAGGGAAAGTCCGAGGACAACACCACGTAATTTTGAACCGCGGTCAGATGACGACTCTTCGGAAAGAGAGGAAACATAACCTTCCATCCATTGCTTATTTAAAATTGCCATTTTGAAAGTAAACAAAACTCTGAGTTAGCAGACGATACGTTTTTAACTGTTTAACTGCTGTGAAAATAAAATTCTTTAGTAGGGCATACAATTTTTTTTACAGCTCATCAAAATCGTCCAAAAAATGTCCGATGAGCCTGTAATCAAGAAATTGCCGATTCTGATGATGACGTGATCAAGATCTGCTCAGTTTTCTTGTAATAACCAGACATCTCGTCCTTCGAGATGTGATCAATATTGTTGGGTACGAGATATATAGTCCATCAAAATTGGACCATTTTCGATAACAACGTGATGTCTCATAATCAAGATATTGCCGATTCTTCGATGATGATGAGATTAAGATCTGGTCAGTTTTGTTCTAATGACGAGACATCTCGTTTATCAAGATCTTCTAAATGGTTTTCCTACTGGCGAGATATCTCGTCAAGACAAACTTCAGAGGATTAAAACATTCCGAGGAATGTACCGGCTCCACATAGTGTGATACAAACACGTTAACACTTGGGATTTCGGCACCAAATGGGACTGGATTTTAGAGATTGGGTTATTTAAACCTCCTGGTAGTTGTCTTGAGGTATCTCATCATTATTAAAACTGACCAAATCTTGGACTAGATACCTCGTCATTAGAAAAACCCCGACCAGATCTTGATCTCGTCTGCATAAAAGAATCTGCAATATCTTGATTATGAAGTATCGCATCATTAGCAAAATTGGTCCGATTTTGATGGACTAGATATCTCATCATCAACAATATTGGTCACATCTCGATGGACGATATATATCATCGAAACTAATTGGAGATTTAACGTATTGATAAAGGAACAATGAATTATTAGTTAGGTATATGCTATAGGATATATTATGCATTGACGTATCGTAGTTTTGTCCACATGTTTTCTTACTTTAAGCCATTATAGGCGGTAACTACTTTCAATACCTAAATATTTGCTACAGAAATGATGGTTTTTTTGGTTAGGTTTTTATTGTGCAAAGACCATATTTGGCATTGAAGCGCCAGATACAAAACATATAATATCATGTAGTAGACATACACTCACAAGAAAATTTTACTGACACAGAAACGAGAAATGCTCCCTGGGTGGAATCGAATCTGCGCCGCCTACAACTTGCAGGTTGCTAAAGCAGTGGACATACTCACTGAGCCACCGACCTCTCTGACATAATGAACCAATCGTGATAATTGTTCTGTATATTAAAATAATTGTCTGATGTACCCATTATATATAAAATGTTATAATTGTTCTATTCTATACTATTATATTCGCCCTTCAAATGGTGTAAAATATATAATTTATTCAGTTTAAATAGTCAAAGCAAACGCAAGGCTTATCGCTTGAAGCTCTGCAAATCATATCGTAGGAAATTCATCACAGAAAGGTTTGAAAACATTCTTTATCCATAACTGAGCAATAATAAAATACTCGAAGTTTGAAGCAAACAGATGATTGAAAGTGAAAGTTATACATGAAAACATGTATAGAATAACAGTTATACCTAAAATTGTGTTTCAAAAAAGTTAAATCTGTTTTTTTTTCAGGACACACTGAACCAACATTAAACTTATAACTTTAAGCTATTCCAATTCTTAACTATAGCTTTTGTGAAAATCCATAAGAAATAAAATCATAATGGATTTTCTATTTATTCCGAATGGGAAATAAAATCAAAACAAACTTTCCTTACGAACATCATTAGTTTTTAAATCCAACCTTCCTTCTTTCTTAAAATATGTCTAAGAGGAAAAAGTAATCAAAACCGAGTTTCTCAAAAGTAACGAAAAAATAATACTCGCTAAAATATTCTCCAGATTAAGCGAGCTTGATAAAAAAATAGAATCCAAAATGAACTTTAGTATTCTATTTCAAACTCAACGGTAAGATAGAAATCGGGATATAATAAGAAACGTCGCTTTAATTTATGTTCTTTTTGCACTCCTCTTTTTATTCAAATCGTTTGCCGAAGTCGAGTCATTCGTTATTCTAGCACGTTATTTGGTAACTGTAACTTCCAGACTCTCATTTACATATCATAGAAGGATATGCAAAAACCCGAAAAATCCTTGTTACCAGCATTCCTGGTTTTATTCCGGATTTATTTTTTTCCTCGGAATTTTACCAAGCTAACGCATTCCTTATTCTGTAAGAAACGAGAAAAATTATCTCATCTTTTTGCGAATAGACTACTAATTACTGCTAGAATCTGATTTGGGTGGAAATAAAATTCGTAGATCATTTGTGGCAACAAATTCTAAGCCTTTTTTATCGCCCTTCTATGTTAGCTTTGAAACGTTTTATGGAACGTTGCAAAAGAAATCGTTTGATCCACCCTAATTGGATTTCACATTTAAACATGGCTACTTAGTTTCGGATCAAAATAAATATTGTTTTATAATTAATTGAGGTAATTCTAATTTTTGGATGTTTCCAAGTTTTATAAGAGCTGAAAAATAATGTTATTTTAGAGGGAGTCATGAATATACTGATAGCTCATTGTCTGGTTTCTGCGATTCAGTTAAGTTGCATATTTTTTCATCGAAGTTTCTATTGTTGCATTAGACAAATATGCAAGATTGTTTTCGAATGTCTGGTGAGAATGGATATTTCTCATGTGAAACAATGTTTAGTAATCGTTTGATCTAATTAGGAAAATTTATGTTGCATGCGATAATGATTTGTCATGGTTAGTTTGGTTGGTTGATTTGGCGGTTTCTTATGATCTAATGGTAGACTCAGCACATACAGACACACAAAGAAAGTTTTAGACACAGAAGAGAGAATTACAGATTGTAGGTAGGTAGCTATTTTAATTAACGTCACAGTGGATAACACAACGGGCTATTGGTGACGGCCAGTATCAGTTCCGATGGAAAAGTTACGTAGGTAGGTATTTTATTTAACGTCTCACTGGGAGCAACACAACGGGTTATTGGTGATGGTCCGGGATCAATCCCAAAGGGAAAGATAGAGGACAACACCACGTAATTTAGTACAGTAGGTAAATAATTTTCTACAGTAGGTATTTAGTTAACGTCGCACTGGAGCAATACAACGGTCTATTTACAACTGTCTGGGATAAGACCGAAGGGAAAAATTCGAGGGCAATACCACGGCATTTTCAACCACGGTCAGATGACGAGGTCACACCAGAGATGGAACCCCACTCTCCAAACTTCCAAACCCCGCCAAAGTGAGGAAGTGAAGGCCCCGAAAGATTTATGTGCACCAGCCACATTTGTACTCGACGGTCTATGGTTGGATTCGAACTCGTAATCCTCCGGTTGCTAATCCGTTACTCTTCCAACCGGGCTACCAATTACACCCAGGGAAAAATCGAACGTGCACCGTCTACAATTCTTAGGTTGCCAGCGCAGTGGGCATACCAACTGAGCCTCGACGGTCTCAGTAATTTGTCATGAAAAATGATTTTATAGCAAATCACAGTAATTGATTGAGGTAGGGGTTTTTCAATTTACTTCGTATTGGAAAAACACCGGGCTATTGGTCACAGTCCGGGATGAATCCCGAAGGGAAAGAAATGGGTACAACACCTAGTCATTTCGAACCTGAGCTGGCAACACTCTCCAGATTTCAACACCTCGTCAACGCGAGGACATTTGAGGCCACGACAGATTTAACCTGCCCAACCTCTGCGTATGCGATTGTCTTTGGTTGCTCCGAGATTCAAACTCGCAGCCATAAAGCTACTAATTAGGGACTCAACGAAATTTTACGTACCTACAAAATATCGTATTTCAAGTTGCCTTAGTTACTTCATAAATGATCTTCGGGTTTGTTTCCATGTAAAAGAAATGTCAACATGCGTTTGTTTTATCTTTAGTAATTTCCAAAACTCCAAGTGGTTTCCACGAATTACCTTGTTCATCACAATCCGGCCAATTTCGCTAATGAAGTGATATATCGTCATTGGGATATCGCGATATATCCCGAGGTACTCTAATGATATTTTTTTTTCATGGCGTTTACTGTTTCTAGCCAACACGAGTTTTGAGCTCCCGAGATACCCAAGCAACCTTCTTTCATTCCCCATTATTATATTCCTCAAATACAACTTTTCCCTCTTTCTCATTTTTTCCTTAATGTTGTGCTCGGCACTGCTTGGTCAAATATGGCTCAAAAAATGTCAAAACAACCTACATATGGCACCTGACACATTAGGTAGGTATTTTGATTAACGTCACACTGGAGCAACACAGCGGGGTATAGGTGACGGTCCGGGATCAATCCCGAAGGCAAAGATCGAAATCAACACCACGTAATTTTGAACCACGGTCAATTGACGAGATCAACACCAGAGCTGGCACCCCTCTCCAAACTTCCACACCACGCCAACGTGAGGACATTTGAGGTCATGGCAGATTTAAAATGCACCAGCGCCCTTTGTACACGACGGTCTTTGGTTGGGTTCGAACTCGCAACCCTCGGGTTGCTAATCCGTTACTCTTCCAACCGGGCTACCGCGGCCTCCTGATACTTTGACAAGAAGTTCCATTCGTTATTTTTAGTTCAATAAATGAATGAAATTATTTATATTAGATCAATAATGAAAACAATTCAATCACAGTTTCGTGATAATATGTGCCACTGTAGTCTGGTTGAGAGTAAAGGATTAGCAACCGGAGTGTTGCGAGTTCGAACCCAACCAAAGACAGTCGTGTACAAAAGAGGGGCTGCTGCACTTTAAATCAGCCGTGGATTCAAGTGCACTCACGTTTCCCTGGTGTGGAAGTTTGGAGTGGTGTTCCAGCTCAGGTGTGACCTCGTCATCTGACCGTGGTTCAAAAGTACATGTTGAAACTTGTCCGGGATGGAACCCGGACCGTCACCAATAACCCGTTGTCTTGCTCCAGAGTGACGTTTATTAAAATACCTACCTATCTTTTCGACTCACCTTGTTATAAAAAAGCGGGTAGGCACAGTATGACTAGGTATGTCGTGATCAAGATACTGTAGTTTTTTTATGACGAGATCAAGATCTGGAGAGTTTTCTTCTAATGATGAGATATCTCGACCATCTAGATCTGGTCAATTTTTGTTAATGTCGAGAAATCTCGTAAAGACAACTATCGGGAGGGTTAATCCTCTAAACAATTCACAGGAATATATCAGTTCTGTAACCAGCAGTTTTTCCTGCATGACTTCTAACCAGTTTTTAATTTCTTGATTAATAGCATCTTTCACATGATTCTTTCAGCCAATGTGGTTATTTATTTATGGATTAAAAATATGGGTTATTAATTTATGGATTAAAATATGGGTTATTAATTCATGGATTAAAATATGGGTTATTAATTTATGGATTAAAACACTTCGGAAATCTCGTGACTTTTAGAGGTTTAACCCTCATGTTGTATGCATAAACTAAGGAATGCTTAAGTCTAGCAATAAAATTTTAAAACCCAATTCCCAACAATAATGAAGACTTAACGACAACAGAAATTAAGAGCACCAGCATATCATCGAGTGCATATTCAAATTCCCTTACAAATTAACATCCTTTAATATTTAATTACGCGACGCCTCAATTAAATAAACTTGAAGAAATTAATTCGATCTAATTAAACACAGCACGTGGAAACAAAACTGGTATTGGGATTAATCTATCGACAAGGTATTGTGGAACATTAAACACGAAAAATAAACTGCCAATTATAATTGTTCTGGAAGGTAATTTAAAATTATAATGAAGCATTCTTTACATCCAAGGGTGCTTCTTTTGAAACAAAACCCACGGTAATAATTGTTGAAAGAAAGGAATAATTCAAAGTGTTCTAGTGAAGCGATCAAAAAATTGCTTGGAGTGTTTATTTCTAATTACAAATTCATATCCTGTAGAATTTCGTCTGTTTAGCACATCGTTATTATGTTTTGAATCTGAACTCTCAGTGCTAATTAAAGTTTTTTATAAGTCTGTGCTAATAAGATGATATTAAACGGATTTATACATGATTGCAATTCGTTATACTGTGAGATTTGAGTTCATATAGCGTTAACCAGGGGACAAATAGACTTGCTAATTGTCTTAAGTCGTGATGTTCAGTTGATTATCTTTTTACTTTTGAACATGTAAATACATTGGCTTTCAGAATCTTGAGATCTTTGACCAGTCGAAACAGATATTAACTTTAATATAACTTTATTTAATAACTAGCAGAATTCCCCTGCGTTGCTCTCGTTGAACTGGTTAAATGTTGATTGAAAGTGTAGATTAATTACTTTTTTTTCTTTCATAGAAAAATGCAAACATTATTTAAATATACGAAAAATAATTTTTGAACATCGCTTTCACTTTTTCATAGCTTCTACAATTTATTTCGTACCCAAATATGTATACATGATTTATCCATCCATATAATCCAATTTATATTTATCTCACTCCTGCTATAAGACAAACTACACAAGTTTTTTTTCTAACGTGGCTACTTCGGAAGTTGATTTAGAAATATCTTTGAACTGCAACGTATGGCTATCCGTTTTAATTTAACGTAGTCTTATTTTAAATTAATTTTATTTTAATATTACCGGTCATTTTAAAATAAGAAGTTATACACCTCACTTAAAATGGTTTTGTTTCGTTTATCTTATTTATTTTTATGAAACAGCATTCTACAAACTATTACGTATTCAACCAGACTAAGAAATTTGGTCGAAATTATAAATATATACCGCCAAGCAATTACCCATGTCTAGTGATATTTTGCAGAAAACAATTCATTAAAATTTTAAAATTTAACTCTTAAATAATATATATGCAATATGTAAATTACTGGAACACATAAATACAAACAAAAACAAAATTCCGATCATTGAAAAAAAGCAGAATACTGAAAAACGAAAGATATGAGCAAGCGTGTCGAATTTCGACTTGCAGAGTATATTCTGAAATACAGAAATTAGAAAAAAGACGTTTGAACAATATTTATAAAGACAGTAAGGATTTATTTACAAAAAGAACACATTTATAATACTTAGAAATGCTCAAATGTAACCACAAAATTTCGTTTTAACTCAAATGCACAAAAACGGAATTCTTAATCAAATTTATAAAATGAAACATTAATTCTGACTTTGCCAGATATAAAATTACAAATTTATGATCAATGAGTTTTTAGTTTGGGCTTTTCGTGTTTCATTGCAAAATGTAAGTTATATTAAATTAAATATTTTAAATATCCTTTTTCTCAGTCAAATATTCGCAAATTATTTATATTATGGGAAGAAATAAAAAATCAGTTCAAACATAAATTTAGAAGTAAATTTGTTTTGGAAAAAGTGTTTTTCGGCAATACTGGTAAAACAATTTTGTTGGAAAAGTTGTTTTTCCGTCAGAACCGGTAAAAGAAACTGAGTTGCGCACCTGAATCGTTTTACATTCATTGCTTTCCTATGAGGATTTCGAATTATTTTTAGCCTCCTCCACACCTAGGACAAATAGGACGGGGTTAATATGCAACCTACTTTACCCGCAAGGTTCTAAAGTATAAGTACCAAATTTAGTGTGGATTGGTCAAACGGTGGATTTGTAGAGAACAGACAGACAGAAAGATAGACTGACGTCAACTCTGCTTCATATACATATATAGATTGTGTTTAATTTTGACTGCACAATGTGTGCAGGTAAGTTCAATATGTTCCTGTCTGTGTGAAGTGTCTAAATATGAATAATTAAAGTATGACAGTAATGTAGGTATTGCATTTTTTGTGTAGACCTTGCACATTTATTGTATAGGGTATAGCACTTATTGTATAGGGTATAGCACTTATTGTACAGGGTATAGCACTTATTGTATAGGGTATAGCACTTATTGTATTGCATTTGTTGTATAGTGTATTGCATTTGTTTTATAGGATATTGCATTTGTTGTACAGGTATCGCATTTTTCCATCCTGGTAGTTGTCTCGACGAGATATCTCGTGATTAGCAAAATTGGTCATAAGTCAGGACGAGATATGTCGTGAAAACCACTTGGAAAGTTAATACTTCAAGAATAAAAGAATATAATTGTCCACCAAGCATAAACCTCCACCCCAATCTCATAGCATTTAATATTCACTTTCCGGAACCAGCGGAAAAGTTGAACAAACAGCAAAACCCCCACCATAACATCGACACACATTCCGGTTATCTATTGCCTCTCAAAACAACCACCGCTCATCGCTTCCCAACCCCCCGCGGCCCGCAGACCCCAGGGGGTGTGTGGAGTAGACGGTCGAACAATCCAAAGATAGGGAGTCAATATTGAAATCCATTCATTGGAAGTAATGAGAACTTCGGCAGGACACCGCCCTCCCCAAAAAAGAAGGTTGGAATTGATTTCGCTATCCACAAAAGGAAAAGGGAATTGGAAGACAATGGGCTTTTGTGAATGTAGCGCTTATTGTTCCATTAGCATTTTTGATTCCTCAGCTGTGCTTCTTGAGGAGTTTTGGGGGTCTTTTGTGATTTTAAAATGCCCCAGAGGTTGTGTTGTGGAATTCTTTTCCGAAGGGGAGTGGTTTGTTGAGAAGTTCGGAGCCTGAGTCTTTTACAAAAGAGCAGCAATACCAATTAGTACGGTTCTATAGTTCTGGTGTAATGAGTAAAGTTATTTTGTGCATACAGATAAATAATGGATTTCAAAGATGCGAAGTAAATAAATGCCATAGTTTATTTATTCATTAATAAAATCTTTTACAGGATCTTGCTACTATTTAAGTATCTTTCGTTTCTGAAAGATTTTGTGTGAACAAAAGCTTCTGTTTTAATCTGATGACCGAAATTAAATACAATTATTTGGGAGTGTTAATTTAAAGTAGACTGGTTATTAAAATTCGTGCAAAACTTCTTGGATATGGGGGTCGTAAGTTTAACCCTGTCTGTTCTCTCAACGAGGCATCTCGTCATTTGCAGAACCGACCAGATCTTTAAGGACGAGATTTTTTGTCATTAGAAGAAAACTAACCAGATCTTGATGAACGACATACTTCGCCATTAGAAGAAAAACCAGATCCGATCGCGTCATCATTAAGCAATCTACAATATCGTGATGCCGATTTAGCTCGTCATTAGAAAATTGTTCAGATCTTGATGGACGAGATATCTCGTCAAAACCAGTTAGATGGTTAAATTGCCCCAGAGATTTTGTTGTGAAGTGTAGTTCTTTTCTGAGGAGAGTGGTTTGTAGAAAGATTTTGTTCAGGGCAATATCTTGATGACGAGATATCTCGTCATTAGCAACATTGATCTCGTCCATCAAGATCTGATGTCTCGTTGAAACCATTTGGAGGGTTAATATCTCAGCAACGGTAACAGACACTTCTTTTTATTTTACAAAATGTGGATGAACTGTCACAGAAGACCTTTTATTTATAAAAAAACAGATGTATATTTAAAATAACTTAAAGCCGTTTCAAATTCAACCCATCACTTTCTTTGAGAAGTCCTATACGTCTTTAATTCGCGACACGAAATTTATGGCACACCCAGACGACTCCATGATAAGGCATCTTAACTTCTTATGTCATAGATCTACCATCACCCATAACACAGAACCAGTGTCTTTTCTACTTCTTTATTCCTTCATAAACAACTCCGTCAAAGGCCCATCCTTCGGAGCAGAACAATCCCTCTTCGAATGCCAAACAGGGGCCGATTGGGCTGTTGTCAGTTCTAGAAATCAAAATAGTGTGATCTTATACGACTCCTTATGCTATTATCTTTAGGAAATCCAGTCCTTTTACCCTGGAATTGGGAAGAGATGGTATTCTAAAAAGATTGTATACTAGAATTGGTGACTTTCGTGGGAATTCAATGGACCAACCCACACGTTGCATTGGTGGAAATGCATGAGTAAGCCCGTCCCCTATTATTGGTCAAACCAATGACACCATTAAGTATCTATCGGAATACGTCATCCAATACATCCCTTAAACCTCTTGATGATTGTCTCCACGAGGTATCTCGTCATAATCAAAACTAACCATGTCTTGATGGAAGCGATGTCTCGTCATTAGAAAAAAACCTATCTTATCATTATCTAAAATTTGCAATATCTTGATAACAAGATATCTCATCATTATCAAAATTGGTCAGATATATCGTCGAAACCACTTGGAGGGTTAAAACCTCTAAGATAATTCGTTTTTATAAAATGTGAGTTAAAAAAAGGGATTTCTGTGACAGGGTTTAAGAAAACAGATACATCCTTTAAATAACTTAAAATATAACCCATCACGTTCTTTGAGAAGCCCTTTACATCCTTAATCGGCGACACGAAATTTATGGCACACCCGGACAACGAGTCCATGATAAGGCATCTCAACTTCCTGTGCCATAGATCTACCATCACCCATAACACAGAACCAGTTTCTTTTCTACTTCTTTATTCCTTTATAAACAACTCCGGCAAAGGCCCATCCTTTGGAGCAGAACAATCCCTCTTCCAAAGCATTTTCTGGGAGATGGAAAGAGGCTGACTGGACAGTTGCCAGTTGCTGGTGACCAAGAGGATGTGGCCTTGTACGGAGGGAAGCATGACCATTTAGACAATTTATACGGCTAGGGGAACAGTCATTAGAGTGGGTGAAAGTATGAGTCAGGACAAATTCAGGCTTTAAACTGAGTGGATTTTTGGTTTGTTTTTTTCTTGGACGTTTGTTTTATGGATCTTGGATACGACGGTTGGAGGGAGGATTGTAAGATTCGGTCGTTTTAGGAGGATGGTATCTATCTGGTGGAAGATGTATTGGGTTTTTACTGTTAGTCTCGACTTTTGTATCGAGTTAAAATTCATGTTTTTTTACGATGGTAGTAGGTAACTGTAGCTGAATTGTGCTCGGTGTAATATAATTTGAAATGCAATCTGATCTAAGAGTTATATAAATAGAATTTTGAGCTGGATAAAAGAAATTTATATAAACACTGAAAAGAGCTGGATAAATAGATTTTTGCTCTGAGGGTTATGAAAGTTCATTTTCGAAGTGATTGAATAAGCAGGAAATGATTTTTATTTAGGAATTATTTCAGAAAAAAATGTTTGTGAAAGTTCTGAAGGTTTGGTAGGTCGGTAGGTATTTAATTAACGTCGCTCTGGATGACTAGGCCACACCTGAGCTGTCATCACACTCTTCAAACACCCACACCACGATAACGTGAGGATATTTAAGGCCACGACTTATTTAACGTGCACCAGCCCCCTTTGTACACAACGGTCTTTGCTTGGATTCGAATTCGAACCATCCTTTTGCTAATCCGTTACTCTTCCAACCAGGCTACCGAGGCCCCCGGACACTCTTTGGATTGGACAGGGTGTGAATAAGATTGCACTAACCGTCCTGGTGGTTAATTCAACGAGATATCTCGTTAATAGCAAAATTAACCAGATCTTGATGGACAATATGTCTCATCCATCAAGATCTCGTCACTCGTCATAAGAAAATACTGACGAGACATTTATCTCATCATCATAAAAAATCGCCATTTTTTGTATAATATCTCTTAATTAGAAAAATTGATCAAATCTTGATGGACTAGATATCACGTCAAAACCCCTTGGAGGATCGAATATTAACATAAAAAGCTTGTTCGTTGCATACATGGAGATGTACGCTTGTTAAAAAAGATTTGACATTCATAAAAAAAACTAAGGACGAAACAAACTTAAAAAAACACCAATCAACTATTTTTTTCACTCAAGCTTCAAATTCTTCCTCAATTCAAAACTAATTTTTAATTACATTTCATATCATTTTTACAGTTCGTTTGCGCGTGCATAATTGAAAAAAATTTCAACATCATAGTTCCACGTGCAAAATTTAAATTGCATTTACTAATATTACAGCTTGTGCTTGCTTAAAACTCCAATTGGATTCGACGAGACATCTCGTCCATCAAGATCTGACCGATTTTGCTAAGGACGAGATATCTCGTCACAAAGATATTGCCTATTTTTCATGATGACGAGATCTAGATCTGTGATCAGAGATCTTCTAACGTACCTCGTCCATCAAAGTTTTCCAATGGCTTTGCTAAAGGTGAGATACCTCGTCGAGGTAGGTAGGTATATAATTAACGTCGCACTGAAGCAACATAATGGGCTATTGGTGACGGTTCGGGATCAAACCCGAAGGGAAAGTTCCTCCTAATTTTGAATCACAGTCAGATGACGAGGTCACATACTAAGCTGGCACCAAACTCTTCACACTTCCACACCACGCCAAGATACCTCGTTTAGACAACCGTCTGATTAAAATTTACGGCAAGATAATCGAAACTATAAATAACATAACAAAGTTATTAACACTTCATTTGGTTCCAACGATATATCTCATTCATCACGATCTGAACAATGCTGCGAATGATCAGATATGTCGTCATCAAAATACTGCCGATCTTTCGATAACGATACCAAGACCGGCTCAGTCTTCCAATGCCGATATATATATATATATATATATATATATATATATATATATATATATATATATATATATATATATATATATATATATATATATATATATATATATATCGCTTATATAAAGATCTGGTCAGTATTTTATATTGACGAGACACTCCATTGAGACAACCACCAGTAAGATGGGTATAGGTATTTTAATTAACATCGCACTGGAACAACTGAAAGGGCAACTGGCGACTGTCCGGGATGAAACCTGTAAGGAAAGAACCGAGGACAACACCACTTAATTTTGAACCACGGTCAGATGACGAGGTCACACACTAAGCTGGCACCCCACTCTCTAAACTTCAACACCACGCCAACGTGAGTACAATTGAAGCCACGGTATATTTAATTTTCTTCAGCTCCCTTTGTACACGATGGTCTTTGGTTGAATTCGAACTCGCTATCCTCCGATTGCTAATCCGTTATTCTTCCTCCACTTCCCTACCAACCAACAGGGTTAATAAATATAATACCAAGACAATCAAAATACGCTAGTAGCAGCTGCACAATCGCAATGAAAATTAAATTCACGCGCTCAGTTACCATAACAACCCACCCACAAATCAAACCCAAATCTCGATCAACATTGCATCAAGAAACCACATTGTTATCCATACTTCCACGCCATAAACCCTGATTGGCATGATCACACAAAATGAATAGAGGAACGAAACCGTCCGCCTCCCACCCCTGGAACTGATTCCTTTTATTCAACCAATCGGCGACGCCTGGAAACAAGCGGCGTTCCCTTGTTGATAAGTCAAAAGCGCAAGTCAATGGCACAGAAATAAATTGGAACACACCGGGAAACGCGCGCAGTTGTTTGTCAGCGATATTGGTTCAGAAATCTTCCATGGCGGAATCAATGGGGCGAGAATCTATCAGATATCGCGAATCCTTTGTCTTTTGATGTGTTACGTTGTGGTTACGTAACCGATTACTGTGTAACCTGTGGTTCTGTAAGTGAAAGAGTTTGAGTTAGTGCATTACGATAATAGTTTTGATGCCGTTTATATTAAACGATGCGTGTTTGTTGGATATGGGAGAGACGACTTCTGTTTAAATGGTTTGTTCTTGATATAAATATATGTGGGGTAAAATCCCAAACCACTTGAAGCGTGCGAATTCGTGTCCGCGATTTGATATTCCAATTTAATTTAAATGTTTATATTTCGCGTTTGCTATACTTTCTCGAGCAGGCTTCAACCGGAATTGATATTCTGATTTGAAAAACGCTAGTTTTCAGTGGAATCGTCAGTTCAACGATCGGTGCCATGTAAATGTGTGGTCTAATAAATGTCTTAATATGCAGTTTTAATTCCAATGTACTTCTACGTGCTCAATTTAGAATTAGTCCACTTAAGAAATTTGAAAGGATACTTGAGTCCTTGAATAATATAGAAGGCGGAAACACCACTTTTAACCCTATTCAATCCGAGGGCCATTTCTGAGTGGTATTCTGATCGAGTACTTGAACGTTATCAGGAAAATATAGCAATGGCTCAAAGGCAGGTAGGTTCGTTGTTCAAAATTACGTGGTGTCATCGGTCTTTCCCTTTGGGATTGAGCCCGATCTTCACCAATAGCCCGTTGTGTTGCTCCAGTGTAACGTTAATTAAAATACCTACCTCTATTCAATCTGAGGGCCATTATTGAATGGTGTTCTGATCGTGTACTTGAAAATAATCACGAAAATATAGGGGTGGCTGAAAGAGGTAGAGCATTAATCGAACTGTATGTGCCTACGTTCGGAGCTTCAGTTTTTTGAAAATTTTCGAATTTTTTTTTATTATTTTATATTAAAGCCCAGACTTTTAGGATTCTAAAAATGGTTTACTTTTGTTTCTACGGTAATTAGAAGCAAATTTATAGACCAAATTATAAACCGGAAGTGAAGTTTTCGAAACCGAAACTAAGCCATAGAAATGTAAACAATGCATCTAAACAGCTGTTTCATTGCTCTAAAACATTGTGAATGCACAATTTGCTTTTTAAATATAGAATTAAGTATTTATTATAGTTTTTGGAGTATCTGGCAACAGTTTTTTTACTTAATTTTGATTTACAGATTGGCAATACTTTGATTAGGCTCACGTTGTTTACGTTCTACATGTGATCACGTTCGTTTTGATTCTCTGCTATTTTTCTTATAATTTTCAACTTGATTTTGAGTTTTCAAAAGTAATTGAAGCTTATTTCGTTTTAAATTGTTCAAAGATGGTAAAAGCAAGGTCCAAGAAAGGTAAAAAGCGTCGGTTTTACGGAAACCAACATTCTTCTAAGCCAATGGATATCAACGTTTCCACAGCAAGTTCTTCAAAGTTGAGTATTTTGGATGGTGCTGATGTGGATATTCAGAAAAAAAGATTCGAAGAGATTAAAGGTAACAGAATAATCGATATTGGAACTTTGATGAATATCTTTTCAATTCTCTGTTGCCCAAAATGTTTCTCATCAGGACTGAAGTTGACAGAGGATTCAAGATTTGGTCTATGCTCAAACTTTGCTGTGGTATGTGATTGTGGGTTTGTAACTGCAATTACTTCAACTCCTAAGACAATAAAAGCCCACAGCTTAAACGTTTTATTAGTATTAGGATTGAGATTAATTGGTAGAGGTTTTAATGCAGGTAAAAAGTTATTAACAACTTTAAATCTGCCCTATGTATCCAAGGCAACTTTTAGGAGACATGAACTAAAACTACATGAAGCTGTAGAATTTGCATATGAAGAAAATATGAAATTGTCATCCGAAGAAGTGAGAAATTTAAAAGGAAATGGAATTTGTGGTGTGTCAGTGGACGGTACGTGGCAGAAGCGTGGACACATGTCACTAAATGGGTGTGTTTCAGCTATCTCCATTGATTCGGGGAAAGTCTTGGATGTGGAAGTGATCTCCCAATATTGTAAAATGTGTCGAACCAAGAGTAAAGAAAAGCACATGTGCTCTAATTACAAAGGGTCATCTGGAAACATGGAAGCAGTTGGAGCCTATCGAATTTTCGAAAGATCAGTTGAAAAACGAGACCTCCAATACACAGAATATTACGGCGATGGAGATTCGAAGGCTTTCTTACAAGTTAAAGATATTTATGGTGAAGATACTGTCACGAAATTGGAATGTATCGGCCATATCCAAAAGCGAGTAGGGTCTCGTTTAAGAAAATTAAAGAAGAAAACAAAAGGACTTGGTGGGAAAGGTAAACTGACAGATAATTTTATCGACAAGCTGCAGAATTATTACGGGATTGCCATTCGCACTAACGTCGGGAATCTGAAAAATATGCAGTCAGCCGTAATAGCTGCTTTTTTTCATTGCTGTTCCAGTAATCAAAAGCCAATGCATGGACAGTGTCCCGACGGTCCCGAAAGCTGGTGCAAGTATAAGCGAGCATTGCACAATGGTAAGAAGGTATCCGAAAAATCACCAGGACTTCCAGATGACATCATAAAGAAAATAAAACCAATATATTTACAACTTTGTGACCAAGAACTACTAAGCAAGTGTTTGCATGGCATGACACAGAATAACAATGAGTCTTTCAATAATGTTCTGTGGAATATTATTCCGAAAGAAAATTTTGTTCAACTGCGAACACTGTTATTAGGTTCTAAGATAGCAGTTTTGCTGTTCAACTCAGGCTACATGGGGCTGATACCTGTATTTAACTATCTCAATATAACACTTGAACCAGAAATGGTAAAAAACTAAAAAGAAATTGATGTTGAAAGAATTAAGAAATCAAGGCGACAAGTACAGCCCAAAGCAAAATTATCCAGAAAAATATTAAAAGCTAAAAGAAAATCAAAATTAATTAAAAATGAAGTCAAGGAAGGCTTGACTTACAAGTATGGTGAATTTTAAGGTGTTACAACATGTATATAATTTTTAGTGGAACTTTAAAATCTTTATTTGCGTTTTATGGAAAACTGCTATTTTCATTTTTTTGGATTACGAAAAATCTCATTTCTCATAAAGTTTTAAATATTTTCAAATAAAATTTTACCACAGTATTCTATACACCTCTAGGTATGTTCTGAACCTCAAATATAGCTTGTAAGTATTGATTAATTTATTTTAGAGCTATAGTTATTTGAAAAAGTGATATATTTTTTTGTAAAATCCTGTTGTGTTTACAAAATTTGACATATCTCAGTAACTTTTAAGAGGTACTGCAAATATTCTGGTTCACAACACAGGAAAATGTGCAACAAATATATTATTGAAAGAAAAAGTTAAATATATTTATTAGAATTTGTTATAGGAGCTTTGGCGTAATGGTCAAATTTCACTAAATTTTGACCAAATATAGCCAAACTTTCTAAAATAAAAAAAAATTTCATTAAAATAGCATTTGAATTAACAGTTTTATATACTTTTTAACCAAAAACATAAGTGTTGTAAAAAAATTTCCTTTTCTTAAAAAAAAAGCTCCGAACGTAGGCACATACCTTGAGTGAACATATCCAACAATCAAACGCCACGGGTACAGGTTTTTATCAACTTTACTGAGTTGTATAAAACAATAAGAGTCGTAATTGAGGTAGAAATTTTAAATAACGTCGCACTGGATCAACACAACGGGTTTATTGGTGACGGTCCGGTATCAATCCCAAAGGGAAAGATCCGAGATTGGTTGGTAGAGGTTTTTATGGCGCAAGGGCAACACATATCCCAGCTGTTCCAGACACAATGCAAAAGCTCTAGACAACGTAAAGACTTATAAAATGTATTTATTTATAATGTGAAAGATTACAATGAGAGCCCTTATTGCTGTGATTATCACTACAATGATAATCTATCTATCCCATTTTATGAATTCTCTGGTAACAATAATACATGGCAATAAAACAGATCAAAGAAGATGAAGCACACCACAATAAGATGAATAAAAAAAGAGATCCTAATTTAGAGATTTTCTAAGTTATTTAGCACACTACAATAAAAAATTTAAAAAAAAGGAATGTAAAATCCTCCCGAAAACCGCGGCATCGTCATCCGCACTACTCTACGAGGAAGAACCTGAAAGGGAAAGAGAAAATTACGTTCTGACCTGAGGAGAAAAGGAGAAAGTGATATGATCTATCTTAGACCTCCATCACCATATCCAAGCCCCCAACTTGAAACGAAAAAAAGATATGCCTTCAGATCCACGTTTCGCCTTCAGATCCAGAAGCTGATTTGACCATCAAATGGAATGCTTGGTTTCCTCGTCTCCGGAACCATCGCCGACTCACCTTTCATCACTTTTAGACTTCCTTAGATTTTTTAGATTTTTCTTTTTTGGGCCCTGTTGGCCTGATTTCCTCCGCGGGTTCCCGCGTTGAGCCCTGTTACCATCTCATATACAGGGTGCAACGCAAAGTCCGTACCCGGCCTTTATTTTCGCAACCGTTGGTCGTAGACATATACTTACAGTTGCAAAAATGTTTCACATGAGGTAAACATTCATGTTATGACATTTTGAAATTTAAAAAATCAATTTTATAAACATTACAAAATCTAACTTTTTATTCAGTCCCCCGTTCCTTATAGTAATATTTAGTAAAAGTTTACACTCATCCCAACAAACGTAACACAAAAAGTTTCACTTCTGTGCGACAAAAATTGACCGAGATATTTAATTTCAAAGTTTGGGATTTTTTCAGATTTGTTTCGCCTTCATTGAGGGGTCGGTTAAAATATAACTTAGAATAATTCGAGATTGAAATCAGAGTGCAACGCCTCTGGTAGTTTGCATTCCGCTGCCATTTATCCGGTTCTTTTTGCGCATTTTTCATTTTAAGGGTGTCGATTCTACATAATTCGACGATGGTCTACAACTTTCGAATTAACATCTTTTGTCTATCTTGCTTAGTTTCGGAGTTAGATTTCCAAACTTTCCCCACTGGGGGCGCTGCGACCGCTTTCAGTGAATCGGGCATGTCCACTTTACTATGCATGCACCCATCGTTTATGGACGGGGAACCCCCCTTTCGCCGTAAAATGGGCGTTGCATTCTGATTTCAATCTCGAATTATTCTAAGTTATATTTTAACCGACCCCTCAATGAAGGCAAAATAAATCTGAATAAATCCCAAACTTTGAAATTAAATATCTCGGTCAATTTTTGTCACACAGAAGTGAAACTTTTTGTGTTACGTTTGTTAGGATGAGTGTAAACTTTTACTAAATATCACTATAAGGAACGGGGGACTGTATAAAAAGTTAGATTTTGTAATGTTTACAAAATTGATTTTTTAAATTTCAAAATGTCATAACATGAATGTTTACCTCATGTGAAACATTTTTGCAATTGGAAGTATATGTCTACGACCAACGGTTGCGAAAATAAAGGCCGGATACGGACTTTGCGTTGCACACTGTATATCTGTTGGACCCATGAGTGGCCATGGGCTGTATAAACATTTTAAATTCAGACACAATAAATAGTTCGTCCGCACGTGCCCCATTGAGAAGCGGTGCTGTTCCAGTCCCTCTCTCAGTGCTGGTGGAAGTCCCTATATTTCCCCACCCCCATATAAGACTCTAAACCGTCAGGTGAGTAGGGGGGGGCAGGGTCTGCAATATAAAAGATCGAGGACAACACCACTTAATTTTGAACCACGGTCAGATGATAACACCTGCCCTGGCACCCCAATCTCCAAACTTCCACGTCAAGCCAAAGTGAGGACATTTGAGGCCACGAGAGATTTAACGTGCACCAGCCCCCTTTGCACACGACGGTCTTTGGTTGGATTAGCACACGGGCGATCGGAGACGGTCCGGGATCAAACCCAAAGGGAACCCGAGGACAACACCATGTAATTTCGAACCACATTCAGATGACGAGAACAAAACCCGAGGCGGAACCCCACTCTCCAAATTTCCACACCACGCCAACGTGATGATATTTGAGGCCACACCAGCCCCCTCTGTACACGCCGGTCTTTGGTTGGATTCGAACTCGTAACCCTTCGGTTGCTAATCCCTTACTCTTGCAACCGGGCTACCACTACCCAAGGTTCGTAATTGAATGGAAATAGTTTCTGTCTTGATAAAATGTGAAATTGCGCAATTAATATCAATGTGAATCCCAAATCAAGATTTATCTCCTATCTGATGAAACATTGTATTGTTTATTAATGACTACTATTTTCCTAATGATTGCAAGGGTTTGAGGGTTCAACGCTCAATTGAGCTTAAACATTAATCTCTAGATCATTAGAACCTATAATCTTTCTCAGAAATAAATTAACGCTCAAGTTGGATTGTTTGTAGATAAAACATGCGATTGCTCTCAGTTGCTATCCTTGTCCATCAACTCCAGAATATTTTATTTTCTTGAAAGGTATTTGGTCAGCTATTGGGGTTCAGACCGTAGACGTGAATTATAAGTAAGACTGAGCATTGATGTTGAGAGGAGCTTCAAAAAGTGTGACCAACGTATCGACTAGTAGTCACGTGACTGCTCTGTAAAGAAGTGACTTGGTTGGCCGATTTGGCATTTTATCGCCTCGTTTAGCGATATAATACCCTATGTCACGGTAGATGTGTCAATGCGCATCTATAGTGGAGACAAAAATGGTGAAATCACAAGTATAGTACGCGCGGACCAATCAGATGATGTTCGTTTCCACTCGGCAGAGAAATTAGACTAAGGGTCACGTTACTACTAGTTTTTGTCACATGATCCTGTGCACAGAGAGAGGTTACCATTGCTCACTTAACCATATTTTCTCCATTGGTAGATACGCGTCTGACAAATAACACTGTTGTACTGGGTTCAACTCTCGTATTAGTTACATTTGATAACGTTTTTATGTGTACAGTTTTGCCATGTGACGCCACGGAGTCCAGGATACGTAGAAGTACTACGGTCATCATTAGTTGAATTAACGTCGCACTGGAACACTAAGGGCTTTTGGCGAAGATCCGAGGCCAACACCTCTTCACTTTGAACAACGGTCAAATGACGAGTACAGAACCTGAGCCGGCAACCCACTCTTCCAAACATCCACGCCAACGTGAGCACATTTGATGCCACGGCAGATTTAACACGCACCAGCCCAACACAAAACTACGTTCAGATGCAAAACCACACTGATATCTATATTTAGCTTTTCAGAAGAAGCCTCTCATAAAACGGAACTTTAGGAAAACTAGTTATTTTAATTGTGGAAGTTTTAAGGTATCGTCGATATGGTTTCTCAAACTGATTTTGGATTGATGGTACCGATTCAAGTACAAGTTTCTTGTCCAGATAAGTTAAAAAATAAATATTCGATCCGTATCACTCTCTGGGAATGAGAATTAAGACGGCTTAGAAGTAAAACACCGTCAAAAATCAGTTATGAGAAAACAAAGAGAAAATTCTACTGAAGGGTATGCAATATGTGTTTGTTACAAAATATTATCTTCATACGAAGGGAAAAGGGCTTACTACACACCAACCTTCACCAATTTAAAATCACCACATTCTGGTCTAAAAAGGCTAAAAAACTCATATTTCGAAAATTTTGACTTTGTGTGGTTCTCTTATAAGGGCCGACGATTAATTCATTTTAACCCTCCAAGTAATTTTGACGATATATCTCGTCCATCACGATCTGACCAATTTTTTTTGATGACGAGATCAAGATCAGGTTGGTTTTCTTATAATGATAAGGTATCTTGTTCGTCAAGAACCATACAAGATATATAAAAGTAGAATGAGCTGTGGTAACCCTTTTATGTCCCCATGATCATGTGACCAAAACCAGTAGTAACGTGATCATAGGCACTTCTTCCCAACGCGCATATAGTTTGCGCATTCCTTCTTCCATAGCAAATGTATTGAAAGTGATAGCTAATATGGTTCTATCGTGCTGTGTATATGGATGTAATTCCCAATTTATTAAAGGTGAACACATTGACATTTTACAGGTGAGTGATTTATGTGTATTTTACATTTGTTTTTCAGTATTTGCTAGTGTGATAAAAATAGATGTTCTAACTTTGTAATTCTTAATAAAACCTGCAGGCATTTCCCGTTCTATTAAAAAGATTTCATAGATTTGTAAACAATATACGAGTATATCTAAAATAATATTTAAAATGAAATAACTGATGTTGGAGTGTGTTTGCTATTGCGAATTGTGCATCTATAAGAAGCTAAAAATATTAAAAATAATAAACCGAATTTTAAAAACTTGCATGAAATCGTTCTTTTCGATGATTTTTTTGGCGCCATCTAGGAGTACAATATTCTTCGCGTCTTATACGATAAAATTGTTATGAATTGAAAACATTAACATCATTTAAATTGTTATTTCTTGCTGAACAAAATTGTTTTGTATCCACCCATCTGTGGAATTACATAATAATTAAAATAGAAGATACATTTTGAAGCTTTTAAGAATTATAAATAAAATATATAAAATCGATTTATTAAAAATGGAATTAAATCATTTCATAAACCGTATTATAAATGTGAATCACATTTATGCGCTTTGGGAACCTTCTTGTTGATGTTTAAAAATATATGTAAAATCTTTCATTATAAGATTGCATTTGATAAAAGCTTTTCTTTCAAATTATTTCCCTTAAACCTATAACTTTCTACTGGAATGGCGAAAAACAAATTGCAAAAACAAAAACAGTGCTTAAACGGAAATTGAAATACTGTACCTGTTTTGGCGTATGTTTATTCTTGTTAATGAAGCATATAATATACAAATGGAAAAGCAAACAATTAGAGAACGAAAGTAAATTTCTTTTGTACAAGTATTGTACTAATTCCAAACAACCGCTCAGCTGGAAAAGTTCCTTTTCTAAAAACATTTTCTTAACACCCTGATATTTTTGCTTAGCATTTGAATAAACCCAACATTAAAATTTAGCTATTTTCTACTTTTAAACCAATTCCATTTTTCTTCCTTATGTTTTAATGTTGAGATATATCATAATGAGAATTAAATTGTTTCGAACAGTATTTGTGAACATTTCAATGCTTATGGTTCTTTAACTCGATAAATAAGCCTGGTGGAGATAAAAACACATTCCATAGCGAAATGAAATCCTTCAATCTTTTGTTTTCTACCTGAAAAAAGGGCACTGATTTCTTCACTCAAAATGGAGTATTTGAACGAATTAAATATATTTGTGAAAATGTATGCACAAATAAAGCATGCTACCCAATCGAGAGAATCATTTATTTTCTACAATTTTTTCAGTTAAAAAAACTATTTTTAAAACGATTAATTACTTAAAATTTCAAGGTATTGTCCTTATATATATATACATATACTATATACATATACTATATACATACACACATACATACACACATACATACATACTCTTGTAACAAGAACGTGTAAAGATGTACCTGCTAAAAATTTATTTATTCAGTTCTTATGATGCATTTAAAATTTTTATTTTGTTTCATTTAGTTTTCCCATAGATGAAGAAAGAAAATGGACAGTAAATGCCTACGTGTTTCTATGAGCTTTATTCAGTGGATTTAAAATGTAATGAATGTGGCAATAAATTTATAAGTTTACTGTTTCTTATTTATCTTTCGTATTTATAAAATATTGATTTCGCACACACAATAAGTAATAAAATTTGATAATAAAAATCCTGCACAATACTTTGCACATACTCAAAATCATAAAAATTGTCAAGAGTTATTTACATGATCACTTTGATAAATTTAAAATCCAGATATAGACACACGGGTGTAACTTATTTAGTTTTTGAATTGGGCAAAATAGCTAACTTCAAGTATATACAATATATATTGCTAAAAACCTATCTTCCATCTTGTAAAGATTACATATATAACTCCTAAAATAAATTTTTGTTTACGAAAACATAATTAAGGATCCATAATATAAATGAAAGCTTTCAGTGGTGACTCGCCCATGATTTGAGCACGCAGCCTTATCTCTGTTTTCACTATTTTTATTTTATGCATCAGTAAAATATTTATTGAAGCAGTCATTTCCAAACATGTACATTTATTTTTCAATTTATTCTAACTTGTGTTAACCTCGTCAAATTTGAACAAGGAAGTTTGAATTATTTTCTACTATTAAATCTTTAAGATAATTTTCCCAAAACCTAATACACTTGTTAAAGAAAAAATATGATACTTTGAAATCAATTAAAGAACGTCAGGTTTAGGACAACTATCTTATACAAAATTTTAACCAGTGACGAAATACTAATGAACATCCCCTACCCCGTTTGACACGTTCTCTTAATATACAATAGCAGCAGTCCCCCCGAGCGATGAATCAAACCGGTACTTCTGGGCCGATCTCGACTGCGGGCCGGGTAAAACTGTGCGGAGCACCGTATCTGAACTTTAGACTAGTTAAACCGATTTGGAGGGCCGGGTCTGATAAAAAATATATGGAAGACTGTTTCTGGATTGAGGGCTAGGTAAAACTGTCCTGAGGGCTGTATAGCGGGTATATCTGGTCCGGTGTTCTAATAAAATATTTGATGATCCTAAATAGACTGTGGTCCAAGTAAACCTGTCAGGAGAGTTGTATCTGAACTAAGGTCCTAAAGAAAATTTGGAGGTCCGTATTGGCTATTCGGGCCGGGTCCAGGTCTGCATACCAGAAACCGGGTCCAAATATATCCGCAAGACCGTACCTGAACTGCGGGTTGGTTAAACTGATTTAGAGGAGCCGTCTTGGTCTGCGGGTTTGATAAAAATATTTGGTGTGCCGTATCTGGACTCCGGGCCTGAGATCAATCAATTCACTAAAACCCATTTATCTTACGCGTACGGTTTTTGTAAGCGTGCTAGTTAAACTTGATCCCAACGAGTTATAACAACTCAAATAGCTAAAAACATTAAAAAGTAACACAAATTCAAGAAATATTCAGTAATATTGATATTCGCATCGCCTAACAATGTTAAAACGTAACACAAATTCCAGAAATATTCAGTATTAGACACATTCGTATCGCTAACTTTAAATAAGAGAATGTTGTCGCCAAGAAGAGCGATAAAAAGCATAATCAATCAACCAAGCTGAATTTTCACGTGACTACTAGAGACATGTTGGTCCCACTTTTTGAAGCTCTTCTCAGTAGCGATGCTCAGTCTACTTATATTTCACATCTATGCCGAGGACAGCACCTCGTAATTTTGAATCACGGTCAGATGACGAGGTCACACCTGAGATGACACCCCACCTCCAAACTTCCACACTATGCCAACTGAGGACATCTGAGACCACGACCGATTTATCGTGAACCAGATCAAGATCTGGTCAGGTTTGCTAATGATGAGGTATCTTCATTGAGAAAAACCCACAAGGGATTAATTAGTAGCATATATAATATTGTTGTATTTTCCCATCAACTGAGATTTATGGTCATCTTATTGAAAGTCTGAATTATTTTTAAATTCAAACGGGTTCATAAAAAGTTCAACCCATGACTCTGTAAGGAGCTGAAAATTCAAATTTCTTTCAATTATTTTAAGGCGTTTACCAAATATTTACAAGCAGCACTTCGTGAAGCTCGAACTTGAAGTCGTGTTATCGATTTGGTGGTTCATTGTACTATTAAACGTGTTTTACAAGTTAAAAAAGCTTTAAGCGAAAAGAAAACTGAAAAACAGACTAAAAAACAAAAACAAAATTCGCATAAAACGCGAACACTACCGAAAACAAAACTACCGAAGTCAAAACCGAGCATTAACAAAGTCCCAAAAGGCAATACAGTCAATTTAGCTCTTCCAAAAAAACATTTTAAAGCGTTACCCCTCATTATGTATTCCGTATAGAAAACTTCGCATTTTCCAGAAAAGATCCCCATAAAAAAACAAAGCAGATCAGCTTATTGCGATGACAATGGGAATAAGAAACTCAAACAATCGGGAAACCAGCCCTGCCAGCTTATCAGCATTTAAATAGTTAGACACCCCGAAAAAACGGCAAAAATCGATTGTCCTTACTTTGGCCAACAAATCATCAAAAACAAATTCCTGCCTTTATCATCTTTATCAAGGAAAAATCATTCTTTTATACAGCGAAATCTGCATATTCTTTATCCTCTTATTCCACAAACGTTCATTAATTCGAATCGAAGTACGTCAATAGACAAAATTGAGCGATAACATTGAATTATTCTTCATTGCCAGATACGACTTGCTATTATTAATAATATCCTACGCCGATATAATTTCCCTGTGAGTAGGGAAGAAAATCGCATTGTAATAATAAAACAACCCATAATCAACCAACAGGTTCCTGTGATAAAAAGAGCAGGGTGAAGTCAGAGTAATAAGTCATTTATCAGATTCCGTGCCTTAGAAAAAAATGTTTTTTACAGCCATACACAGATTTAACTTTATTGCGAACTTGGATCCAATATCGGGTTTTTCACGGTGGGGTTTTTGCGTTCGTTTTTTTGAGGGAAGAGTCGAAAGTATTTTCTTGCGTCTTTTTTATCATTCGATCGACCGACTTCAATTGGAAATCAATGATTTTTCGCTTTTATTTCTGCTACATTTCCCTACTTTTTGGAATCGAACAGGGTGTTGCAATGGGAAAAGGATTTCATACTCTCGCTCACGTTCTACAGAGTGAGTCATCATTTCATTAACCCTCCTGGTGGTTGTTTCGAATAGGTATTTCGTCTCATTAGCAAAACCGACCAGATCTCGAGAGACAAAACATCTCGTCATTATCAGAAAAGCGACCAGCTCATGAACTCGTCATCATCAAAAATCTCAATATCTTAACTAGATTTCATGCCATCAGCAAAATTGGCCAGATTTTGATGGGCGAGATATCTCTTCGAAACCACTTCGAGTGTTAACAGGGAATTATATTGGTAGGTAGTTAATTAACGTCGCTCTGGAGGGCTATTGGCGACGGTCCGGGATCAATCCGTAAGAGAAAGATCGAGGACAATACCACGTAATTTTGAACCACGGTCAGATGACTAGGCAACACCTGAACTGGCACCCCACTCTCCAAACTTTCACACCACACCAACGTGAGGACATTTGAGGGCACGACAGATTTAACTCTCACCAGCCCCGTGAACACGTCGGTATTGGATTGGATGGAGTTTCGAATTCGCAACCCTCCGGTTGCTAATCCGATTCTCTTCCAATTGGACTATCATGGCCCCAGAATTAGATGGGAATAAAAGTAAACGTGAACATACGTAAATTATAAACAGTAAGCTTTTCTTGGCATAAAATTTATCAATTTATATTATAATGAAAACTTGTCATCTTGTTTTGAGACACGATATACTATTTTTCCAAAAGGATGCGCTGATTTCGCTAGATCAGGGGGTGAAAATCGTGATCTATCGCGCAAACTATCGACACAATCCTAGTTAAAGGAGTGATTTTGGCATAATTTCATTTTCTGTCGCCAAGCTAATGCCAAATGATAACGGGTATAGTACGGCACCCTCGAAAAGTTTGTTGAGTCACGTGGTGCTGAAAGAATCCATTAGTTAAATTAGGGGACTTGGAAGGTGAAAACAAAAATAATCCTTCGATTATTAGCGTCTTTGGCGCGATTTCTTGTTCTGAGTTCATCTTTCGGTACCGAAAGCGACAGCACTGATAAGGAGTTATCAGGGGTTAAACATCCATCGTCGTGCATGCTTTTGCGTCAGACCGCATTTTCCCAGCGTGCATTTCACACCTATACAGAAATTAACTAACTCTCGGTCACTGCCTTTTCGCGGGTAGGTATGTAGGCAGGTATATTAATTAATGTGGCACTGGACCAACACAACGGGCTATTATTGCCTTCTCGCGGGAGCTCCACAGGAGTAAAGAACTGCATATATATTTTACGATAAGTCTTAACCTTCTGTATTCGGGGACCGTCCTACTGGTCGAAAGTTTCGAGTCCCCTCGCTACGAAAGACTTCGATTCTTTCAGACCTCAAACTCCTGAAGCCTAATTGCCGAAACCCATAACGATTTCCATCCCCTATGTTCTGTGCTACAAAGAGACCCGAGCGTGAATAGCCTTAAGTCCCCGTTGACAAAGATGTCAGGTTATCGACGGGGAGCCTCGCAAATTGTTTATCCTCCAGTATCTAGTCTGAGAGGTTGAGTAAATGAATAGAGATACACTTAAAAGTCATCGCCGGCCTTTCAGTTTACCCGGGAAGAATCTGTCCCTTCTAGGCATACCCAAGACCTGACAATAGAAACCCGCACATTAGGTGATAATAGGACGACATCTATTCCCTCTCCTCCGGGGGGAAAGCATTGTAAAGGCCGTTTCGGCCGGTTTCAGTAAGTTGCTTGTAAAACCGTTGGGTCGGCTGTCGTAACCAAAGAAGGAAATTATATTCTTCCCTGACGTATGCAGAGGGTTAATGGTTCTTGCTAATTTACGCGATTCGTGTAAATTCCAACTACTAATATCAATAGCTTTGTTAACAGTTTTTAAATAACCCTAAAGTTTAGTGAATGAATTTATGTCATTCATAACGGTTAGAAATATTTTATTAGATGTATTTTATTTAATTAATTTTATAATAAGTTTAAAGTCACTTAATTTTAAAGTCACTTTTCAGATTTATCGATAACATTTTCTATAACAGTTGTTAAAGGTTAATTTGTAACGACAATGTTATTTTAACAGTTATGGAATAAATGCCCATCTCTAAAAGATACTGCTATTAAGAGGCCAATTCGTGACTTGGCTAACCCCACCACTAAGATTCAACTCATCTGATTTTGAAGATATTGATGTTTCAATTTCGTTTCAAGCCAATTTAATAGAATAGCTTAATCTAGGTACTATTTTAACGCAATTCAAAAATTTTCCATTACAGCAAAATTTTACGATATAGATATACCGCTAGATTTTTAAACTTTCAACTTCAAAAATCGAGTTTTTAAACATTAGGTCATTGATTTATGTTTAAAATCATTTGAGTGTGAAAAAATCAGATTAAGCTTATCACTAATTATCGAATTTATATATAAATAACTAATTAGCATGTTTTTTGAATAGTGATGGCTCAAATTCTAAATTGTTCAGAAAGACAATTCGTGGTGGAAGTTATTCCTAATATTATTCTTAATGTTTAGTTCCTCAATCACGTTGCTGGAGGGAATAGATTTTTATTATTTTTTCATCAAGTAAAAAACATCAAGATTTTCAGGAATTTTAACCTTTAAAAATCAACTAAAAATTCATTTCTTCATTTATAACTCTGAGTTAAAACATTCACCAAATTATATTATACTTATAAGAATATATTTATAATAGATCGATTCACTGTTGAGTTATCCCCGTTATAAGGCCCCATCATATTGCAAAATAGTTCTCAAATAGAGTTTAAAGTTTTGGAAACATGTCTGTACATGACAGTACGTAACGAAAAACCTCAGTAACTAGAAAAATATTCCTAACATTTTCAAGATCTTGGTGTCATATGAAAGCTAAGGAGTTGGAAAATATTTTGAAGCTGTAAAAATATCGATAATAATCGACTTTCGTGATTTTTCTAGTGTATATACGAAGATAAGTCAAAAATTATCCGCACTTTCGATATAATACCTCTTTAGGCTTGTCACACTGCCTTCTGCACATGCATGTTTAGAGTTGATACTACCGTGGTCACGTTACTGAAGTTTGACCTTGATATCGTAAGTTTTCTTGGTTCTGCTTCAGTGTAAACATGGCCTTTCCACTAGCAGTATGCACCAAGGAGGATTAAAGAGCACTCATCCGATTTTTATTGTCGGACATTGTGCCAGGGGCTGAAATTCATCGGAGGCATATAGCAATACCGGCACAGTGCCTTACCAAGTAGAAGTGTGTATGAGTGGATCGAGAAGCTAAAAAAAGGTCGGAAAAGCGTGATTTACGAAGAAGGTGCAGGATCACATCAACCTCCACCATTGACGAGAAGATTCAGCGAGCTCGAGAAATGGTACCGGCAAACCGGCGAGTTACCATCGACAATGTAGCGTATTTACTGCAGATTAAACAAAGTGAGGGAAGCGGTGCATAAATGGTTGGGCGACCAACCGAAAACCATCTTGGAGGGAATACACAAGATTGTGGACAGCTGGACCAAGTGCATCGAAAAGGAAGGAGACTAGAAAAGTAACAAACTTGTTCAAACTCTAACGTTTGTGAGAATTGATTGAAAAAAATAAAGTGCAGCTAATTTTTGACTTTCCCCTCGTATACGTATAACTAAATGAATTTAAGAAAATAAATTTTTTCAAATACAAAAGAAATTGTTGAATATAATAATAAATAATTATTTTTTAAAACATCAACAAGATAAAATGAAAGAAAAGTTATCACTTACCCAAGAAAACGTAGCTAACAGAACAGTACGAGCACAAGGGATCGACATTTTGTGACATTTCCTAACAAAGAAAGATTAACGATTAAAAAGAAATCGCGATAAGTTTATCAGGAATCTAAAAATAAGGTCGATTGTTGCGCCTATTAATAATCAAACTGACAATAAATGACTTTGAAATTTAATTTTAAGGATAAAAAAATTTGTTCTTGTAATAAAAGATACCAATTTGTTGTACTGACAGGAGGTCAAAGTTACCTGCTTCATGAATTGAAGCTGCATCAAAGCAACTTTTCATAATTGGTGTTTAAGTTTGGTGAAAGAAGTGATTTTCTTTTTAGGAAACGCTGTCAAATCTACCTACAACTTTTTTGAAAAATGGCTAAAGGTTACCACTGCTTTCTACTGAAGATATTCAATACTAAAACAAGTTCTTTGTTATTGCACGGGCCCACTAAATGGAATTTACAAGAAAAAAAATCATGGGTACCGTATCAAATTCATTTTTTAATCCTCTTAAAGATGGTGAAATTCGAAAATGTGGCACATCAGGTGACTGCGTGCCATAAGTGAAAAAAAATTAGGTAGGTATTTTAATTAACGTCGCACTGGGGGCAACACAACGGGGTATTGGTGACGGTTCAGGATCAAACCCGAAGGAAAAGATACGAGAAATCCACATAACTTTGAACCAATGTCAGATGACGAGATCTCACCAGAACTGGCATGCCACCCTCCATACCACGCCAACCTGAGGACATTTGAGGTGACGACAGATTTAACCAGCCACCTTTGGTGCACAACGGTCTTTGGTTGGATTCGAACTCGCGACCTCGAGTTTTTAATCCGTTACTCTACTAACCTGGCTACCGCGGCATCAAAAATTAGGTTTGGTATTTTTGGTATTGGTATTCGTATTGGTATTTTCAATTAACGTCACACTGGAGCAACACAACGGGCTATTGGTGACGGTCCGGGATCAATCCCAGAGGGAAAGATCCGAGGACAACACCACGTAATTTTGAACCACGGTCAGATGACGAGGCAACACCTGAGCTGGCACCCCACTCTCCAAACTTCCACACCACACCAACGTGAGGACATTTGAGGCCACGACAGATTTAACGTGTACCAGCCCCTTTGTACACGGCGGTGTTTGGCTGGATTCGAACTCGCAACCATTCGGATGCTGTCCGTTACTCTTCCAACCGGGCCACCGCGGCCCGGTATTTTTGGTATTTGGTATTTTCAATTAACGTCACACTGGAGCAACACAACGGGCTAATCAAAAAATAGGAAATCTGAGTAGTGGAGTATTTGCCGTAGATTCGTTAATTTTACGTATTGAGATATGGCAATTTTACATGTAGGTATTTCAATTAACGTCGCATTGGAGCAACACAAAGGGCTACTAGCAATTTTACAGAAAATCAACTTAAGAAAGGGTATTCGTACTACCCCCAGAAAAAAACAACTTATAATCGATTTTTCTGGTAGTCACTTTAAGTGTTACCTTTCGAAATTTTGTCATACAGCAAGAGTGCGATGAAATATATATGAAAAATATGCAAGTGTATATAATTTTGCATACTTGTAACTTTTGTATACCTGATGTAAGAACTAAAAATATTGAAAAGCAGTTAAAAATGTTTCCTCATATTGATATGATGTTACTTTTATACGAAAACGAAGTGATCCATGGTCTCTTTCAATCTACAGCTATATCATCCAATCCAAGTAAGGTCATGTATTTCTGCTAGTTGGTAAGTAGGTAGGTATTTTAATTAACGCCACACTGGAGCAACACAGCGGGCTATTGGCGTCGGTCTGGGATCAATCCCAAAGGGAAAGATCCGAGGACAACCACACGTAATTTTGAATCACTGTCAGATGACGAGGCAACACCTGAGCTGGCACCCCACTCTCCAAATTTCCGCACCACGCCAACTTAAGAACATTTGAAGCCGCGGCACATTTAACGTGAACCCGCCCCCTTTGTACACGACGGTCTTTGGCTGGATTCGAACTCACTATCCTCCAGTTGCTAATCCGTTGCTCTTCCACAACCAGGCTACCCTTCTGCTAATTGGATTAGGTGAGGTTATGTATTTAATTAACGTCTCACTGGAGCAACACAACGGGCTATTTATGCTAGTTGGAAATAAAATAGGTCGATAGATAATTAATTAGCCTCGCGCTGGAGCAACACGACGGGCTATTGGTGACATTCCAGGATCCATCCCGAAGGGAAAGATTCGAGAAGACCTCGTCATTTTAAACCAGTCAGAAAACTAAATCTGCACCTGACCTGGCACCCCACTCTCCAAACTTCCGCACCCCACCAAGTGAGGACATTGGAAGCCCCGACAGATTTAACGTGCACTAGCCCTCTTCGTACACGATGGTCTTTGGTTCTATTCGAACTCGCAACCCTTAGGTTGGTAAATCCTTTGCTCTTATAACCGGGCTACCGTGGAAATTCGACGACGAGGATTTGACCTTCCATGTTGTTTCGACGAGATGTTTTGTCCATCAAGATCTAACCAATTTTATTGAAGACGAGATATCTCGTCCAAATATTGCCAATTTCTTTTCATGACGAGATCAGGATCTGATCAGTTTTCTTCTAAGACGACATATCTCGTTCATCAAGATCTGGTTAGTTTTGAGCTAATATCATGAATGACGACATACCGCGTCGAGAAAACCACCAGGAGGATTAACCCTTTTTGAGATGTCGGTTCTATTTATTCCTACCGAACTGTTCCGACACATTTGGCTTCATTACGACTGATACACAGAAGCGAGTATCGTCACTTGTCAGACGTGTCTCTGCTGTAACGAACTCTAGGGATCGCATGTCCTTCGGTATGTTCAGAAATTTGAGACAGGGTCTGACTGACCATTACGTGACACTCCCAAGAGACACCCCCATTGGCCAGAACTGAAGGTACGTCCCCCTAGTGTCTGTCTGAATCTAGTACATTAAAATCTTATATGGTTTAGAAACACCTCCGGGTCCTGATAGTCAATCAGAGTCATATAACAAAGTCGTGAACCATATTGAGTGAGATATAGGATGCTTGCTTAAATTTCTGCTATATGCAAAGTTTCGTAGTAAGCAAGATTTTGTAGACTGCTAATCCAATCAGACTTGTGTACAAGGAGGTTGGTGCGTGTTAATCTGTCGTGGCCTCGCCTGTCCTCACGTTGTATGGTGTGGAAGTTTGGAGAGAGGGGTGCCAGCTCAGGTGTGACCTCGTCATCTGACCGTGGTTCAAAATTACGTGGAGTTGTCCTCTTTTCCTTCCAGGTTCGATAGGACACCGTCGACAATAGCCCGTTGTGTTGCTCTAGTGCAACGTTAACTAAATGCCTACCTACTGTAGAAAATTATTTGTTATCCCACTACAGTTACCACATTAAAGTTTTAAAATAAATCTTAACATTTCAATTACTGTATACGGCGATTTACGTACACCTTATAGCTATTCTACTTGGATTTTCTCTTGACCACAATATAGTTTCTTAACTCTTGGTTGCTGTCATTAGTAAAACTCACCCCGAATTTGATGGACGAGATATCTCGTCATTAGCAATAACTAACCTGATCTTGCATCATAGCAAAATTGAGATTATCTTGCCAAGGTCCTCAAATCTCCATGTATCTCAAATGTACACACGTTGGCGCGTTTTGGAAGTTAGAAGTGTGGGGTTCCTCTCAGGTTTGACCTCGTCATCTGACCGTGGCTCACAATTGCGTGGTGTTGTCCTCGGTCTTCCCCTTTGGTTTGATTCCAAGCCTTTCTTCCCTGGGTGTATTTCTCTCTTCTGTGTCAGTAAAACTTTCATTGTGTGTGTCTGTCTGTTACTTGATGTTGTACATCTTGTGTCTGGCGCAGCATTGACAAATATGGCCCTTGTGCCATGACACCCCAAAACAACCAACCCAGACCATTGCCAATAGTTAGTTGTTTCATTCTAGTGCAACGTTAACTAAATACTTACCTACTGTAGGAAATTATTTGTTATCCCTCTTACGGATAACACATTAGAATTTCAAGTTATCTCGAAAATAAATCTTGTTATAAAAATAAATCTTAACATTTTAATTAGTGTATATGGCTATGTAAACCTTATAGTTATTTTTCTATTCTCTCTTAATCATAATATGAAGCCTGTTAACGCTCTTGGTTGTGGGCATTAGTAAAACTGACCCCGAACTTGATGGCTTTGGGATTGATCCCGGACGGTCACCAATAGCCCGTTGTGTTGCTCCAGTGTGACGTTAATTGAAATACCCCCCGAACTTGATGGACGAGATATCTCGTCATTGGTAGAAACTGACCTGATCTTGATCTCGTCATCATAGCAAAATTGGCAATATCTTATCAATATCCTTTCCATGTATCTCCAATATCCTCACATTAATTTGTTGTGAAAGTTTGAAGAGTGGGGTGCCAGCTCAGGTATGAACACGTCATTTTACCGTTAAGTTACGGATCTTTCCCTTCGGGTTTGATCCCAGACCGTAGCCAATAGCCCGTTGTGTCGTTCCACTGCGACGTTAATTAAAATACCGATCTACTGTTTTTAGAATGGAATACATTGTGTTGCTCCAGTGTGACGTTAATTGAAAAAATACCAAATACCAAATAGAATGGAATACTAAAATGAAATTTGTAGGTAGGTAATTAGTTCAATCCACCCGTACTAGAGCAATACATCGGGCTATTGGTTACGGTCCGGAATTAGTTGGTAGATATGAATGCCTCACTTGCCAAATCGATTAACCATAAAACAAAAAGTTGAGATATTTGGTATTTGGTATTTTCAATTAACGTCACACTGGAGCAACACAACGGGCTATTGGTGACGGTCCGGGATCAATCCCAGAGGGAAAGATCCGAGGACAGCACCACGTAATTTTGAACCATGGTCAGATGACGAGGCAACACCTGAGCTGGCACCCCACTCTCCAAACTTCCACACCACGCCAACGTGAGGACATTTGAGGCCACGACAGATTTAACGTGCACCAGCCCCCTTTGTACACGACGGTGTTTGGCTGGATTCGAACTCGCAACCCTTCGGTTGCTAGTCCGTTACTCTTCCAACCGGGCCACCGCGGCCCCATGATTAAGGGAATTAATCTATTTGGCAAGTGAAAGAAAATTATTAATTCAAATTCAGTCTTCAAATTATTCTTTTATTACAGAAAAACTTCATTATATATATTTTTTATTAAAGATTTTAGCAAAAATGAATAATAACTGTTCTGTTACATATATTACGAGTATTATTACTTTGTTTAAATTGATTCATCAGCAATATAAATGATGTCTTCTTCGTTAGCTGTATTTGAGCTCCCGTCATTTTTGTGTTTGTTCGGACTGTACGTACAAATTCCTTTCATTTTCTTTGGTGTTCGGTTTTTACTTTGACTCACTGTATATAAGTAGTCAATTGCTTTGTTAAAAAGTGTTTTAACTAAATTTTTATTACGATTTACCTTAGAGTATGGAGTTAATCAGATTGGCCTTCTGAAATAAATTATTTATTATTCAATGGCTAAAACATTGTCATTTAGTGGTGTTAATACTTATTATTAGAGAAATTTGTTTCGAATATATACAGTTAGGAGTCAATCAAGTGCTTTGACATTAAAATTTAATAAAATTCAGAAAGTGGAGTTAATCGATTTGGCAAGTGAAGCATTCAATTAACGTCGTACTAGAGCAACACAACGGGCTATTGACTACAGTCCGGGATCAAACCAAACGGGAAAGGTCCGAGGACACCACATAATTTTGAACCACGTTCAGATGACGACGTGACCGTCCGGAATCTATTTCAAAGGGTAGGTAGGTAGCTAATTAACGTCGCACTGGAGCAAGGCTATTGTCGATGGTCCGGGATGCATCCCGAAGTGAAAGATCCGAGGACACCTCGTCTCTTGGAATCATGATAAGATTGCGAGGTCAACACCTGAGCTGGCACCCCACTCTCCAAACTTCCACACTGCTGCTACATAACATCTGAGGCCACGACAGATTTAACGAGCACCAGCCTTTATGTACACGACTCTTGCTGGGGAGTTTCGAAATCGCAACCCTCCGGTTATTAAGGGTTTACTCTTCCGACTAGGCGAGTTCGAATCCAACCAAAATAAGGTGTTAAATCCCATATAAGGTGTAACCTCGTCATCTGTCCATAATTCAAAATTTAATGTCATCAATCTTTCCCTTCTGTATTTATATGGACCGTCGTCAATATACCGTTGTGTGGCTCCCAGTACAAATTTAATGTCCTCAATCTTTCCCTTCTGGATTTATATGGACCGTCGTCAATATACCGTTGTGTGGCTCCCAGTACAAATTTAATGTCCTCAATCTTTCCCTTCTGTATTCATATGGACCGTCGTCAATATACCGTTGTGTGGCTCCCAGTACAAATTTAATGTCATCAATCTTTCCCTTCTGTATTTATATGGACCGTCGTCAATATACCGTTGTGTGGCTCCCAGTACAAATTTAATGTCCTCAATCTTTCCCTTCTGGATTTATATGGACCGTCGTCAATATACCGTTGTGTGGCTCCCAGTACAAATTTAATGTCATCAATCTTTCCCTTCTGTATTTATATGGACCGTCGTCAATATACCGTTGTGTGGCTCCCAGTACAAATTTAATGTCCTCAATCTTTCCCTTCTGTATTTATATGGACCGTCGTCAATATACCGTTGTGTGGCTCCCAGTACAAATTTAATGTCCTCAATCTTTCCCTTCTGGATTTATATGGACCGTCGTCAATATACCGTTGTGTGGCTCCCAGTACAAATTTAATGTCCTCAATCTTTCCCTTCTGGATTTATATGGACCGTCGTCAATATACCGTTGTGTGGCTCCCAGTACAAATTTAATGTCCTCAATCTTTCCCTTCTGGATTTATATGGACCGTCGCCAATAGACCGTTGTGTGGCTCCCAGTACAAATTTAATGTCCTCAATCTTTCCCTTCTGTATTTATATGGACTGTCGTCAATATACCGTTGTGTGGCTCCCAGTACAAATTTAATGTCATCAATCTTTCCCTTCTGTATTTATATGGACCGTCGTCAATATACCGTTGTGTGGCTCCCAGTACAAATTTAATGTCCTCAATCTTTCCCTTCTGGATTTATATGGACCGTCGCCAATAGACCGTTGTGTGGCTCCCAGTGCGACGTTAATTAAAATACCTACCTAACTTTTGATCGGCGCTACAATTTTAAATCTGATGGAAAGATCTCATGTTGGTGGGGGGGGGAGGAGGAGGAATTTCAATTAACGTCACACTGGAGCAACACAATGGGCTATTGGTGACGGTCCGGGATCAATCCCAAAGGGAAAGATCCGAGGACAACACCACGTAATTTTGAACCACGGTCAGATGACGAGGCAACACCTGAGCTGGCACCCCACTCTCCAAACTTCCACACCACGCCAACGTGAGGACATTTGAGGCCACGACAGATTTAACGTGCACCAGCCCCCTTTGTACACGACGGTGTTTGGCTGGATTCGAACTCGCAACCCTTCGGTTGCAAGTCCGTTACTCTTCCAACCGGGCCACCGCGGCCCTCTTATGTTGGTCGAAAAACGAATCTGTCATATTAGAGTTTGATACATGAATAAAGTTGTTTGCTTAGACATACTGTAACATTATTAATGCGAATTTTGAACAGAGAACTAATGGAAGTCGAAGTCAGGAAAAAGCATAATCAGCAATTTTGAAGATTTTTCCCAAGCTTGAAAGCAACGTAATGGCATTAAATTCATGAGCATGTCGATAAATGAATATCTACAACAACCGTTGAACGAATTGAATTATAATGGAAGTTTGGGTTTCAACTTAGTTTGTTTAGTTTACGAATTGGAACTCCTGCTTTTGACATATCATAAATATAAGTGTAGAAATGAAGTTGTATCTAGTTATTTCCATTTCAAAGTTTGTTTAGTTTAAGAGTTGGAACTCTTGCTTTTGACATATAAATATCAGATAGTGTAGAAATGAAGTATCTAGTTATTTCCGAAACGTTTTGGGATCAACGCTCCCTTTCCAAATACACTTTTTTCCGCCGCCTCCAAGCACCTCTGGAAAACTATATCAACTAATAAATAAATTTCTAGTGTAGTTGTGCTGAAAATTTTTGAATTTCAGCAAAATATTTGTAGCTGTGTGTAATTTTAGAATTTCAGAAAGCTAGCTGGGAAAGAAATCTTGGAAATATTTTACGAAAACTGAAGCTTATTACGAAATAACAAGAAATAAATTACTCATAAACACTAGATTGCTCGCTATTATTTTAAATTAATATCAACTCAGTAAAATTAGAAATAATTACTAATGGGAAAGCTGAACCTGGTGATATGGTATCAATTTTCAATTATGAGAGAATTTTAGTGAACAGCTTAAATTCTCCAAAGTGAAGTATTTCAGGTAGGTTCCACTTTATAATCAAAAGAAAGGTTCGGGATGGTTTGGGGTTTTATGGCGCAAGAGCCATGTTTGGCCATGCTGCGCCAGACAGACACACAATATAAGGTAATAGACACACACAATGAATGTTTTACTGACACAGAAGAGAGAAATACACCCAGGGAGGATTGCACCAGTCAGGAATCGAACCTGCACCGCCTACTCGAGGGATGCTAGCGCAGTGGGCATACCACGACGGCGACGGTCCGGGAACAATCTCCAAGGGGAAAAATTGGATTCGATTGGACGTCATAGGCGGATACTGTTTTACCTGTGCGGCTTCAGCTATATAGTCCGCCTTACGGACCACGGGGAAGATGGACAACCCCACATAATTTTGAACTACGGTCAGATGACGAGGTCACACTTGATCTGGCACGCCACTCTCCAAACTTCCACACCACGCCAACGTGAGGGCATTTTAGGCCACGATGGATTTAACGTGCACCAGCCCCCTATGTACACGACGGTCTTTGGTTAAATTTGAACTCGCAACCCTCCCATTTCTAATCCTGGTGTGGAAGTTTGGAGAGTGGGGTGCCAGCTCAGGTGTTGCCTCGTCATCTGACCGTGGTTCAAAATTACGTGGTGTTGTCCTCGGATCTTTCCCTTTGGGATTGATCCCGGACCGTCACCAATAGCCCATTGTGTTGCTCCAGTGTGACGTTAATTGAAATTCCCCCCCCCCCATTTCTAATCCGTTACACTTCCAATCGTGCTACCGCGGACTCATTTTAAGATTGAAGAAATAAGTGAAATGTATACATAAAACTTTTGTAAATGAAAGTCATTTTTGTTATTAAATCATTTATATCTAGATACTGTTTTTTCTTTGGATACATTACCAATATGTTGAAGCCCGAAATATTTAGAGTGGGATGCCACACACAGCATAGGTGTTGACTTCATCATCTGACCGTGGTTCGAAATTACGTGGTGTTGTTCTCGGATCTTTGCTTTCCGGTTTGATCCCGGACTGTTGCCAATAGCCCGTTGTGTTACCCAGTGCGATGTTTATTAAATACCTGACCGGACCTAAATATTAAGGCTGCGCAGATTCGATTCGTAAACCTGTACGCATTTCTGTATTTTGTATCGCTAAAATTTACCTTCAGCATATAAATCTATTAATTGACCTTGTCTGTCCTTGTGTATGGCGTAGTCTTGGTTTGAGTCAAGTTTCGAAATCGCAACCCTCCAGTTACTAGTCCGTGATTACACCAGGCATAGCTTGTCTGCTTTTGGATCTTGCGCCATTAAACCACAACATGCAATCCAATCCAATAAGCGACTATACCGACTTCGCTTCCGCGGCTACCTGAATTCATAGGAGTCAATATTCTGGGCAATGCGCCATCTCTACCTCATATGTATTTCGAAATTTCCAATATCCTATTGCACCCCCTCGCAACCACTACCTCAATTCATTCCGAAATTCGAACACCAGTACAAAAGAGCAGTCCAGAAACAAATACAAATTAAATTCAAGCACTGCTTCGGACCATTAGCCAAACAGCAAAGGCTCCAAAGTGAACCATTTTAAGCTTTATTATGGATCGCCCGTTTCAAAAGAGGCAACTTAATGAGAGTAACAAAGTACTACTCCCAGGGCTCCGTGTATCGAATTTCGTGTTTTATGATACCCTGCGATGATACCTCCGAGATATTTTATTGCCGGAGACCATTACACTGAAGTCTCTAATGGTCGTTTAAATCTCTCGCGTGCGATACGCGGGATACATTGTATATACACTCATAAGTCAGAGGGAAATTGGCCTCTTATGCATTTCTGCTTCCATTTCCATTTAATACGCGTTGCTCTGCTACGTTTTGTGAGATATTCTGCTGAAGGAATGGAATGTTGTGGCGGGAAAGTGAAATATATCAATGTTTTCTTTATTGTCTCGGTCGAGTTTGAACAGTCGTGGCAATTTTCATAACTCAAAGTGTGAGAGAATGTGGACATGGTAAATTTGCATATATATTTTCAGCCAGCATTTGAGTTTGTTTTGTTTTAACCCTCCTGGTGGTTGTCTGTGAGGTACCTCCTCTTTGGCAAAACTAACCAGATCTTAATAGACGATGTAACTTGTCAAAAGAAAACTGATTTCTTAATGTACGAGATATCTCATCATTAGTTGAAAACTAGCCAGTTCTTAATGAACGAAATATCTCGTCATTAGAAGAAAACTGACCAGTTCTTAATGAACGAAATATCTCGTCATTAGAAGAAAACTGACCAGTTCTTAATGAACGAAATATCTCGTCATTAGAAGAAAACTGACCAGTTTTTAATGGGAGATATATCTCGTCATTAGAAGAAAACTGGTCAGATCTAAATGGACGAGATATCTCGTCATTAGATGAAAACTGACCAGATTTTAATGGAAGAAATATCTCATCATTAGAAAACTGACCAGATATTAATGGACGAGATATAAAATCATTAGAAAAACATCAGATTTTAATTGACGAGATATCTCGTCATTAGTAGAAAACTGACCAGATCTTAATGGACGAGATATTTCGTCATTATATGAAAACTGACTAAATCTTAATGGAAGAAATATCTCATCATTAGAACAGTGACCAGATATTAATGGACGAGATATGAAATCATTAGAAAAACTTATCAGATTTTAATTGACGAGATATCTCGTTATTAGTAGAGAATTGACTAGATCTTAATGGATGAGATATTTCGTCATTAGAAGAAAACTGACCAGATTTTAATGGAAGAGATATTTCGTCATTAGAAGAAAACTAACCAGATTTTAATGGAAGAAATATCTCATCATTAGAAAAGTGACCAGATATTAATGGACGAGATAAAAAATCATTAGAAAAACTGACCAGATTTTAATTGACGAAATATCTCGTTATTAGTTGAAAACTGGCCAGATCTAAATGGGCGAGATATTTCGTCATTAGAAGAAAACTGACTAGATATTTATCTTGTCATCATAAAAGGATCAGCAATACCTTGGTGATGATATAGTATATCGTCATTAGGCAAAATAGGTCAAATCGTGATGAACGAGATATCTCGTCTGAACTGCATTAGAATAAACCAAACACGTTTATCAAGTGTCCATCCAGTTAATATGTATTTATAAAAACCATTTGCAAATTATCGATACTTCTATAAGAGCTTAAAATTATGTCTAACACCACCAAAACTACTTATTTTCTTTAGAGGTTTGAACAGTGTAGCAATTTTAATGACTCGAACCATGTGGTAACGAAATTCTTACTTATTCACGAACTCGCTATGATTGTTTTAGAGATTGCCCATGTGCATATTTGAGCTGCTTAATTTCTGAGTGATTTATACACAAGAACATTTTGAGGTTTCGTTAACTCTTAAAATGTTTTTCTAGCCTGTAGTTTCGAAAGCTTCAAAATGTGCATCTTTCTTATCGTGGCTTTTTACCGATAGTAGGCTTTTGCCAGTGGTGAATCCAAAACAGAATCTGCAACAGATGCGATTGCAGCAGTTAAGACGTATCAAGCTCTAAAACACTTCGCATTCACGATAAATTTAGCCATTTACATTTTCCACGAGAAGCGATAAGATATTATTTTGAAAACGAGGAGACTACTTTAACGATAAACAAATCCTTGGTGGGTCTAAGAGAAGTACTGGAGATATAATGTTAAGCTATTACAACTTTTAAAGCCACAAGGTTCTTCCATAACAAGCACTGAAGCCATAAGTTTAAGACATAACAAGTGCTGAAGCCATAACCAGTACTGGGGCCATGGGGTTAAGCCATAACCAGTACCGAGGTCATGCGTTTAAGCCATAAAAAATGCTGAAGCACTACAAACATAACGTTAAACCATAACAGCTACTCAAGTACTGAAGACAGCAGGTTTATCAATAACGAGTACTGAAGACAGCAGGTTAATCAATAAGGAGTACTGAAGACAGCAGGTTAATCAATAAGGAGTACTGAAGATAGCAGGTTAATCAATAACGAGTACTGAAGATAGCAGGTTAATCAATAACGAGTACTGAAGATAGCAGGTTAATCAATAACGAGTACTGAAGTACAGCAGACAAGGTTTAGTCATAACAACTAATGAAGACAGCAGGTTTAGCAATAACAAGTATTGAAGTACAGGAGACAAGGTTTAGCCATAACAAGTATTGCAGTACAGACAAGGTTAAGCTATAAAAAGTACTGCAGCACAACACACAAGGTTAAGTCATAAAAAGTTCTGAAATTTTCAATCCATAATAATTTAGATTATTAATATATTTAAAAAATATGTTAAGGTATTTTGAATACCTTACAATCATTCATGTGTATACGTGAAAGAATCATTATCCCATAAAATAATTTCCCAGGAAATAAGCACAAAGAATATAACTTGCATGTGCATAATTCTATTGTTTCTATGTTTTTAAAACTATACTAATCGAATAACGCACGGATTAAAAAAAGCCTTACAAAAAGAAGTTAGCGTAGTAAAAATGATGCCAGGCAACAAGTAAACACAGCGTGTAACATATTTGTTACTAAATAACATTTCAAATGACAGCCGCACTTTTGCATCATCCAATTCTAAAACATTACATTACGCAATATGTAGGTTCTAAACGATTCAATCATTTATTCCAAAAAGCCTCGTTCTACCTTACGGAAAATAAAGTAATTTCATCATACGCAGACTTTACACCAATGCTTATACAAAAACACACGTGTGTGTGTTTCATAACAACACATTGTAAAACTATCAAACCACCTTTATGGAAAGGTGTTAAAATAAATATAGCATGGTAGAAATAATATGGAAATAAATTATCCATGTTGTAAATATACGCATGTTTACCCTTCCAACAAAATGTGTGTTTAATACGTCTGCTTATTCTAATGAAACGGATATTAATGATGTTAAGAATTACAAATACAGCTCGTGGATTTTGATTATTTAAATGATTGAGATTCAGATATTCCCTTTGATTGCGGATTATGGAGTGCTGGATGATAATTTTTTCTTGATAATCTTAAGATTGGAAATTGTGAATTCAATTGGGTCAGGTTAGATAGCTTAGGTAATTAACGTCACACTGGAGCAACAACGGGATATTGGCGACAGTCCGGGATCAATCCCCCAGACAAAGATTCGAGGACAACACCACGTAATTTTGAATCAATGTCAAAAGAGGAGGTCAACCCCCGAGAAGTCACACAACCCTCAAAACTTCCACACCACGCCAAAATGAGGGCATTTGAGGCCACGACTGATTAACGTGCACCAGCCTCCATGTACACGACGGTTTTGGCTGGAGTGAGTTTCAAACTCGCAACCCTACGGTATCTAATCCGTTGCTCTTCCGATTGGGCTACCGCATCTCGAATGGAATCGGGTGCAAAAGGCCTTTTCAATTGCATTATTTCTATTAGTGGTTGGTTGGATTGGTTTCTATGGCCCAAGGGCCATATTTGATCAAGCTTTCCATCAGTGGTATTTGTAATAAATCAAAATAGCTCATTTTAGATTATTTGTGTTTTAATCCTCCTGGCGATTATCTCGACGAGGAATCTCGTCATTGTCAAAACTAACCAGATCTTGATGGACGAGATATCTCGTCATTAGAAGAAAACCGTCCAAATCTCGATCCCGCCATCATAACAAAATCAACAATATCTTGATGACGAGTTATCTCGTTTTTAGAAGAAAACTTAGATCTGAATCCCGCCATCATAACAAAATCAAGAATATCGTGACGAAATATCTCTCCATTAGGATATTGACGAAATGTCTCGCCATTACCAAAATTTGTCAGATCTCGATGAGCGAGATATCTGGTCGAAACTTGAAGTGTTTAAACATATTCACATCAAAGACATGCAACTGAAATTAATGAAAAAAGTTCAAATTGGTTATAGTTTGCATCTTAGAAATATTTTTTTATAATTTAAAGTGTTCTGAAGATGTATTAAAAATACAGATTTAAAAACATTTATATGAAATATAATATATCTAGATTATTCACTTTTAATTATACCAAAAAAGCAAATGGACTTTGAAATCAGTACAAAACACCATCTTGGGAGTGTCATGAAAAAAGTTTCCTCACAGTGGATTGAAAGTCACTGTGGTGTATATCAATGAACAGGTGGACTCATTGTATAAAACTGGAGCAAAGTTTCCCCAACCTAAATCCTCCTTACCTCTACGTAACATCAAGGGGCTTATATGCTCGTCTACACTGGTGTTCAAAATTAAGAGAATTTTCACTTTTGGGTGATTATCTCCAGAACTATTGGACATATTTTAGTCAACTTAGTTATGTACTTGGTTGAAATAATACAAAAAATAACCATTCAGCAGTTGTGGTACACACGCATGAACGCGCATAAGACTCATCAGTGCAGGAAAATCTATAACAAAGGTTATCGACACAAAAAATTGGTTAATAGAGGCCTCATTTTCAGTATGAATTCACGCTGTGAGGGACCATACCCTCTATGGTTCCCTCTCACAGCGTGAATTCATACTGAAAATGAGGCAGTCATTAGTCCCTGTAGCAGTCGGTCTCACTCCTCCAGCAACGCTGTTTTCAGGTCCTGGATGGTTCTGGGAGGGGAAGGTAGTTGCAATTGACCTCCCAAGAGCGTCCCAGATATGCTCTATAGGGTTTAGATCTGGAGATCTGGCTGACCAATCCATCCAGCAAATAACCTCACTTTCCATTTATTCGTCTACCAGGTGGGCCCTATGTGGACGAGCCATGCCGTGTATAAAAATGAAATCAGAGCAAACTGCACCCCTGAAAATGAGAATATAGGGCTCTAAGATCTCATCCTTATACCTCATAGCAGTCACAGAGCCTCTGTCAAAGGCATGGAGATCGGTGCGCCCATCCAACATGCCTACCATGACCATCGCGTCCTTCGTTCTCTCCAGATGAACGTACGTCGAGTATCAGTGGTTAGGCTGAACCGGGACTCATCAGTGAATAGAACGTTCCCCACTTATCCCTGGTCCAAAGTCTATGTTCTCTGCACCATGCTAAACGGGCTCTCCTGTGCGCAGAAGTGAATAGGACACAAAGAGTAGGTATCCCTGCAAACAGACCTCTCTCATGTAGTCTTCTGGAAACAGTAACCCTTGAAACTCGGCATCCTGTCGCCACATGAAGGTCATAAGACAGCTGAGAAGCTGTTGCACTCCTGTTACTCTTCGCCGTAATGGACAAATATTGATCTTCAATGGCCGTCTTGTCTCTTGGACGAAAATTCCCAGGCTGTCTCTCTACGGATCCAACATCCTTAAACTGTTTCCATAAGTTGGACGCGACGCTGGGCGTTACATTCAAGTCCCTATCAATTTGCACTTGATACTACACTTCTTCCAGTCTCGCAATGATTCGCCACCTCATTCCATCATCCAAATGTTGGTGGTTACTCATTTTAACTGTTTGCTTTTGAATTTCACCGAATGTTGCAAAAATGCACCACGAAATTCGCCGAGGTGCGCGAGTAAACGAAACGCGGAAATTGTCACTTGAGTTTAGAGGGCGTGTTCCTCTAAATACACGCCCACACGCACGTGTACGCTTACGTATTTGTCACTAAAGATTTGCATCTTTGTTTGGAAGCATTAGTTTCACCTTTCCTTCAGTACTTTTCGAGAAATTCGTCAGTATGCAAATTCTCTTAATTTTGAACACCAGTGTATAAAGACCAATAGACTCAATCTACAAAGAGATGTCTATTCTATGTGAACTAGAATGTTTTATTGGGGAATAAAGCTAGTATCTCAGGTTCCTTGCCCAGAGCTGTAGGGGTCACTTGCTTTGGACATCTTACTGGACATGACTATAAACAAAGACACTTATACCTTATTATAGTAACGAAAGATGGACTATCTGTCCCTTGATGAAATGACTGGAAACTACATCAAGGAACTGCCCTTAAATTCCTGACATTATCATTGCAATTTTTAGTACTGTTGATAGGGTATTAAGCCATATTTCCCACTTCACATCTCTATTGGACTGCTTGTCGAATGATGGCCGATAGACCGGAGACGGACATAAGATAAAAAAGTATAAAATAAACAACTAACGCTGTGACAAATTTTTTTAAAATCTAAAAATATGTATTTCTCCATACGGATAAATGCAACCAGTCAAGATGTCTGGTTACTATAGAAACAAAGCAGTATAGCAACGCTGCCAAGCCTTACATTCGAGGGTGTCACTGTCTATACAAAATGCTGTGTTGTTTCGCTTGTTATTTTATTCAATGACAGGGTAGGTTGGTAGGTATTTTGATTAACGTCACATTGGAGCAACACAACGGGCTATTTTCAATGACGGACTTTTTTGTTCACATCAGCAAATTGTTAGCAGTTCACATCAGCACTTGTTTTTCAAGATATCATTTTCGAGTTGTTTTATCTATATTTCAGGAGACACTTTCCATTTTTGAACTTGCCAAATATCTTAAAAATAATTAGTCTTTAAAAACTATAATCTGATCTTTTAGAGAAATAAATCATCCTTTCATGGAAATGCTGATTACCTTGAAACAAAACTAACTAACCAGTTAATTTTCAATGGAATCCCTAATTTTATTTTGAGAACACTGAAATACAATTTATAGTAATCTTACAAATATACAATAATAAATCAGCCTATTCATCGTTACAAAGCAAAAGGTCTTTCCTTTCTATTGTTCTAATTTCACAAAAATCACGCTTGATCCATTTTTATTACAACTAATCTTACTAATTTCATCCATTGTAATTGTACGTCAATCTTACTTAACCCATTTTATATAACTGCAGCTTCTATTGCTTTATTCAGTGTAATAATATGCTAATTGAGCTTTATACGTTAAAATTAAACATTGCAATTCTTTATTCATTTTAATCACTTAATGATGGTTGGTTAGTTTTGGGGTTTTATGGCGCAAGGGCCATATTTGTTCATGCTGCGCCAGACAGGACATACAATATCAAGTAATAGACACAAACAATGAAAGTATTACTGACACAGAAGTGAGAAATACACCCAGGGAGGAATGCACCTGACAGAAATCGAACCTACACCGCCTACAACTCGAAGGGTGCTAGAGCAGTGGCCATACCCACTGAGCCACGACGGCTCCTAACCACTTAATGAATAGTTTATGTATTATAATTCTCCGATTTATCTATTCTATAGCTATCAACCTGCTATTTTAATTGTTGAATTAAATAATAATCTTACTTTATCCACTGTGAAGTTTCTCTAACCATTTCTTTATATACATATAATTTTTAAAAATTCACATCTCCGGATTCATCGAAACATTCAGAGCACAGATTAGGAATGCCTATCCAGTTCACGCAATCGAAGCTCACAGGGGCAGTAGTGATTGATGATTCGCACCCATCTAACCTGTCTGAAGGATTTAAAATCCTACGGATTCAATGGGCGCATAACCGTTGTATACCCGTGAGTTAACGTTCTGGTAATCTATATATATGTTGAGATATTGTTTATTGTCCCATGGGTAATTTCTTTTGCTACATGGAGATTAATAAGATCCGAACTTACGGCTCAAAGTAAATTCCGAACCACTATGAAAGATCTGGTGCCGAATATTGTCACGTTAACCTTGCAAATGGTTTCGAGGAGATATACCATCCATCCAGATATGACCCATTTTGCTAATGATGATATCTCGTCATCAGGACATTACCGATTTTTGATGATGACGAGGTGAAGATCTGGTCAATATTGTTCTAATGACGAGGTATCTCATCTACCAAGATCTCATCGGTTTTTACTAATGACGAGATATCTCTCTCATCAAGATCGGACTAATTTTGCTACTGACACGATATCTTGTCATCACAATATTACGGATTTTTTTTATAGTGACGAGTTCAAGATCTGGTCAGTTTTATTCTATGGACGACATACCTCATCCTCCAAGATCAGTTTTGCCTATGACCAGGAGCCGAAGGATTTTAATAGAAGGAAAATGCCTATAGAAGCTCTCCAAAGGATTTTAATTTGACAAAACGACAATAGAATCGTTCCAAAGAATTATATTCTAAAAAAATTACCAATCTTTAAAAAAGCTAAAAGTACCCATGAACTCTTTCAACCGAAAAATGTGGTTTCTTTAGTCCTTATGTGTGTGTTGGGGTTAGTAACAATACTAAATTACTCGGAAATCTCGTGACGTTCAGAGGGTTAAACATAACCCTCTATGTGGTTTCGACGAGATATCTCGTCCATCAAGATCGGACTAATTTTGCTAATGATGATATATCTCGTCATTAACACTCCATGTGGTTTTGACGAGATATCTCGTCAATAAAGATGTGATCAACTTTGCTAATGACGAGATATCTCGTCAATAAAGATCTGACCAACATTGCTAATGACAAGACATCTCGTCAATAAAAATATGACCAACTTTGCTAATGAAGAGATATATCGTCAATAAAGATCTGACCAACATTGCTAATGACGAGATATATCGTCAATAAAGATCTGACCAACTTTGCTAATGACGAGATATATCGTCAATAAATATTTGACCAATTTTGCTAAGGAAGAGATATCTCGTCATCGCTGATGTTTTCATTACTACTATATTAAGATCTGACCAGTTTTCTTGTAATGACGAGATATCTCGTCGATCAAGCTCTGGTCACTTTTGATGATGACTAGATACCTCATCGTGTTACCAACAGGAAGGTTAAGTTACCTTTATTTCATTCAGCTAATTTTATGATACGAAATTTACTTAGAACGTACTTTATTCCTAATAAATAAAATTCTCTCATCAAACTCTCAAACCCAATACAGTCAATGGAAGTTTGACCTTAAATTCTCCATGAACTCTCCATCACCAAAGTTAACTATTCGGAATTAATTCCCAACAGAACTTTCGTCAAGATATTGCAGTTTCTTTTATTCCGAAATAAAGATCTAGTCGGTTTTCTTCTATCAACGAGATATATTATTTACGAGGTAGGTATTTTATTTAACGTCGCACTGAAGCAACACAACGGGCTTTTTGCTACGTCCGGGATCAAACCAGAAAGGAAAATTCCGAGGAAAACACCATGTAATTTTGTACCATGGTCAGATGACGAGGACAGACCTAAGTTGGCACCTCACTCTCCAAACATCCACACCACACAAATGAGGACATTTGAGGCCGCGACAGATTGAACCTGCAGCACCACACCCCTTTCTACACAAACGTTCTTTGGTTCGATTCGAACTCGCAACCCTCCTGTTGCTAATTGTTCATCAAGATATGATAGGTTTTGCTAATGACGATATATCTCATCAATGCCACTAGGACGTCTGTTATATTTTACGACATTCGGTTAACACCATGATACGGAAATTACTTGTCTTTAAAGAACAGTACATTATTTCAAATAAAGTTCTTTCATCGAACCTTCCTACCCAAAACAGTAAATAGAACTTCGGCATTATATACTCTCCATGGACAGTCATCACCGAAGTTAACTATTCGGAATTTATTCCCAACAGAACTTAGCAACACCAACACACCATACGAAAACCATCAGTCGTCCGCCCTTCCAGAAAGCTATCATCAGTTATAAAAAATGAAGTGTACGAGGAATTTGGTTGGGAACTAAATATCATTCCTCCCCGGGAATTGAAAAAGAAATATGATCTATCAAATTTTGGCAGGCCATTAACAAGGACCCAGATACAATACTTTTGGGCTCCTGCAGAATTTGTTTTGAGGATATTTTTGCTATTTCCCCTTTTACTGTTCTGTTGCCAGATGCCATAAAGGAGGGCGAAAAAATACCCGGATGGGGAAAAAGTTTTTTGAAAATAAATACAGGATCTATAAGCGAAGGGTCGAGCTCAAGTGAAGAGGGATCGGTAAAATATTTCGGGGTGGTCTTGTCTGAATTTTTCGTGAAAAGACACAGAATATATTGAATGTTTCGGTTGAGCATGGGGTAGGGTGGCGTTGACAGAAAGGGGGTGCTCTGGGGTCCTAAGCCTTTACCTGTAAACGTTCGTTTCTGAACGTTAACCCTCCAAGTGGTTTTGACAGGATATCTCGTTCATCAAGTTCTGACGAGTTTGATATTTGGTATGCCTACTGATAAATAATCATCGCTTTCTCAGCAGAAACCTATTACCCACATTTTTGCTCCTAGTAAAGGTAATATAGTGAATACTGTGAAATTACTCCCACAATGCTTTGTAGGTAGTTCTATTAATGTCCTACTGCAGCACCGCAACGGGTTATTGGCGACGGTCCTTGATCCATCCCGAAGGGTCAGAGGACAATATCTCGTAATTTTCAACCAAGGTCAAGACAACATGTAAGCCGGTACACTTCCAAACTACGATAAAGTGAGGACATTTGAGGCCACGACGGATTTAACGTGCATGAACTCCCGCGTACGCGACGGTCTCTCGCTGGACCGAGTTTTGAACTCGCAACACTCCAGTCGTTAACACGGTTCGTACCCGTAACACTCCGGTCCACTACTCCTCCAACAGGGCTGCGGTGGCCCTCTTATGCTATATATGAGATATACAAAAAAAATGAAGACGTGTTGGTAGATCAGGGCGTCATCATGGAGGAGCCTGAACCAATCAACACAACATGGTGTTTTATACGTGTGGGCGGCAGTTCACCAAGAATAGCCCACACAACCCTCCAAACACCACAAGTAGAAAGGCAAAATTAGAAATTAAAAACTTCGGATATCCGAGGACACACACCAAGGGCATGTGCAATACCAAACTGCAGAAGAGAAAACAAAAGATATCCAGGAATTTAAACACAAGAACACTTAAAAATCTTCGAAAAAATGAAGTGTTGGTGGATGAGGGCGTCATCAGGGAGGAGTCACCCAGTCAACACAATATGGCGTTTTCTACGTGTGGGCGGCAATTAACCAAAAGTAGCCCACACCCCCTTCTAAACACCATAAACAGAAAGGCAAAATTAGAAAACAAAGACCAGAAAATCAAAACCACAGAAGAGAAAACAAACTTACCCAAAATAATAAACCGCGCAAACTACATGAAGATCGCCAACAAATGCCATTTATAGTACCCAAAAATCAGAGTTGAGAAGTCGGAATCAGAGTTGAGAAATCGGAATCGCAATTCCGATCTCGAATCCGAAAATCAAAAAGATAGTGTTCGAAAACCCAGTCAAGCAATATTACCATCTTTAAATCTTTCAAAAATAACCCTATAAAAGGAGTGAGGGTATTTATTATTAAGAAATGTGTCAATGAGATTATTAGATTGCAAAAGAAAATTAGATTTAGAGTTGCAAATTTTATTGAAACGCACCAGTTGACTAGCAATTGTATTATAATAAATTCTTGCACAGGACCTGGTGCACGTTAAATCTTCATAGCCTCAACTGTAATCATGTTGGCGTGGTGTGTAAGTTTGGAGAGGGGGTGCCAGCTCAGGTGTTGACCTCGTCATCTGACCGTTTTTCAAAATTATGCGACTTTGTCCTCAGATCTTTCCCTTCGGGATTGATCCCGGACCGTCACCAATGCTACATACATTATTTAAACATCTTTCCGGTTTAAAAAGTTTTATATCTGCAGATTGAATTTTATTTATTAGAAGAGAATTTCTACCCCTATTCTAGCTACTTAAATGAATACTTTTCCTCACAGAATAAGAATTTTAAAGTTATGTGCACTTAAATTGCACATATTTAAAATAAAGTTACTGAAAAGAGAAGTATTTACTGAAAAGAGAAGTATAGGTTTTATGGCACAAAAGCATATTAAGCCAAGTAGGATAATAAACGAAGTGTCTCCAGAATCAGTGTCTTTACTAAACATTCATTACAGAACACATATTCCCAGGCTCTTTTGTGAATTAAAATCTTACAAATATAAAACTTAAAATCATAAAACTTACGTGAGTTATATGGCATCACAATTTTCATTTCTACTTCTTTTATAAAACTCATTAAGTTTATAAAGAGATTATGAGTTTTGTGAAAATGTAAGAAGTGTTTTTAAGATTTAATTTTTGTTATATCTAGAAATGCAACTTAAATTGCCATACCATTAATCATTGAATAAGTAAATGGTGAAGATTTAAAAAGACATAAATAACGGCTTTCTATGTAAAGTTATGCAATAAAGTGCATTTGGCCGATAAATAAGGAAATATACACAACAATAGTAAATCTTTACAGCACACATTATACATAATGTCTTTCAAAGTAAAAACATAAAAATTATAATAACGCATGATATACTTCCATTTGTTTGTTTTTCTTTAAAGATTACAAGTCTTAAAATATTATTATATCTTAAATATAGAAAAACTAGAACTAGATAACACATTAGAATTTTAAAAGTAATAAAAATAAATCTTAACATTTTAATTACTGGTACATGGTGATATACGTATGTACACCCTATAGTTATTTTTATATTTTGATGTTTTCTCTTGTTTCTTAACACTACTGATGGCTGTCATTAGTAAAACTGACCTCTATCTTGACGGACGAGATATCTTGTCATTAGTAAAATTGGTATGATCTTGAGATGAATGAAATATCTCATCGAAACCAATTGGAGGGTTAAATGCGTGATCGTAAAAATTTGGTTTGGGAATTTGGAATTAAACTGGACAGCTTTTCTGAACAAGGATCTAAGCTCACTAGAAATATTTTCGAATACTGGATCCTTGGCAAACCATATGTTTGAAGTCAACTTAATGTAAATTTTTGAAATGATTTAATGTGAAACTTAATATTTATTTTACATTTTTAATTATATTGAGGATACATATTCTTGCACTAGCCATTGCATTTGTCTACATCTGGTGACATAACTGGCTCATCTTGATGGTTTATCCTTAGCTAGATAAAAGGAGAATATCGAAATATACGCCAAATGCGGGGAATTAACCCTTCGGGTGGTTGACTCAATAAAGTATCTCGTCATTAGCAGCAAAACTGACCAGATCTTGATGAACGAGATATCTCGTCATTGCAAAATAAACCTGACCAGGTCTTGGTGAACGAGATATTTAGTCATTGAAAAAAAACTCTGATCAGATCTTGATTTCGTCATCAGCAATAAATTGGCAATATCTTGGTGATGTCATGTCTGGTCATAAGCAAAATTGTTCAAATTTTGAAGAACGAGATATCTCGTCGAAACCACTTGGAGGGTTAAGACAAATAGTGTGTGAACTCGTGAAATAAAGGTTTCACTTGAAATCACACATATTTCTGAATAATATCCTATTGAATCGGTGAATATTTAATACTTTATTTGAATTGAAGATAGGAAGTATTGTAATATTCTTGAGCTACAACGGAAAAGGGACAGAGTTTGGCGAATTCATTCGACACAAAAGCTGAAAAGCTGTGACATATCTCTAAAATGTGACATATAAATATATTTTAATAAAAGAAATAAATATGCACAAAATGAACAAGGATTAAAATCTTATTATTTCCTTTAATTTTAAATATCATGGACTATTTTTTTTCAAATAACAAAGGTAAAAATAAGACACCTGAAATAAGAACACCTCCACCAGTTGATAATGCATTTTTTCAAAAGCCGGTTTTTGGAATTTTCTTGAGAAAGTCCTGTATGTATTGTAGTTTCGGTAGAATATTGTAAAGTTGATGTAGGTTTGTTGATTCGTATTCATATAAATTTGGAATGCTGACACTATGTTTAATATAGACACTCTTTCCAAAAGAACCTGCTTCTCTCCATAGCTTGTATAATTCTTTCTCTGTTTCGATTTCTAATCCCAAGAAAGAATCGAATATAATCGATCATCACATATCTGCGTTGTGCAATAACGATGACATTATTTCCTTCGAAATCGAAAAGTCCGCAGTGCATTCGACTTGGAATTTTATCTTTCTTTGCAGTGACTGTAGTTACGTAACGGAAAGAATCACTGCGAGTCATCAGGACAGCACTTTCTGAACAATTATTGGCCTTATTTATACAGGGCTTTTCATAATCTGAATGTCCGATGGTCTCATACAACAGATCTGAAATTAGGCTGATCCTCCGTTACCATCGGTTTTATAAGAAGTCTAGTTTCCAGAAACCGTATTTTCAAGGTTATCCGATCTTGTGTTGTGGACATCTGAAGATGTAACTTGACATGCGATTCTATTATTCACAAAAAGTCGAATTAATCATCTTCTCCGTTGAGATCTGTGGCTGTATCTGTGGTTGTCCCGTCAACAACTTCGTCCAATACGTTTATATCAATGGAATGTTTTTGTGAACTGGGCATCATAGCTTGTGCAGCAAGTAGAGCCCTTTCTGCCATCTCGTCTTCGATGGTACACAGACATAAGTCCATGAATTTTTCGGGATGTTCAGCATTCCACTCTGTAAGGTAGTCACGTTCAACATAGGGTTGCTCTTTCTGTTTTTTGACCTCCCTTTTAGCCTGTTTCTTTTTGCTTCGCTCTTCTCGAAACTTCTTTCTGAAATATCAGGTCTGTATTTATTAATTTTTCAAAAAGGGAAGGATGCATTACATGTATTTAAAACCAACAGTTTCTGGAGAAAAGTAATGTTAATAGATACCAAAATGCATGCAAATAGTAATGAAATAATTTAAGGTAGGTAGGGATTTTAATTAACGTCACACTGGAGCAACACAGCGGGCTATTGGTGACGATCAGGGATCAATCCCAAAGGGAAAGATCCAGAAACAATTTAAGGAAGAGATAAGGAAAAGATCACACACTTACATTTCTTTCCCGAACCAATCCAGCATTTTGAATGGTAAAACGTCTATAAAAATGACGTAACTAGCACTGAAAAGTACTGTTTGTAAATAAAAGTTTTGTAAAAAAGACGTGAATAGTACTGAAAAGTACTGTTTGTAAGTAAATTGCAGTGGAAGATTCCTCTAAAAAAATAGCTTCAAACAAACGTATATTAATTTCACTTCGACAAAGTTCTAAATGGCGCTAGTTACCAGTTTGACAGACATAACATGTACGACAAAATCTTTTGAAAACAGTACTGCTTACCTACAACAGTGTTTGGGTAATAATAAAATAGTAATTTTGATGTTTAGTTAACAATAAACTCATTATTATTATACTCAAAATACCTCTATTGTTTACGAAAAACGGATTGGGTTCTGTTGTGTTTATTTCCATTGTTGGAGCTAAGAAGTTTGAAATTTGATGCTAAATTCGGAATTAAGAATAATATATAATTTCAATTGATTATTTGATTTAATATTGGAAGGTCCATACGTCATTAACACTACATTTCTAAATAATAGAACTAATTCCTTTTTATACTTTTACGACACGTGATCTGATTTGTTTTACTTCATATTTTTAAACCCATATAATTCTTTTTCAATAAAAGTCCATTTAAAGTTTACATGAATTTAATAAATAAAACAAATTGTAAATTAATACCATGATAAACTGGATCATCAGTTTAGAAAATTTCGTTGAATCCTTCTTCTACAAGTCAGTTAATTAAGCAATGGCTATTTTATTGCTGTTCAAGAAAAATTGGGAGAAATGAAACTTTTCCAGGTCTATCCAGTCATGAAAATGACTATCTTTTACAAGGCTACCACAGCCAAAGCACTTTTAAAATAGTAGCATTAGTAGCATAAATACTCGAAAATAGCAAAAATTATCTTCTTAATTCCTATTTTAGTTGCTCAGATACAAAAATTGAATCAACTAGAGCCCAAAATGTGCGAATAAAGTACGGTTGTCAGTTGGAGGTTTTATGACGGCATTGGCCATGCTGCACCAGACAGCGAAAGTATGAAACAGACGTTGAGGGTCTCGACAAAAATATTAGTTTTAAAAATTAAAAACGAAACATTTTTAATAAGGTTTTATGACTATCTAGCAACCAGATCCCGATGTTTCTATTTCATCATTGCCACCAAACTTCATGAAAATTTGGCTTGGCATTAAAACTTCGACATCCGTGTCCCTTGAAAAATTTTCTCCCTTAAGAAAAATCCGAAAATATTTTTTCCGCACGTTATTATGTTTAAAAAGGGGACGAAATTTCCGTTGACCTTTGTTGAATTTAGAAAAAAGTCTGCCAAAATTTCGAAAACAGGAGATTTAGAGACGATTATGCTTAAAAAGATACCCGTAGTCGCCAAGTTTGAGAAATGATAGCAAAAAGTCGCGCTTTAGTCACCTGTGGCAACCCTGCGCTCTTTTAGTATTCTTTATTAATCAAAAAATTGTTTTATACTTAGACTAGTTTTGCTTCGTGTAAAGTAATGTCAAATATTTGTGAATATACGTCATTTTTTCTATACAAAAAAGAGTATACATATGGGATATCTGAATCCAACTAGAGATGTCCTATTCTGATTCTGCAGAATTCTAAATCAAATTTATGAAAACTAGACATTAGCTCTGGCGTTGCCAGATACGGAGTACCAAAACTTCGCTTTTATAAACAGTGAGTTTTTCGCTTGTGCTTTTCGGGTTAGACTCGTTTCATTACAAAATGTAAACTTTCTAAAATTAAATGCTTTAAATATCCTTATATCATCAATCAAATATTCATAAATTATTGATATTCTGGAAAACATAATAAGTTCGAACAGAGTATTAAAATTTAAATTATGTACAAATAATTTTTTGGAAAAAATTACTTAATCAAAATTTATTACTATTAATGTAACCTTGTAGTAATTGCTTTTCGCAAAGAATAATTTTGGCAAAATATGGTGACATTGGATTAAACATAGCTGTATCGACTAGGTACCTCGTCATTGCAAAAAGTCGTTATTACATTATATATATATATATAATGTAATAATTATATATATATATATATATATATATATATATATATATATATATATATATATATATATATATATATATATATATATATATATATATATATATATATATATATATATATACAGGTCGCAATTTTAATAACTAATTTGATGATTCCCTTAAGTGCCTTGAGCATAATTTGAGCAAATTGAAAATATCTCTAACACAATTTCTCGTAATTTTAAACTTTCTGCATTCATTTAACTTAAAATATATTAAATTTATAATCAAATTAAGAGTGGCTTTAAATAAGTTTCTGTAAAATTATACACGAATTGTAAACATATCAATTGAAAATATATACATACATTGCTTTCATAGCATGTATTAAACTATTATCTCAATTCTACACTATTTACATGCATTAAAAATTTAAATATGACCCTTGTTATACAACAATAACTATATACTTATGAAACCTTTATTTGCGCAATGAAATGGAATTCAAATGTAAGGCGACGATGTCATTAAATGGTATCTCGAAAATGAATACTTAAGTTTACTTTTCATATCCTGGAAGGAGGGAAATCAGTAATATTTATCGCCGCAATCCCAAGTAATATTCGTCACAAACTACTTCTATACTCACATATATGAAGAATATCCGATTAAATCTACCGCTAGACGAATATGCAACTGGCAATTAGAAATAAATTCCAGCTATGAAACTATTTAAATAACTTGTCAGTGGTGATATTTTTGTAACTAAGTTACAGTAGTGAAAGTGGTGTACTACAATTCCCCAAAGTCTTCTAAAAGATACTGCAGATTTTGGATTGTAATGCAGCTTAAATTTAATATAAAGGAGTAACATTTGAATGCAAATTATGTTGCAAACTGATGCTAATCATTTCCTTGATAATCTACTTTAACCGTCGTTGTTGGAAATAAACTTTATTAGTTATGATGGTTTCTGACCAATTGGGATTAGGAACTATTTTACCCTAATATTCTTCGTACAGATGAATGATCGAAACACAAATTTACTGTACAGTTGAAAGGCAAATGGGCTTAGGGAATTTATCTGAATAAAGGTAGTAAATTCGCAGGGAAAAGAGCTGTTAAATATCTCGTATGGTTGGTTGTTTTTAGGTTTTATGGCGGAAGGGCCATATTTGGCCGAGATGCGCCAAACACAAGTTGTCAAGTAAAAAATGTCGTGAAAGTCAGAAAAGTAGGATTGGGGAATATACAGAGTGTCCTAAAAGTTCCCGTACTGACGATTCGTGAATTTATTATACAAAAACAACAAACTTTAAAACAATTATTTTTATGCTAATGGTGAAAAGCATTTTAACATAACGTAGGAAAAAAATTTGAACTCACATTTACAATAAATGTTCAAAATGTCCGCCCCTTTCTTGTTGCAAAGTTGAAGTCGTTTGCGCATATTTTTAGAAACGCGTTTCAAGATGCTGGGAGTGATGTCTTGTATCCTTTGAGTAATGGCAATTTTCAGATCATCTATTGTTTGGGGATTATCTTCATAAACTGTTCTTTATATATCCCCACAGGAAAAAGTCAGGGATGCTCAGATCAGGGGAACGAGGTGGCCAAAGATTTCTTGAGATGAGTCTATCGACAAAATAATCTTGAAGCATGCCCATGGTTTCATAACTTGTATGGCAGGTTGCACCGTCTTGTTGGAGCCAAGAATCTCGTTCATTCACTTCTAATAATGCAACAAATTGTTGGATAAGTTCTCTGTATACAGTGCCATCAACAGTTGACTCGAAAAACAGAGGCCCAACAATCCTTTTGCGTGATACGGCACACCAAACGCCAATTTTTTGAGAATGTAAAGGTTTTTGCATTAATGAATGGGGATTTGTCGTCGCCCAAATGCGAGAGTTTTGCGCGTTCACATAACCGCCTAAATGAAACTATGCCTCATCGGGGGAAAACGTTTTGTCTAAAATGTTGATGTTGTTGCGAATAAATCTCCTAAACCATCGGCAATAATAAAGCCGCTTCTCATTGTCCGGTGGCTTTAGCTCCTGTAACATTTTTACACGATAAGCACGAAAATGCAAAGCTTTGAAAGCCTTATGTATCGATCCATGTGATGTGCCCATTTGTTGCGACAAACGCCTCACGGATTGATGAGGAGATTGCAATATCCTTCGTTGAGTTTCTTGTAACGACTTTTGCTCTTCCATACCTGTATTTGTCTTCCACCGAACCTGTCTCACGAAATCGCCGAACGAGTTGATATAGCGTATCTTTACTCGGTATTGCATCATTTGGATATTTATGTCGCCAAAATTCTTTACGTCTTTCATATGATTTGCATTGAAAATAAGCCTCAAGAAATGCAATTCTCTGAATGCGTGATAAACTCATTTTTCAATGAAGAACAAAATGACATGGAACTTTATTATCGCACAACTTGAGCGAGAAGAAAACCAAACGATAAAAATTAAAGAATCCATAAAATTATAAGCAGACGATAAAATTTAATAATTAAAAAATACACGCGCAAATAATTTTTAAAGTTGGTGTAGGGAACTTTTAGGACACTCTGTTGTGCAATGTGAGCAGAAAAAGATCTCTTTGGTATCCCGGGTAGGGGATTGAACACGACCGTCTTCGGTTGGATCCGGTGTCGAACTTGCAACCCTCCGAGTGCTAGTCCGTGATTCTACCAACCTCGCTACCGCATCCTCATCATAGAATGACCTTACCAAAAAGAATTACGAAACCTGACCCAAGAATCAAATCTTCGAGATGCGGGCGGTTAAAGTCAGAAGAGAGAAAATAATATAAGAAATGGAAATGCAGTGGGAAAGGTGGTGCACAATCAGCAAATTTAGAGTTTGATTCACACGCTTTGGAGAGAGGAATGTAATGACATTAAATAAATAATGAGTCAGTGCCAGGGAAATACTACATCGAGAAATAAATAGAATACGAATAAAGTGCTTTAAAAGGAGGTGTTTCTGGATTTTATCATATGTGCAGTAATCCTGCTATGTATCACATTACATGAAGACAAGTGCGATATAGTGAAAGGGCGAGGAAATTTATATTAGGAAACAAATTCCACCTTCTTCACCAATAGAATCTTCCCAAAGGTTTCTATTTTAAGGAAATAATTAACACATTTTTCCAAAGGATTGCATTCAAATGAAAGGACCAATAGAATCTTTTCAAGTGTGTTATATTTTTAGGAAATGATTAATAAAATCTTTCCCAAAGTTTATATTCTTTAGAGCAATAAAATATCCGATAGGATTATATTCTAAGAAAATAACCAGGATAATATGTATAAAATTTTCTAAGTAAAGGAGCAATAGTTTCTTTCCGAAGAATTCTCTTCTTTGGAAAGGAGCAATAAGATATTCTAAAGGATTCTATTCTAAGGAAATAACCAAGATAATCTGTATAAAATTTTCTAAGTAAAGGAGCAATAGTTTCTTTCCAAAGAATTCTATTCTAAGGAAAGGAGTAATATAACCTTTCCTAAGGATTCTAATCTAAGGAAAGGCGGGCAGGGCAGTAGCCAGGTTGGAAAAGTAACAAATTAGCAACCGGAGGGTTGCGAGTTCGAATCCAACCAAAGGCCATCATGTACAAAGGTGTGACCTCGTCATCTGACCGTGGTTCAAACAAAATTACGTGGTGTCTTCCTCGGATCTTTTCGTTCGGGTGCGATCCCAGTCTGTCGCCAATAGATCATTGTGTTGTTCCAGTGGGACGTCAAAAGATCTAAGGAAAGGGGTAATAGTGCTTGATTGCCTCCCAGTTGGTCGCGAGTTCGAATCCCGCTTTGTAAACGCATGGATGTAAGCGATTGCGCTTGTAGTAGCAAACGATATTTCCAAAGAACGATTATACAGGGTGAGTCTAAACTAATAATACAAACTTCAGGGGGTGATAGAACACAACGAAACAAATACTTTTCACCATATAATGTATGATCGCAAGTGCAGCGGTTGGCCAATAGAGAGCGCAGTCAAACGCTTGTATATAAGCGTTACGTCGGCGATGTGAGGCCTGCATCAGGTGTGGTGGTCGACATTTTGAACAGCTTCTGTAATTGTGCATTTGCATTGTACTTACCGACTGATGTTTCTACATGTCGTTTCATTTCCATGTGAAAAGTTTCTCATGTTTTGTTCATGCCATTTCTTTCTTACTCGTTGTTCCTTGTACTTATCTTTAATTTATGCAAATCTAATTGCATTATTTCGTTTTGTCAAGCAGTTATTGATGTTTATTTGACATTAAAGCGTTGTTTCTATATTTCATGCCTCTTCTCCTTTCCAACGTGCATCGGACCGTGTGTTTGTGCCGAAATGGAAAGCGCTCTCTAGCGGCCAACCGCTGCACTAGCGACCATACATTCTATGGGTAAATTGTTTGTTTCGTTGTGTTCTATCACTCCTTGAAGTTTGTATTATTAGTTTAGGTATTTTGGTATTTTCAATTAACGTCACACTGGAGCAACACAACGGGCTATTGGTGACGGTCCGGGATCAATCCCAGAGGGAAAGATCCGAGGACAATTATTAGTTTAGACTCACCCTGTATTCTAAGGAACGCGTCAATACTCTTTCTAAAGAAATATTGTATTCTCTAAGGAATATCTTTCTCCAATGATATCTTTCTAAAGGTTGAAAGAACTCGGGAATTCTTTAGAAATATGTGGTTATTTAGCCATTAAGTGTGTTGTGGAGTAAAAGCAACCCTATACTACTCTGAAATCTTATGACACCCAAAGGGGTAAATATCTGTATAGTAAAAAATTATTTTTGGCAGTTAACCCTCCAAGTGGTTTTGACGAGATATCTCGTCCTTCAAGATCTGATCAAGTTTGCAAATGACGAGATATCTCGTTACTAAGATATTGCGATTTTATAGGTGATGACGAGATCAAGATTTGGTCAGTTTCCTTTAAACGACGAGATATTTTGTTTATCAGAATCTTCTCAATTTTTCGAAATACCTCGCTGAGACAACCACCAGGAAGGTTAACGAATTTCTGCCCCAAGACGATATTAATAATTTTGCATAAAAAATTTTTCGAACTTCTAAAGGGTTGCCTAAAGGCCACTAGACCATTTAAAATAAAATAGCCTTTTGCTCTATTAATTTTTTCAATTTTTTTCAGATTATTTATATGCATTCCTTGGAAAATAGATAGGGAGATATTTTCGAGTAATTTTATCTATAAAATCAACGGTCAATTATGTTAACTCAAAGAACTTACATTCGTCATTCGGCAGTTGAGAATAAACCAGAGGTATGATGGCAATAATATGGGTTAGTCCCCATACAGATAGTCCGATGATGAAGCTCGTAAGGCAAATTGTTGGACAGCGGACAATTTCGCGAAACTCTGATTTCAATTGGCCTCCACACTCACCTGCCTTACGGCTACAGACTTTTCTTGTGAGGATATCTAAAAGAAAGTGTATACCGTAACAAACCTCGGACCATCCAGCAATTGAAGGCCAACATCCGTGAAGAAATTGGAGGAATAAGCCAAGAAACATTACGAGAGGTGATGGAGCACACTTTAGAGGAGTCCGCCACTGTCAAGAACAAAATGGTGGCCATTTATAGGACATAATTTACAAAACTAATTAAAAATAATCTCCAAGAAGTATATTTATGATCTATAAAAGAATAAATGGCGAATTTTTAATACATAAAAGAGTTATTCTATTTTGAAATGGTCTAGTGACTTTTGGGCCGCCCTGTATATATAATGATGACAGTGACATTACTCCTATTTGATACCTAAATTAAATCAGTTTATGTTTAATACAAGCATCGCGATACTCTTATTTTATACATGCAAATGAATTAAAAGAATAAAGAAAAAGGAATTAATAAGCCTAGAAACATTACGAGAGGTGATGGAGCACACTTTAGAAGAGCCCGCCACTGTCAAGAACAAAATGATGGCCATTTAAAGGACATAATCTACAAAACTAAATAAAAACAATTACCAAGAAGTATATTTATTGTCTATAAAAGAATAAATGCGAAATTAAAGTACATAAAAGTGTTATTATATTTCTAAATGATTTAGTGACTTTTTAGTGACCAGAGGTTACTCGGAACTTACTCCGAATATAATTTCTATAGTCCGTTTGATCATTTGTTACTACTATCCGACAGCATCTCAGCAACCGTGGGTACAGATCTATCTCTTGGCGCGTTTTTGGCGCACTTTTAATGTCGCCAATAAGCAAATCTTAGAAAAATCTTTTTTTATCTTTATAAATATGTTTTTATAAACCTTTCCGCTTGCCGAGGTTACCATAAAAACGAGAATAGCCCTAATAAAGTTGGGTTACCTCCACATGCCATAACTCGCTACTAAAAGTGGGCCAAAAAACGCGCCAAAAAGGGCTGCCACCAGACGAGACGCTAGATACATCTGTACCCAACAGTGTAATTATTACACGACCCCTTACCAAATCCCAGAGCGATAACGCCAAATTCAAGAAATAAAAAGAATGTCAAGGAAAGATCTCTAAACCGTCAAAGCTTTTTAATGGCGCTTCGGCTCCAACATCAAATGCTAAAGCACACACACATCGAAGATAAGAACATTTTGATCCTCAGTGCCATGCACAAGAAAAACAGCTCAACCTTATTTTCGACGATTATGCCTTCAATCTGGCAGGGCAGGAAATATTTACAAGGCGCCTGTTCAATATTAAGTTCGGAAATCTTTTTGTAGGATGTTTTAGGCTAGGTGATGAATAAAGTAGCTGCTCTTTCATTGGATGAGGCTTTCGATGGTGTTTTAATATTGATGTTGGTGGATGTAGTCGTTTTATATTCATAGGATGCATGGTTGTTGTAAGGTGGTAGTGGGATTTAAAGGTGATCAATTTCAATTCATTTTATGTGTTTTGTCGCGTAATTGAATTCAGTTACGATCAGATGAAAAACTTTCAGGGTTTTATAAATATTTAATCAGGTAGTTCTAAATAAAGACAGGCATTACAAGGTAAAGGGTAAAACTAATGTAAACTAACTCTCAAAAATAAATAAACTGTCTTTTCCACGTGTTGGGGTTAATAATTTTAGATGTAAGGCGTACGTAAATACTGATGAAGTAAATATCAAATTTAATTCTACGATAACATTGCTTTGACACGTTAAACTGTTAGATTTAATGTAAAAAATGTAGGTTGTGTCAAGGACAAAAACCGTAGTTTTCACGTGAATAATAGGATCTGATATTGGTAGGTAGGTATTTTAATTAACGTCACACCGGATTAAACAACAGGCTAGTGGTGACGGTTCGAGATCAATCCCAAAGGCAAAGATCCGAGAAAGAAAACAAAACTTATTTCACTCAGATAAAGTTTTAATTGATATAATTACTATTATTTCATTCAAGGAATATTACAGAATCATGGTTTTGTAATCGTCATCTGACCGTGGTTCAAAATTACGTGGTGTTGTCCTCGGATCTTTCCCCTTGGGATTGATCCCGGACCGTCACCAATAGCCCGTTGTGTTGCTCCAGTGTGACGTTAATTGAAATACCCCCCCCCCCATGGTTTTGTAGTATGTGTTTTGTATAGAGATAAATATAAGAAACCAGTGCTTCCGGTATTTGGTATTTTTTAATTAACGTCACACTGGAGCAACATAGTGGGGTATAGGTGACGGTCCGGGATCAATACCAAAGGCAAAGATCCGAGGACAACACTACGTAATTTTGAATCACGGTCAGATGACGAGGCAACACCTGAGTTGGAACCCCACACTCCAAACTTCCACACCACGGCAACGTGAAGACATTTGAGACCCCGACGGATTTAACATGCAACAGCCTCTTTGTACACGACGGTCTTTGGTTGGATTCGAACTCACAACCCTCCGGTTGCTAATCCGTTACCCTTCCAATCATGCTACCGCGACCCCAAGTGCTTTCGGGGGAAGATTCCTGGGGCCACCTTAGCTCAATTGGTAGAGTCGATGCTTGGCAAACGGTTGGTAGCGAGTACGAAACACGATCCAACCAAATATGGTGCATCTGGAGGCTGGTGCATGTTAAATCGGTCATGGACTTAAATGTCCTCACGTTGGTGTGGTGTGGGAGTTTGGAAAGTGAGGTTTGAGCTCAGGTGTGTTGACCTCGTCATTTAACCTTGGTTCAAAATTACGAAGTGTTGACCTAAGATCTTTCCCTTCAGAGTTGATCCCTGACTGTCGCTAGTAGCTCGTTGTGATTCTCCGGTGCGACGCAAATTCAACTACCTACCGGGGGATGCTTCGATGGTTCCTCCCCCAAACTATCTTGATACGCCACACTGCAAATTTTGGAAATCAGTCCGGATATATTACAATTTTTAAATCTGATTTTTGTGACTAATCTATTTAATTTAAAAGAGGGCCGCGGTGGCCCGGTTGGAAGAGTAACGGACTAGCAACCGAAGGGTTGCGAGTTCGAATCCAGCCAAACACCGTCGTGTACAAAGGGGGCTGGTGCACGTTAAATCTGTCGTGGCCTCAAATGTCCTCACGTTGGCGTGGTGTGGAAGTTTGGAGAGTGGGGTGCCAGCTCAGGTGTTGCCTCGTCATCTGACCGTGGTTCAAAATTACGTGGTGTTGTCCTCGGATCTTTCCCTTTGGGATTGATCCCGGACCGTCACCAATAGCCCGTTGTGTTGCTCTAGTGTGACGTTAATTGAAATAAAAAAAAAAAAAAAAAATTAATTTAAAAGGCAGACATTTTATTTTTTGTCTTTGAACTCATATAATATAGACATTCCCATAGATTCATTACCCATTAATGTTTCTAATAATTCTCATAGTAGTTGTCTCGAAGAGGTATCTCGTCTTTAGCAAAACTGTCCAGATCTTGATTTCGATCTCGTCATTAGCAAAACCGTCCAGATCTTGAACTCGATCCCGTCATTAACAAAACTGTACAGATCTTGATCTCGATCTCCTCATTAACAAAACTGTCCAGATCTTGATCTCGATCTCGTCATCAGCAAAACTGTCCAGATTTTGATCTCGATCTCCTCATTAACAAAACTGTCCAGATCTTGATCTGGATCTCGTCATTAGCAAAACTGTCCAGATCTTGATTTCGATCTCCTCATTAACAAAACTGTCTAGATCTTGATCCCGATCTCGTCATTAGCAAAACTGTCCAGATTTTGATCTCGATCTTCTCATTAACAAAACTGTCCAGATCTCGATCTGGATCTCGTCATTAGCAAAACTGTCCAGATCTTGATTTCGATCCCGTCATTAGCAAAACCGTCCAGATCTTGATCTCGATCCCGTCATTAACAAAACTGTACAGATCTTGATCTGGATCTCGTCATTAGCAAAACTGTCCAGATCTTGATCTCGATCTCGTCATTAGCAAAACTGTCCAGATCTTGATTTCGATCTCGTCATTAGCAAAACTGTCCAGATCTTGAACTCGATCTCGTCATTAGCAAAACTGTCCAGATCTTGAACTTGATCCCGTCATTAACAAAACTGTACAGATCTTGATCTCGATCTCCTCATTAACAAAACTGTCCAGATTTTGATCTCGATCTCGCCATCATCAAAAAGTCGGCAATATCTGGATGCCGACATTTCTTGTCCTTAGCAAAATTCGTCAGATCTTGATGGCACGATATCCCGTAGAAACCACCTGGAGGGTTATAAAAGCACAACCCAACCACCTGCGACATCAAAACAAAGGTTTGACTTCTCTTAAACTCCACTTGGGTTGGTAGCTGAATTAAAGTCGCACTGGAGCAACCAAAGGGTCATTGGCGACTTGGAGTTATCGATCACGAAGAGAAAGATCCGAGCACGACACCTCGCCATTTTGAACCACGGTCAGAATACGAAGACAAAAATGAGCTGACACACCACTCTCAAAACTTCCACACCACGCCAAAGAGAGCATATTTTAAACCACGACAGATTTAATGTTTGCAAGCCCCCACGTACACAGTTCGATCAAGTTTCAATCTGCTTCTCTTCCGACAGGGATACCGGTGCCCTGAACTCCACATGGATAAAGGTTTCCATTTTCAAAAGACCAGAATATATACGCAAATATTCCTCTCCCCTTAAACGGCGTGGGATAAGGAATGAAACGACGCGAGAGATATATCGCCCCAGGGAATAAATATGCCTCACAAAGGCGACAAGCGGCGTTTCTTTAAAAGCGGAGAAGTTTCAGGAGACACTTTTGAGAGAAGGGATTTCCTATCCCCATTCTGGAGATATTCCTTTTTTCGGGAAAGGAGATCTCTCTATTGGTGGAAGACTAATGATGCGTTTTCTAGAGCAATGAATGCTCAGTGTTGTTACATTTGAAAGGTATTATAAGATTTTTATTGGTTGTGGTATTTGAAATCGCTTTGATATTTAACCCTCTTGGTGGTTTTCTCGACGAGATATCTCGTCACCAAGACATTGCCAAGCTTTTGCTGCTGCTGATGAGATATCTCGCCATCGTAGAAATCTTGATGATATCCCTCCAACGGGCTTAGGGAAGATATTTCGTCTATTAAGATCTGACCTCTTTTGCTGTGACCAGATATCTCGTCCATTAAGATCTGACCTCTTTTGCTGTGACCAGATATCTCGTCCATTAAGATCTGACCTCTTTTCCTGCGACGAGATATCTCCTCCATTGAGATCTTAATGGACGAGATATCGGGTCATAGGAAAAGATGTCAGATCTTAATGAACGAGATACCTGGTCAACTCACAAGTCCAGATCTTAATGGACTAGATATCTGCTTACAGCAAAAGAGGTCAGATCTTAATGGAACAGATATCTGGTCACAGCAAACGTGGTCAGATCTGACCTCTTTTGCTGTGACCAGATATCTCGTCCATTAAGATATGACCTCTTTTGCTGTAAGCAGATATCTCGTTCATTAAGATCTGACCTCTTTTCCTGCGACGAGCTATCTCCTCCATTGAGATCTGACCACGTTTGCTGTGACCAGATATCTATTCCATTAAGATCTGACCTCTTTTCCTGTGACCAGATATCTCGTCCATTAAGATCTGACCTCCTTTGCTATATCAAGATGTCTCGTCCATTAAGATCTGACCAGTTTTGCTGTATCAAGATATCTCATCCATTAAGATCTGGACTCTTTCGATTTGACCGGGTATCTCGCCATGAAGATATTGCTGAACTTTTGATTATGTTCGGATCAATATTTGGTCAGTTTTTTCACACCCATGATGCACTATGCATCTCGTTCATCAAGATCTGGCCAGCTTTGCTAATGACGAGATACCTCTTCGTGATAATCAAGAGAAGGGTTTCCTCCATGAAAGTCACTTGCTACTCATTGTCTTCTGTGGTTTGAACAGTTATGATAATTTTAATGACTCAAACGATGTGAGAATATGAAGATGGGGGGGGGTATTTCAATTAACGTCACACTGGAGCTACACAATGGGCTATTGGTGACGGTCCGGGATCAATCCCAAAGGGAAAGCTCCGAGGACAACACCACGTAATTTTGAACCACGGTCAGATGACGAGGCAACACCTGAGCTGGCACCCCACTCTCCAAACTTCCACACCACGCCAACGTGAGGACATTTGAGGCCACGACAGATTTAACGTGCACCAGCCCCCTTTGTACACGACGGTGTTTGGTTGGATTCGAACTCGCAACCCTTCGGTTGCTAGTCCGTTACTCTTCCAACCGGGCCACCGCGGCCCTAATATGAAGATGATATAATGATATTTAATATAAGATTTGGGCCGAGGTAGCCTGGTATCTACATATCTACCGATACATCGACAACGAATGTCGTCATAAGTAGAAGTCATTAGTAGGTAGTTTACTGAACGTCGCACTGGTACGATACAACGGTCTATTGACGATGGTCAGGGATCAATCCCAAAAGGAGAGATCGAGGACAACGCCACGTAATTTTGAACTATGATCAGATGACCAGGTCACATCCGAGCCGGCACTCCATTCTCCAAACTTCCGCACAACGCCAACGTGAGTACATTTAAGGCCACGAAAGATTTAAAGTGCCCAGACCCCTTCGTACACGACGGTCCGTGGTTGGATTCGAACTCTCACCCCTCCGGATATTAATCCATTACTCCAGGACTGTACAGGGGCCGCGGTGGCCCGGTTAGAAGAGCAACGGACTTGCAACCGAAGGGTTGCGAGTTCGAATGCAACCAAACACCGTCGTGTACAAAGGGGGCTGGTGCATGTTAAATCTGTCCACGCCTCAAATGTCCTCACGCTGGCGTGGTGTGGAAGTTTGGAGAGTGGGGTGCCAGCTCAGGTGTTGCCTTGTCATCTGACCGTGGTTCAAAATTACGTGGTGTTGTCCTCGGATCTTTCCCTTTGGGATTGATCCCGGACCGTCACCAATAGCCCGTTGTGTTGCTCCAGTGTGACGTTAATAGAAATATCCCCCCCAGGACTGTTCAGATCTTGATGGATGAGTATCAAATCCATCAAGATTTCGTCGTATCTTGTTATTACAAGAAAATTGACCCGATCTAGATTTCATTATCAAAAAAATCAACAATACCTTGATGACGAGAAAACTCATGAATAGCAAACTTGGTCAGAACTTAATGGACGAGATATCTCGTAGGAACCACTTAGTAAGTATTTAGGTACTTTAATTAACGTCGCACTGGTGCAACCTGAAGGGCTATTGGCGACGGTTCGGTATCAACCCCAAAGGGAGATATCCAAGGGAGGTATTTCAATTAACGTCACACTGGAGCAACACAACGGGCTATTGGTGACGGTCCGGGATCAAACCCAAAGGGAAAGATCCGAGGACAACACCACGTAATTTTGAACCACGGTCAGATGACAAGGCAACACCTGAGCTGGCACCCCACTCTCCAAACTTCCACACCACGCCAACGTGAGGACATTTGAGGCCACGACAGATTTAACGTGCACCAGCCCCCTTTGTACACGATGGTGTTTGGATGGATTCGAACTCGCAGCCCTTCGGTTGCTAGTCCGTTACTCTTCCAACCGGGCCACCGCGGCCCGGTGATATCCAAGGACAATACCACGTAATTTTGAACCTTGGTCAGATGACGAGGCAACACCTGAGCTGGAACCCCAATCTCTAAACTTCCACACCACGCCAACATTTGAAGCAACGACAGATTTAACGTGCACAACCCCCTTTATACACGAAGGTCTTTGTTTGGATTCGAACTCGCAACCCTATGGTTTCTAGTCCGTTACTCTTCCAACCGAGCTACCGTGCCCCCCGAAACTGCTTGGACAGTTAGACCATATTTCAAGGGATATTCTACTTACAGTGACGATACGGGCTGTTTTTTCTTGTCCCACTCTGCATAATATATTTAGACATAATTCGACCATAATTCATCCACAAAATGCTTGAAAGAACATAATAGGAAGCCAACGAAAACTAAATACGGAAAAACAAAAGAAAACTCCGTCGGCATTTTATCTGAATGACGCCATTAACTCCCTTGGCCGAGTTTGCAGGGACCGTCCACTTTAAGCCATATCCCGGAAGCCACGGAGACAAAAACCAATTATGCCAACGCAACATCCAGGCTATTGTATAAAATTATTCCTCCGCAGCTTTTTTATGTGCCTTTTGCATCGAATCTCAGATTACACGGTTTTACTTTCAGCCGGCTAATTGGAATAGCTGGTCGAAAGTCTAATTTATTCCCCTTATTTCTGGCCATGACATCGGGCCAGGGCTAATGAAAAAAATGGCCAAAGTCAGCCAGATTAAAAAAGTAATTAAGTGATTTCGTAACCTCGTACCACGTGGTGGTGGTGGTTTTTATGTTGTGTGGGGGGTAGGAATTTATTTATTTCGTAGATAGTCACCCGCCTAATTAAATCTGAAAGGGGTGTTTTTGAATCTTTTATAAGTTCCTCTTTAGAAAATTTAACCCTCACGTGCCTACTACCTTGCAACGCGCAATCTTAACAGCATGTCTTCTAAATAATTTTGACCTACTTGAATCTTTCCAAAGGATTCTACCACAAGGAAAGGAACAGTAGAATAATTCCAAAGGAGTATATTCTAAGGAAAAATAATCGATGGACTCTGTACAAAGAATTCTTTTATGTAGAAAGGTGCAATGAAATCTATACAAATGATTCTATTTCATGGAAAGGAGTAACATAATATTTCCAAAGAACTCTACATTACAGAATAGGTCAATAGTATCTTTCCGAAGTGTTAGATTCTAAGAAAAGGACCAATAGAATATTTCCAAAGGATTCACTTCTAAAGAAAGGAGCAATAGAATCTTTCCAAAGGATTCACTTCCAAAGAAAGGAGCAATAGAATCTTTCCAAAGGATTCACTTCCAAAGAAAGGAGCAATATAATCTTTCCAAAGGATTCACTTCCAAAGAAAGGAGCAATATAATCTTTCCAAAGGATTCTACCACAAGGAAAGGACTAGTAGAATAATTCAAAAGCAGAATATTCAAAAGAAAGAGAAGCGATGGAATCTGTACAAAGGATTCTTTTATATAGAAAGGAGCAATGAAATCTATACAAATGATTCTATTTCATGGAAAGGAGTAAAAGAATATTTCCAAAGAATTCTATAATACAGAATACGTCAATAGTATCTTTCCGAAATGTTAGATTCTAGGAAAAGGACCAATTTAATATTTCCAAAGGATTCACTTCCAAAGAAAGGAGCAATAGAATCTTTCCAGAGGATTCTAACACAAGGAGAGGAGTAGTAGAATAATTCAAAAGCAGAATATTCAAAGGAAAGAGAAGCGATGGAATCTGTACAAAGAATTCTTTTATCTAGAAAGGAGCAATGAAATCTATACAAATGATTCCATTTCATGGAAAGGAGTAAAAGAATATTTCCAAAGAATTCTACACTACAGAATAGGTCAATAGTATCTTTCCGAAGTGCTAATTTCTAAGAAAAAGAATAAAATATTTCCAAAGGATTCACTCCCAAAGAAAGGAGCAATAGAATCTTTTCAAGGGATTCTATTCCATAAAATTGGTTCTTTTCAAAGGATTTTATTCTAAGGAAAGTACTAAAAGAATCTTTCTAAAGGTTAAAAGAATTCGTGGATTTTTTAGAAATATATGGTTATTTAGTCAGAGTGTTGTGAGTTACAAGCAACACTATACTACTCGCAAATCTCGGGTTAATTCTGGTAGGTAATTATTTTAATTAACGCCTTACTGGAGCAATACAACAGACTATTGGTCCTGGATCAATCCCAAAGGGAAAGATTCGAGGCCAACACCAATTTGGAGATTGGGGTGCCAGCTCAGGTGTTATCTCATCATCTGACCTTTGTTTAAAATTACGTGGTGTTGTCCTCGATTCTTTCCCTTCGGGTTTGATCCCGGACCGTCGCCAATAGCCCGTTGAGTTGATCCAGTGCGACGCTAATTAAAATTTCTACCTTCCTTACACTAGGCAGCATCACGTAATTTGGAACCACGGTCAGATGACGAGGCAACACCTGAGCTGGCACCAAACTTCCACATCATGCCAACTTGAGGATATTTGAGGCCACGACAGATTTAATGTGTACCAGCGCCCTTTGAACACGACGACGGTCTTTGGTTGGATTCGAACTCGGATCCCTCGGTACTAATCCGTTACTCTTCCAGTCGGGCTTCCGTGTCCCCCCCAGGGTTAATTCGGGAAAGGGAGTGTTAGTATATTTCATATATTAATCCTTAGTAACATTAAGATGTCAAAAGATAAAATTCAGAAAAAATGGAAGCAATCTGATACCCAAGCTATATCTGCATAACTGGTTTTGTGTTACCTTTTAGGATGGGGTTGTAAGCATATCTTCCTTTATCACTATTGTTCCAGGGATTTGGAAATAGTATGTTAAATTTTTTCTGTGATAACGTTTTTAATATGTATGAATATAATACTTTCAAAGATTCTTCGTGTGTCTTTTTTAAGATTATTTGGCATTTTGATATACAATTTCATTTTCATGAATTCCAAATGTTACTTTCAAACCTCCTGGTGGTTGTCTCGACAGGGTATCTCGTCTTTAGCAAAACTGACACGTTCTTGACGGATAAGATATATGGTCACTCAAGATCTCGTCGTCTCTCGTCATTAGAAGGTAAGTGACCAGATCGTGATCTCGTCATCATAAAAAATCGGCATTATATTGATGACGAGATATCTCATCATTAGAAAAACTGACCATATCATCTCATTACCATTAAAAAATTGGCAATATCTTGATGACTAAATATATTGTCATTTTAGAAAACTGACCAGATCTTTATCTCATCATCATAAAAAAATTGGCAATATCTTGATGACTAAATATATCATCCTTTTAGAAAACTGACCAGATCTTCATCTCATCATCATAAAATTTGGCAATATCTTGATGACTAAATATATCGTCATTTCAGAAAACTGACCAGATCTTCATCTCATCATCATAAAAAAATTGGCAATATTCTTGATAGACGATGTTTCTCATCATTTTAAGAAAACTTACCAGTTCTTGATCTCGGCATCATTCAAAATTCTTCCTAGCGAGTTATCTCCTCATCAGCTAAATTGGTCATATCTTGATAGACGAGATATATCGTCGAAACCACTTGGACGTTTGAAATATTAAGGAGTTTTATTTCTAAAAATCCCCATTATCTAACTACCATCCAACCACCCTCCCTAAATCTACCAGAAGTTCCTAATAGTAACCTTCAGAATATGTATTACTTTGACAAACTGATTCAATGCAAATATAGGCAACTGTTTTATGTAGACAATGCCAGAAAAGCTCGCTCAGAGATCACTGCAGCAAATGAGAGTCTCAGTTCGAGGTATTATTCATCGGACGTGATGTTCTTTTCTGACTTCCTTCGTCCGTATAGCTTCTCGATTTAGCACAGAAAATGTTTCAGTGGAATTAGTTTTTCGTACCATTGACGTACATATTCTTTACGCCTGCACAGTTTCTCTACCATTACAGTGACGGATAAACTACTAGGAACACACCAAATATTTTTTTATATAAAAAGGCTTCAAAATCGAAAAATGTATTTGATAAATGAGTATTCTTTTATAACATTTCAATAAAAAAGTTTGCGATTTGGCTGGGAACTAGTTCGGTATAAATCAAGGTTACATATTCTTTTAAGCTGTTTCCGAAAGATATTGTTTGCTAATGACGATATTTCTCGTCAAGATCTTGCCAATTTTTTGACGATGGCAAGATTAAGACCTTGACTGTTTTTTTCTAATGACGATATATCTCTTCCACGAACATCTGGATATAGGGAATTTATAATTTATACTATCATTAAATATTTTAATAGGGACGAAAAATTGTATTCGTTTATGAGAGGGATTTTCAGTGTAAAATCAAACCAGATGGAATGTGAAGATTTTACTTCTGCTACTAAACGCTTCTGGCATGATACATATCGTTACCATCGTCCTTTTAATGAAACAGACAGAGCATGCTTTACGTTATTGCTTCCTGTTGCTCTGTTTGAAGATCTGTCACGTGGTTTTGGGAGAAATCATGAATTCTAATTTATTGATTGGTCTAAGTGAGTATCCATCTTGATCATAAGCACTGCCTCGATATCCGATTCTTAAGTCGATGTGATAAAACCTACAGAGATTTTACGACAGCGACTATGTGCTCTGTCTAGTTCATCAGAAGGTCGATGACTGTGTCCTTAAAATGAATTTTGAAATGGCAGCTGGTTTGACAACGTTTGTAGTTTTAATTTGCATTGACCAAGCATCTGTGAGGTATAATTTCAGGATGATTTACTCTTTGGACTTTGTATTGAGGGAAAACTGAAATTGCTAAAAAACCAAGCCAAGTCACGTTCAGTGTACGTAAAGAAAACACGTTCTCTCACATTAACCGCCACTAAAAGTTAGATTGATACAGAATGCCTCTCATAGAATATTCTGGGGTAGTTGGGAAAGTGAATTAACATCAGACTGGAGTAACACACTTTGCAATTGCCGACGGTCCGGGATCAATCCTCAAAGGAAAGATACACGAGGCCAACACTTCGTCATTTTTTAACCACGGTCAGACTACGAGGTTAGCGCATGTGTTGGCATACCACTCTCCAAACTCCAACACCACGCCAACGTGAGAACATTTAAAAGTGACAGATTTAACATGCACCATCCCCACGTACATGACGGTCTTCAGTTGGATCGAGTTTCGGAATTTTCCGGTTGCTAATCCGTCACTCTTCCAACCAGGTACTACGAAACCGGCTACTCTGAAATCTGTGATTTTTACAGGGGACATGTTTGATAAATGTTATGTCTATGCAGACAAAATAATCTTATTAACACTCGCGCAATACAATAATTTCATATTACAAAAAACTATTTTATATTCCCAAGTTTAGGAGGTTTTTGGTGTTTAGTTTTTTGAGAAGAAAGTCGTCAATTAGGAGAAAAAAGTATTTTTAAAACCTATAATTTTGTACTTATACAGGGTGAGTCTAAATTGTTTTTACAAAGTAAGAGGGGTGATAATATCCATCCAGACGAGCAATAATTACCATGGAACATAGGGTCGCATTCCACTCTGAGAGGCATAAAAGAGTAACGTCGAAACGCGTCGAGCATGAACAAGTCATCGCCTCTGACGTCGTTTTGTACCTGCCTACGTAGCATATCTCCTAAGCAAGATGGCCTGGTCGGACGTGGCGGACCTCTGGCTTAGCCTCCTCGCTCACCGGACCTTAACCCACTGGACTTTTTCTTCTGGGGGCACATGAAATCTTTACTGTACCAGACGCCTGTGGACTCGGCTGAAGATCTCGTAGCGAGAATCGGTGTTGCCGCAGACAAATTAACACAACACCAGGAATCTTCGAGAGCCAGTCATTCCTTCGCCGGTGTGAACTGTGCAACAACACGCGTGGCTGTCACTTTGAGCACTTGCTGTAAGTTTTCTCTGATCAACAAATCAGATTGTGCAACTTTTGGCATCGTTCATTCGCTTTCCCAACACTGTTGTAAGTTCATATTGAAATTCTAATTTTACTCTTTTCTTCCTCTCAGAGCGGAATGCGACCCTATGTTCCATGGTAATTATTGCTCGTCTGGATGGGTACTATCACCCCTCTTATTTTGTAAAAACAATTTAGACTCACCCTGTATATAAGTGTTTTCAGTATATTCAGTTTAGACTCACAAATTTATTTATTTCACAGCAAGAAATTAATTTGTATCGAAATAAAATGCGCAAAAATTTTCTTTGAAACAACATATGGGCAATTCCATGTGACGTCAATTTTCAATATTAAATTTAATGTAAATAACGAATAGATGAAGATTCTATTAAACAAAATTGATTTATAAACCCATTGATATGTTCCAAAAGCATCTATATCATAATTTAGAACTTTAGTGTAAATTTAGTTCCTCAATGGCAACATTTCGGACTGTGACTCATGTTACAGAAAAAGAACATCAATATTTTAGACTTTCAAAAATGGCTCCTTTTCTCTTCTAACAGAAGTTAATCGGGAAAAATAATTAGGATGCTTCACTAAAAGTAGTAGATCATATTAAACCTAAGAAAAATTAAATTACTGCTTTAATTAATAAAATAAATTTACATTTTTATATGACTCACGTTACAGACTTTTGTGATTCCCATTATATTCGTGAATTCTGAGAATTGAATGCTTAATAATAATGTTTTTGAAATTTTAATGAGTGCTATAATTAACTTTCTTATATATATTTGAGAATAATTGCTTATTGATGAAAGAAATTGCAATTTTTAAAATTAAATAATGTCCTATAAACATACTTACGTGCAGTAAAAATGCTAAGTAAATTATCATTTTGATTCAAAATTGTGTTTAGATCTGAATTGCGCTATTTCATTTTATTGTATCAAAAAACATTTATCTCCACTACATTTTAGCCGCTTCTACGAATTCGTGCACATTTTATTTACTAAACATTTCCTTTTTTCACTTGATCGAAAACATGTCGTTTCACACGCCTCAAATTGCGTCTACCCTTACCATGTGATGCTGAAAAATAGTTCCACATAATGGATACTTTGTACCTTTGTTCCAGTGTGTTAAGAGAGGCTGCTATGTCTATTTTTAAACTCCCCATATGGACTGTCAGAACAAATTTCAACATTTTCACGCAAGTTGAAATACTTTGTAATAAAAAAGATGTATTCAATAATGATCTCTTTGAATGATCCCAATAATCTGATACTATTACTACAGGATGGATGGAACCAAATAATAAATAACAGCTCTAAACAAGCTCACTTGTTTCTGTTTCCAATGTGCACACTGTATCTCACCCTTAAAGGAAAAAGTGTAGTTTTCAGAAACGTCTACTTGCATCACGCATTTATATATGTCTTAGTTTGATGGCGCTTAAAGTAACAATGCTCCAGAAATTGCCGAATGAGACCCGAAATAAGTCGATACAAATCCAAATATGACCCAGAACCTTCTCTCTTTTGATGATTTTTTTCTGCATCTCGTATCCAAAAATACCATGTAAGGCCAAATTCTTGTTCCAGGCAATGGATAAATGTTTCAAAACCTTGGGCATCTTTTCAAATGTTATATTGGCTTAGCCAACAATTTCTAGGTCTGCACAATATTTTTTCTTGGAATGAATGGAAGTAAGCGGGAATACTTTAAATATAGAAGTGTAATGTATTTACAGCACCTATATGAAATTCCCATGGTATACACATAAGCAACATTATACAGAATCTTATTTCTCAGTTCTTATTCAAAAGAACATGCTTTGGACGCAATTCAAAAATCTTGCTCTTGCCTAGCTCTGGTGGATTTTCCAGTTTGAATATTTGAAACACTTCCTTCAGTGACCACATAAGATGATGATCTTGTTTTTTTTATTTTAAGGCAATTTTTCCAAATGGTAACGTCTTTACGTCCAGGAGCCATTCGGTTAATATCATCTTGTTCATAAAATAATAATTTTGTCTATTTTATCTCTACTCAATGCTGATGACTTCGAATGAATACTAATTGAATCAAAATATGCATTTAAAGTCACATTGCAAATGCTGCTAAACAATTTTCTCATCACAACTTCATTACAATGTGATGTGCTAGGTAAACCTTGTTTTGCTTGGGTCATAGTTTTGCCAAGTGTTCGCATTTTTGTACAATTGAGGTATTTTTTAAAATTATCTTTGTTTCTTGAAAACGCGATGATTTTTAATTCTATTTCGAACTTTTTTCCCTTCTGAAACAGTATTTCATTGTAAGACGGTACTTTTCTTTAAAATTCGTCATAATTTCTTTAGTTTCTCTCTGTGCTTTCTTCTTTCTTGGACTCTGTAGCTGCAGTAGGTGCCATAATATAATTTTTATATTATAAAAGAAAAATAGCAAATTTTAAATAAATCTCACAAAGTCGTTTTCACATCAAATTTCAATAGAAAAATTAAAGGCAAGTATTTTTGTACATTTACCTTAATATGTGACTCACGTTACAAAATTAAATGTATTCTGTCTTTTAAGAAAAAGCATCAATTAAAATAAAATGTGTCATTTACTTTTACTCTTCATACTATGTAAGAGGAAAAGCGAAAATTTTAATTTTAAATATGGAATATTTTAAAAGAATAAAAAAAACTAAGTTTTTGTGTGTGTGACTCACGTTACATTACAGTAAGTATTTATTCGGAAATTAATCTGTAAATATAGTAATGCATATCTGTTACAAAATTAGACATAATTTCCTCTACTGAAATCGTTCTTTCTGTTATGCATAAAAATTAAACAAAAATACACAATAATATTAGAAACAATTGCCTACAAAGACAGCCTAGTTCACTAAAAAATCTTCACATCTATGGTTTTAGAACAGCTGACCATGTACTGATCAAATAAATGCGTAAAGTGTTGCCAAATTCAAATTTAAAAACTTTAAACTATCTAGAAAAAAAACTAAAGAAAATGTGAGTTAAATTTCTAAAAATAAATTTTCAATTGCACGTCCCATATTTCGTGGAATTGCCCATATAAACTATTTTTAAATTAGTTTTTTCCATTAAAATTCCATGCGATACATTTCATTCAATTAATTACTGAATAACAAAACTCTTCGTTTAAGACTCGTCATGGGATTTATTCTGTTGCTTTTAAATATGCATTACATATCAGTATTTAATACGAAACACGATATTAAACGACTTTTTTAGCAGAGTAGATATCATCAAAATGGATTCTAACAAAACAATAAAATAATTATTGTGTTCACTATTATTCGTATAATTTATTAGGAAGTTCATTACGTGGTTAGTCTGAAATAAAAAATTTAAAACTCAAACCGCGCTTACGTAAAGACTACATCTAAATAGAAAAAAATTAACAATACCTGGTTTCGAGTTTCATTTACCTTATCTTCACTGTTGCTATTTTTAACTGTTATTTATACTCTGTCTATCGTTAATTATAGCCTATAAAAATGTAACGATCTATTCAAGTTTACTCTAATTCCAGCCTATTATAGAGCTCAAACAATTGGCTTAAATGGTTTTTCTACGTCTAAAAACTGCGGCAAATCGCAACCGCAATCGTCATTTGAGTCAATTAAGACTTTGTTTCATGTTGGCTGAGATGTTTTTTCGTCAGTATTTAGTTAATTTAAACGCAGATTTTTAAGGATTCAGAGAACCCGCTAATAAATGGTTTTATTCTTCCTAAAGGGATTTAGAGGAGGGATTGTGTTACCAGGAACTGAGCAACTCTATTTTTTTTTAAATTTTAGGGTCTATTAATTACAAAATAAAATATATCTGTTTTGGTTTATTTGGATCTTTGTAGTCAATTTTTGCTGTACGTGGGCTGATTAATACTGAGGGTTTCCCATGCATATATCCGTTCCGTAACCTGCAGTTTTTCTGTATGAATTTTAACCAGTTTTGCATTTTTTGACCAATAGAATCTTTCCTAGCATTTCTCCAGCCAATAGATACTTTTATCCTTATGTTAGATGTGGGGTAAGTTTGTAGGTAGTTGAATTTACTTCGCACTGAATCAGCGGGGTATTGGCAACTGTCCGGGATCAATCCAGAAAGGAAAGATACTAGGATAACACCTCGTCCTTTTGAACTATGGTCAGGAGGTAAGAGTTGGCACCCCACTCTATAAACTTTCATACCACACCAACATATGGACATTTGAGGCCACGACAGATTTAAAATGCACCAGGACCCACGTACAAGACGGTCTTTAGCTGATCGAGTTTCGAACTCCCAACCCTCCGGTTTCGAACATTGCTACTCTGCCAAATGGACTACTGCTGCCCCGTGATTGATTTTAGTGGTTCCGAATCCACTTTAAGCCATAGGTTCCAGTCAAATTAGCCCTCGAGATGCATAATATAACCACAGTGACAAACCAAACCATGAATGGTTTTGGGTCTAAAGTGCATGATATTTAGTTTGGATGAAGGTTTCTGATAGTTAGGATAATTGACGAAACCCATTGACCATACGTCGACGGTTTTACTTGAAGAAAAATACTCAAGAAAGGCTTAAAGGTGATATTTCACTGAATCCTAAACATATATTTTGTAGGTAAACATTTTTTCATTTGTCTTATCAAGTGATGAATAGGTGAAATTATATGAGGAGCGTGTATATTTGTCATATAGGCAAAAGTAAATATTTTTAATTTGATTTTGAAATAGGAGCAAAGAGTTGGCTCTTATCTTCAAAAATCTGCATATATTTAAAAATATTTTTACCCAACGTCTTAAACCTTGGAAGAGAAAGTTCCAAGGACAACACCACGTAATTTTGAACCACGGTCAGATGAGGAGGTCACACCTGGACTGGCACCTCACTCTCCAAACTTCCACACCACTCCAACGTGAGGGCATTTGAAGCCACGACGGATTTACCGTGGACCAGCCAACTTTGTACACGACGGTCTTTGGTTGGATTCGTTTCCGCAACCCAAAAGTTGCTAATCCGTTACTCTTCCAACCGTGCTACAACGGCACTTAGAATAAAGGTAAATATATTATTATCTTGAAAATAAAATACTTAAGATGCGAGTGGAAAATGTGTTTCCAATCATAATAAAACCATGATTTCGAACTTATCCGATTTGCTTTAAGGTGGTATCGGGGTCATTTTTTTTTTAAATTACTTAAATTTTTACTCCTAACTTAAATTTTATGATTAAACACAACATAAAACTAGAAACAGCATATAAAATATAAGCATCTGATAATTCGTTCATTGCTTAGCTAGAAAAATAAGGTAAAAATTACAGTAACATATGCCGATACGCAGAATGATATAACTCCAAAAGTAATCATTATATCTCTGTTTTGTAAATTTGATAATGTTTATAATGAAATTCTTCAGGGAATAGACTATTATCATTTTGATTACATATATATCTCTTAAGTTAGGGAACTCGATTACAACATTTTGAAAAGTTCCCCAAACTTTTGCGCAAGTCATGAATTAAAAAACTGTAAATCAGAAAATAATTAATATTTAACCATGGCTGAAGTCTATTCCCTGTATATATATTTATGCAACATGCCTACAAAATTTCAAAGCATTTGAACTTTAACTTTTTGAGTTATGCTACTTTGCTTAAAGCAAAAACATGTAAACATCAGTTTTGAGAAAAATGGCAAAATAACTTTATGTACATGAACTACAGCTGTGTAGTAATATAAGACATAACTCCAGTTCTAAATTACTTAGAAACAAAATTTTAACAGAATTTGAAAGAAAAAAGTTTAGACTACCTCCAATACTAGACCAAAATTGAAACCGATATTTTGACCAAAATTCATGTTTTAAAGGTCGGCAGATACTTTAAGTGTGTTCGTTTGTTCTTACAATAACTTCAATAGACCAATTAATGACCTTAATACTGATCAACTTGGATTTGAATATAGAAAAGTGCAAAAGTTAAGAATGTATGGAAAATTATAGTGTAGATATACTGAAATCGCTTTCGAAAAACAAGCCAAGTCAAGCCATGACCGATTTAACATGCACCATCCCCCTTTGTACACCACGGTCTTTGATTGGATTCGTACCCGGTTGCTAATCCGTTACTCTTCCAACCGGGCTACCGCGATTTCGAAATCTGGACAGCCTTTTCTAGAGGTTTTAGGTCATTCTATTTAGCAGTGGTAAAGCGTACTCGGACGTCCGATTGTGTTTCACCAAACAAAGCACAAAGCCCCATTATCTGCAATTAAAATGTTTAAAATTACAACAAAGTTATCGGAAGCGTCGAGATGTAACGGATCCCAAATTGCAAATGCAACATCCTTGTTTCCAAATCGGGGGATTTTACACGGAATCTGTTCACCTGATTTTATTTTACAACCGACTAATGCGGTCCGAAAGCAAGGCAATTAAGCCCCATGCTTGGAATACTTTAGAATTAGCAGGCACGGAAAAAAATACCCAGTCAATCTAACTCACACAGAAAAGAGAACTAAATGATCTGGACGATTGTTTCTCAAATAGATGCCCCAGAACTTTTTTTAATTCGAGATTAAATTCGAACGCTTCTCGGATCTCCGGGAGGGAGACTTTAATTAAAGGAATTTGGGAGAAATTTTCTTCCTTCTCATTTGCCTTGCAAATTACTATCTGATTTTGTTAGGGACTGCAGTGCCAGACATCTTTCTTCTGATTACCTTTGCGATTAGAAGATGGGGTTGTAGAGAAAAAAGGAATGGAAGAAGCGAACAAAAAGTTCGCGGCAATTAATGCCGGTGGAATGTTGGAAGTCATCAGGAGGGGAAATGATTCGGGAACAAAGAATGGTAAAATATTTTATTGGAATCTAATTCCTTTTTTTGCCGCTGTGGGCTTACTGTGAGTAACCAGAGAAGTGAAAAATACTGTGAAACGTGTTTATATTTTGGAGATGTTTACAAATGTATCTGGTTTGTATGTACTCATTATAAGAAGAATGTGTGAATTAAAATGATTGTTCTACACCGAGGCTTTTTAGCTGAAATTTTGTTATTTTTTCATACCATTAATTTTTAAGACGTTTTGTTTCGTTTGCAGAAAAAAATAGGTTTCTGGTAGGGAGATAGTTGAATTATCATCGCACGGTGCCAATAACAACGCATTGAATTTTGGAAGCATTGACAAATGCGATGTTAAATTTTCACTATCAATGCAAAGCCGTGGATTGTTGTGGTAGGTAGTTATTTTAATTAACGTCGCACTTGAGCAAGACTATGAGCTATTGAGGTCGGTCCGGGATCAATCCCGAACGGAAAGATTCGAGGATAACACCACGTAATTTTGGACCACGTTCAGATGACAAGGTAACGTCTGAGCTGGCACCTCATTCTCCAAGCGTAAACACCACGCCAACATCAGGACATTTGAGGCCACGACAGATTTAAAGTGCACCAGCCGCCTTTGAGATTGTTGTGGAATCTGATCAGAGAAAAATGAATCGAGAAAATAAGAATGGTAAAATATTTTACTGGAATATAATCTTTTTTTGTTTTGTCTCTGTGAAGCTTACTGTAAGGAACAGCAAAAGTGAAAAATAGTGTGAAATATGTTTATGCTTTTGGAGATGGTTACAAATGTACTTGTTGGTAGGTACTCATTATAAGAAGAATGCGTGAATTAAAAGGATTGTAGTACACCGAGGATTTGAGCTGAAATTTTGTTACTTTTCACACTATAAATTTTTAAGAGGCTGTTTTGTTGGTAGAAAATTTAGGTTTCTGGTAGGTAGGTAAGTAGGCAGTTGAATTATTGTCACACGGGACCAATGACAACGCTTAACATTTTGGAAGCATTGACAAATGCGATGTTAAGTTTTCAAGTTCAATGCTATGTCGTGGATTGTTGTGGAATCTGATCAGAATAGAATGAATCGGGAAATTAAGAATGGTAAAATATTTTACTGGAATATAATATTTTTTTGTTTTGTCTTTGTGAAGCTTACATTGAGGAACCACAGAAGTGAAAAATATTATTAAACGTGTTTATATTTTGGAGATGTTTACAAATATATGTATTAATTACAAGTAGAATGCATAAATTCTCAGTTAAAAGATTGAATTAAATGTATTGCTTTATATCAAATATTGGGTTTTTTATCTGAAATTTTGTTATTTCGGATACCATTAATTTTTAAATGTTTGTTTTTTTCTTTTGTCTCTGCGGAGCTTACTGTATAGAACCAGAAAAGGGAACTAAAAAATATTGCGAAACGTGTTCATACTTTTGGAGATGTTTACAAATGTACCTGGTTGGTATTTACTCATTACAAGAATAAGGTGTGAATTTCCAGTTGAAAGATTGAATTAAATGATTGTTCTACATTGAATATTAGGGCCTTTTAGCTGAAACTTGGTTATTATGAATACCACTAGTTCTAGGATGGTATGCTAGTTGAATTTACGTCACACTAGAACTACCCAACGGGTAATTGGCGACGCACCGGAGAGTGGTAAGTAGACTGAGCGATGTTATAGAGAGGAGCTTCAAAAAGTGTGACCAACATTTCGACTAGTAGTCACGTGAGTGATCTGTAAAAAATTGACTTGTTTGGCCTATTTGGCATCTTATTCCCTCATTTGGCGATATAACATCTAATGACAGGGTACGTGTCCGAAATCGCATTTCTATGGAGTGGGGACAGAATTGGTAAAATCGCCGAAGTCTACTACTATATAGCGCGGACCAATCATATGATGAATCAATGGATGATCGCCTTCTCCGCTCCGTGGACCAATCAGATTATGAATGTTCGTTTCCAACCGACAGACGAAAGTAGTCTAAGGGTCACTTTACTACTAGTTTTGGTCATGCATTTTGGCAAATAAAAAGGATACCATTGCTCTCTCTACTTTTATATTTTTTATATGAGGGTAATTTTGATCCACTTTCAGATGACGAATTAATTTTAAGAGTTTTGGTTTTGATGGAAAAAATTTGATCTTACGATTTTTTGGAAGCATTGACAAATTCGATATAGTACGTTTGTATACAATGCCAATTCGAAGATTGTGGCGGAATGTCCCCAGGATAGAATGATACGGAAAATTAAAAATGGTAAAAGAAATTATATTGGAATCTAATCTTTCTTAGTTGTTCTCACCGTGGAACCGCAGAATGAGAACTAAAAAATTATACTAAATGTAAAAAACCTATGGAAATGGTTACAATTGTATATTTGGATAGTAAGTATTCATTGAAATTATGAAGTTTGAATTAAAAAGATTGGATACAAATGTTCGCTTGACGTTAGGATTTGGGCTTCTTGGCTGAAAGTTTAATTTTGCATGCCATTTAATATTTCATTGGAAAAAAATACTCTTACATCTTGGAAACTATGAGAAATTTGATATTTCAATTCCTTATCCAATACCAAGAGGTATATTGTGACGAAATCTAATTAGAATAAAATACTTTTTGGGAAATTACGAATGGTAAAATATTTCATTGGAATCTAATCTCCTTTTCTCTAGTATCAAGGGAAGTTATGCTTGAGAACCGATCTGGGAAAGGAAAACATTTTCTGTATATATTTATACATTTGGGAGTGTTTACTGATGTATTTGTCTGGTATATACCCAATTAGACTGATCGTATCTTTTTCATACTAGAAAATTTCAATAATATTCGTATTGAATCGAGGATTTTGAATGTTTAGATTAGGGGTCGCCAAACGTCATCTACCACTTCAAGAGTTTCTGGACATTTTATCAACCCCTCTATTTTAATATTACGCAATTATAATATGACAAGCAAAAAACACGCTTGTGTGAGTTTTTAGACAGTTTATTTTATAGTACAGTGTTTATTGTATGCTTACTATAGTATATATCAGCGTTTCTCAAACTGTGCTCCGCAAAACAATTCCCAATGCTCCGCGAAAAGGTAGGACATGTTTAAAATTAAAATTAACAGGATTCTCCGCATACGACGCTACTAAAACAAAATACAGATCACGTCTCAATGCAGAGCAAGATATTCAGTTGCAACTATCCGAAATTCAGCCAGATATAATCTCATTGTGCAAATCAAATCAGCCTCATCCTTCTCATTATATTTCTGTTTCACGAAACCTAGTAAAAATTTGTAACAAATGGTAATAATGCCAAATTAATAAAATAACAAATTGTGGATCTGCAATATTTGCCCTGAATTTATTTTCAAATATTTTTTTCATGTGTGTTTTCCGTCTGCAATGGTAAATTAGTGCAGAAAAAAAAATTAAACGGTGAAATCTAATATCCTGCAAGCTTAAATGACGAAACTATCTTGTATCGTTAATGCTATTTTGTCGTTCTATTTAATAAATACAGTATATAGCTGCGAGATAAAATTTAGTGCTCCGCGTTGAATTTCCAATTTCAAAGCTGCTCCGTGACTGAAAAAGTTTGAGAACCTCTGGTATATATCATTATATTAACTTGACGTCAAAGGGATATGTTTTTGTTTTCTTAACATTACATATTGGAAAGGAGGGATAAATAATGTATAAAATATAATTTAGATAACACGATAACAATAATACAATCTTTCTTATATACATACGTATAAATGAAAATAAGACTTAACTTAGTATATAATTTACTAACGTTGTCAATGTGGAGTGTGTGCTTCGTGACTCTTGACAAGATTAGCAATGTTGGGATCAAAATGAATAAGTTTCGGACTTATACCGCCACGAAATTCTATATTCACTGTTAATTGCGTTAACATTCAGGATGGGGGGCAATCCAAGTTAACCGAATTAAATATTACCCTAATAATGATGACTTATTTTTTTTATATCGACGCCCAATCAATCCCTAACTATGTTATATCGAACCCTGAGTCACTAAAGTGGGGTTGACACCGACCACTTTAGTGACCTCTGGTTTAGACGAATCTTCAAATTTTGCTTGCCATTTCCTTGAAAAAAGTTTGACATAAATTACTTTAAAGTAGCGAAATGAGAAAGGTAAATAAATAATTTAAAGTTTTGGAAAATATGGAATTTGATATTATCCCTATTCAATTTGAGTACATTGTTACGAAAACTGTTCACAATCCGAAGAGAAAATGATTTCCAGAGTGGTAAGATTTTATTAGATTCAAATCCTTCTTCTGATCAATAAGTACCTTATTAGGTTGGTTGATTAAAGTTTTAATGGCACGCAAGACCATGTTTGGCCATGCTGCGCCAGACACAAGACATAGAATAACAAGACACACACAATGAAAGTTTTTATGGACAAAAGAAATACACCCTGGGAGGAATGCACCTGACAGGAATCGAATCATACAACTAGAATGTTGCTAGAGCAGTGGGCATAACCCACTGAGCATAGACGGACCCAAGTACCTATTAGGAGGTTGGTGTTTGATTGTTTGTGTTCGAGTTTTATGGTATAAGGGTCATATATTTGGCCAAGCTACGCACACAATATAATGAGGGAGGAAGAAAAGCAAAAGGCAGGAAAAGCGAAGGAATAACGAAAGGTTGGAAAGATCACACGGGTACATAAGGATTGTGATGCCCGTACACACATAAAGATGTGCATCTGAGAGCATCTTACTAGGAAGAGCCGAAAACAGAAAATAAATATGTTTGAAAATAATATTTGTACAGTTAAAAGTGTTGTGAAATGTATCTAGATGGTATATTCTTAATATGAGACGAAGAATGCATGCATTTGGAACTAGAATTAAGCAATAATGTTTATTTTGCATAAAGGATTTTTACTTGATTGGTGTTACAATTAAATCTTTCACATTTTGAGTCTTATTCCTTTCAAAAGAGGTTTGAGTTTGTTAGAATAGATTTTTGAAATGTTTCATTTGAAAAAAGTCAAGATTATAGCTTCGTACGTAAGGTCGAGAGGTAAATGAACTTAACCTACCAAGTAATTTCGACGAAAAAACCTCTTTAGGAAATATTTAAATTTTGATATTTATAGGTATACAAAACTTTTATTGGGGTAACACGATACCAAAAGGGCTGACAGAAGGATGCTATGATACCAGAAGTCAAATACGTTTTAATAATATTAACTGAGATTAATAGAATCCTAACCTCCTTTTGGGTCTACTTATGAGTTGGGTTGCTAAGTTTTATGCAGTTATATTTGACCTAGTTGCGGCAGACACAAGACAGACAATGTCAAGTAATGTACATACGCATGTTGCTAAGTTTTATGGCGCTATATTTGACCTAGTTGCGGCAAACACAAGACAGACAATGTCAAGTAATGTACATACACATGCTGCTAAGTTTTATAGCGCTATATTTGACCTAGTTGCGGCAGACACAAGACAGACAATGTCAAGTAATGTACATACACATGTTGCTAAGTTTTATGGTGCTATATTTGATCTAGTTGAGGCAGACATAAGACAGACAATGTCAAGTAATGTACATACACATGTTGCTAAGTTTTATGGCGCTATATTTGACCTAGTTGCGGCAGACACAAGACAGACAATGTCAAGTAATGTACATACACATACAAGGAAAGTTTTTACTGACACAGAAGAGAGAAATATGCCCAGGGAGGAATGCACTTGACAGGAATCGAACCTGTGCCCCCTACAACTCGAAGGTGGCTAGTGCCCACTGAGCCGCAAGTCGTGTCCAGTGAGAACTCGAAAACAAGCTACTCCTATATTGGGCCGCGATAGTCCGGTTGGAAGAGTAGCGGATTATCGAAAGGAGGATGATAATCCGCTGGGATTAGCATCCCAGGGAGGAATCGAACCTGCACCACTAAGAACTCACAGGTTGCTAGAGCAGTGGGCGAACCCACCGAGTCAAGGTGGCTCCAGCGAAACGGAAGAGAAACATTAAACAGAATTCTCCGTTTCGTTTCGCAGCTTGTCGGAAGTTAGAGAAAGATAAATATATTCAAGAAACAAATATACGGAAAACAAAACCAAATAAAACAAAAAAGGAACAATAACAAAAAAGACCAACAAAAAAAGCAAAAATCCACCAAAACATCCCTCTTTAAAAGAAGTCTCACAAAAGCGAGCGAAGGTAGCAAAAAAAAAACGAACAAACCCGGCGGAAACGCAACAGAGAACGAAACTGCTAAAATAAATGGAACCTGGGGAGCATGAAAAGAAGTGAAGAGGGGGAACGCCAGAGAAACCTGCGGCAACTTTTCACATTCGCCCCATTCTGTTCCACCCCCGTTTACCAAATAATTACACCCATTTGTTTCTGCTCCTATTTCTTGAGGTACGACAGTCCCTGAAAACTGCTGATTCCGTTCTTTAATTGCGCAGCATGGCTTCAGATGCATTAGTGCTGGCGTTTATTTATGGGCTAAACACCGTGTTTAAGGTGTGTCCTGCGCTTTGTTGAGGGAGAAAAATCGGAATGGAGTTACCTCCTGCAGAGACTTTGGGTTGTGAGACCTGCAATTGGGTTTTTTTCTTTAATTTTTTGCGAGAAGGTGGAAATGTTCGACTTAATTTAAGATGTTTGTTTATATATGTTTTCCTTGATTGTCAGGCTTAGCTTGTTGCTTTACGGTACGGTCACCTTCTGCAACACGTTGGAAGGGGAAAATAGATGTTTACACTTATTGCAATGGATTTTGCGCGTTAATTTTTATTTGTTTATACGGACGCTCGAAACGACTTTTTGAGACACGGTGGAACTGTTTTAACTTAATTTAAATCGAGATGTTTGTTTATATATAGAACTCTTATTTGTTGTAAAAGAGATACAAAGAGCCTTTCTTATAAAACCTTTAAAACCTTAAAAAAATTGATTTTCCATTTTTGATCTATTTAGATAGTTTGAAATGTTCTGATTCTGGTAAAAAAAACGCATGAAAAAATTCGCATTCGTTCGTTCGTAATGAGGATTTTTCGAACACACCTATTTTTATTTTCAGCTGTTCGTTTGTTTACGTTTCTTAGTTTTGGTTTGGAATTATGCTGTTAATTTTTTTCCTAAGTTTTAATAATAATATTTTCATAGTAACAAATATAAGCAGAATATGTACTACCCAACTCTTTCATTTCACAAATCTATTTGTTTGCTTGAACGCACATGAATACTAAAAATAACTATTTCAACTTTAATTGCATTTATCTCAGAATGGTAATTTTCAAGCTTGCGCGCACTATAATTCTGCAACTAATGAATGCAGACTCCTGAAATTTTGAATGAAAATAGATTATCAAGAGGGCTTCAAAATGAAACCAAAATTTTACTCAAAAGCTAAAAACATATTAAAAAATTTTGATATAGTATGAGCGAAAATTTGGAAAAAATTAATGAAGCGAAATATTAATTGATTGTTATATTTTTGTGTTACTTAACTACTATTTTTTGGTTTTAATTTAAAATAAAAGCATTGTGTTACTCATATCAGCCATTAGTTTTATAGAAAATGCACAGGATGACTCAGAATGTTGCTCACAAGTTATGCTTGTAAAAAAGTATGTTAAAAAATGACCTTATGTAAATTCTAGTAAAATATTATTTAATTTTTAAAAATCAAACCAATTTTTCTGCATTGTGTAGTATAAAGTATAAATAAACCCTGCAAAAAATTTCATTATGATACACATAAAACTTTTGGTGATACAGTTTATCGAAATTGGTCTATTTTACCTGCTGATTTGTATGCTTAAAGGAACTGTGCCCCCTTAATAATTAAATATGTTTGTTTACAATGGATGGGGGAAATTATTAACAGGGTATGATTACATCCTTCGTCGCATTAGTCATGATTGTAAGCCACATTTAGAGTCTTCCTCCGTCTCTCTCTCTCTCTCTGGTCAGATCTCTGAAAACTGCTTAGATTATCGGTCGGTCGCATCATGTAATGACGCTCGATCTCCTGCGATGTTAATATACATATTAGTGCCGCCTTGTCGCTGTTGGAAAAGTAACGGATTATCAGTCGGAAGGTTGTGACTTCGAAACTATGTTCAACAAAAGACCATCATGTACAAAGGGGATGGTGCACTTTAAATCTGACGTGGCAGATTGGTGTTAAAACCTACCGAGTGGTGGTAAGACCTACCGAGCCACGATCGCCCCAGAGATGGTAGATAGTTGAATTTAAGTCGCAACGGACTATTGACCGAAGGCCCGGAATATATTCTTTACCCTTCAAGCGTTTCAACGAGATATCTCGATCAAGATCTGGTCAATTTTGCTAAGAACGAGATATACCATTGAGACAAAACTGCCCTATTACTCCAAAGGAAAATGAAGAAACAAGTAGGTAAATCAAATTGATCCTTGCCTTGAAATGGTGACAGTTTGGAACAGGTTTTTGCACCGGAGGCGAGCTACTACATGACAGTTTTAAACCCAAAGATAAAGGAGGGTTAACCTTTCAAAGTCGCTCACAAATAGTATACACTATATGGACAAAAGTATTTGGACACATGTTTTTCAGAAAAAGTGCTTTATTATTCTATTTAGTAACGGGTAGGCCCTCCTTTTGCTTGTATTACAGCTGCAACACGTCGACGCATACTTTCCACAAGTTCTCTATAAGTCTGGGCAGGAATTGCTCGCCATGCCTCTTGTAAGGCTGTGGGAAGAGACTGCTGTGAAGATGGGCGTGCGTGGCGGTGTCGTACCCGTCGCTCCAGTTCGTCCCATAAGTGCTCGATCGGATTGAGATCGGGGCTCTGAGCAGGCCAGTCAAGCAAACTCACCTTATTTTACGGAAACCAGTCCAGCGCACGTTTTGCGGTATGACATGGATCCTGTTGGAAGAAATAACCATCATCGCCGTAGTATTACCATTGTGTAGGCAAGGCCGAATTATACAAAATGTCCAATTACACGTCAGCGTTCATGGTACCAGGTACGTAAAGCAATGGGCCGAGTCCTAACCAAGAAAAACAACCTGATTTTCTGCAGTGTCCAAATACATTTGTCCATATAGTGCATTAACCCTAGTTGGGTTCTCACGCATATGTGGTCTGCATGTTGCAGTCTTCCTGCCTGACTTTTAACAATTTTGACCTTCATGACGAAAAGAATGTTTCCTAGGATACTTTCAACCAACATATATAATTCGGTCCTTAAATATGATTTCGGAAATCTCGTGCCGCTCAGAGGGTTAATGTCTAATAGGGTGGTTGGTTAGTTGCGTTGAGTTGCATGGCGCAAAGGCCATATTTGACCAAGATGTGTCAAACAGCTCGCAAAGATGCGCAATGTCAATAATTGAAAAACACAAGGAAGTAAAGTTTAATTGACTAAGAATAGAGAAATACACAAGGGAGAAGTTGAACCCATCAGGAATCGAATCTGAACCACCTACAAGAGTAGGGTTGCATCTCAGGTGTTGACTTCGTCATCTGTAGTACATTACACTATGGCAGGTAGGTATTTTAATTAACGAAAGGAAAGATCCGAGGAGAACACCACGTAATTACTAACTCAGCTGACAAACCTACTGAGCCGCATGCCCGATTAAACTGCGATGTAGGTAGGTATTTAATTAACGTCGCACTAAAGCAACGCAACTGGCTATTGGCGATGGTCCGGGAAGGTAGGTAATGGTAATTAACCAACGTCACACTAGAGCAACACAACGGGCTATTGGGGACGGTTCCGGACCAATCACGAAGGAAAAGGTTCAAGGACAACACCATGTAATTTTGAACCATGGTCGTATGAAGAGGCAACACCTGAGTTGGCACCCCTCTCCAAAATTCCACACCACTCCAACGTGAATTTAGTGCGATGAAAAATATTGTTATCATGTCTCTTTGCCACTAATATAATTGTTCTCTTGGAAAAAAAATTGCTCCAATGCGATGTTAATTAAAAATACCTAAAATACCAGAAAAAGTCGTGGTTCAAAATTATGTGGTGTTGTCCTCGGGTCTTTCCCTTTGGGATTGATCCCAGACCGTCACCAATAGCCCGTTGTGTTGTTCCAGTGTGACGTTAATTGAAATACACCCCCCAGAAAAGTCTGTTTTGAAACAGTTTTTATCTACTTGTTTGTCTAGATTGTTGATAGCATTTACTTATATGTTTTCGATACTCAGAAATGCTATTTACTTTCAAATTTTCTCGTCAATAATTAGACAAAGAAGTAAAGATTTTGTAACCTGCTGCAGTTAGAAAATGAAAATGTTTGGGTCAAGCTTATGATAAACGGCTTTATTATTAGTATATGAATAAATTAACGGTACAAAATACATTAGTCAATTAATTATCTCCAACCTATCTATGTCATTTACATTTCGAAACATTTTTATTGCTCAAAACAGAATTCCAAATGTTCTATATATACTCCAAACTACTGTGACTGTCAAATTAAATTTGAATATTTATGCACAGGAAGCCTTTCATGATAAGAAACAGAACGGCAATACATAATAATTCTCGATCCTCAAGTGATGTTAAGCATAACAAATGCCTTAAATTAAAACCTTATAATTAGCAATTGTCAAACTATGTCCTCTAAGTTTATTACTTACTATTCAAAACTAAACACTAGTGATCAATTACCATTGTATTATACTAGACTGTTTGACTTCTATAAATATTCATCTGCATTAATTTTATACTAGACTACATTAAGTTAAATAACGACTCGTGAGCTATACTTCGCTGGTCGAATTGTTAATGTATATACCTTCATATTTATTTATTTGAGGATAACGACATCTAGGAGGCATTTCAATTAACGTCACACTGGAGCAACACAATGGGCTATTGGTGACGGTTCGGGATTAATCCCAAAGGGAAAAATCCGAGGACGACACCATGTAATTTTGAACCACGGTCAGATGACGAGGCAACACCTGAGCTGGTACCCCACGTGACATCTAGGTACTTGAATCCAAATGTTTCCGTCAAAAGGGTATTAAATAGGAAATGGAATCAGACATTAACATTTATTTTTCAATTTAATCACCCTTTATTTTAAATCTCCAAATAGTTTCGACGAGATATCTCGTCCATCAAGATTTAACCAATATTATCTCGTCATCGAGGTATTGTCGATTTTTTGACGATGAAATAAGTTGGGATTTTATAAGTAAGGCTGTAGCCTTACATATTACCAAATGTTGTCCTCGCTGGTTCAGTTTACCTTAAAATAAGAAAATTATTGAATCTCCAAGTGATTTCGACGAGATATCTCGTCATTCAGAATACCTCGTTATCAAGATATTCGTTTGATGGTGGCATGATTAAGGTCTGGTCAGTATTTCTCTAGTAACAAGATACCTCATCCATCAGATCTGGTCAGGTTTGGCAATTACGATATACCTCATCAAGACAACCATCAGATAGGTTAAGGCAATTTAACCCTCCTGGTGGTTTATCTTCGCATCGAAAGATACTGTTGTGGCAAGTTTGTGGAAAAACCTGTTCCAAACTGTTACTTCTAGGTAAGGAACAATTAGTTTTGTCCACTTGGTTTAATTCCCCTTCGATTAATAGGGCAGTTTTGTCTCGACAAAATATCTCGTTTTTAACACAATTCATCAGATCTTGGACGATATATCTCGTTGAAACTCTTGGAGGGTTAAAATCGTATAACTAAATTTTCTATATCACTAAAATTTAATCTGAATTTATGTCTCAAAGGGACTAAGACTACAGAAAGTACTTCAATTTTTCTCAAAGCAAATCCTTCTTTGAAAACACAAAAATGAATTTGAAAATTGAATTCTCGGCGATACTAAGTACAATGTTGTGCGACAATACTTCTTGACGCTGGCTGGACTTCAACTGCTGCTAGAGACGCATAAGTTTAACTGCACTTCATCGAAACATAGATGGAGAAGACAGACCTATCACACAATTCATGTTCCATTCGGCCAGAAAGGTTTGAACCTTAATACGTATTTGTACGTACCTTGAACGTTTTGTCTCAAAAAAGTTACATCTTCAATGCTCTTTTCATTTGATAGTTCGATCTACTATCAAATGAAATTTTTCTTTACCAAATCTACGATAATGGTAAAGAAAACAGGTTTGGGGAATTAATTAAAAGGGTGGATCAAGTTGTTATTGGAGCTCTCATTGTGGGAAATTTTCTTACAAAGCAGAATGTCAATCGAACAGGTAGGGTAGGTAGTTGAATCAATGTCGCATTGGAGCAAGACACCGGGATGTTGGCGATGATCCGAGATGAATGCTGAAGAGAAAGATCCCAGGACAACACTTCATGATTTTGATCCACGGCTAGATGACGAGGTCAACATCTGACCTGGCACCTCACGCTCTAAACTTCCATACCTCGTCAACATAAGAACATTTGAGATCATGACAAATTTAACACGCACCAGCCCCCACATACTCGACGTCATGGGTTCGATTCACTTTCGAACTTGCAACCCTAATCCGCAATTCTACCCATCAGGCTATCGCGATCTCAAGTGTTGAAATATCTGTTCATTACATTTAATTGTGATGCTCTAGAAGTACTTGGTGTTATAATAATGCTCCCATCATAAAATCGTTAAAAAAGTACAATTACTGCTCTATAACTACTACAGAACTTGCGTAGGTAGAGAAATAAACAAAAGTCCAGTGTATTTGGGCCGCGGTAGCCCGGATGGAAGAGTAACGGATTAGGAACCGGAGGATTGCGAGAACGAATCCAACCAATGAACATTGTGTACGAAGTGGGCTGGTGCTCGTTAAATCTGTCGGGACCTCAAATGTCCTCACGTTGTCGTGGTGTGGAAGTTTGGAGAATGGGGTGCATAACTCAGATGTGACCCCGTCATCTGACCGTGGTTCAAAATTACGTGGTATTGTCCTCGGTCCTGTCCCTTCGGGTTTGATCCCGGACCGTCGCCAATAGTCCTTTGTGTTACTCCATTGAGGCGTTAATTAACTACTTATATACCCATATTTGGCCAAGCTGAGCCAAACACAAGGACTACAGTTTCAATTAAACGTACATACAGGCGCAAAGAAACCGTTACTGACAGAGGGGAGAAATACACCACGGAGGAGTCGAAACTGTGCCGACTGCAACTCGCAGTTTCTAAAATCAATGGGCCAAACCACTTAGCCATAGACACTTACAGCCATCGCCAATAGCCCTTTGCGTTGCTCCAGTGCGACGTTAATTAAAATGCCTACCTACCATAGTGTACTATACTGCAGATGACGAGGTCAACACCAGAGCTGCAACCCTACTCTTCTAAACTTCCACACCACGCCAGCGACAGATTTATCATGGACCAACCCACCGTATACGACTGTTTTCTTTTGGATCGACTTGCGAAATTTCAACTCTCCGGTTGCTAATCCACTACCCTATCAACCAGGCTATCGCGGCGCCAGATTTTATCAATGAAATAATACTTATGCATTACATTTAGTTTTACGATGTTTAAGAAGTACAGTTATGCCTTGAGATACGAGTATAATGCATTCCATGGCCGAGCCCGTAAATCAAAATGCTCGTATCTCAAATCAATTTTCCCCATTGAAATTAATTGAAATGAGATTAATTCGTACCAGCACCCAAATAACCACTCCAATTTTTTATAATAATGTATTTATAATGAACAAATATTGTAGCTGGAGTTATAGGGGTCTTTATCGAGTCCTGCTTCAGAATAGTGTATATCGTAGTAGTAGTGCGATCGTACTGCGTTGCCAAGTCTATTACTCTTACGCCTTGCTCATGTTTGTCTATCATCTCACTCTTTAATTCCATGGATATTACCTGTTTCCTTTTCTCACCACTGTTCTTTACACTCACCTTCTTTGGACTCATGGTTATACGAAAAAAATAGCTAAATAACTGTAAATACACCGTTTTTCCGTTTTCAGAATTGACGCATCTGGTCGGAGAAAAGAAAAATGAAAAAAAATTAGGGAACTCTGGCCTCCTTGTGGTAGTTGACAATAAATGTCAAACCAAATTAAGAAATTGATTGATTTTTTTGACAGACGTTAACTGTCATCAGGTGAGGTAAACATGTGAACTGAACGACGCGCAAGACTCAGGAATTTGAGCGGGGTAGTTGTTGTGACGTCAACGAAGCAGCTCGTATCTCAAATTCTGGCTCGTAACTCAAGGCAAAAAATCGACCTAGTGACGGCTCGTATGTCAAAAAACTCGAATATTGGGGCACTCGTTTCTCAAAAAACTGGTATGCTGGGGCACTCGTTTCTCAAAAAACTCGTATGGTTGGGCACTCGTATCTGAAAAACTCGTATGTTGGGACACTCGTATCTAAAAAAACTCGTATGGTTGGGCACTCGTATCTAAAAAAACTCGAATATTGGGGCACTCGTTTCTCAAAAAACTCGTATGTTGGGGCACTCGTATCTCAAAAAACTGGTATGCTGGGGCATTCGTTTCTCAAAAAACTCGTATGGTTGGGCACTCGTATCTAAAAAAACTCGTATGTTGGGGCACTCGTATCTAAAAAAACTCGTATGGTTGGGCACTCGTATCTAAAATATCTAGAATATTGGGGCACTCGTTTCTCAAAAAACTCGTATGTTGGGGCACTCGTATCTCAAGGTTTGAAATTATAATGTTCTTACAACATTATATTAAAAATAAATACATAAAGTACTCTGTAACTGGTACAGAAGTAAGCGAAAGTCCATAGTGCACTCCACTATAGTAGATTCCCTTTCAGAAACAAATCGATGGACACAATCAACCGGATATTGCGATCCTAAGAGGGAAATGAGAATTCCAAAGCTCCAGTAATTAACGGAGGATTAGTCGGGGGAGCGTCCTGGATTATGGATGAAGAAATGCAGACAAAAAGAAAGAGAAAGGAAGAGGAACCCGAACTCCCTCATGAAAAAGACAAGGCGTATGGGTAAGACTATTTAGGATGTTGCTCAACGGATACGATTCGAAATGAGCTCTATTTTTGATGTGTTGCAATTCTATAAGAAGTTAAGTATACGGTGGGATTTTCAAGAAGTGGTGTGTTTTGTTTCTAATTACGAGGGGTGTTAATAAAATTCTGGGGAGTTATTTTTTGTTTCAAATATTTTTGGCTTTTATTATGTTGTAATTTTCAATATAATTTACGTTTAACCCCTTTGTTAATCAAGGGTCTTTTTTAACCTTCCTAGTGGTTTTGACGAGATATCTGGTCCATCAAGATGTGTTCAATTTCGCTAATGGCGAGATATCTCGTCATCAACATAGTGCCGATTGTTTGACGATGAAGAGATCAAGATCTGGTCAGTTTTCTTCCAATACGAGAGATATCACTTCCATCAAGATCTGGTCAGTTTTGCTAATGACGAAATGCCTCATCGAAGCAACCATCCGGAGCGTTAGGGTCTGGTCTATTTTAGAAATGATGAGATACATTATCGAGACAAAACTACCCCAATTACTCCAAGGGAATGAAGATTCAAGGGGACAAAACATATGGTTCCTTGCTTAGAAGTGGTGGCAGTTGGAACAGGTTTCTGCATCAGAAGCTGGCCACTACATTGCAGTTTTAGACGCGAAGGTAAACCCCCAGAAGGGTCAAAACATCGTGGATCCTCCCCTCTTAATGACATCTCTGCGCTCTCAGTTTTATAATAGCTGATTGACAATATTCAAAAACGCGCCAATTAAGCGCTTCCTCGCCAAACAATGTGACCCACAGGAAATCTCACGGCGAGACTTGAAAATGTTTAATCGCAGCCAGGACTCAATAATCCAAGACAATGATTTAAGACTCGGGCGTTGGAAGTACAATAAAGGTACGCAATGAGGCCGGAGAGGGGGTTGGTGGAAGGGGTTTTTTTCTTAAGTGATGCCATTCTCCTCATCCCCTTTTCTCCAAAACCTCCCATTACAACCCCTCGCGGACAGCAGGATGATTTGCAGTACCAATTAAGAGGTTGGCTGCAGAAATCGTTTTTTGATAGCAAATCGTTGCTTTGAGTTTTTTTCTGATTTGGCTTTAAGTTCAGTGAAATGGTGGTTTTTATGTAGTGCAAGGGACTCTTCTTTTGTAATTTTAACGATTGAGAATTCTTTGGGATTTCGTTGCGTTTAATGATATTTACGGTTGACACGGATATGCTGCATACCTTATTTGCTTATTTTGAAATGGTTTGGTTGTTTGGTTTTGTGTTTTATGGCGCATGGAACATATTTGGCAAAGCTGTGCAAAGAATTGTAGGTTGGTTTACTTTAGCTTATTGGGGTTTTATGGCGCAAGGGCCATGCTGCGCCATACACTACATACAATATCAAGTAATAGACATACACAATGAAAGGTTTACTGACACAGAAGAGAGAAATACACCAAGGGAGGAATACACCTGGAAGGAATCGAACCTGCGCCACCTGCAACTCGGAGGTTGCCAGCGCAGTGGGCATACCCGCTGAGCCCTGACGCCCCCCCCCCAAAGATGGTAGGTAGTTGAATCTCAGTCGCAATGGAGCTACACAACGGGCTATTGCCAACGGTCGGGGGTCCATCACGAAGGGAAAGATCCGACGACAGCACCACGTAATTTTGAACCACGGTCAGATGACGAGGTAACACCTGAGCTGGCTCCCCACTCTCCAAACTTCCACACCATCAACGTGAGTACATTTGAGGCCACGACAGATTTAACGTGGACCAGCCCCCTTAGAACACGACGGTCTTTGGTTGGATTCGAATTCACAACCCCCCACTTGCTAATTCGTTACTCTTCCAACCGGGCTACCGTGGCCCTCATTTGTTTAGGATTGAACAGGGATATCCGAAAACAAAGCGAAAGTCAAGTGGTGAAGACAGGAACAGGCGATGAGGGTTGGACCTTGAAAAGGTTATTAACCTTATCGGTGGATATATCGACATTAGCAAAAGTGACCAGATCTTGATGGACGCGATATATCGCCAATAGAATTAAACTGACTTGATATTGATCTCGTGATCATAAAAAAATTAGCAATATTTTAATATTGAGAAAACTCGTCATTAATGAAATTCGTCAGTCAATTATAGTCGTTTAACCCTTCTGGTGGTTGTTTCGCCGAGGAATCTCGTCATTAGCAAAATTTACCAGAACTTTATGGACGAGGTATTTCGTTATTGGAAGAAAACTGACCAGAACTTTATGGACGAGGTGTTTCGTTATTGGAAGAAAACTGACCAGAACTTTATGGACGAGGTATTTCGTTATTGGAAGAAAACTGACCAGAATTTTATGGACGAGGTATTTCGTTATTGGAAGAAAACTGACCAGAACTTTATGGACGAGGTATTTCGTTATTGGAAGAAAACTGACCAGAATTTTATGGACGAGGTATTTCGTTATTGGAAGAAAACTGACCAGAACTTTATGGACGAGGTATTTCGTTATTGGAAGAAAACTGACCAGAACTTTATGGACGAGGTGTTTCGTTATTGGAAGAAAACTGACCAGAACTTTATGGACGAGGTATTTCGTTATTGGAAGAAAACTGACCAGAATTTTATGGACGAGGTATTTCGTTATTGGAAGAAAACTGACCAGAATTTTATGGACGAGGTATATCGTTATTGGAAGAAAACTGACCAGAACTTTATGGACGAGGTATTTCGTTATTGGAAGAAAACTGACCAGAACTTTATGGACGAAGTATTTCGTTATTGGAAGAAAACTGACCAGAACTTTATGGACGAGGTGTTTCGTTATTGGAAGAAAACTGACCAGAACTTTATGGACGAGGTGTTTCGTTATTGGAAGAAAACTGACCAGAACTTTATGGACGAGGTATTTCGTTATTGGAAGAAAACTGACCAGAATTTTATGGACGAGGTATTTCGTTATTGGAAGAAATGACCAGAACTTTATGGACGAGGTATTTCGTTATTGGAAGAAAACTGACCAGAACTTTATGGACGAGGTATTTCGTTATTGGAAGAAAACTGACCAGAACTTTATGGACGAGGTATTTCGTTATTGGAAGAAAACTGACCAGAACTTTATGGACGAGGTATTTCGTTATTGGAAGAAAACTGACCAGAACTTTATGGACGAGGTATTTCGTTATCGGAAGAAAACTGACCAGAACTTTATGGACGAGGTATTTCGTTATTGGAAGAAAACTGACCAGAACTTTATGGACGAGGTATTTCGTTATTGGAAGAAAACTTACCAGATCTTGATCTCGTCATTGTCAAAAAATCTTCAATATATATCTTGATGGTGAGATATTTCACTGAAACTACTTGGAGGGTTAAATGATTGTTATGAGGTCAGTTCCGGAATCAGTGGGAGTTTCGGAATCAGTGAAAGTTTCGTACCCAATGTTTTTGATGTATCTCCAGAGGAGAAATCAATGCGTGATAAATCAGGTGATCGTGGTGGTCGTGCGGCAGGTCTAAAGTGTGACCTTATGCGATAACTGGTTATGATCTCTATGTGAATGAATTCCCTACCTCCCTTGACAGTTTGTACAGCGTTTTTAAATACTTGTAAACTGAAGTTAACCTTGATGAATCTCGTTCAAAAGTGATGATGTTTAAGTCTTCAAATTTTTATTTCCCTTGTCCTAACGAATAGAACTTCAAAAATTTAAATTCATTATAACAGAAAAGTTACTATTATAATGATTATTAAAAGTCGATTTTTAGTGCTATCCTAACCCTCCAAGTGGCTTCGACGAGATATCTCGTTCATGAAGATCTGAAAAATTTTGCTGAGGACTAGAAGATTGTTTTATGGTGACGAGAGCATGATCTTGTCGTTTTTTTTGTAATGACGAGATATCTCGTCCATAAAGATCTGGTCAGTTTTACAATAACGAGATATCACGTCCATTAAGATCCGATCAGTTTTGTTTATGACGAATAAGCTCCAAAAATTTGAACTCAAGCAGAATAATTTCTACAATCTTTATTAAAAGTCGATTTTTAGTACTATCTTAACCCTCCAAGAGGTTTCGACGAGATATCTCGTCCATCAAGATCTGAACAATTTTGCTAATGACGAGAAGATATTGCCGATGTATTTATGGTGACGATAACAAGATTTCGTCGGGTTTTTTCTAATGACGTGATAGCTCGTTCATCAAGATCTGCTCAGTTTTTCTCTAATGTCGAGATGCGTTGTCCATAAAGATATGCTCAGTTGTTATCTAATGACGAGATATGTTGTATATAAAGATCTGATGAGTTTTTCTTTAATGTGAGATATATTGTCCATAAAGATCTGCTCAGTTTTTCTATAATGACAATGTCCATAAAGATCTGCTCGGTTTTTCTATAATGACAATGTCCATAAAGATCTGCTCAGTTTTTCTCTAATGTTCTTACGTCCATAAAGCTCTGTGCTCAGTTTTTCTCTAATGGCAATGTCCATAAAGATCTGCTCAGTTTTTCTCTAATGACAATGTCCATAAAGATCTGTATGTGTTCAGTTTTTCTCTAATGACAATTTCCATAAAGATCTGCTCAGTTTTCCTCTAATGACGAGACACGTTATCCATAAAGATCTGCTCAGTTGTTATCTAATTACGAGATATATTGTACATAAAGATCTCATCAGCTTTACTTACGACTACAATCATCAGGAGGTGATTCTCGTCTTAGTAAACTTAGTTCTTACTTGACGAAGACTTAATTTCTTACCCATCTGACTGCATACATCAGATTATATTTTGAATCAAATATCGTAATGCAACAGATCTCCCCTAAGTGCCGACACCTTGCAGTTTAAGTTCATCCAAAACCCCACACTTCCGACAAACTCCTCAACCGTGCCACCAAGAAAGAAAACATCACCCCTATTTACCGGAGCCTTAACGGAATTGAGCAACGCAGGGAAAGATTTTAATGTGGTTAAGCCCAATTTAGTTTAGGACGCCGCACCACGGCACTGGAAGTAGACGAGGCAGTGGCTGATGGTCATTATCGAACGACGGAGTAATGGAATTTCGGACGCGAAATTCGGTGTCCATCAAGATCGCTAATTGGCCGGTTTTTCTGGGCTTAATGAACGCGCACTTAACCGTAATTTAGCAGCCATTTGAATTATGGATGCGTGATCTAAGAATTTAAGGAAATGGGTGGAGTGTTATCCACGAATGGAATCGTAGGTACAAGGCAGAAAATTATCGGTGAGGTGGGATATTTTAAGAGTGCTGAATAAGGTTAACTTAATTTAGTAGTTGCGTAAACTGTGGATGTTTGGTCTGGAGACCGATTCAAACCAATGAGTCTTTGTAGGAATTTGTTGTATGTGAGACTGTTCGTTGAATGGTTTTATGGCGCAAACACAAGACAAAGCCAAACACAAAACCAAACCAAACACAAGACAACGTCAAATAAATGGAAATACACAAACAAGAAAAGTTTTACTGACACAGAAGAGAGAAATACATCCAGGTTAAGTTACAGGGAGAATTTTTCAACGTCTACAACTCGCAGGTTATATGAATGCCTCACTTGCCAAATCGATTAACTCCATAAAACAAAAAGTTGAGAAAAATGATAAAATAGTATACATTGTTTTTTAAAATTCCTTTTAAATTATAAATTCAAATAAACGATATAGACCGTATTACTGCAGATGTATCTTTTATCTAACGACATATAGAAAGTATAAGATAGAATATCCTTGGAGTAATCGTTATTATTATTAAAAATTTTGCGTGATTAAGGGAGTTAATCGATTTGGCAAGTGAAACAAAATTATTAATTCAAATTCAGTCTTCAAATTATTTTTTTATTACAGAAAAACTTCATTATATACATTTTTTATTAAAGATTTTAGCAAAAATGAATAATAACTGTTCTGTTACTGTTACATATATTACGAGTATTATTACTTTGTTTAAATTGATTCATCAGCAATAGAAATGATATCTTCTTCGTTAGCTGTATTTGAGATCCCATCATTTTTGTGTTTGTTCGGACTGTACGTACAAATTCCTTTCATTTTCTTTGGTGTTTGGTTTTTACTTTGACTCACTGTATATAAGAAGTAGTCAATTGCTTTGTTAAAAAGTGTTTTGACTAAATTTTTATTACGATTTAAATTAGAGTATTGAGTTAATCAGATTGGCTTCTGAAATAAATTATTTATTATTCAATAGCTAAAAAAATTTTGTCATTTAGTGGTGTTAATACTTATTATTAGAGAAATTTGTTTTGAATATATACAGTTAGGAGTCAATCAAGTGCTTTGACATTAAAATTTAATAAAATTCAGAAAGTGGAGTTAATCGATTTGGCAAGTGAAGCATTCTTCATGGTGAGACTGTTAGTAAGTTGATATTTTTGATAGAATTATTGGTGCCTAACCACATTGCTTATCCTATGAAGAATTTACATAGTTAACCCTCCAAGTGGTTTCGACGAGATATCTCATTCATCAAAATCTGACCGATTTTGCGAAAATGACAAGACATCTCGTCATCAAAATATTGCCGATTTTTTTATGATGACGAGATCAAGATCTGGCCAGGTTTCTTCTAATGATCATGATCGTGTTTTCTTCTAATGACGATATGTTTCGCGTAACACGATCTTGCAAATTTTGCTAATGACGAGGTACCTCATTAAGACAACCACCATTAGGGTTAAAATAACAGAGAGGTCAGTCTGTGTTTGGAGCAGCTCTCTTGCTAGACAGACAGTACTGTTTACCAGAAACTAATTTTAATGGGGATTAAACCTGTCTTAACCTATGAATAAACATATGCATTTATTCATGCATCCCCTATGGATAATAGGATAAGGTCCATTTCTTCGACAACAGACAGGGAAGACTTCGTGTTTGAAGCTCCTCTACTGACAGACAGACAATACTGTCTTTCTACCAAGGACTAATTTTAATGCTGATTAAATTATGATTTAACCTGTGTTAACCTATGAATAAGATTATGCATTTATTCATGCATCCCCTATGGATAATAGGATAAGGTCCATTTCTTCGACAACAGACAGGAAAGACTTCGTGTTTGAAGCTCCTCTACTGATAGACAGACAATACTGTCTTTCTACCATGGACTAATTTTAATGCTGACTAAATTATGATTTAACCTGTATTAACCTATGAATAAGCTTATGCATTTATTCATGCATCCCCTATGGATAATAGGATAAGGTCCATTTCTTCGACAACAGACAGGGAAGACTTCGTGTTTGAAGCTCCTCTACTGATAGACAGACAATACTGTCTTTCTACCATGGACTAATTTTAATGCTGACTAAATTATGATTTAACCTGTATTAACCTATGAATAAGCTTATGCATTTATTCATGCATCCCCTATGGATAATAGGGTAAGGTCCATTTCTTCGACAACAGACAGGGAAGACTTCGTGTTTGAAGCTCCTCTACTGATAGACAGACAATACTGTCTTTCTACCAAGGACTAATTTTAATGCTGACTAAATTATGATTTAACCTGTATTAACCTATGAATAAGCTTATGCATTTATTCATGCATCCCCTATATGGATAATAGGGTAAGGTCCTTTTCTACGACGACACACAGGTAGACTTTGTGTCTGAAGCAGCTCTACTGATAGACAGACAGTGTCTAACAGAGACTAAAAACCTATGACTTAACCTATATTAACCTTTAAATAAACTTATGAATTTCCTTAAGTATCCCCTATGGATAATAGGATAAGGTCCGTTCCTACGACAACACAGATACAGACTTTGTATCTGAAGCAGATTTACTGGTAGACAGACAATATCATCGAGGTAAGCATTGATTTTAGGGAAAACACATAACTTTTTAATGCGTCCTATCAAACGTTGTCCTTAAAAATGTAGAAGAAAGCTGATGGAATTGCCTTTAATGCCTAAACGAGCTGATGATTTTTTTTATACGAAATCGATGATGGAAGAATTGATTAGAGTAGTGGTGTGAACAATGCAATGACAAGAATAAGACTTCAAGCGAAGCTGTCAACGGGAAAGGGGGGAGAACAGACAGTCGCGACATTGATATATCTCCAATAATTAGATAACGCTTGAGACATCTAACAAGCGGTGATAATGAATCTCGCGGAGGCGCGAATGAAACATGAGAATGAATCGGAGAAGAAAAGATGGGAAAGAAATAAAACAGATTAGATTTTTGGTGTAAGGGATCGTGTTTTTTAAATGTGTTGTTGATCGAGAGATATGTGTTTTTGAGGAAATCGGATCGAAAATTGATGGAAGGTATCGGGAAGAATCTGTATCTAAAACAAATGAACCGCCATTAATGTTAAGAAGAAAAGTAATAAGTTGGGTTTTAATTAATTGAAGCCCTTCTGTGAATGCAGCTGATTCAAGTTTAAAAAGATATATCGTAATCCGTATTTAAAATTACTTACAATTTGATCGACGAATAAACAAAAATATAGGTAGGTAGGTACTTGAATTAACGTCGCACTGCAGTAATGCTACGGGGTTTTGGTTCCGGAATCAATCCTGAATGGTAAGATCGAGTACAACACCTCGTCATTTTTAACCACGGTCTGATGACGAGGTCACATCTGAGCTGGTACACCACCCTCCAAACTTCCACACCACGCCAAAGTAAGGACATTTCATGCATCTAGAGATTTATGGTGAACCGACCTTCCAAGTACACGATGGTGTATGGTTGGATGTAGTTGGGTGTTGGTGTGTACTCGGCACGTTGGTTGGTGTTGTTATGTCTCGGATTGGAACGGTATCCTCGGATCTTTCTCTTCGGGATTGATCCCGGACCGTCGCAATAGCCGGTTGTGTTGCTCCAATGTGATGCTAATTTACCATCCAAGTGGTTTCAACGAGATATCTCTTTCATCAAGAACTGATCAATTTTGCTGATGTTGAGATATCTCCCCCAACAAGATCTGTCCAATTTTTGCTAATGACAAAATATCTCATCATCAAGGTACTGTCGATATCTTTTGATGATGACGGGATCAAGATCTTGTCAGTTTTTTATGAGATATCTTTACAGTTTTCTTAATGCCAAGATACCTCGTAAAGGCAACCACAAGAGGGTTAACTACCTACCTACCTAATACCCATCGAAAGGTAGTTTAAAATATCATAATTTGTTTTACGGCATATTGAGATTTGCGCTAATTGAAGCATTTACGAAAAATATAACTTTGGATTAAGTATAGTATGGTAATTTATTCTCTGTACTAATAGGTAAAAATAGAATCAACCTGAGCTAAATTAATAATTTTTATTTTTGTTTATTTGATTTTCATATTAAGATAAGTTTTATTTTCATATTCAGTTTCTTTTATTAAAGACATGTGTATTTTTTAGTATGAAGCAATCAATTATATTTTAGAAAGAAATCCTTAAGTATTTTTTTCTATTTTCTTAGTTTGTCGTGTTATTTTTCAGAACAAGGAAAATGAGGAAAATAAGTATAGTTATTAGCACCCAAGACTTTTAATTAGTTTGGAATTTTGTTTTAATTTTTGTGAGTACCTACATGAAAAAAATAAGTTCCTTTCGAAGTTTTTGATACTTCTTATAATAGCAAAAAGCTTCTTATAATGGCAAGTAAAGGGAAAAAAAGGAAATCTTTTAGAAAACCTAGATTTCTCTTACATAAATAAATGACTTGGAAACAAGAAAAATGCAAAGAAATTAAAAGTAGAATTATTTTTCTTGTGTGACATTTTTTTCGTGCACCAATAGAAATAAAAATTAATACCAATAAAAAGGAACACAAAATGTTGCTTTGCATTTGATAAGTTTTATCAAATGCAAAGCAACAAATCAAATCTGTTTAACTTTGAACAGATCAATTTATAACTGCCTCCTCCAAGAAATCAGAGAAGATATTCTAAACATTCGGGATAGAATTTTCCCCTGAATTATTAACCCTCCTGGTGGTTGTCTCGGTGAGGTGTCTCGTCATTAGTAAAATTAGTTAGATCTTGATGGATGAGGTAATCTCGTCGTTAGTAAAATTAGTTAGATTTTGGTGGACGAGGTATCTCGTCATTATTAAAATTGGTTAGATCTTGATGGACGAGGTATCTCGTCATTAGTAAAAGTAGTTAGATCTTGATGGACGAGGTACCTCGTCATTAGTAAAATTAGATAGACCTTGATGGACGAGATATCTCGTTATTAGAAAAACTATCCAGACCTTGATCTCGTCATGAAAAAATCGGCTGTATCTCATAATTAGCAAATTTTGTCAGATCTAGATGAACGAGATTTCTCGTCGAAATCTCGTGGAGGGTTAATTGCAGCTCGATTAAATTTTTACGGCACATAAAAAAATATCTTTTTATAATCTGATCAAAAATTAGGTATAGGTATTATGATTGATTAAAAAAATTAGGTATTTTGATTGATTAAAAAACAAGAAAAGTAGTTACCTACCCACTTCTGCTCCTAGGTGCATTTTTTGCAATCTTTTTCAAATAATTTATCTCAACTTTATAATAAAAACAATAGACGAAAGTACTTATAAGTGCCAAGAAAACATTATGATCACTATACCAAGTAGGCAAACTGGATGTCATCTCATAAAACGTAACCAATAAATGCGTTTATCCGTGATTAGTTTTGAAACAAGGGTTTGAGTACACTTTCTAATAAAACGATTATAATAACATTAATTCTCTGCATAGGTAGCATCGAAGAAGCATTTAGCCACTTATCTGCCGGAACGACCCCACCATCCAAACTACTTCCGACTGTTCGAGACGGTCGTTTCGGTGCTTTCTATGAAGTAACATATACTATCAACTTTTTCGTTATATCTCGCGCTCGCTATGGTCGTGGGTATACCTGGAAGGTATATTACTTTCAAAGTTTCTGAAAGGCTCTTTCATACCTGACCCCTTACACTCACCTGTTTGGGTCTTCGGCCCCTTTTTACGATGAGAGGTAGTTGATGTAAGGTCATTCGTTTTGTCGTAGGGGCTGCGGTAGCCCTGTTGGAAGAGTATTTTTTTCTGAACCGGAGTGTTGCGAGTTCGAAACTAGGTCCGACTAAATACCATCGTATACGTGGGGGTCGGTGCACGTTCAATCTGTCGTGGCCTCAAATGTCCTTCCGTTGGTAGATAGGTATTTTTAATTAACTTCGCATTGGAGCAACACGAGGGGCCGGGATCAAACCCGATTGGAAAGATACGAGAACAACACCACGTAATTTTTAACTATGGTCTGATGACGAGGTCACATCTGAGCTGGTACGCCACCCTCCAAACTTCCACACCACGCCAACGTAAGGATATATGATGTCACGACAGATTTAACGTGCACCAGCCCCCTTTGTACACGACGGTTATGGTTGGATTGGGAAGTCTCAACACTCCTGTTGCTAATCCGCTACCCTTCCAACTGTACTACCACGGCCCGTCCTCACCTAGGTGTGATGTTGATGTGGAAGTTTGAAGGGTGTGGTGCCAGCCCAGGTATTGACACCGTCATTCGATATGGTTCAAAGTTGCGAGTTGTTCCAGATTCTTTCCCTTCGGGATTTATCCCGGATCATGGCAAATAGCCCGTTGTGTTTGTTGCTCCAGTGCGACGTTAATTACCTATCTTTTGTCATAACAATCCCCTTTTCTAAAGTAAAACTTCCATTTCCTACATGTTAACAGATGTGTCCTCGTCATCTGACCGTGGTTCAAAACAAATCCCTTTTCTACAGTGAAGCTCCCATTTTCTACATGTAAACAGGTGTTGCCTCATCATCTGACCGTGGTTCGAAACAAATCCCTTTTCTACAGTCAAGCTTCCATTTTCTACATGTAAACAGGTGTTGCCTCGTCATCTGACCGTGGTTCGAAACAAATCCCTTTCCTACAGTCAAGCTTCCATTTTCTACATGTAAACAGGTGTTGCCTCGTCATCTGACCGTGGTTCGAAGCAAATCCCTTTTCTACAGTCAAGCTTCCATTTTCTACATGTAAACAGGTGTTGCCTCGTCATCTGACCGTGGTTCGAAACAAATCCCTTTTCTACAGTCAAGCTCCCATTTTCTACATGTAAACAGGTGTTGCCTCGTCATCTGACCGTGGTTCGAAACAAATCCTTTTTCTACAGTCAAGCTTCCATTTTCTACATGTAAACAGGCGTTGCCTCGTCATCTGACCGTGGATCGAAACAAATCCCTTTTCTACAGTCAAGCTCCCATTTTCTACATGTAAACAGGTGTTGCCTCGTCATCTGACCGTGGTTCGAAACAAATCCTTTTTCTACAGTCAAGCTTCCATTTTCTACATGTAAACAGGTGTTGTCTTGTCATCTGACAGTGGTTCAAAATTACGTGGTGTTGTCCTCGGACTTTCCCTTGGGGATTGATGTTCGAACGTCGCCTGCAGCCCATTCTGTTGCTACAGTGTGACGTTAATTGAAATTCATACCTACCGACCTTTCTACATGTAAATGGAAATTAAAATTAGAGTTTATCGTCACAAACCTAGTAGCCGGAGGTTGCTTGGCTGGTTAGGTTTTTACTACGCAAGGGCCATTTTGGCCAAGATGCTCCAGACGTAAAACTCTTTGAGTAAGCAGATGGTTAAACTTTATCATTTAACCTTACAACTCTCGAATAGAAGTACACAATATCGCATCTCCCTACGACACTTCCTCGTTAGATGTAAAGCTTTATATCCTTTATACACCTTATATATATATATATATATATATATATATATATATATATATATATATATATACATATATACATATATATATACATATATATATACATATATATATACATATATATACATATATATATATATATACATATATACATATATATATATATACATATATACATATATATATATATATACATATATACATATATATATATATAAATATATATATATATATATATAAATATAAATATATATATATATATATATATACATATATATATATATATATATATATATATATATATATATATATATTTATATTACTTACTTGGACGATATAATAAAAGTTCTTACTCGGACGATATAATAAAAGTTTAAGTAGAAATCCAGAGCTGTTAAAAATTTTTATCAAGTGTTTTCAGCTATTCTTTAGTAACAGTGAAAGATTCTCGAAACTGTAAGCTCCAAACGAGCGAAGTAAAAAGAGGGAATGATACACAAAAACTGTTTAAGAGACTTTTTTCGCAAATACTTGTAAATCTCAGTTGTGATTTGTAAGGATTTGACGTTGTTTTATGTTGTATTGTGTCACACTTGGTTACGATTAGATTTGGATTCAGTTTTGTTTGTGTGAATTATTGTGTTTGAAAAGAAGTTTACGCTGAGATATAATTTTTTGTGTAATTTCTTATGTATGTGTACTGCCGTTGCTTGTTTTTACGTGCTAAGGGATATCAATATTTTGAAAAACAATTACATCTTGATTTTGTTTCACATTTTCTGGTTTTTGTGAAATGACATTTTTTCATTATGAATTCAGTTTGGAAGGATTAGAAGCCTTGGTGTTGGTTTTCATATTTTTGTCCAAGCAAATAACGATTGGTTTTTGTTTTCAATTTTGTTAGTTAGGGGGTAAAAAAAGAAGCATTGCATTGAAGAATTATTTTTGATTTTTTATGTATTACTAGTAAAATTATCCGGATTGCTGGGGTTGAATTAATTGAATGTTAATTGAAAGGCATCAGACTAATAACTTCTCTTTCATAAAAAATGCAAGCATCATTGAAGTGTACGGAAAATATTTTTTAACATTGTTTTAACATTTTCATAGTTTCTACAATTTGCTTCGGAAGCAAATATGTATGCATGATAATCCATCCATATAATCCCTTTCATATTTATCACACTTCTATTGTAAGATAAACTACAAAAGTTTTGTTTTGAGGTGATTACAACAAAAGTCGATTTTGAGTTTTGGAGCGATTATGAATAATCCCGTACGTTCATTTTCAGTAAAAATGGCGAATTTTCGGAGTAAGTATAGTATTGCACTTAGTTTTCCTATGAATATGTTTTACTTGTGGCATTCTTGCACCTGGTATGCGATGTTTTCGAATTTCATCATCAACATGAGAGGATGGCAAATTAAATTGTTACGGCATTCGTGATTAATTTATTTTGAAGCAACACACATTTTTTATTGAAATTTCCATTCAGTGGCACGTGGAAAAACGGAGCTTGTAAATGATATAAATGTCATCAGTGTAGACAAAGTAAACTCAATCGATTACAATTTTTCACAAAACAGAAGGTCGATTTTACAGCGATTTTAAAAATAAAATCATTACTTTCAACGAATGTTTCACATGTATCTAAGTTGCGTAAGAACAGCTCTAGTTTGTAGAGAAGCAACCTTCTGTCACTTAAAACAAAAGAATTAAATTTTTCAAAATTCTTATATGTGATATTATTCAAAGATCAGTAGAGGCTTAGTTAAAATTCGCTTTTCTCCAACAGACATTCAGTTTTAAATCGAATCCTTATGATACTTTCTAAATTCAGATATTCCTTTTCTAAATGGAAACCACGTACCTATTTAAAATGATAGATGTAGTTACTTGGCAATGTACAGCTTTCAATAACAAACAAATGAAAAATGAAAAACAAATACAAATTTAATTGATTTTTATCCTCTTGTCATGAAAATCTATGTCAAAATTCTGATATAAATTTGATCTACAACGTATGGGTACCAGTTTTAATTTAACGTAGCTCATCTTTTAAAGTGATTTTTATGAAATTTTACCAGTCATTTTGAAATACAAAATTGCACATCTTACTTAAAAATGCTTCGTTTTGTATATTTTATTTAATTTTTAAAACAACATTCTACAAACCATTACGGATTCAACCAGACTTTAAGAAAGTTAGTCCAAATATACATATATCGCCATGAAATTACCCTGTCGAGTGATATTTTGCACAAAATAAATAATTGATTAAAATTTAACTCCTGAATAATATATCTGCTATATGTAAAGTACTGGAACACATATATGCACACATAAACGAAATTCCGATCCTTGACAAAATACGGAATTCAGAAAAATATAGATATCTGCAAACGTCCTGAATATATTCTGTATATATTCCTGAATATATTCTGAAATAGAACAATTCGAAAAGACATTAATGATTTATTATTAGTATTGTAAATATGTGTTCTTTTTGAACACATATTTATAATACTTGAATACATTCAAATATTCCACTGTCAACTGAAATACAAACACAGAATTCTAAATCAAATTAAAAACTGAACATTAATTCTGGCGTTGTCAGGTAGCAAAATTACGCTTTTAAGATCAATGAGTGTTTCGTTTGGCCTTTTCGTGTTAAATGGATTATTGGTTTATTAAAAATGAAAGGTATGTAAAATTAAATATTTTAAATACCCGTATATCATCAATGAAATATTCATAAACTATTTATATTACGGAACTAAATAGAGTCAGTTCAAACAAATATTATAATTTTAAATTGTTATTTTGGAAAAAATTGTTGTTCGAAAAATACTAGCAACTTCGACTTTCTGCCACTTAAAACAAAAAATTTCTATTTTTCAACAGTCCTAGTTTACATATGATATTATTCCAAGATGAGCAAAGTCTTATTTAAAATTCACTTTCCTTCAACAGAAAAATGTAGTTTTAAATCGAATCCTTAAGGTACTTTTTTCAATTTAGAGACTCAGTTTATATATGGAAACCACACATACCTATTTAGAATGATAGATGTAGTTACTTGACTATTTAGTACAGCTTTCAATAATATCCATGAAACATGAAAAACGAATGTAATTTAAATTGATTTTAATCGTCTTGTAATGAAAATTCGTCAAATTTAGAAATATATTTGAACTGCAACGTATGGCTACCGTTTTGATTTAACGTAACATATCGTATTTTAGAATAACTTTATTTTAACTTTACCAGTCATTTTAAAATAAGAAGTTATACACCTTACTTAAAAAGGTTTCCATTTATTTTATGAAACAGAATTCTACAAACTATAACGTTTTTAACCAGACTTAAGGAAAATTCGTCGAAATATACACATACCACCAAGAAATTCCCCATGTCTAGTGGTATTTGGCAGAAAATAAAATAATTCATTACAATTTAACTATTAAATAATATATCTGTAATATGGAAAGTAATGGAACAAATAAATACAAACAGAAACGAAATTCTGGTCATTGAAGAATGTCGAATACTGAAAAACAAAAGATCTGAGCAAGCGTGCGGATTTCGACGTCATGAGAATATTCTGAAATAGAGAAATTCGAAAAAGACGCTTGAACAATATTTACAAAAACAATAATCATTTATTTACAAAAAATGATACATTTATAATACTTAGAAATGCTCAAATATAACAGCAACATTTCGCTGTCTAATCTCAAATGCACAAAAACGGAATTCTTAATCAAATTTATAAAATAAAACATTGATTCTGACTTTGCCAGCTATAAAATTGCAAAATTACGCTTTTATGATCAATGAGTTTTTTTGTTTTGGCTTTTCGCGTTCCATTACAAAATGTAAATTATGTAAAGTTAAGTATTTTAAATATCAATTTTTCATCATTCAAATATTCCTAAATTATTTATATTGTGGAACGAAATAAAAAATAGGTCCAAATATAATTAGAATTTAAATTTTTTTTAATATAACATTTCGGAAAAAATTGTTTTCCGATGAATACTGGTAAAACGAACTGAGTTGAGTACCGCAATCTTTTTATGTTCAATGTTTTTCATATGGCAATTTCGAATTAATTTAGCCCCCACCTAGGTTAATGCGTAGGAAAGGGGTTAATATGTAGCTTGGGTTACTCGCAGGGTTCCAAAATATAAGTGTACTAAATTTGGTGTGGATTGGTCAAAATGTGTAGATTTGTAGAGAGAACATACACATGCACAACCATTGTTATATATATACGTAGATTCTTGGTGTCGATATATCTATTCAGTTTTTACTTTTAATAAGACATCATTATTTCAAAGGGAAAATAATTTTTTCTTTATTTCAACGATAATTTCCACGAAGCAGTATTTCTCAGTATCATGAAATCAGTTTAATGTTCTTTCGAATCTATTTTTAGAAAATATTATTGCTATTGACTTTTTAATTGAAGAAAAGCATTCGAACTTCTCTTGATAGTAACTGATATGCGATGCGACATATATTTCCATAATGTTTCTTTGAAAATTAATTTAATTTAAATTAATTTATTCATGTTTCTTTGGATACAGCATTATTTTAATTTGTATTCATATTATTTTGTTGATAAAGCTCATTTCACATTCTAGACTCCAAAATATTCTGCTTATAAAATATTCATTAGAATTTACTTTGTTTCTCTTTGTGACTCATTATTTGCATTAACATTAATAATATTTTGATTTAAAAAATATAATTCAAAACTCTGGTATCAAATGTTTGAATAATGTCAAAAGCAATCGTTGTTCTTATAACGAATTACTAATTGAAAGTTAAGGTGAACAAAAAACATGACTATTAAGTGCCGCTGTAGTCCGGTTGGTAGAGCAGCGGATTAGCAACCGAAGGGTTGCGTATACAAAGAGGGCTGGTGCATGTTAAATCTGTCGTGACCTCAAATGTCCTCAAGTTGACGTGGTGTGGAAGTGCGAAGAGTAGGGTGTGACCTCGTCATCTGACCGTAGTTCAAAATTACGTCCTGTTTTCCTCGGATATTTCCCTTGGGGATCGATCCCGGACTGCCACCAATAGCCCATTGTGTTGCCCCAGAGCGACGTTAAATAAAATACCTACCATTACTAGAATTTTTCAATGGCAACGCTAATCCACCATTCTGAAAGTTTGATATAAATTCATTGATTTTAAAACAAGAAAATTATGTTTGGTTGGTTTTTATGAACCAAAGGCAGTATTTCACCAGGCTGTGCCGAATTCAAGTAATAAATATGCACACACATGAAAAGCCTTTACTGACACAAAAGAGAGGGCAATACACCCAGGGTGGAGTAGAACATGCACAGCCTACAACTCGCAGATTGCTAGCGCAGCGGCGAACCCATTTAGGAAGAATTATTATCGCCTCAAATCAAATTGGAATTTGAGTGCTAAAAGCAATCGCAGATTTAATGAGAATCTTAACCCTACTGGTGGTTTTCTCGACGAATTATCTCGTCACTAGTGAAATTTGCAAGATCTTGATGGACGTGATATCTCGTAAATGTCAAAAAACTGTCTCCGGAACTTGATCTCGTCACTAGTGAAATTTACAAGATCTTGATGGACGTGATATCTCGTCAATGGAAAAAAACTGTCCGGAACTTGATCTCGTCACTAGTGAAATTTACAAGATCTTCATGGACGTGATATCTCGTCAATGTCAAAAAACTGTCTCCGGAACTTGATCTCGTCACTAGTGAAATTTACAAGATCTTGATGGACGTGATATCTCGTCAATGTCAAAAAACTGTCTCCGGAACTTGATCTCGTCACTAGTGAAATTTACAAGATCTTGATGGACGTGATATCTCGTTAATCGAAAAAAACTGTCCGGAACTTGATCTCGTCACTAGTGAAATTTACAAGATCTTGATGGACGTGATATCTCGTCAATGGAAAAAAAAACTGTCCGGAACTTGATCTCGTCACTAGTAAAATTTACAAGATCTTGATGGACGTGATATCTCGTTAATCGAAAAAAACTGTCTCCGGAACTTGATCTCGTCACTAGTGAAATTTACAAGATCTTGATGGACGTGATATCTCGTTAATCGAAAAAAACTGTCCGGAACTTGATCTCGTTACTAGTGAAATTTACCAGATCTTGATGGACGTAATATCTCGTTAATGGAAAAAAACTGTCTCCGGAACTTGATCTCGTCATCACCGAAATATCAGCAATATCTTGATGACGAGATATATCGTCATTCGCAATTGTTTTTTTAATTTATTGGGTGAGATATCTCGTCGAAACCACTTGGAGGGTTAAAGTGAGCTTAAATCAGACACTCAGATGTCAATGGCTGCTATTATTTTTTTGAAAATAAAATGTAGGTAGGTAGTTGACACAATAGAATTTAGGATGGAAAACACAAATCGAACGTTCGAATAAACGTGGGAAGTAATTGAAGTTTTTAGTGTTTTTTCACGTTGGAGAGAACCTAAATTTAAGTCTAAAAAAGACGATTTTTAGAAAAAATTCTGAGACTTCAAATATCAGTCAAATAGTCAAAGGCAATCCTCATCTAATCGCAATTAGAAAGAATTTCTGATTGTGATTAAGAGGTCAACTAGTGCACTTATGTACTATGAAAAAGGGCTAAATTTTTATAAGAGTATTGGATTGAGTACAAAAAATGAACGCTCTTGTGAGTTTCAAAAGCAGTCGTGACATTTCTAAAGAACTTCTGATTGAGAGCTCAAATCCAATGCTCAAAAAACCATCAAAACACTTGTTATTTTTGGAAAAAAAAGAATTTCGAATATCCAACTCTAATTGGACGCTGGAATAAAAGGAACCAGAAATGGATTCTTTTAAAGAGAATTTTTGTTTTAGAAACGCGGGTTGCAAATCCATACATTCAGAAAGTATTAAAAACAGACCTTTTTAGAAAGAAATTTTGACTTAAAGTTGAAATTGAGAGCTCAAACACCGTCACAAGTAACACCCCCCTTTTAGATTGAGGTAAAATAGACGTTCACAAAACCTAAGGAAAGACCGTATCTGCTCTGCTTACCTGAAAAACCTATCCGGACTGCATCTGGTCTGAAGGCTAGTTAAACCTGACCGAAGGTCCATATCTGGTTTGAGTGAGTGTTAAAACTGTCCGAAAGTTCACATTTGGCTAGCGGGTAGGGTAAACATATCTTGAAGGCCGTATCTGGTCTGTAGCTATTATGTAAACTGTCCAGAGGATGGTACCAGGTCGGTGGGCCAGTTGAACCCGATTTGAGGGTTGTATCTGGTATGTGGGCCTAACATAAAACTGTCCGGTAGACAATATTTGGTCTGTGGTGGTTAAACCTATTCTGTTAGCCGTATCCCGTCTGCGGGTTGGTTAAACCTGTCATGGCCATATCTGACCTGCTGGCCTAATAGAACAGACATGGTGTCCTGTGGACCGTATCTGGTCTATGGTCTGGTTAGACCTATCCTGATGGTCATATCTTTCCTGCGGGACGGTTAAACCTGTCCGGACGGCCGAATCTGGTCTATGTGCTTTTTAAACCTGTCTTGATGATCGTATCTGATATCCGGGCCGGTTAAACCTATCCTGATAGCCGTATCTAGTCTGCTGGCCTAATATAAAACTGTCTTGTAGATCCTGTCCGGTCTTTGGGCTGGTTTAACCATCCTGATGGTCGTATCTGATCTGTGGGATGGTTAAACCTGTCCTGATATCTGTATCTGATCTGCCTGGGATAATATAAAGCTGTTCTGTAGACCGTCTCTGTTCTGTGTGATGGTTAAACATGTCCTGATGACCGTATCTGGTTTACGAGCCTGTTGAACTTGTCTGTGGGCATAATAAAAAACTGTAAAAGATGGTCGTATGATTTGCAGGGCAATAAATGTATCCGGACGACCGTATCTGGTCTGCGTAACGGATAATCCTCTCTGGAAAGCTGTATCTGGTCTTACGGGTATGTTAAACATATTCGGAAGGTGCAATACAGTCAGCCGGCTTGATAAAAATCTATTCGCTACAGTTTATTCAGTTTTCGTGTATGGTCACACTTACCTTATGCGCACGTATATTTGTACGCTCCATCTGACAACCAATACCACAGCTATTTTGCAAATGATTAATTAAACCAAAGAAACATCGTTTCGTTTACAAAGTATTAATATTCATCGACTGCTCATATCAACATTGAAAGCAATCGTTGCTATTAGAAAGAATTTCTAATCAAGAACTCAAATCCAACGCGTAAAAATAAAACCTCGAATGCAATCATTAACTATTGAGTCCCTTAATTATCGTAATTTCCTTTCACATTGCAGACCATTAGAAAAAATGCACATTTCTAATCAGTTTGGACAAAGAAAAGAACAAAAAGTGAAGCATTTATTATATATTCCGTTTCGTTAAATTCGCAGGAAAAATTTGATAGGTATGCCCTGTTCCTATCTCAAACACTTAGGCCTAAGTTTAAAAAAATGGCGCTTGATGAAAAAATGAATACGAAACGCATCGGAGTGATTTCTAAGCTCAACTTCATCGTCATACGCCTCAGGAAAAAGAAATCCTTTTCTTTTTGAAAGATAAAGCACAAAAAACGCTTTATTTTTATCTTTTTAGCGCTTTGGCAGATTCTGTGAGTACCTTCTACATCCAATCTTCTGTCGTTCTTCATTTCCTTATTTATTAAATCTTCAATTCTTTCGCGTCATTTAGCTGATGTGCCTAATTAGTGAAGTATTTCTTTACTGTTTTATTAAAATGATTCCAGTTTTTGAAAGAGTGTAAAAAATAATCAGCGGATTAGAGTATTCATTCTTTGAAGATTCGCTTTTTTCTTTCGGAATGAAAATTACGTTTCCTGCATTTTCATGGGATGAATAAGAAATCCTTTAATTGAGTATTTTAAATTCGCATGTATGCAAGCTTTGAATAGAGAAAATACGTTTTGTAACTAGCGCTTGTATATAACAGAGTTGGGCTTTTATTTCTATATAAAGCAGTTTATAATAATACTGTTATTTTGAAAAAAGAGTTTGCAACTGTTTTCGAGAAAGCTGTTATAACGGTTCATTTTTGCCTGGCCGCCGTAGCCTGGTTGGAAGAATAACGGATTAGAAATCGGAGGGTTGCGAATTCGAATCCAACAAAAGACCGTCGCATACAAAGGGGGGCTGGCGCAAATTAAATCTGTCGTGTCCTCAAATGTCTTCACGTTGGTGTGGAAGTTTGAATAGTGGGGTGCCAGGTCAGGTGTGACCTCGTCATCTGATCGTGGTTCAAAATTACGTGGTCATTCCTCGAATCTCTCCCCTTGGGATCAATCCCTGACCGTCGCCGATAGCCTGCCGTGTTGCTCCAGTGCGACGTTCATTGAAATACCTACTTGCACATTTCCGCTAATGAAGATATTCCTTGTCGAAGTATGGGTAGATTGGTAGGTAGTTCAAATAAGGTCGAAGTGGAGAAACACAATGAGCTATTGGCACAACGGGCCTCGGATCTTTTCCTTTGTGTTTGATCCCGGACCATCGCCAATAGCCCGTTATGTTGCTCCAGTACGATGTAAATTAAAAAATACAAAAATATTAGTGCAAATGGAAGTTTGCGAGTTCGAATCCAACCAATGATCGTTGTGTACAATGGCGGCTGGTGCACGTTAAATCGGTCGTGGCCTCAAATGCCCTCACGTTGGCGTGGTATGTAAGTTTGGAGAGTGGTGTGCCAGCTCAGGTTTTGCCTCGTCATCTGACCATGGTTCAAAATTATGTGGCCCTCGATCTATCCCTTTGAGACTGATCCCCGACCGTTGCCGATAGCTCTCGGTATTGCTCTAGTGCGACATTAATTAAAATACCTACCTACCTTGGGTAATTGCAGTTGGAGTAAAAGCAGGCCGGCTTTAAGCCGATTACCCAAATGGGGCCCACTCCAAAGAGTCCATCGTGGTTCAAAATTACGTGGTGTTGTCCTCGTATCTTTCCCTTTGGGATTGATCCCGGACCGTCACCAATAGCCCGTTGTGTTGCTCCAGTGTGACGTTAATTGAAAATACCAATACCAAAGGTCCCCTCATGAGTGGGATTGCGAAAATATGAATTTAGTAGCGACACACAAAAACGGTAACGCATACTTATATTTCGGATATTATTTAATAAAAAATATTTTCGGAGCCACGGAAACTCGGTTGGTAGGTAGGTATTTTAATTAACGCCGCATTGGAGCAACACAACGGGCTATTGGTGAGGGTCCGGGATCAATCCCAAATGGAAGGATCCGAGGACAACACCACGTAATGTTGAACCACTCACTCTCAGAGGACGAGGCAACACCTGAGCTGCACCCCACTCTCCAAACTTCCACACCACGACAACGTTACGACATTTACGACCACTACGGATTTAACGTGCACCAGCCCCCTTTGTGCAGATGGTCTTTGGCTGGATTCGAACTTGCAACCCTGCTGTTGCTAATCCGTTGTTCTTCCAACGGGCTACCGCGGCACGGAAACTCGGTTGGATGTGTAGAGAATTACCAATTAAAGATTTGCAACACTGAAACTCGATATAGACTGTCGTGTACGACGGGTGGGTGCAAGTTAAATACGTCGCTGTCTCAAATGTCCTGATGTTGGCTTAATGTAGAAGTTTGGAGAGTGGGTTGCCAGCTCAGGTTTTGTACTGGTCATCTGACCGCGTTTCAAAATGATGAGGAGTAGTCGCGGATCTTTCTTTTCGGAGTTGATCCCGGACAGTTGCCGATAATTCGTTGTGTGACACAAGTGCAACGTTTATTACTATCCCTCTGAAGTTTAGAAGTGGTTGAATTCTATGAATTCTACCACTAGTTTGACGGATTTTCAATTACATGAAACTAGGAAAATTTCATTAACCCTTCTTATGTTTGTCTGGATAAGATATCTCGTCATTAGCAAAACTGACCAGATCTTGATGGAAGAGATCTCATCATTCCAACTCACTGATCAGATATTGATGGATGAGATCTCATCATTCGAGAAAACTGATCTGGCTTTGATGGAAGAGATCTCATTTGAAATAAACTGATCTGGTTTTGATGGAAGAGATCTCATTTGAAATAAACTGATCAGGTATTGATGGAAGAGATCTCATCATTCGAAAAAAAAATGATCAGGTATTGATGGAAGAGATCTCATCATTTGAAATAAACTGATCAGGTATTGATGGATGAGATTTCATCATTTGAAAAAAACTGATCAGATATTGATGGATGAGATCTCATCATTTGAAATAAACTTATCAGGTATTGATGGAAGAGATCTCATCATTCGAGAAAAACTGATCAGATATTGATGGATGAAATCTCATCTTGATGACTAGATATCTCGTCATTAGTGAATTAGTCAGATTTTGATGGACGAGATATCTCGTTGAAACCACTTGGAGGGGGAATATAATATGTGTCGAGAGAGTGGAAGTCCAAAGTTTGAAATGATGCTGAAGGGCAACTAAAAATGAAGCCTCGATAGTAGTGGAAGCAATGTATGTTATCCCTTGATTTCAGTCGAGTGCTGCAATTTGTATCGCATTGTAAATTCAACTATTCATCCTTGATCATCCATCGAAGTGCGCGCCCCAATTGTGGTGAGTACCATTAGGCTTGTTTGAAAGCGCGCTTGTTCATAACCACGTCTATCAGTCACCAGTGTAGTGGAACATGCGAAAAGCAGTGCAACAGTCTATCAAAACGTACTTCATAGTTGATATTTTTTCTAATACCATATGTACTATTATGTTGTAAGTTAATTTTTCTAGTGTCGACTTAGTTGACCACCGACTACTTTACTTTTTCAATTCTCTCATATATATATATATATATATATATATATATATATATATATATATATATATATATATATATATATATATATATATATATATATATATATATATATATATATATATATATATATATATGAACCTTGTTTCTTACCTCTCCTGGTGGTCCTTTTCTTTCACGAGGTATCTATTATTAGCAGATCTCGATGGACAATATATCTCGTCATTACAAGAAAACGGACTAGATCTTGATCCAGTCATTAAAAAAGGCAAAACTTGATGAAGATATATCTCGTCATTAGAAAAATTGTTCACATCTTGATGGAGGAGATATCTCGACAAAACCGATTGGGGATAAGGAAACAGCAGTCCTATTAGCCTTGCAGTAGCAAAAAATGAGAGTAGAGGGGCAAATCAAGCCAATCTATGAAACTGTCGTCATCTGACAGTGGTTCAGAATGACGTGATGTCACCCTCGGATCTTTCCCTTCGAGTTTGATTCCGCACCGTCACCAATAGCCCGTTGTGTTGCTCTAGTGTGACGCTAATTAAAATGCCTACCTATTGTGATAACGAAAATTATATTTTAATGATACAGCTAAGGTAGGTAGGTGTTTTAATTAGCGTCTCACTGGAGCATAGCGCGGGCTATTGGCGACGGTCCAGGAAAGATCCGGAGACAACACCACGTAATTTTGTTCCACGGTCAGATGACGAGTCTACACCCCACTTAAGGGCACCCCACTCTCCAAACTTCCATACCACGCCAACGTCAGTATGTTTGAGGCCATGACGGATTTTACGTGACTTGACACGACGGTGTTTGGTTGGATTGAAACTCATAACCCTCCGTTATATTGTTAAAATTTCCATCCTGTCGTATACGGGCATTTACCTTTTTGCAAATTTTTTAAGTAAAATACTAAATAATATAATCTCTCTCCCTCACTATTTGACAAAAACAGTTTGTATGCACTTAAAAATCTTAATCACGCCATAATTTTTAAAGAGTAAAACTGCATAACACACTATTAAAACAAGCGAAGTCTTTATTTCAAATCAAAGTATCTTCTTCCTCAATTTAATTAGATTTCTTTTTCAATATGTCGTAATAATCGGATTCGGAAAAATGTTTTATTCGAAAACTTAATTTTTCGTTTCCTTTTTTTCATTATTAAAAACAACCAACTTATGCTTCTTGAAATGTGTTTTGCCATCAATTAATTTTTTGGATCTCAGTTTTTGCTTTTTCTCCCTACGCTACGTGAAATGGGGTTTTTATTTCCCCATCTTGTTGAATTGCTCTTCAAGTTTTATTTTCATTACTGGCATTCAACCGATTATTTATCTTTACTCTTTATACAATGCAATCTGTTTTTGTCCCTTCATATTTTTCTGTCATTTTTGGTCTCTCTTGGGTCTAAGTCATTGACTTATTTCTTTTTAGAAGTAAAAGGTGTTTTTTAGTAAGTTAAGATAAAGAAATGTAACTTTTAGATAATTTTATTTTAAGCTGAGTCCGATCGCAATCAACATTCGAACTTTTGAAACTGTCTCGAAGTTTTAAATTTGGGATATCTGGCTCTTATTCCTCAAATTGGTTTCTACTATCAAGATCAGATCAATTTTGCTTATGATGAAATATTTAACCGATTATTTATCTTTACTCTTTATACAATGCAATCTGTTTTTGTCCCTTCATATTTTTCAGTCATTTTTTTGTCTCTCTTGGGTCTAAGTCATTGACATATTTCTTTTTAGAAGTTAAAGGTGTTTTTTAGTAAGTTGAGATAAAGAAATGTAACTTTTAGATAATTTTATTTTAAGCTGAGTCTGATCGCAATCAACATTCGAAAGTTTAACTTTTGAAACTGTCTCGAAGTTTCAAATTTGGGATATCTGGCTCTTCTTATTCCTCAAATTGGTCTCTACTATCAAGATCAGATCAATTTTGCTTATGATGAAATATTTAACCGATTATTTATCTTTACTCTTTATACAATGCAATCTGTTTTTGTCCCTTCATATTTTTCTGTCATTTTTGGTCTCTCTTGAGTCTAAGTCATTGACTTATTTCAAGTAAAAGGTGTTTTTTAGTAAGTTAAGATAAAGAAATGTAACTTTCAGATAATTTTATTTTAAGCTGAGTCCTATCGCAATCAACATTCGAAAGTTTAACTTTGAAACTGTCTCGTAGTTTTAAATTTGTAATATCTGGCTCCTCTTTTTCCTCCAAGTTGTCTACTATCAAGATCAGACCAATTTTGCTCATGATGAAATACCTTGTCATCACGGTATTGCCGATTTTTCCATGCAGACGAGATCAAGACATGATTGATTTTCTTGTAATGACGAGATATCTTATCCCTCAAGATATGGTCAGTTTCGATAATGACGATATACCTCGTCGAGCTAACCACGGAAGGATTAACTCTCTCAACCTATAGATTCGCACACATACTAGATCCGATTTCAAAAATCAAGTCTTATAACCCCTGGAAGATTTATAACCAAGTTTGACCTTCTCGTCCAATGATTCTTTCAACCAATAGATATGGTTATTTAGTCATGGGTTGAGACGGGTAAAGGCAATACTATACTACTCCGAAATTTCGTGACTCGATGGGAATAAATTTCCATTTTATTTAAATTATTACCTTAATTTATAAATTTCATTCATCCATGAATCCTATTCACAATTAAATGACAGTTTCATTTTTCTATAGTCTCGTTGGAGTTTGGAATGAAACGAGGTAGTCGAATATATTTACAACGAAGTACAAAATACTTATAACACTGCACTGAAGCTACTCCAAAGGGCTATTGGTCCGGGATCACTTCCCAAGGGAAAGATTCGAGGTCAACACCTCATGATTTTGAACCACGGTCAGATGACGAGATCAACTCATCAACTGCTCACCCAACTCTCCAAAATTCCACACCAAGCCAATGTTAGGACACCACGACAGATTTAACGTGGACCAGCCACCACGTACAGCATGGTCTTTGGTTAGTTTGAGTCTCGAACTCGAAATCCTTCGGTTGCTAATCCGCGACTCTACCAACGGGTCCAAACAAGGAAGTATTTCGCCATTAGAAAAAAGACCAGTTCTAGATGGTGGAGAAGAAAGAAACCCTCATTAGAAGAAAACTGACCAAATCGTCATCTTGTCATCAAAATAACCTTAATATATTAATGAGGATATATCTCGTCATTAACGAAATTGATAAGATCTTGATGGAGGAGATATCTCGTCATTAGAAGAAAACTGACCAGCTCTCTCCATCATCACAATAGCCTTAATATATTAAAGAGGATATAACTCCTCATTAGCAAAATTGATAAGATCTTGATGGATGAGATATCTCGTCATTAGAAGAAAACTGACCAAATCGTAATTGTTCGTGCCTTGGCGACTCAAGTTTCTTGGCGTCATCGCTTGTGATTGGCGAGCGCCAATTGGCTCGAAACTGAGCAGTTAAAAAGAGGAAGCCAAAGTTTGCACTCAGAACTTCTCAAGCGGTAGATAGGCTACTGCTGCTTTTGATGCGATTAGGAGATCGCAAGCGTTCCTTTCGGGAACCACCTTTTTTGATGCGATTAGGAGATCGCAAGCGTTCCTTTCGAACCACCTTGTCTATATTGTCGATCTTGTTTAGCTTGAATAAATTGTTAGTTTAAATACAGTCCACTTCTTGCTTCTTTGGTGGGCCTCGACAGTAATATTGTCATCAAAATAACCGTAATACATTAGTGAGGAGATATCTCATCATTAGAAAAATTGATAAGATCTAGATGGAAGAGATATCTCGTCATTAGAAGAAAACTGATCAAATCGTAATCTTGTCATCAAAATAACCGTAATATATTAATGAGGAAATATCTCATCATTAGAAAAATTGATAAGATCTTGATGGAGGAGATATCTCGTCATTAGAAGAAAACTGACCAGATCTCTTCATCACAACAATAGCCGTAATATATTAAAGAGGATATAACTCCTCATTAGCAAAATCGATAAGATCTTGATGGAAGAGATATCTCGTCATTAGAAGAAAACTGATCAAATCGTAATCTTGTCATCAAAATAACCGTAATATATTCATGAGGAGATATCTCGTCATTAGAAGAAAACTGACCAAATCGTAATCTTGTCATCAAAATAACCGTAATATATTAATGAGGAGATATCTCATCATTAGCAAAATTGATAAGATCTTGATGGAGGAGATATCTCGTCATTAGAAGAAAACTGACCAGATCTCTTCATCATCACAATAGCCGTAATATATTAAAGAGGATATAACTTCTCATTAGCAAAATTTATAAGATCCTGATGGAGGAGATATCTCCATCAAGGTCGTTAGACGAAATCTGATACCTGATCATTAGAAGAAATCTGACCAGATCTTGATCTCGTCCTCAAAAAACGGCAATTTCTTGATGAGGAGGCATTTCGTCAGTATCAAAATTGGTGTGATCTTGATGGACGAAATTTCTCGTCATTAGAAAAAAACTGACCAGATCTTGATCTCGTCATCATAAAGTAATCTTCAATATCTTGACAAATATACAAAGTTTGTCAGATATTTCGTCGAAATCTATTGGAGGGTTAAGAAAGGCATGAAGACTTCCCAAATATCGTGTTCTTTCACTTTCCGTACATTTGAACAGCACTTTTCCCTCGTCTGGTTTCGGTAAAACCTTAGAGGTTTTATTAAAGAACCTAGACGATGTCTCAGACGGTCCCGCGGGTATTGTCGTGAGAACCAGTCGCCTGGCCATGACTGGTCATTCATGTCACACTAAACTTTCTTTCGAGTGTACTTTCTGACATAGACCAGTCTGTGAACTGTAATATTCTCGACGTGTATAATGGAATAAGACAAGTCTAAAATGATAAGCAGGCATTTAATTAACGTCGCACTGGAGAAACACTAGGGGCTAGTGGCGACTGTCCGGGTTGAAGGTATTTTTAATCAACGTCACACTGGAGCAACGACGGTTTATTGGTGACCGTCCGGGTTGAAATCCAAAGGGAAATATACGAGGACAATACCACGCAATTTTGAACCACGTTCAGATGACGATCTAAAGCATCAACTTGGTCCCTATCGCCAACTAGTGGGCGATTCAAGCTTTCATGGTGGGCGGTAGGGGTTTTGTCCGATGCTGAAGGTACTTTCCGTTATCACCGCGCATCTACTATGTCCCAATGACAGAGCAGGTTGTACTGCACTGTAGTTCCCATGTCGTCATGGGCACTACAGTGCAGTACATAGCGGGGTATCTGCGGCCATTACTCAAGTTGAGTTCCTTTCATGGTGGGGCCAGTATGTAGTTAGATTTGTGAAAGTAAACTACGGCTTCAAACAAGTTTTATATATTGCAAAATATTATGAGCCCATGTATCAGAAAAAGAAATGCGCTCGTGGCTATTTACCGGAGTATCTGAAGATGAGTTTCATCGAATCTGCTGTAAATAAACAACTCCCAATGTGTTTACTGCGTCATAAAGCATTATCCAATGAAGTCAAGTCGATTGAGAGAACATCTTGCTACAAAGCATCCAAAAGATAAAGGCAAGTCCATTGAATATTTTAAGGAAATAAAAATTTCATAATCGTCCAACAAGCCTTTCATCATTTAAGAAACAACATGCAACGAACGAAGATGGATTAACTGCCGCTTATCGAATTTCACAATTAAGTGGTAAAAGCCCATCAATGGTAAGTCGCTATCGTGGATTTGTGGAAGTGCCAAATGTTTTATGTATTCAATGTGTGGCGTACAGACAACATCTTATAGGAAAACATTTAAGGACACATCTCCATTCATCATTAACTATAATAATTAGAGCTGTAAATAAGATCAAATTCAATGCCAAACATGATAGAATGTTTCGAAATCTGTGCCAGGCAATGAGAAATTTATTAGGTTACTTTTACACAGAAGTTCCGTGGCTGTCAAAGGGTACATGTTTGTCTCTAATTGTAGTATTATATGATAGTGTCATACATTTTTTGAAAGTTTTTTAATTGCTGACAATGTCTGTCAACAATTAAAAAACAGTAAAGAATGATGCCTTTTATTTGGCAGGTATTTTCAAGAGATTTAACGAAATCAATTTGTAGCTTTAAGGAGCTAAATAAAAATATGTCTGCGTTATATCCAAATATGTGGAAAATGATATTGAATTTATTGATACCTTTCCCTACTTTATATCTTGTAGAATTAGGCTTTAGTGCTGTTAATCATATCACCAAGCAGATAAACCGTCTGAATATTTCCGAAAGGAGACCTTCGTTTATTCCTTACGAAAATTGAACCATATATAAATTATTATTAATTAAAATTAATAAAGGTCTTTAATAGACTTTATAATTTTTATATTAATTTTTTTTTCAATTTAAGCAGCTTCAACACTAGTAGGCGTTGTATTGACAGAAATGCAGAAAGGCAACATCAAATTAACATATGCAATTAAAAAGATAAATTTAACTACATATTTTTTTACTAAACCTCCACTCAAAAATTACGAGCACTTTGCTGTTGCGTTAAATGAATTTACTGCGGAACTGGTGTGGGCGGTAAGAAAATTTTACTACCAACAAAGATACAAAAGTGAGCGATAGGTGTAAAAAGGTTGACTACCCCTGATCTAAACTGTCAGAGACGTTGGTTTTTTAGGGGTTATGGAGCTAGGGTCATACTTGGCCAAGCTGCTCGAAACACAAGGAAAAAAATAGAGAAAACCAACCAGATCATCTCTTCATTATCGATACATCGGATGTCTTAATGACGGGACATATCATTGAACCTACTTGGAAGGTTAAAAAGCATAACTTGGTACGGCTGGCATAATACGGACACTTGGAGCTCGGATAACAAGGACAATCGGCTAAAAGGAGCTCGGATAATCAAAGTTATAAATCATTTTTGATAGTTTCGATTCCTTGATCATCTTGTGTTGAGAATCCGATCTTGTTGGACGAGATATCTCGTCAAAGATATTATCAGTTTTGTTAATCCTCATGGTGGTTGCCTCGACAAGGTTTCTTGTCATGGTCAAAACAAACTAGATATTGATGGACGAAATATCTCGCGATTAAAAAAACTGGGCTGGTCTTGATCTCATCATTAGAAAATGAGCAATATCTTGATAGACGAGATATCTCGTCACATAAAACTCGAATAACACAGACCCTCGATTAATAGGAGTTTGAATATTACGGACACTCGATCAATTGGACCTCGAATAACATGGACCTTTGGTTAATCGGAGCTCGAATAACGCGGACACTTTGTTCATCGGAGTTCAAATAACGCGGACACCCGTTTAATCGGAGCTCGAATTATATGGACCCTTGGTTTATCGGAGTTCGAATATCATGGACACTCGGTTAATCGGAGCTCGAATAACGCGGATACTCGGTTAATCGGAGCTCGAATAACGCGGACACTCGGTTAATCGGTGTTCGAATAACATGGACCCTTGGTTACTCGGAGCTAGAATAACGCGGACACTCGGTTAATCTGAGCTCGAATAACGCGGACTCTCGGTTAATCGGGGCTCGAATAACGCGGACTCTCGGTTAATCGGAGTTCGAATAACACAGACCTTTGGTTAATCGGAGTTCAAATAACGCGTGGGGCCGTCGTGGCCCAGTGGGTATGCCCCTGCGTTAGCAACCTTCGAGCTGTAGGCAGCGCAGGCTCGATTCCTGCCAGGTGTATTCCTCCCTGGGTATATTTCTCTCCTGTGTCATTAAAGCTTTCACTGTGCGCCTGTCAATTACTTGATATTATTTGTTTTGTGTCAATTACTTGGTAATGTATTGTGTCCGGCGCAGCATGGCCAAATATGGCCTTTGCACCGTAAAACCTCAAAACCAACCAACCGAATAACACGGACACTCGGTAAACGTAAGTGGAGTTGTCTCGACGAAGTATCTCGTCCTTATCAAAACTGACCAGATCTTGATGGACGAGACATTAGGTCTTTGGAAGAAAACTGACCAGATCTTGATCTCGTCGTCATACAAAAATCAGCAATATATTGATAACGAGATAATCTCGCCATTAGCAAAATTCGTCAGATTTTGATGGACGAGATATCTCGTCGAAACCACTTGGAGGGTTAAAAAACAAAACTCAGTATTGAATTAGGATAACACGGACATTCTGTCGTCGGAGTTAGGATAATCAAAATTCTACTATAAACGATTTTGATCGTCCCGATTCCACCCTGGGAATATTTGTCTTCTGTGTCAGTAAAACCTTGATTGTGTGTTTGTCCATTCCTTGACTTCGTAGTGCGTTTGGGTAGGTAGTTAATTAAAGTCGCATTGGAGCATCACAACGGGCTTCGTGACGGTCAGGGATTGGATTATATGTATAGGTTTTATGGCTCAAGGTCCAAAAGCGGATAAGCTGCGCCAAACACAAAACATAATCTGATCCAAAAAAAGTAATAGTCCGTTGTGTTGCTCCAGAGTGTGACGTTAATTAAAACACCCCTACCCAATAAAAGTATAAAACATTTAAAAACTAATAGTCTAAGATAAATATAAGAGGTAGATTTAAAACACGTAAAATGTATAGATGGGAATAAAAATATCCAAACAATTGTCAGATGATAAAACAAGATCATCGTTTGTAGCATAGCTAATGAATCTGAAGAATTTAATTTATATATGTATAAAGTTTTGAGTGCTGAATTTAAAAGATGGGAACAAATTAGATGAGGTTTAAAAACCAACTAAACTTAAAAACGCGAAAAGGTTTGACTGAGGATTTTCCCCAATCAAATCTCGCAGAATTGTGTTTTTGATTAGACTTGTACTAGTAAAAAATTGGATATTAATTGGATTAAAAATAGGACAGAAACTTGAAATGTGATAAACAGAAAATGGAGTAGAGCATGGAGTAGAGTTTGAAATGAGTGCTGTCTCTCCCAGTAAACGATGATGACGGATGACGGTCCGGGAATAATCCCTGAGGGAGAGATCTAAATCCGGATCCACACCGGCCGAGCAGAACTGCGCCGAATCAAACAAAGGCGAACAGCGCAGGATTTCGCGGGCTGTTCTGACGGCTAACCGCGCAATGTTGTGCAACTTCGAACATGCGCTATCGTGATCCTCTCCGTGTCGGTACATCAAAGCAAAATGTTTGTGCGCGCTGTATTTGAACGGCATTTCAGTTCGCTCGCCTTGCGATCCGGTTCGTATTCACTCTGCTGATATCATTATTTCGTTCGCTCGCGTTTAATAACAAAACTCATTATTAGCCGAACCACCAGACACGTTTCAACACAGTCAAAGCACGATTTTGCGCTTTCTTCCTTTTCGTACGGGACATTTTCTCGTCCCCAATCTGGAAAGATGGTTTTTCTGCGACATAGGTTTTACCTTTTACTGATTCGCACAGTTTTTAGATTCTGGTTCCTAGATAGCATACAATCGGGGTTTCGATATTGCTTGTGTGTGCGCTTATTATATTGGACCGTGTTGCTACACGGACCGGATACTCCATCAATTCAAGACGCCATCAGATTTCGCTTTCCCCCTTTCTCTTTAATAAATCGTCAATGACAATATACGCAGCACTCGCGATTATGAGCCGACTTTATAAAGAACGGGACATTTAAACAATTTGTTATAAACAATACGTTTTCAGTTTAATTTCGTACACAACCTCCAGCACGCACGCGAGCACAATGGAACAAGCTGAGCACGAGCCGTCCCACCACAAACATCCCGCTCCGAGGTTCGTCCTTCTCGGTTTTCGTGCAGCGACGAACAGAACATTTTGCACGGCGCAGTTCTGGACCCGGCTTACGGACAACGCTTCGTAATTTTGAATCACGACAAGATGACGAGGTCACATCTGAGCTGGCACCCCAATCGCCAAACTTCCACACCAAGCCAACGTGAGGACATTTGAGGCCACGGCAGATTTAACGTTAATCAGCTCCAGTGTACACAACGATCTTTGTCTGGACCTAGTTTCGAACTCGCAGCCCATTCGGTTGCTAATCCGTTGCTCTTCCCACTGGACTATCGTGGCCCTTGTCGTGTTTCTGGTGCAGCCTTGCCATACATGACCCTTATCGTGTTTCTGGTGCAGCCTTGCCATACATGGCCCTTATCGTGTTTCTGGTGCAGCCTGGCCATACATGGCCCTTGTCGTGTTTCTAGTGCAGCTTCGCCAAACATGGCCCTTGTCATGTCTCTGGTGCAGCCTGGCCATACATGACTCTTGCGACATAAAAACAACCAACCATTCATTTTTGATAGCGTCTTTTCAACCCCATCACACATCCCACTACGCCACAATGGTTGCAGAATCCCGATAACTCATCTCGACATTCACTGGATATCGCGTATGACCACCCCCTCCGAAAAACGTTCTTTTTACGCCACCCAAAATCCCGTGAAAGACCCCCCGCATCGATTAACGCGAGCCCCAAAAAAGACCAAATTTCGGATATTCGTCGCGCTCTAGCTGCGAGGAGGATTCATCATGAAAAGGTGCGAATCCCTTGTCCGGATATCTGGACACGGACTTTCCTCGATAAATGGATAAAAACGGGAGCGGGCATAAAGAGCCGGGGTGAGGGATATCTTTCAATTCGGCCGGCACACTCCTGAAAAATGTGGGAGAGATATCAATCATTCGATTTCCAGTTGTTGACAACATCATTTTCAATAAACCGATTAAAACAGGCGAGGCTCTGTGATGGGCGGAACACTATCGATTTTGCCTCTCCAATTATAAACTAACGGAGTAACAGAAGTAAGACATTGAAGTTCCAATACATAGATTTTTTAATTTGGGACATTACACAAGTGATGTCATTGATTGAGAAAATTTGCTCTTAGGGTAAGAGGCAAGAGTTAGACTTTCAATTTAGTGGTTCCTGAAGAAAGAAGACATTGGGGTGAATTTAGCCACCACAATAATTAATTTGCAATGACTGTCACCATAGTGTGACGAGTTGAAAAGCGACATACAATACGAAATGGAGCGACTTCAATCATGGTGAATTGGGAGAGATGAAGCAGCCAGTGATTGAACACGGGAAGAGTGGTTGATTGGTGTTTTCGATGTTTTATGGCGCAAGAGCCATATTTGGCCAAGCTGTTGCTATTATAAACTAACGGAACAACAGAAGTAAGACATTGAAGTTCCAATACATAGATTTTTTAATTTGGGACATTACACAAGTGATGTCATTGATTGAGAAAATTTGCTCTTAGGGTAAGAGGAAAGATTTAGTCCTTCAATTTCGTGTTCCTGAAGAAAGACCTTGGTGTGAATTTAGCCACCACGACAATAATTAATTTGCAATGACTGTCACCATAGTGTGACGAGTTGAAAAGCGACATACAATACGAAATGGAGCGACTTCAATCATGGTGAATTGGGAGAGATGAAGCAGCCAGTGATTGAACACGGGAAGAGTGGTTGATTGGTGTTTTCGATGTTTTATGGCGCAAGGGCCATATTTGGCCAAGCTGTTGCTATTATAAACTAACGGAACAACAGAAGTAAGACATTGAAGTTCCAATACATAGATTTTTTAATTTGGGACATTACACAAGTGATGTCATTGATTGAGAAAATTTGCTCTTAGGGTAAGAGGAAAGATTTAGTCCTTCAATTTCGTGTTCCTGAAGAAAGACCTTGGTGTGAATTTAGCCACCACGACAATAATTAATTTGCAATGACTGTCACCATAGTGTGACGAGTTGAAAAGCGACATACAATACGAAATGGAGCGACTTCAATCATGGTGAATTGGGAGAGATGAAGTAGCCAGTGATTGAACACGGGAAGAGTGGTTGATTGGTGTTTTCGATGTTTTATGGCGCAAGAGCCATATTTGGCCAAGCTGTTGCTATTATAAACTAACGGAACAACAGAAGTAAGACATTGAAGTTCCAATACATAGATTTTTTAATTTGGAACATTACACAAGTGATGTCATTGATTGAGAAAATTTGCTCTTAGGGTAAGAGACAAGAGTTAGACTTTCAATTTAGTGGTTCCTGAAGAAAGAAGACATTGGGGGTGAATTTAGCCACCACAATAATTAATTTGCAATGACTGTCACCATAGTGTGACGAGTTGAAAAGCGACATACAATACGAAATGGAGCGACTTCAATCATGGTGAATTGGGAGAGATGAAACAGCCAGTGATTGAACACGGGAAGAGTGGTTGATTGGTGTTTTCGATGTTTTATGGCGCAAGGGACATGTTTGGCCAAGCTGTTGCTATTATAAACTAACGGAGCAACAGAAGTAAGACATTGAAGTTCCAATACATATATTTTTTAATTTGGGACATTACACAAGTGATGTCATTGATTGAGAAAATTTGCTCTTAGGGTAAGAGGAAAGATTTAGTCTTTCAATTTCGTGTTCCTGAAGAAAGACCTTGGTGTGAATTTAGCTACCACGACAATAATTAATTTGCAATGACTGTCACCATAGTATGACTAGTTAGAAAGCAACATACAATACGAAATGGAGCGACTTCAATCATGGTGAATTGGGAGGGATGAAGCAGCCAGTGATTGAATACGGGATGAGTGGTTGATTGGTGTTTTCGATGTTTTATGGCGCAAGGGCCATATTTGGCCAAGCTGTGCCAAACACGAGACAGTCAACACAATGACGGTGGAAGAAAAAGCAGAAGGAAGAAAGATCTCTCAAGTCGTAGTGTGTCGAGTGGTATGCCAGAAACCAGATGACACATCCAAAACTACAATTAAACTAACGTTTATTTCCAAACCACAGATAGATACGTAGGTATTTTCATTAATGTCACACTGGAGCAACACAACGGGCTATTGACAATGGTGCAGGATTAAACCCGACGTGAAAGATCAGAGGACAACACCACGTAATTTTGAACCTCGGTCAGATGACGAGGTCACCCCACTCTCCAAACTTCCGCATCACGCCAACGCGAGGACATTTGAGGCTACGACAGATTTAACGAGCACCAGCCCCCTTTCTACACGACGGTATTCGGTTGGATTCGTACTCGGAACCCTCCGGTTGCTAGTCCGTTACTCTTCCAAACGGACTACCGCAGCCCCGGTGAAAAAGAGAGATTGGAGAGTAGAGGAGTGAGATGAAAAGAGATCCGAGTATCCCGGAACTTAACTCCAGCTATTACTAGACACTAAATCGTACGGGAGAAAAAAAAGATCACTAGATCACTACTAAAGATCACTACTAAAAGAAAGATCAGTTACGTGAAGCCCATGCGCACCTATAAGAGATGCCCCTGCGAATAAAAACTTGTCAGAAGTCATGTAAGGTAAAAAATCAATATACGCATGTGAGCCCTTCAGAAGGTCAAGCACTATAAGAGACATTTATGCATTCAAGTGTATAGGATTCAACAGGAATTGAGTAGGCTTATACCTGCACTCGTTTTCTGAATAAAAACTGAATTTGTCGAATCCTTAACGCAACAAAGCTTGTTAAAATACTAAGAGAACCTTTTATATTTGTACGATCAAATAGGATTATAAGAGTAAGTAACATAGGGTTTTTTTCTCAATGGAATGAAAAGATTGGCGCAAGTAAAGATGGGACGAATCCTTTTAAGAGCTTCTTCAGTAAACAGTAAAAGGTTGAATTTGAGGCACTCCTTTTCCACCACTTTGGGTTTGGTGATTGGCGGAGGAAATACTCTGACATTCAATTCAGAAATTCTCATTTTTGGTGTTGTACTCGATCGTTTATTAAAGTATTACTAAACCTCCTGGTTGTCTCGACGAGGTATCTCGTCATTAGCGAAACTGAAAAATGCTGATGGAAGAAATATCTCGTCATTAGAAGAAAAGTGGCACGGTATTGATCTCGTCACTATCAAAAAATCGAAAATATTTTGATGACGAGGCAATTCGTCATTAGCGACACTGACCAGATGCTGATGGAAGAGATATCTCGTCACTAGAGGAAAACTGACTCGGTCTTGATCTCGTCATAAAAATCGAAAATATGTTGATGACGAGGTAATTCGTCATTAGCGACACTGACCAGATGTTGATGGAAGAGATATATCGACATCAGAAGAAAATTAACTCGGTCTTGATTTCGTCAAAAAAATCGAAAATATCTTGATGACGAGGCAATTCGTCATTAGCGACACTGACCAGATGTTGATGGAAGAGATATCTCGTCACTAAAGGAAAACTGACTCGGTCTCGATCGCGTCATAAAAATCGAAAATATCTTGATGACGATACAATTCGTCATTAGCGACACTGACCAGATGCTGATGGAAGAGATATATCGACATCAGAAGAAAATTGACTCGGTCTTGATCTCGTCATAAAAGTCGAAAATATCTTGATGACGAGGTAATTCATCATTAGCGAAACTGACCAGATGCTGATGGAAGAAATATCTCGTCATTAGAAGAAAATTGACACGGTATTGATCTCGTCATTATCAAAAAATCGAAAATATCTTGATGACGAGGCAATTCGTCATTAGCGACACTGACCAGATGCTGATGGAAGAGATATATCGACATCAGAAGAAAATTGACTCGGTCAAAATCTCGTCATAAAAATCGAAATATCTTGATGACGAGGCAATTCGTCATTAGCGACACTGACCAGATGCTGATGGAAGAGATATCTCGTCACTAGAGGAAAACTGACTCGGTCTTGATCTCGTCATAAAAATCGAAAATATCTTGATGACGAGATAATTCGTCATTAGCGACACTGACCAGATGTTGATGGAAGAGATATATCGACATCAGAAGAAAATTAACTCGGTCTTGATTTCGTCATAAAAATCGAAAATATCTTGATGACGAGGCAATTCGTCATTAGCGACACTGACCAGATGTTGATGGAAGAGATACCTCGTCACTAAAGGAAAACTGACTCGGTCTCGATCGCGTCATAAAAATCGAAAATATCTTGATGACGAGACAATTCGTCATTAGCGACACTGACCAGATGCTGATGGAAGAGATATATCGACATCAGAAGAAGATTGACTCGGTCTTGATCTCGTCATAAAAGTCGAAAATATCTTGATGACGAGGTAATTCATCATTAGCGAAACTGACCAGATGCTGATGGAAGAAATATCTCGTCATTAGAAGAAAAGTGACACGGTATTGATCTCGTCATTATCAAAAAATCGAAAATATCTTGATGACGAGGCAATTCGTCATTAGCGACACTGACCAGATGCTGATGGAAGAGATATATCGACATAAGAAGAAAATTGACTCGGTCTTGATCTCGTCATAAAAATCGAAAATATCTTGATGACGAGGCAATTCGTCATTAGCGACACTGACCAGATGCTGATGGAAGAGATATATCGACATCAGAAGAAAATTGACTCGGTCAAAATCTCGTCATAAAAATCGAAATATCTTGATGACGAGGCAATTCGTCATTAGCGACACTGACCAGATGCTGATGGAAGAGATATCTCGTCACTAGAGGAAAACTGACTCGGTTTTGATCTCGTCATAAAAATTGAAAATATCTTGATGACGAGGTAATTCGTCATTAGCGACAATGACCAGATGTTGATGGAAGAGATATATCGACATCAGAAGAAAATTAACTCGGTCTTGATTTCGTCATAACAATCGAAAATATCTTGATGACGAGGCAATTTGTCATTAGCGACACTGACCAGATGCTGATGGAAGAGATATATCGACATCAGAAGAAAATTGACTCGGTCTTGATCTCGTCATAAAAATCGAATATATCTTGATGACGAGGTAATTCGTCATTAGCGACACTGACCAGATGTTGATGGAAGAGATATATCGACATCAGAAGAAAATTAACTCGGTCTTGATTTCGTCATAAAAATCGAAAATATCTTGATGACGAGGCAATTCGTCATTAGCGACACTGACCAGATGTTGATGGAAGAGATATCTCGTCACTAAAGGAAAACTGACTCGGTCTCGATCGCGTCATAAAAATCGAAAATATCTTGATGACGAGACAATTCGTCATTAGCGACACTGACCAGATGCTGATGGAAGAGATATATCGACATCAGAAGAAAATTGACTCGGTCTTGATCTCGTCATAAAAGTCGAAAATATCTTGATGACGAGGTAATTCATCATTAGCGAAACTGACCAGATGCTGATGGAAGAAATATCTCGTCATTAGAAGAAAAGTGACACTGTATTGATCTCGTCATTATCAAAAAATCGAAAATATCTTGATGACGAGGCAATTCGTCATTAGCGACACTGACCAGATGATGATGGAAGAGATATATCGACATCAGAAGAAAATTGACTCGGTCTTGATCTCGTCATAAAAATCGAAAATATCTTGATGACGAGGCAATTCGTCATTAGCGACACTGACCAGATGCTGATGGAAGAGATATATCGACATCAGAAGAAAATTGACTCGGTCAAAATCTCGTCATAAAAATCGAAATATCTTGATGACGAGGCAATTCGTCATTAGCGACACTGACCAGATGCTGATGGAAGAGATATCTCGTCACTAGAGGAAAACTGACTCGGTCTTGATCTCGTCATAAAAATCGAAAATATCTTGATGACGAGGTAATTCGTCATTAGCGACACTGACCAGATGTTGATGGAAGAGATATATCGACATCAGAAGAAAATTGACTCGGTCTTGATCTCGTCATAAAAATCGAATATATCTTGATGACGAGGTAATTCGTCATTAGCGACACTGACCAGATGTTGATGGAAGAGATATATCGGCATCAGAAGAAAATTAACTCGGTCTTGATTTCGTCATAAAAATCGAAAATCTTGATGACGAGGCAATTCGTCATTAGCGACACTGACCAGATGCTGATGGAAGAGATACCTCGTCACTAAAGGAAAACTGACTCGGTCTCGATCGCGTCATAAAAATCGAAAATATCTTGATGACGAGACAATTCGTCATTAGCGACACTGACCAGATGCTGATGGAAGAGATATATCGACATCAGAAGAAGATTGACTCGGTCTTGATCTCGTCATAAAAGTCGAAAATATCTTGATGACGAGGTAATTCATCATTAGCGAAACTGACCAGATGCTGATGGAAGAAATATCTCGTCATTAGAAGAAAAGTGACACGGTATTGATCTCGTCATTATCAAAAAATCGAAAATATCTTGATGACGAGGCAATTCGTCATTAGCGACACTGACCAGATGCTGATGGAAGAGATATATCGACATCAGAAGAAAATTGACTCGGTCTTGATCTCGTCATAAAAATCGAAAATATCTTGATGACGAGGCAATTCGTCATTAGCGACACTGACCAGATGCTGATGGAAGAGATATATCGACATCAGAAGAAAATTGACTCGGTCAAAATCTCGTCATAAAAATCGAAATATCTTGATGACGAGGCAATTCGTCATTAGCGACACTGACCAGATGCTGATGGAAGAGATATCTCGTCACTAGAGGAAAACTGACTCGGTTTTGATCTCGTCATAAAAATTGAAAATATCTTGATGACGAGGTAATTCGTCATTAGCGACAATGACCAGATGTTGATGGAAGAGATATATCGACATCAGAAGAAAATTAACTCGGTCTTGATTTCGTCATAAAAATCGAAAATTTCTTGATGACGAGGTAATTCATCATTAGCGAAACTGACCAGATGCTGATGGAAGAAATATCTCGTCATTAGAAGAAAATTAACTCGGTCTTGATTTCGTCATAACAATCGAAAATATCTTGATGACGAGGCAATTTGTCATTAGCGACACTGACCAGATGCTGATGGAAGAGATATATCGACATCAGAAGAAAATTGACTCGGTCTTGATCTCGTCATAAAAATCGAATATATCTTGATGACGAGGTAATTCGTCATTAGCGACACTGACCAGATGTTGATGGAAGAGATATATCGACATCAGAAGAAAATTAACTCGGTCTTGATTTCGTCATAAAAATCGAAAATATCTTGATGACGAGGCAATTCGTCATTAGCGACACTGACCAGATGTTGATGGAAGAGATATCTCGTCACTAAAGGAAAACTGACTCGGTCTCGATCGCGTCATAAAAATCGAAAATATCTTGATGACGAGACAATTCGTCATTAGCGACACTGACCAGATGCTGATGGAAGAGATAAATCGACATCAGAAGAAAATTGACTCGGTCTTGATCTCGTCATAAAAGTCGAAAATATCTTGATGACGAGGTAATTCATCATTAGCGAAACTGACCAGATGCTGATGGAAGAAATATCTCGTCATTAGAAGAAAAGTGACACTGTATTGATCTCGTCATTATCAAAAAATCGAAAATATCTTGATGACGAGGCAATTCGTCATTAGCGACACTGACCAGATGATGATGGAAGAGATATATCGACATCAGAAGAAAATTGACTCGGTCTTGATCTCGTCATAAAAATCGAAAATATCTTGATGACGAGGCAATTCGTCATTAGCGACACTGACCAGATGCTGATGGAAGAGATATATCGACATCAGAAGAAAATTGACTCGGTCAAAATCTCGTCATAAAAATCGAAATATCTTGATGACGAGGCAATTCGTCATTAGCGACACTGACCAGATGCTGATGGAAGAGATATCTCGTCACTAGAGGAAAACTGACTCGGTCTTGATCTCGTCATAAAAATCGAAAATATCTTGATGACGAGGTAATTCGTCATTAGCGACACTGACCAGATGTTGATGGAAGAGATATATCGACATCAGAAGAAAATTGACTCGGTCTTGATCTCGTCATAAAAATCGAATATATCTTGATGACGAGGTAATTCGTCATTAGCGACACTGACCAGATGTTGATGGAAGAGATATATCGGCATCAGAAGAAAATTAACTCGGTCTTGATTTCGTCATAAAAATCGAAATATCTTGATGACGAGGCAATTCGTCATTAGCGACACTGACCAGATGCTGATGGAAGAGATATCTCGGCATCAGAAGAAAATTAACTCGGTCTTGATTTCGTCATAACAATCGAAAATATCTTGATGACGAGGCAATTTGTCATTAGCGACACTGACCAGATGCTGATGGAAGAGATATATCGACATCAGAAGAAAATTGACTCGGTCTTGATCTCGTCATAAAAATCGAATATATCTTGATGACGAGGTAATTCGTCATTAGCGACACTGACCAGATGTTGATGGAAGAGATATCTCGTCACTAAAGGAAAACTGACTCGGTCTCGATCTCGTCATAAAAATCGGTCTAGAGGAAAACTGACCGATCTCGGTCTAGAGGAAAACTGACTCGGTCTTGATCTCGTCATAAAAATCGAAAATATCTTGATGACGAGGTAATTCGTCATTAGCGACACTGACCAGATGTTGATGGAAGAGATATATCGACATCAGAAGAAAATTGACTCGGTATTGATCTCGTCATAAAAATCGAATATATCTTGATGACGAGGTAATTCGTCATTAGCGACACTGACCAGATGTTGATGGAAGAGATATATCGACATCAGAAGAAAATTGACTCGGTATTGATCTCGTCATAAAAATCGTATATATCTTGATGACGAGGTAATTCGTCATTAGCGACACTGACCAGATGTTGATGGAAGAGATATATCGACATCAGAAGAAAATTGACTCGGTATTGATCTCGTCATAAAAATCGTATATATCTTGATGACGAGGTAATTCGTCATTAGCGACACTGACCAGATGTTGATGGATTTGGTATTTGGTATTTTTTCAATTAACGTCACACTGGAGCAACACAATGGGCTATTGGTGACGGTCCGGGATCAATCCCAAAGGGAAAGATCCGAGGACAACACCACGTAATTTTGAACCACGGTCAGATGACGAGGCAACACCTGAGCTGGCACCCCACTCTCCAAACTTCCACACCACACCAACGTGAGGACGTTTGAGGCCACGACAGATTTAACGTGCACCAGCCCCCTTTGTACACGACGGTGTTTGGCTGGAATCGAACTCGCAACCCTTCGGTTGCTAGTCCGTTACTCTTCCAACCGGGCCACCGCGGCCCTCAGATGTTGATGGAAGAGATATATCGACATCAGAAGAAAATTGACTCGGTCTTGATCTCGTCATAAAAGTCGAAAATATCTTGATGACGAGGTAATTCATCATTAGCGAAACTGACCAGATGCTGATGGAAGAAATATCTCGTCATTAGAAGAAGAGTGACACGGTATTGATCTCATCATTATCAAAAAATCGAAAATATCTTGATGACGAGGCAATTCGTCATTAGCGACACTGACCAGATGATGATGGAAGAGATATATCGACATCAGAAGAAAATTGACTCGGTCTTGATCTCGTCATAAAAATCGAAAATATCTTGATGACGAGGCAATTCGTCATTAGCGACACTGACCAGATGCTGATTTAAGAGATATATCGACATCAGAAGAAAATTGACTCGGTCAAAATCTCGTCATAAAAATCGAAATATCTTGATGACGAGGCAATTCGTCATTAGCGACACTGACCAGATGCTGATGGAAGAGATATCTCGTCACTAGAGGAAAACTGACTCGGTCTTGATCTCGTCATAAAAGTCGAAAATATCTTGATGACGAGGTAATTCGTCATTAGCGACACTGACCAGATGTTGATGGAAGAGATATATCGACATCAGAAGAAAATTGACTCGGTCTTGATCTCGTCATAAAAGTCGAAAATATCTTGATGACGAGGTAATTCATCATTAGCGAAACTGACCAGATGCTGATGGAAGAAATATCTCGTCATTAGAAGAAAAGTGACACGGTATTGATCTCGTCATTATGAAAAAATCGAAAATATCTTGATGACGAGGCAATTCGTCATTAGCGACACTGACCAGATGATGATGGAAGAGATATATCGACATCAGAAGAAAATTAACTCGGTCTTGATTTCGTCATAAAAATCGAAAATATCTTGATGACGAGGCAATTCGTCATTAGCGACACTGACCAGATGTTGATGGAAGAGATATCTCGTCACTAAAGGAAAACTGACTCGGTCTCGATCGCGTCATAAAAGTCGAAAATATCTTGATGACGAGGTAATTCGTCATTAGCGACACTGACCAGATGTTGATGGAAGAGATATCTCGTCACTAAAGGAAAACTGACTCGGTCTCGATAGCGTTATAAAAATCGAAAATATCTTGATGACGAGACAATTCGTCATTAGCGACACTGACCAGATGCTGATGGAAGAGATAAATCGACATCAGAAGAAAATTGACTCGGTCTTGATCTCGTCTTAAAAATCGAAAATATCTTGATGACGAGGCAATTCGTCATTAGCGACACTGACCAGATGCTGATGGAAGAGATATATCGACATCAGAAGAAAATTGACTCGGTCAAAATCTCGTCATAAAAATCGAAATATCTTGATGACGAGGCAATTCGTCATTAGCGACACTGACCAGAGGCTGATGGAAGAGATATCTCGTCACTAGAGGAAAACTGACTCGGTCTTGATCTCGTCATAAAAATCGAAAATATCTTGATGACGAGGTAATTCGTCATTAGCAACACTGACCAGATGTTGATGGAAGAGATATATCGACATCAGAAGAAAATTGACTCGGTATTGATCTCGTCATAAAAATCGAATATATCTTGATGACGAGGTAATTCGTCATTAGCGACACTGACCAGATGTTGATGGAAGAGATATATCGACATCAGAAGAAAATTAACTCGGTCTTGATTTCGTCATAAAAATCGAAAATATCTTTATGACGAGGCAATTCGTCATTAGCGACACTGACCAGATGTTGATGGAAGAGATAAATCGACATCAGAAGAAAATTGACTCGGTCTTGATCTCGTCATAAAAGTCGAAAATATCTTGATGACGAGGTAATTCATCATTAGCGAAACTGACCAGATGCTGAAGGAAGAAATATCTCGTCATTAGAAGAAGAGTGACACGGTATTGATCTCATCATTATCAAAAATTCGAAAATATCTTGATGACGAGGCAATTCGTCATTAGCGACACTGACCAGATGATGATGGAAGAGATATATCGACATCAGAAGAAAATTGACTCGGTCTTGATCTCGTCATAAAAATCGAAAATATCTTGATGACGAGGCAATTCGTCATTAGCGACACTGACCAGATTCTGATTTAAGAGATATATCGACATCAGAAGAAAATTGACTCGGTCAAAATCTCGTCATAAAAATCGAAATATCTTGATGACGAGGCAATTCGTCATTAGCGACACTGACCAGATGCTGATGGAAGAGATATCTCGTCACTAGAGGAAAACTGACTCGGTCTTGATCTCGTCATAAAAATCGAAAATATCTTGATGACGAGGTAATTCGTCATTAGCGACACTGACCAGATGTTGATGGAAGAGATATATCGACATCAGAAGAAAATTGACTCGGTCTTGATCTCGTCATAAAAATCGAAAATATCTTGATGACGAGGCAATTCGTCATTAGCGACACTGACCAGATGCTGATGGAAGAGATATATCGACATCAGAAGAAAATTGACTCGGTCAAAATCTCGTCATAAAAATCGAAATATCTTGATGACGAGGCAATTCGTCATTAGCGACACTGACCAGATGCTGATGGAAGAGATATCTCGTCACTAGAGGAAAACTGACTCGGTCTTGATCTCGTCATAAAAATCGAAAATATCTTGATGACGAGGTAATTCGTCATTAGCGACACTGACCAGATGTTGATGGAAGAGATATATCGACATCAGAAGAAAATTGACTCGGTCTTGATCTCGTCATAAAAATCGAATATATCTTGATGACGAGGTAATTCGTCATTAGCGACACTGACCAGATGTTGATGGAAGAGATATATCGACATCAGAAGAAAATTGACTCGGTCTTGATCTCGTCATAAAAATCGAAAATATCTTGATGACGAGGTAATTCGTCATTAGCGACACTGACCAGATGTTGATGGAAGAGATATATCGACATCAGAAGAAAATTGACTCGGTCTTGATTTCGTCATAAAAATCGAAATATCTTGATGACGAGGCAATTCGTCATTAGCGACACTGACCAGATGCTGATGGAAGAGATACCTCGTCAATAAAGGAAAACTGACTCGGTCTCGATCGCGTCATAAAAATCGAAAATATCTTGATGACGAGACAATTCGTCATTAGCGACACTGACCAGATGCTGATGGAAGAGATATATCGACATCAGAAGAAGATTGACTCGGTCTTGATCTCGTCATAAAAGTCGAAAATATCTTGATGACGAGGTAATTCATCATTAGCGAAACTGACCAGATGCTGATGGAAGAAATATCTCGTCATTAGAAGAAAAGTGACACGGTATTGATCTCGTCATTATCAAAAAATCGAAAATATCTTGATGACGAGGCAATTCGTCATTAGCGACACTGACCAGATGCTGATGGAAGAGATATATCGACATCAGAAGAAAATTGACTCGGTCTTGATCTCGTCATAAAAATCGAAAATATCTTGATGACGAGGCAATTCGTCATTAGCGACACTGACCAGATGCTGATGGAAGAGATATATCGACATCAGAAGAAAATTGACTCGGTCAAAATCTCGTCATAAAAATCGAAATATCTTGATGACGAGGCAATTCGTCATTAGCGACACTGACCAGATGCTGATGGAAGAGATATCTCGTCACTAGAGGAAAACTGACTCGGTTTTGATCTCGTCATAAAAATTGAAAATATCTTGATGACGAGGTAATTCGTCATTAGCGACAATGACCAGATGTTGATGGAAGAGATATATCGACATCAGAAGAAAATTAACTCGGTCTTGATTTCGTCATAAAAATCGAAAATTTCTTGATGACGAGGTAATTCATCATTAGCGAAACTGACCAGATGCTGATGGAAGAAATATCTCGTCATTAGAAGAAAATTAACTCGGTCTTGATTTCGTCATAACAATCGAAAATATCTTGATGACGAGGCAATTTGTCATTAGCGACACTGACCAGATGCTGATGGAAGAGATATATCGACATCAGAAGAAAATTGACTCGGTCTTGATCTCGTCATAAAAATCGAATATATCTTGATGACGAGGTAATTCGTCATTAGCGACACTGACCAGATGTTGATGGAAGAGATATATCGACATCAGAAGAAAATTAACTCGGTCTTGATTTCGTCATAAAAATCGAAAATATCTTGATGACGAGGCAATTCGTCATTAGCGACACTGACCAGATGTTGATGGAAGAGATATCTCGTCACTAAAGGAAAACTGACTCGGTCTCGATCGCGTCATAAAAATCGAAAATATCTTGATGACGAGACAATTCGTCATTAGCGACACTGACCAGATGCTGATGGAAGAGATAAATCGACATCAGAAGAAAATTGACTCGGTCTTGATCTCGTCATAAAAGTCGAAAATATCTTGATGACGAGGTAATTCATCATTAGCGAAACTGACCAGATGCTGATGGAAGAAATATCTCGTCATTAGAAGAAAAGTGACACTGTATTGATCTCGTCATTATCAAAAAATCGAAAATATCTTGATGACGAGGCAATTCGTCATTAGCGACACTGACCAGATGATGATGGAAGAGATATATCGACATCAGAAGAAAATTGACTCGGTCTTGATCTCGTCATAAAAATCGAAAATATCTTGATGACGAGGCAATTCGTCATTAGCGACACTGACCAGATGCTGATGGAAGAGATATATCGACATCAGAAGAAAATTGACTCGGTCAAAATCTCGTCATAAAAATCGAAATATCTTGATGACGAGGCAATTCGTCATTAGCGACACTGACCAGATGCTGATGGAAGAGATATCTCGTCACTAGAGGAAAACTGACTCGGTCTTGATCTCGTCATAAAAATCGAAAATATCTTGATGACGAGGTAATTCGTCATTAGCGACACTGACCAGATGTTGATTTAAGAGATATATCGACATCAGAAGAAAATTGACTCGGTCTTGATCTCGTCATAAAAATCGAATATATCTTGATGACGAGGTAATTCGTCATTAGCGACACTGACCAGATGCTGATGGAAGAGATATCTCGTCACTAGAGGAAAACTGACTCGGTCTTGATCTCGTCATAAAAATCGAAAATATCTTGATGACGAGGTAATTCGTCATTAGCGACACTGACCAGATGTTGATGGAAGAGATATATCGACATCAGAAGAAAATTGACTCGGTCTTGATCTCGTCATAAAAATCGAAAATATCTTGATGACGAGGCAATTCGTCATTAGCGACACTGACCAGATGCTGATGGAAGAGATATATCGACATCAGAAGAAAATTGACTCGGTCAAAATCTCGTCATAAAAATCGAAATATCTTGATGACGAGGCAATTCGTCATTAGCGACACTGACCAGATGCTGATGGAAGAGATATCTCGTCACTAGAGGAAAACTGACTCGGTCTTGATCTCGTCATAAAAATCGAAAATATCTTGATGACGAGGTAATTCGTCATTAGCGACACTGACCAGATGTTGATGGAAGAGATATATCGACATCAGAAGAAAATTGACTCGGTCTTGATCTCGTCATAAAAATCGAATATATCTTGATGACGAGGTAATTCGTCATTAGCGACACTGACCAGATGTTGATGGAAGAGATATATCGACATCAGAAGAAAATTGACTCGGTCTTGATCTCGTCATAAAAATCGAAAATATCTTGATGACGAGGTAATTCGTCATTAGCGACACTGACCAGATGTTGATGGAAGAGATATATCGACATCAGAAGAAAATTGACTCGGTCTTGATTTCGTCATAAAAATCGAAATATCTTGATGACGAGGCAATTCGTCATTAGCGACACTGACCAGATGCTGATGGAAGAGATACCTCGTCAATAAAGGAAAACTGACTCGGTCTCGATCGCGTCATAAAAATCGAAAATATCTTGATGACGAGACAATTCGTCATTAGCGACACTGACCAGATGCTGATGGAAGAGATATATCGACATCAGAAGAAGATTGACTCGGTCTTGATCTCGTCATAAAAGTCGAAAATATCTTGATGACGAGGTAATTCATCATTAGCGAAACTGACCAGATGCTGATGGAAGAAATATCTCGTCATTAGAAGAAAAGTGACACGGTATTGATCTCGTCATTATCAAAAAATCGAAAATATCTTGATGACGAGGCAATTCGTCATTAGCGACACTGACCAGATGCTGATGGAAGAGATATATCGACATCAGAAGAAAATTGACTCGGTCTTGATCTCGTCATAAAAATCGAAAATATCTTGATGACGAGGCAATTCGTCATTAGCGACACTGACCAGATGCTGATGGAAGAGATATATCGACATCAGAAGAAAATTGACTCGGTCAAAATCTCGTCATAAAAATCGAAATATCTTGATGACGAGGCAATTCGTCATTAGCGACACTGACCAGATGCTGATGGAAGAGATATCTCGTCACTAGAGGAAAACTGACTCGGTTTTGATCTCGTCATAAAAATTGAAAATATCTTGATGACGAGGTAATTCGTCATTAGCGACAATGACCAGATGTTGATGGAAGAGATATATCGACATCAGAAGAAAATTAACTCGGTCTTGATTTCGTCATAAAAATCGAAAATTTCTTGATGACGAGGTAATTCATCATTAGCGAAACTGACCAGATGCTGATGGAAGAAATATCTCGTCATTAGAAGAAAATTAACTCGGTCTTGATTTCGTCATAACAATCGAAAATATCTTGATGACGAGGCAATTTGTCATTAGCGACACTGACCAGATGCTGATGGAAGAGATATATCGACATCAGAAGAAAATTGACTCGGTCTTGATCTCGTCATAAAAATCGAAAATATCTTGATGACGAGGTAATTCGTCATTAGCGACACTGACCAGATGTTGATGGAAGAGATATATCGACATCAGAAGAAAATTAACTCGGTCTTGATTTCGTCATAAAAATCGAAAATATCTTGATGACGAGGCAATTCGTCATTAGCGACACTGACCAGATGTTGATGGAAGAGATATCTCGTCACTAAAGGAAAACTGACTCGGTCTCGATCGCGTCATAAAAATCGAAAATATCTTGATGACGAGACAATTCGTCATTAGCGACACTGACCAGATGCTGATGGAAGAGATAAATCGACATCAGAAGAAAATTGACTCGGTCTTGATCTCGTCATAAAAGTCGAAAATATCTTGATGACGAGGTAATTCATCATTAGCGAAACTGACCAGATGCTGATGGAAGAAATATCTCGTCATTAGAAGAAAAGTGACACTGTATTGATCTCGTCATTATCAAAAAATCGAAAATATCTTGATGACGAGGCAATTCGTCATTAGCGACACTGACCAGATGATGATGGAAGAGATATATCGACATCAGAAGAAAATTGACTCGGTCTTGATCTCGTCATAAAAATCGAAAATATCTTGATGACGAGGCAATTCGTCATTAGCGACACTGACCAGATGCTGATGGAAGAGATATATCGACATCAGAAGAAAATTGACTCGGTCAAAATCTCGTCATAAAAATCGAAATATCTTGATGACGAGGCAATTCGTCATTAGCGACACTGACCAGATGCTGATGGAAGAGATATCTCGTCACTAGAGGAAAACTGACTCGGTCTTGATCTCGTCATAAAAATCGAAAATATCTTGATGACGAGGTAATTCGTCATTAGCGACACTGACCAGATGTTGATGGAAGAGATATATCGACATCAGAAGAAAATTGACTCGGTCTTGATCTCGTCATAAAAATCGAATATATCTTGATGACGAGGTAATTCGTCATTAGCGACACTGACCAGATGTTGATGGAAGAGATATATCGGCATCAGAAGAAAATTAACTCGGTCTTAATTTCGCCATAAAAATCGAAATATCTTGATGACGAGGCAATTCGTCATTAGCGACACTGACCAGATGCTGATGGAAGAGATATCTCGGCATCAGAAGAAAATTAACTCGGTCTTGATTTCGTCATAACAATCGAAAATATCTTGATGACGAGGCAATTTGTCATTAGCGACACTGACCAGATGCTGATGGAAGAGATATATCGACATCAGAAGAAAATTGACTCGGTCTTGATCTCGTCATAAAAATCGAATATATCTTGATGACGAGGTAATTCGTCATTAGCGACACTGACCAGATGTTGATGGAAGAGATATATCGACATCAGAAGAAAATTAACTCGGTCTTGATTTCGTCATAAAAATCGAAAATATCTTGATGACGAGGCAATTCGTCATTAGCGACACTGACCAGATGTTGATGGAAGAGATATCTCGTCACTAAAGGAAAACTGACTCGGTCTCGATCTCGTCATAAAAATCGGTCTAGAGGAAAACTGACCGATCTCGGTCTAGAGGAAAACTGACTCGGTCTTGATCTCGTCATAAAAATCGAAAATATCTTGATGACGAGGTAATTCGTCATTAGCGACACTGACCAGATGTTGATGGAAGAGATATATCGACATCAGAAGAAAATTGACTCGGTATTGATCTCGTCATAAAAATCGAATATATCTTGATGACGAGGTAATTCGTCATTAGCGACACTGACCAGATGTTGATGGAAGAGATATATCGACATCAGAAGAAAATTGACTCGGTATTGATCTCGTCATAAAAATCGTATATATCTTGATGACGAGGTAATTCGTCATTAGCGACACTGACCAGATGATGATGGAAGAGATATATCGACATCAGAAGAAAATTGACTCGGTATTGATCTCGTCATAAAAATCGTATATATCTTGATGACGAGGTAATTCGTCATTAGCGACACTGACCAGATGTTGATGGAAGAGATATATCGACATCAGAAGAAAATTGACTCGGTCTTGATCTCGTCATAAAAGTCGAAAATATCTTGATGACGAGGTAATTCATCATTAGCGAAACTGACCAGATGCTGATGGAAGAAATATCTCGTCATTAGAAGAAGAGTGACACGGTATTGATCTCATCATTATCAAAAAATCGAAAATATCTTGATGACGAGGCAATTCGTCATTAGCGACACTGACCAGATGATGATGGAAGAGATATATCGACATCAGAAGAAAATTGACTCGGTCTTGATCTCGTCATAAAAATCGAAAATATCTTGATGACGAGGCAATTCGTCATTAGCGACACTGACCAGATGCTGATTTAAGAGATATATCGACATCAGAAGAAAATTGACTCGGTCAAAATCTCGTCATAAAAATCGAAATATCTTGATGACGAGTCAATTCGTCATTAGCGACACTGACCAGATGCTGATGGAAGAGATATCTCGTCACTAGAGGAAAACTGACTCGGTCTTGATCTCGTCATAAAAGTCGAAAATATCTTGATGACGAGGTAATTCGTCATTAGCGACACTGACCAGATGTTGATGGAAGAGATATATCGACATCAGAAGAAAATTGACTCGGTCTTGATCTCGTCATAAAAGTCGAAAATATCTTGATGACGAGGTAATTCATCATTAGCGAAACTGACCAGATGCTGATGGAAGAAATATCTCGTCATTAGAAGAAAATTAACTCGGTCTTGATTTCGTCATAACAATCGAAAATATCTTGATGACGAGGCAATTTGTCATTAGCGACACTGACCAGATGCTGATGGAAGAGATATATCGACATCAGAAGAAAATTGACTCGGTCTTGATCTCGTCATAAAAATCGAATATATCTTGATGACGAGGTAATTCGTCATTAGCGACACTGACCAGATGTTGATGGAAGAGATATATCGACATCAGAAGAAAATTAACTCGGTCTTGATTTCGTCATAAAAATCGAAAATATCTTGATGACGAGGCAATTCGTCATTAGCGACACTGACCAGATGTTGATGGAAGAGATATCTCGTCACTAAAGGAAAACTGACTCGGTCTCGATCGCGTCATAAAAATCGAAAATATCTTGATGACGAGACAATTCGTCATTAGCGACACTGACCAGATGCTGATGGAAGAGATAAATCGACATCAGAAGAAAATTGACTCGGTCTTGATCTCGTCATAAAAGTCGAAAATATCTTGATGACGAGGTAATTCATCATTAGCGAAACTGACCAGATGCTGATGGAAGAAATATCTCGTCATTAGAAGAAAAGTGACACTGTATTGATCTCGTCATTATCAAAAAATCGAAAATATCTTGATGACGAGGCAATTCGTCATTAGCGACACTGACCAGATGATGATGGAAGAGATATATCGACATCAGAAGAAAATTGACTCGGTCTTGATCTCGTCATAAAAATCGAAAATATCTTGATGACGAGGCAATTCGTCATTAGCGACACTGACCAGATGCTGATGGAAGAGATATATCGACATCAGAAGAAAATTGACTCGGTCAAAATCTCGTCATAAAAATCGAAATATCTTGATGACGAGGCAATTCGTCATTAGCGACACTGACCAGATGCTGATGGAAGAGATATCTCGTCACTAGAGGAAAACTTACTCGGTCTTGATCTCGTCATAAAAATCGAAAATATCTTGATGACGAGGTAATTCGTCATTAGCGACACTGACCAGATGTTGATGGAAGAGATATATCGACATCAGAAGAAAATTGACTCGGTCTTGATCTCGTCATAAAAATCGAATATATCTTGATGACGAGGTAATTCGTCATTAGCGACACTGACCAGATGTTGATGGAAGAGATATATCGGCATCAGAAGAAAATTAACTCGGTCTTGATTTCGCCATAAAAATCGAAATATCTTGATGACGAGGCAATTCGTCATTAGCGACACTGACCAGATGCTGATGGAAGAGATATCTCGGCATCAGAAGAAAATTAACTCGGTCTTGATTTCGTCATAACAATCGAAAATATCTTGATGACGAGGCAATTTGTCATTAGCGACACTGACCAGATGCTGATGGAAGAGATATATCGACATCAGAAGAAAATTGACTCGGTCTTGATCTCGTCATAAAAATCGAATATATCTTGATGACGAGGTAATTCGTCATTAGCGACACTGACCAGATGTTGATGGAAGAGATATATCGACATCAGAAGAAAATTAACTCGGTCTTGATTTCGTCATAAAAATCGAAAATATCTTGATGACGAGGCAATTCGTCATTAGCGACACTGACCAGATGTTGATGGAAGAGATATCTCGTCACTAAAGGAAAACTGACTCGGTCTCGATCTCGTCATAAAAATCGGTCTAGAGGAAAACTGACCGATCTCGGTCTAGAGGAAAACTGACTCGGTCTTGATCTCGTCATAAAAATCGAAAATATCTTGATGACGAGGTAATTCGTCATTAGCGACACTGACCAGATGTTGATGGAAGAGATATATCGACATCAGAAGAAAATTGACTCGGTATTGATCTCGTCATAAAAATCGAATATATCTTGATGACGAGGTAATTCGTCATTAGCGACACTGACCAGATGTTGATGGAAGAGATATATCGACATCAGAAGAAAATTGACTCGGTATTGATCTCGTCATAAAAATCGTATATATCTTGATGACGAGGTAATTCGTCATTAGCGACACTGACCAGATGTTGATGGAAGAGATATATCGACATCAGAAGAAAATTGACTCGGTATTGATCTCGTCATAAAAATCGTATATATCTTGATGACGAGGTAATTCGTCATTAGCGACACTGACCAGATGTTGATGGAAGAGATATATCGACATCAGAAGAAAATTGACTCGGTCTTGATCTCGTCATAAAAGTCGAAAATATCTTGATGACGAGGTAATTCATCATTAGCGAAACTGACCAGATGCTGATGGAAGAAATATCTCGTCATTAGAAGAAGAGTGACACGGTATTGATCTCATCATTATCAAAAAATCGAAAATATCTTGATGACGAGGCAATTCGTCATTACCGACACTGACCAGATGATGATGGAAGAGATATATCGACATCAGAAGAAAATTGACTCGGTCTTGATCTCGTCATAAAAATCGAAAATATCTTGATGACGAGGCAATTCGTCATTAGCGACACTGACCAGATGCTGATTTAAGAGATATATCGACATCAGAAGAAAATTGACTCGGTCAAAATCTCGTCATAAAAATCGAAATATCTTGATGACGAGGCAATTCGTCATCAGCGACACTGACCAGATGCTGATGGAAGAGATATCTCGTCACTAGAGGAAAACTGACTCGGTCTTGATCTCGTCATAAAAGTCGAAAATATCTTGATGACGAGGTAATTCGTCATTAGCGACACTGACCAGATGTTGATGGAAGAGATATATCGACATCAGAAGAAAATTGACTCGGTCTTGATCTCGTCATAAAAGTCGAAAATATCTTGATGACGAGGTAATTCATCATTAGCGAAACTGACCAGATGCTGATGGAAGAAATATCTCGTCATTAGAAGAAAAGTGACACGGTATTGATCTCGTCATTATGAAAAAATCGAAAATATCTTGATGACGAGGCAATTCGTCATTAGCGACACTGACCAGATGATGATGGAAGAGATATATCGACATCAGAAGAAAATTAACTCGGTCTTGATTTCGTCATAAAAATCGAAAATATCTTGATGACGAGGCAATTCGTCATTAGCGACACTGACCAGATGTTGATGGAAGAGATATCTCGTCACTAAAGGAAAACTGACTCGGTCTCGATCGCGTCATAAAAGTCGAAAATATCTTGATGACGAGGTAATGCGTCATTAGCGACACTGACCAGATGTTGATGGAAGAGATATCTCGTCACTAAAGGAAAACTGACTCGGTCTCGATAGCGTTATAAAAATCGAAAATATCTTGATGACGAGAAAATTCGTCATTAGCGACACTGACCAGATGCTGATGGAAGAGATAAATCGACATCAGAAGAAAATTGACTCGGTCTTGATCTCGTCATAAAAATCGAAAATATCTTGATGACGAGGCAATTCGTCATTAGCGACACTGACCAGATGCTGATGGAAGAGATATATCGACATCAGAAGAAAATTGACTCGGTCAAAATCTCGTCATAAAAATCGAAATATCTTGATGACGAGGCAATTCGTCATTAGCGACACTGACCAGAGGCTGATGGAAGAGATATATCGACATCAGAAGAAAATTGACTCGGTCTTGATCTCGTCATAAAAATCGAAAATATCTTGATGACGAGGCAATTCGTCATTAGCGACACTGACCAGATTCTGATTTAAGAGATATATCGACATCAGAAGAAAATTGACTCGGTCAAAATCTCGTCATAAAAATCGAAATATCTTGATGACGAGGCAATTCGTCATTAGCGACACTGACCAGATGCTGATGGAAGAGATATCTCGTCACTAGAGGAAAACTGACTCGGTCTTGATCTCGTCATAAAAATCGAAAATATCTTGATGACGAGGTAATTCGTTATTAGCGACACTGACCAGATGTTGATGGAAGAGATATATCGACATCAGAAGAAAATTAACTCGGTCTTGATTTCGTCATAAAAATCGAAAATATCTTGATGACGAGGCAATTCGTCATGAGCGACACTGACCAGATGTTGATGGAAGAGATATCTCGTCACTAAAGGAAAACTGACTCGGTCTCGATCGCGTCATAAAAATCGAAAATATCTTGATGACGAGACAATTCGTCATTAGCGACACTGACCAGATGCTGATGGAAGAGATAAATCGACATCAGAAGAAAATTGACTCGGTCTTGATCTCGTCATAAAAGTCGAAAATATCTTGATGACGAGGTAATTCATCATTAGCGAAACTGACCAGATGCTGATGGAAGAAATATCTCGTCATTAGAAGAAAAGTGACACTGTATTGATCTCGTCATTATCAAAAAATCGAAAATATCTTGATGACGAGGCAATTCGTCATTAGCGACACTGACCAGATGATGATGGAAGAGATATATCGACATCAGAAGAAAATTGACTCGGTCTTGATCTCGTCATAAAAATCGAAAATATCTTGATGACGAGGCAATTCGTCATTAGCGACACTGACCAGATGCTGATGGAAGAGATATATCGACATCAGAAGAAAATTGACTCGGTCAAAATCTCGTCATAAAAATCGAAATATCTTGATGACGAGGCAATTCGTCATTAGCGACACTGACCAGATGCTGATGGAAGAGATATCTCGTCACTAGAGGAAAACTTACTCGGTCTTGATCTCGTCATAAAAATCGAAAATATCTTGATGACGAGGTAATTCGTCATTAGCGACACTGACCAGATGTTGATGGAAGAGATATATCGACATCAGAAGAAAATTGACTCGGTCTTGATCTCGTCATAAAAATCGAATATATCTTGATGACGAGGTAATTCGTCATTAGCGACACTGACCAGATGTTGATGGAAGAGATATATCGGCATCAGAAGAAAATTAACTCGGTCTTGATTTCGCCATAAAAATCGAAATATCTTGATGACGAGGCAATTCGTCATTAGCGACACTGACCAGATGCTGATGGAAGAGATATCTCGGCATCAGAAGAAAATTAACTCGGTCTTGATTTCGTCATAACAATCGAAAATATCTTGATGACGAGGCAATTTGTCATTAGCGACACTGACCAGATGCTGATGGAAGAGATATATCGACATCAGAAGAAAATTGACTCGGTCTTGATCTCGTCATAAAAATCGAATATATCTTGATGACGAGGTAATTCGTCATTAGCGACACTGACCAGATGTTGATGGAAGAGATATATCGACATCAGAAGAAAATTAACTCGGTCTTGATTTCGTCATAAAAATCGAAAATATCTTGATGACGAGGCAATTCGTCATTAGCGACACTGACCAGATGTTGATGGAAGAGATATCTCGTCACTAAAGGAAAACTGACTCGGTCTTGATCTCGTCATAAAAATCGGTCTAGAGGAAAACTGACCGATCTCGGTCTAGAGGAAAACTGACTCGGTCTTGATCTCGTCATAAAAATCGAAAATATCTTGATGACGAGGTAATTCGTCATTAGCGACACTGACCAGATGTTGATGGAAGAGATATATCGACATCAGAAGAAAATTGACTCGGTATTGATCTCGTCATAAAAATCGAATATATCTTGATGACGAGGTAATTCGTCATTAGCGACACTGACCAGATGTTGATGGAAGAGATATATCGACATCAGAAGAAAATTGACTCGGTATTGATCTCGTCATAAAAATCGTATATATCTTGATGACGAGGTAATTCGTCATTAGCGACACTGACCAGATGTTGATGGAAGAGATATATCGACATCAGAAGAAAATTGACTCGGTATTGATCTCGTCATAAAAATCGTATATATCTTGATGACGAGGTAATTCGTCATTAGCGACACTGACCAGATGTTGATGGAAGAGATATATCGACATCAGAAGAAAATTGACTCGGTCTTGATCTCGTCATAAAAGTCGAAAATATCTTGATGACGAGGTAATTCATCATTAGCGAAACTGACCAGATGCTGATGGAAGAAATATCTCGTCATTAGAAGAAGAGTGACACGGTATTGATCTCATCATTATCAAAAAATCGAAAATATCTTGATGACGAGGCAATTCGTCATTAGCGACACTGACCAGATGATGATGGAAGAGATATATCGACATCAGAAGAAAATTGACTCGGTCTTGATCTCGTAATAAAAATCGAAAATATCTTGATGACGAGGCAATTCGTCATTAGCGACACTGACCAGATGCTGATTTAAGAGATATATCGACATCAGAAGAAAATTGACTCGGTCAAAATCTCGTCATAAAAATCGAAATATCTTGATGACGAGGCAATTCGTCATCAGCGACACTGACCAGATGCTGATGGAAGAGATATCTCGTCACTAGAGGAAAACTGACTCGGTCTTGATCTCGTCATAAAAGTCGAAAATATCTTGATGACGAGGTAATTCGTCATTAGCGACACTGACCAGATGTTGATGGAAGAGATATATCGACATCAGAAGAAAATTGACTCGGTCTTGATCTCGTCATAAAAGTCGAAAATATCTTGATGACGAGGTAATTCATCATTAGCGAAACTGACCAGATGCTGATGGAAGAAATATCTCGTCATTAGAAGAAAAGTGACACGGTATTGATCTCGTCATTATGAAAAAATCGAAAATATCTTGATGACGAGGCAATTCGTCATTAGCGACACTGACCAGATGATGATGGAAGAGATATATCGACATCAGAAGAAAATTAACTCGGTCTTGATTTCGTCATAAAAATCGAAAATATCTTGATGACGAGGCAATTCGTCATTAGCGACACTGACCAGATGTTGATGGAAGAGATATCTCGTCACTAAAGGAAAACTGACTCGGTCTCGATCGCGTCATAAAAGTCGAAAATATCTTGATGACGAGGTAATTCGTCATTAGCGACACTGACCAGATGTTGATGGAAGAGATATCTCGTCACTAAAGGAAAACTGACTCGGTCTCGATAGCGTTATAAAAATCGAAAATATCTTGATGACGAGAAAATTCGTCATTAGCGACACTGACCAGATGCTGATGGAAGAGATAAATCGACATCAGAAGAAAATTGACTCGGTCTTGATCTCGTCATAAAAATCGAAAATATCTTGATGACGAGGCAATTCGTCATTAGCGACACTGACCAGATGCTGATGGAAGAGATATATCGACATCAGAAGAAAATTGACTCGGTCAAAATCTCGTCATAAAAATCGAAATATCTTGATGACGAGGCAATTCGTCATTAGCGACACTGACCAGAGGCTGATGGAAGAGATATATCGACATCAGAAGAAAATTAACTCGGTCTTGATTTCGTCATAAAAATCGAAAATATCTTTATGACGAGGCAATTCGTCATTAGCGACACTGACCAGATGTTGATGGAAGAGATAAATCGACATCAGAAGAAAATTGACTCGGTCTTGATCTCGTCATAAAAGTCGAAAATATCTTGATGACGAGGTAATTCATCATTAGCGAAACTGACCAGATGCTGATGGAAGAAATATCTCGTCATTAGAAGAAGAGTGACACGGTATTGATCTCATCATTATCAAAAATTCGAAAATATCTTGATGACGAGGCAATTCGTCATTAGCGACACTGACCAGATGATGATGGAAGAGATATATCGACATCAGAAGAAAATTGACTCGGTCTTGATCTCGTCATAAAAATCGAAAATATCTTGATGACGAGGCAATTCGTCATTAGCGACACTGACCAGATTCTGATTTAAGAGATATATCGACATCAGAAGAAAATTGACTCGGTCAAAATCTCGTCATAAAAATCGAAATATCTTGATGACGAGGCAATTCGTCATTAGCGACACTGACCAGATGCTGATGGAAGAGATATCTCGTCACTAGAGGAAAACTGACTCGGTCTTGATCTCGTCATAAAAATCGAAAATATCTTGATGACGAGGTAATTCGTTATTAGCGACACTGACCAGATGTTGATGGAAGAGATATATCGACATCAGAAGAAAATTAACTCGGTCTTGATTTCGTCATAAAAATCGAAAATATCTTGATGACGAGGCAATTCGTCATGAGCGACACTGACCAGATGTTGATGGAAGTATATCTCGTCACTAAAGGAAAACTGACTTGGTCTCGATCGCGTCATGAAAGTCGAAAATATCTTGATGACGAGGTAATTCGTCATTAGCGACACTGACCAGATGTTGATGGAAGAGATATATCGACATCAGAAGAAAATTGACTCGGTCTTGATCTCGTCATAAAAGTCGAAAATATCTTGATGACGAGGTAATTCATCATTAGCGAAACTGACCAGATGCTGATGGAAGAAATATCTCGTCATTAGAAGAAAAGTGACACGGTATTGATCTCGTCATTATCAAAAAATCGAAAATATCTTGATGACGAGGCAATTCGTCATTAGCGACACTGACCAGATGATGATGGAAGAGATATATCGACATCAGAAGAAAATTTACTCGGTCTCGATCTCGTCATAAAAATCGAAAATATCTTGATGACGAGGCAATTCGTCATTAGCGACACTGACCAGATGCTGATGGAAGAGATATATCGACATCAGAAGAAAATTGACTCGGTCAAAATCTCGTCATAGAAATCGAAATATCTTGATGACGAGGCAATTCGTCATTAGCGACACTGACCAGATGCTGATGGAAGAGATATCTCGTCACTAGAGGAAAACTGACTCGGTCTTGATCTCGTCATAAAAATCGAAAATATCTTGATGACGAGGTAATTCGTCATTAGCGACACTGACCAGATGTTGATGGAAGAGATATATCGACATCAGAAGAAAATTAACTCGGTCTTGATTTCGTCATAAAAATCGAAAAAATCTTGATGACGAGGCAATTCGTCTTGAGCGACACTGACCAGATGTTGATGGAAGAGATATCTCGTCACTAAAGTAAAACTGACTCGGTCTCGATCGCGTCATAAAAGTCGAAAATATCTTGATGACGAGGCAATTCGTCATTAGCGACACTGACCAGATGCTGATGGAAGAGATATATCGACATCAGAAGAAAATTGACTCGATCAAAATCTCGTCATAAAAATCGAAATATCTTGATGACGAGGCAATTCGTCATTAGCGACACTGACCAGATGCTGATGGAAGAGATATCTCGTCGCTAGAGGAAAACTGACTCGGTCTTGATCTCGTCATAAAAATCGAAAATATCTTGATGACGAGGTAATTCGTCATTAGCGACACTGACCAGATGTTGATGGAAGAGATATATCGACATCAGAAGAAAATTAACTCGGTCTTGATTTCGTCATAAAAATCGAAAATATCTTGATGACGAGGCAATTCGTCATTAGCGACACTGACCAGATGTTGATGGAAGAGATATCTCGTCACTAAAGGAAAACTGACTCGGTCTCGATCGCGTCATAAAAGTCGAAATATCTTGATGACGAGGCAATTCGTCATTAGCGAAACTGACCAGATGCTGATGGAAGAAATATCTCGTCATTAGAAGAAAAGTGACACGGTATTGATCTCGTCATTATCAAAAAATCGAAAATATCTTGATGACGAGGCAATTCGTCATTAGCGACACTGACCAGATGCTGATGGAAGAGATATATCGACATCAGAAGAAAATTGACTCGGTCTTGATCTCGTCATAAAAATCGAAATATCTTGATGACGAGGCAATTCGTCATTAGCGACACTGACCAGATGCTGATGAAAGAGATATCTCGTCACTAGAAGAGAACTGACTCGATCTTTATCTCGTTATTATCAAAAAATCGAAAATATCTTGATGACGAGGTATCTTGTCATTAGAAGAGTCGGTCAAATCGTGGTGGACGGGATATATCGTCGAAACCACTTGGAGGAATGAAAATACGTATAGGGTTGTTTAGACTTCTTGAGCAATCTTAAAGATGAGGTAGGGAACACTAAATTAAAAAGTATCCACAAAGAAAACATCTGTTAAAAGGAAGTTTTACAGGTAGATAGGTAGGTATTTAATTAACATCACACTGGAGCAACACAACGGGCTATTGGTGACGATCCGGGATCAATCCCGAAGGGGAGGATTGAAGGCTACACCTCGGCATTTTCAATCACGGGGGGGGTGGGGTATTTCAATTAACGTCACACTGGAGCAACACAATGGGCTATTGGTGACGGTCCGGGATCAATCCCAAAGGGAAAGATCCGAGGACAACACCACGTAATTTTGAACCATGGTCAGATGACGAATTTTCAATCACGGTGTAATGACGCAGTCTACACCTGGGCTGGCACTCCACCCTCCATAATTCCACACCTCCTCAACTTGGACATTTTGGGCCGCGAGCAGATTTATCTTGCATCAGTCCCCACTTAGACGATGGTGTTGGGTTCATTCGAGCTTCGAACTTGCAACCTTCCAGTGGTTAATCCGTGATTATAAATGTGTTATCGTGGCCTCCAAGTAAATAAGAATAATACATATATACGTTTTGGTAACGTTAACTAATATGGTAGTTTAACAGAATACCACATATAAAACTCTAAATAATATAGACAATTATTTTTATCACACAATTTCTATATGATATTGGTTGATTGGCTTAGGGTGCAAAGGCCATACATTGGGCCAAGCTGCACCAAACTAGATATATTGGGTTGATGCAAGAGTTCGTCCCTTTTTTGGCGCTAGATTGCATTGCATCGCAAAACCGAAGTTTTAACTACTTCATACGTGTAAAGTTTTGATGTTTGAAAGAAGGAATTTTAGCTAATACTTGGGTAGGTAGATATTTTGATTAACGTCCACTTGAGCAACACAACAGGCTATTGGCAGTCCACGTATTTTAAATTACGGTCAGATGACGAGAAAAAGTACTTAGAAAAAGATACTTAGGAAAAAGTAGTGTTATTTGGTTGCGTTTTTAATTTTTTTAAGCATTAAAAATGGCAGAAAATAAGGTACATTGTGGATATGTTATGCTTTTTTATTTCCGAAAAGGCAAGAATGCTTCGCAGACGCAAGAGAAGTTATGTGTTGTGTAGGGTGGGGGTGCCGTTGACGATTCCGCGTGCCGCAAGTGGTTCAGAAAGTTTCGACACCTGGATCAGTTCTTTAGCCAGAAACCTCAGAACTTCTATGAGCGCGTGATTATACAGCTACCGTTGAGAGAGGGGAGAGAGAGAGGGAGATAGAGGAGGAGCAGAGAGCTGAGAGAGAGGAGGGGAGAGATAGGAGAGGAGGAGAGAGTTGAGAGAGAGGAGAGGAGAGAGAGGAGGATGAGGAGAGGAGAGGGAGAGAGGAGAGGGAGAGAGGAGAGGGAGAGAGAGGAGGATGAGGAGAGAGAGTTGAGAGAGAGGAGAGGGAAGAGGATGAGGAGAGGAGAGGAAGATAGAGGAAGATGAGAGAGTTTAGAGAGAGGAGGAGGATGAGGGATTTGAGAGAGAGGAGAGGAGAGGGAGAGAGAGTTTAGAGAGAGGAGGAGGATGAGAGAGCTGAGAGAGAGGAGAGAGATGAGAGGGAGATAGAAGAGGAGGAGAGAGCTGAGATAGAGGAGAGGAGAGAGCTGAGATAGAGGAGAGGAGAGGTGAGAGAGAGGAGAGGAGGAGAGGGAGATAGAGGAGAGGAGAGGGAGATTGAGGAGAGGAGAAGGAGAGAGAGGAGAAGGAGAGGAGAGGGAGAGAGAGGAGGAGGAGGAGAGAGTGTTGAGAGAGAGGAGAGAGAGGAGAGGAGAGGGAGAGAGGAGGAAGAGGAGAGAGGAGGAAGATGAGAGAGAGAGGAGAGGGAGAGAGGAGGAAGAGGAGAGAGCTGAGACAGAGGAGAGGAGAGGGAGATGGAGAGAGGGGAGAGGGAGAGAGGAGAGGGAGAGAGAGAGAAGGAGGAGATAGAGGAGGAGGAGAGAGCTGAGAGAGAGGAGAGGAGGAGAAAGTTTAATCGCACAGAAAAGCACATACTATATCGATTAAATGTAATATTTAGTAAATAAATTTTTCTTCAATTTTTATCAAAAAAAGGGACGAGGTACGTAGGCATTTAAGTAACGTCGCACTGGAACACATCGGGCTATGGGCAACGGTCCGGCATCAACCCCCGAAGGGAAATATCCGAGGACAACACCACGTAATTTGGAATCATAGTCAGATGACGAGGTCACACCTGAGCTGGCACCCCATTCTCCAAAAAAGGGATGAAATCTTGCATACACCTAATTCGTCAAGATATGGACATACACACTCACAAGGAAAACGTCACTGACACAGAATAGAACCCTCAAGGGTAAATTACAAGAATCGAAACTGCGTCGTTTACAACTCGCAGATTATGAGCGCAGTGATCAAACCCACTGAGACCAGTATGGCATTGGAAATAATTTTAAGCATTTTTATTTTATTTGCAATTTTTGGTAATTATAAGCTGGCATTTTTGGTCTTACAATGACATCGAGTACTAAAATAGTCACCATGTCCTAGTGTTATCCTCCTCTGCAAAGGCCACTGCACAATTCAACACCTTTCTCCCCTAGTCATTTTAAGATGAATAATTCCGTGTTCCTACTAGATCTCTCTATTAATTAAAAGCGCAAGATGCGAACAACAGGTGCGTCCAACTGAATTTTCTCTCACCGCGCTTCATTAACCCTTTGATAATCATTTAAGAATTCAGTTTGACTCAACGAGTTGAATTATGAAATGAGACGAAGAGAAGGGTGTGTTTATCCTACACGATGCTGGACTGAACTCGAGTCAGCGAGGCGGATCTTAATTCATTAATCTTTTCCAATCTCCGCCGCTTCGGACTCGTGGGCGTGAACCTGTCACTTCCGACTCGCGACGTCACGTGCGATCCTTTGTCACGTGATGTTCACGGTTTTAAGCAGCTAGAGGCGGAATCGAGACTTTAAGGAATCGAAAGCTTGGTATTCGAGCAGTTAGAATCGGGTACTGTTAGAGTACTTTAAGGAATTGAACACTTGGTAAAAGAGTGCTTTGAAGGCATGGAATATGCTTTCGAATACTTGGTATTCGAGTACTTTTAAGAACCGAATTCTTGGTATTCGAGAAATTTTAAGAATCGAATTCATGGTATGAGTCTTTTAAAAATCGAATACTTGATATTCGAGCTTTTTTAAGGTATCGAATAAGTGTTCCAATACGAACAAAAAAAGTGAGGAATAAGAATTCTAATATACAGGGTGAGTCTAAATTGTTTTTACAAAATAAGAGGGGTGATAGTACCCATCCAGACGAGAAATAATTACCATGGAACATAGGGTCGCATTCCACTCTGAGAGGCAGAAAGGCTGTTCCGCTCTCCATCCAGAGAGACGTGGTTGATGCACGATGGAGCCCCAGCACACTTTTCCAGCACGGTCCGGCACTTCTTGAATGCCACATATCCCGCACGATGGATCCGACGTGGCGGACTTGTGGCTTGGCCTCCTCGCTCATCGGACCTCAACCCACTGGACTTTTTTTTCTGGGGGCACATGAAATCTTTAGTGTACCAGACGCTTGTGGACTCGGCTGAAGATCTCGTAGCGAGAATCGGTGTTGCCGCAGACAAAATTAACACAACACCAGGAATCTTCGAGAGACAGTCATTATTTCGCCTGTGTGAACTGTTCAAAGACACGCGTGGCCGCCACTTTGAGCAATTGCTGTGAGTTTTTCTCTGATCAATCAATCAGATTGTGCAATTTTGGGTATCGTTCATTCGCTTTCCCAACACTGTTGTAAGTTCATGTTGAAATTCTAATTTGACTCTTTTCTGCCTCTCAGAGTGGAATGCGACCCTATGTTCCATGGTAATTATTGCTCGTCTGGATGGGTACTATCACCCCTCTTATTTTGTAAAAGCAATTTAGACTCACGCTGTATATTTCAAAAAGCGAGGAATCTATAGTAAGAATGAGCCAACTGTAATAAAAGGCATTTTTATAAAAATAAGCTAGATGAATATTTTGGTATCCAAATACAACTTTGGATGAATACGTTTCAATTCAAATACTTTGGTATCTGAGTACTTTGGTATCCGAGTATTTTGGTTTCCTGGTTTTGTCATGGATGTTTGCAGTTATTATGGTTATTCTTTCAAGTGATATAGATGTTATATCTGGTTCATCAAGGTCTGACCAATTTTCCTAATGACGAGATATCTCGTCATCAAATCATTGTTGATTATTTGATGATCATTTAAGAATCCAGTTTGACTCAACGATTTGAATTATGAATTGAGACGAAGAGAGAAGTGAGTTTTTCCCACGATGCTGGACTGAACTCAGCTTAGATCTTAATCCATTAATCTTTTAATTAGATCTTAATCCATTAAGCTGATTAATCCATTAATCAGCTTAATCCATTAATATTTTCCAACTCCCCGTTGTGGACTCGTGGGCGTGAAGCTGTCACTTACGTATCGCGACAACGTCACGCGCGATTCTATCACGTGACGTCTGTGGTTTTAAATAGTGATGGGCGAGTACTTTTAAGACTCGAATGCATGGTATCGAGTACTTTTAAAAATCGAATACTTGGTATTTAAGTACTTTGAAGATATCGCATAAGTATCCGAATATTTGGTATTCGAGTACTTTTAAGAATCGAATACTTTGTATTCGAGAACTTTCAAAGTATCGGATAAGTGCTCGAATACGCAATCAAAAAACGATGAATCGAAAGCTAAAGGTATCGAATAAGTATTCGAATATGTATTCAAAAACCGATTAATCGATATTAACTATCAACCAACTGCCATATAAGACATTTTTATAAAAATAAGTATATAAGAATAAAATTGGATGAATATTTTGGTATTCAAGTACTTAGGATAAATAATTTCTTTATTCGAATACTTTGGTATACGAGTAATTTGATGTTTGAGTACATTGGCATTCAAGTACTTTTAAGACCCGAATACATTATGTTGAGTTCTTTTAAAAATCGAATACTTGGTATTTGAGTACCTTCAAGGTATTGCATAAGTATCCGAATATTTACTCAAAAAATAACAAATCGAAAGTCAAGTGCATTGGATAAGTATTCGAATACGCAATCAAAAAACGATTAATCGAAAGCTAAAGATATCGAATAAGTATTCGAATATGTATTCAAAAACCAATTAATCGATATTAGCTATCAACCAATTGCGATATAAGACATTTTTATAAAAATAAGTATATAAGTATAAAGTTGGATGAATATTTTGGTATTCAAGTACTTAGGATAAATAATTTGTTATTCGAATACTTTGGTATACGAATAATTTGATGTTTGAGTACATTGGAATTTGAGTACTTTAGTATCCGACTACTTTGGTATGGATGTTCGCAGTAGTTTCTATTTTCGGTTAACCCTCCAAGTGGTTTCGATGAGAAATCTCGTTCAAGATCTGACAAATTTTGCTATCGACGATATATATCGTCATCAAGATATTGCTGATTTTTCTAATGACGACGAGACGAAGATCTAGTCAGTTTTGTTAATAATGAGATACGTCGTCCAGAAAACCACAAGGAGCGTTAACTAACTCTCTGAGCGTCGTGAGATTTCTGAGTGGTGTAGTTAACATTTATCGCGAAACACACACGATGACTAAATAACCACATCTATTGTATTTGAAAGAATCCTATGAATGCTATTGATCGAGATCAAAATTGATTAGAAGTCATGCAGGGAGGAATACATATTGCAGAACGGATATATGCATGTCATACACTGAGTGTTACGAATTAATCTCATTTATCGATATTTTTGCCAAGTTTGGGCTTTAAGTTTTGATGTAAGAGAATGCTGGAATTGAATTCGACTAACAAGTTAACTTGCACCATGAATTTCGAAAGAGGTCAACCATAGTACGAACACTTTTCCTATTTGGTTTAAGGTCATCGGTAGCCCGGTTGGAAGAGTAACGGACTAGCAACCGGAGGGTTGCGATTTCGAATTCAAACAAAGACCGTCGCGTACAAAGGGGCTGGTGCACGTTAAATAGGTCGTCACGTTAATAGGGTGCCAGCTCAGGTGTGGCCTCGTCATCTAACCGTAGTTCAAAATTACGTAGTATTGTCTTCGGGTTTGACCGTCGCCCGTTGTGATGCTCCAGTACGACGTTAATTAAATACCTTCCTATATAAAATTTAATTTTGACTAATAAGCAGTTTAACAACGCGCGATTAAATTTTCGCACAGTTCCTATACATGTGCTCACAGCTTTTTTATCTTATGCTTTATAATCTCTAGCATTTGGGGAAAAAATTGTTACGATTTTATGCGAATTATTGATATAATTAATTGGGAAATTGAAAAACTAATTTTACTTTCTTTCTATCTCCGAAATTTGATCGTGGACTGTCGTCAATATCCCGTTGTGTTGCTCAAGAGCGACGTTAATTAAATACCTACCTATATAAAATTTAATTTTGTCTGATAAGCAGTTTAACAACGCGCGATTAAATTTTCGTACAGTTCTTGAATGTGCTCACAGCTTTTTTTATCTTATGCTTTATAATCTGTAGCATTCGGGGAAAAATTGTTACGATTTTATGCGAATTATTGATATAATTAATTGGGAAAATGAAAAACTAATTTTACTTTCTTTCTATCTCCGAAATTCGATGGTGGACTGTCGCCAATATCCCGTTGTGTTGCTCAAGTGCGACGTTAATTAAAATACCTACCTATTTGGTTTAAAGTAAATCTGATACATTAAAAACCATAACACTCTTGCACTTTTCCCTACATTTTCCCCTTTCATCCCTACATTTCCTAATAGATCCCAAACGGAAGAAATGTACTTTTAAATATTTAAATGCCCTTTCCTGCAGAATTTGCTCTGGTTGTCGTCTAATTGAATTTATCCAGTTACCGTCTGGTTCAGTAAGTCACGCTATCTCCAGGATTTCGTAGAAAAAGGGATTTCCCGGATTTTTCGTTTCCCTATTCTTAACTCTACCCCGGGTCATCAAAAATTGAGGAGATAATCCAGGCAGAAGAGGAAGAATAAATGAGTTGTTTTCTGGACGGTATGTTATCGCTGACTCTTATCCTTGAAAAGGGATTGTTCTGAGTTTCGGATTGACTATAGGGATATTTAACGTTGCGAAAACGCTGTTATTCGAAGTTGGCCGTATAGGTTGAAGTAAGACGAAATTGTAAAATGTTTTGTATCCCTATGAAATTAATGGGTCCTGGCACCGTGACGCACATGTGACGTATTAGCCCTCTACCAATGGTTTCGTAGGGATGTACTTTAATTAACGTCACACTGGAGCAACACAATGGGCTATTGGTGACGGTCCGGGATCAATCCCAATGGGAAAGACTGAAGACAACACTACGTAATTTTGAACTTCTATCAGATAACGAACCAATGGTCTGGAAAATGGTTTAGGTATTGGAACCAATGCGTGTAGGCTCACGTAAGTCAAATACTTGTGACGGTCACTGAAATCAGACATAGATGCCTGTTTAGAAATTTTACCTGAACCCTGCAAGATTACGCCAGAAGTTTTGCCCCGCTCTGGGTACAATCTGTTCTCCCAAATCCCATTTGGAAGAGTAACGGATTAGCAACCGGAGGGTTGCGAGTTTGAATCCAACCAAATACCGTCGTGTACAGAGGGCACACTAATTCTGTCGTGGCCTGAAATGTCTTCACTTTGGCATGATGTGGAAGTTGGGGTTCCAGCTCAAATATGACCTCGTCAATTGACCGTGGTTCAAAATTAAATGGTGCTGTCGTCGGATCTCTCTCTTCGGGATTGATCCCGGACCATCGTCAATACCCTTGTGTTGCTCCAGTGCGACGTTAATTAAAATACCTACCTATACCTACTTACCTTTTCTCCCATAACCAAATCATCAATGATATCAAGGAAAAACTGCTTGAAAAAATCCATTTAAATACCCTAAATTAACGTTTCTTGGGTAAAAGTATGTACGAGCATCGTGGGAAATGAACAAACAGACTTACTTGCGAAGTCAGAATCAAATGGGATTTCCATCAAATAACCAGTCTAAAGTGGTCTAGAAGCAAATTAATAAGTTCAATTGATACCTGGACCAATGGCAAGCAGAATGGAATGTCTTTATCAATGTTAGATACATTTAGCAATCCTTTCCGAAGTTTTTCACGGACCTTATGTAGCAGAACTCAAGGCTGGTACAAATTTTCGCAGGCCATGTTTCATCTCCGATGTATTTAGAACTTTTCCTTCTAAGAACAAAGGCCACTGAGCATATGCGGTCGAAGTGATCCCATCCACTATCTTTCTGACGGTGATCTCACAAGTCCATGGCATTTTGCGAAACCTTTACAAAACTACTTTCATCGGCGCTTAAATATTGCCAAGAATAGACATTGACATCACATAATTCTTGAAATGATGGAATTTCTCAGCTAAAAAATTGATTATATCTGTGAGAACTGAGAAATAGAAAATTCTCGAATAATCGAGCTTTTCTTTAGTAACTCCTTTTATCCGTGTTTTATAGTAGTCTTTTAAGATGTTTTTTATTTTAAACTCTCATTGAGTATGTATCCTTTTTCATTGTGTTTTGCTCCCCTAAATTATATATAGTTTTGTATTATTATTTTGTTCTCTCTAAATTTAACAAATTTTGTAATCCTTTTTGTACGTCAAAGTGTATATCTGTGTGTACATGTTTTGTCCTCCACTTATCTAATGTTTTTTAAGTACTGTCCCTTTTTTGTTTTTTAAAAGCTTTATATGTGTAGTGGATTGCTTCAGCGTCCAATCCAAGCTTAGACCTGATCCAGGCTATGAATGGTTGAACGAATATAGATAAGGCTCTATCTGTCCCCCGATTTAAAGAACACCAATTACGGTCTATGTAAGGTTATCCTGAAGGGAATTTACCTCCGTTATCAGATGGATAACACATGTGAGAAAATCTTGCCAATACCTATGGTCGGCAAGCGATATTCGAAGTTTAGTTTACACATCCTGTGAAAAAGGATTCTCGTACATATTCGACGAGACCTCTGCCAGAACTCCATTGTTTCTTTCCTATATCGGTAGTTTTGCTAATTTCCACGTCTAACTCAAGCTAGACCCAATCCACAAGTCCATTCACCCGCACAAAGTCATACACCAAAAGAGATTCAGAAAACAGGTCGTCTCGGGACAACCCTTGGCACTCGAGAATGTGTGATGAGGAGGCCTGGTCAGACTGGCATTTAAGGAGAACAGGATTAATCTTGCGACCACAGCAAAATGTGAGACTCCTCCCCACTGAAAAAGCGGGAGAGCGCTGACTGAATATGTCTCGCAATTGAGAGCAAGAGATCTTACTGGGTGATCCCCACGATACCAAGAGTGTACGATCCATGCCTTCTTATCAAGATTTTTCTAATAGAGTAAAGCTCAAGAAACGTCAATGAGTGAGTATCGGACAATGGTGCATCGACTCCCGCCTTCGCCAAATCATCCGCTACTTCGTTTCCCCTGAGGTCCACGTGTGAAGAGATCCACTGTAGGTGTACTTCACAGAAGGAATGAGACATGCTTGAGTTTGTTAAGGATTGCTATGCCAGTTCTATCTCCCACACTGCGCCAATTAGATAGAGCTGCGACTGTCAGACAAAATCTAACCGAACTTTGGGTTCGGAACAGACATGATGTAACATCGGTAGTGACTTGAGCTAGTCGGGGTGGAGGGGACTGCGCTCCCATCTAAAAAGAACGTAGAGATTAGCTACAAAAATATATGTTCCGTAAGAAAAAATTAAAGAACGAAGTATTCAAGGTGTTTGGTTGGTTCGATTTTTATGGCTCCAGATAAAAGAAAATTTAACTTCGTGACAAGGAAGTTCAAACCAAAATCTATTAACCTAACCCTCCAAGAGGTTTTAACAAGATATCTCGTCCATCAAGATTTGATTAATTTTGCTTATGGCGATCGTCATGAGGATGTTGACGATTTTTTGATGATGGCGAGATCAAGATCTGGTCAATTTTCTTCTAATGACGAGGTATCGCGTTCATCAGCTTGGGGTTGGTTGTTTGTGTTCGGAACAGACATGATTTTATGGCGCGAGGGCAATATTTGACCAAGCTGCGACAAACACAAGACAGGCAACACGATGAGGGAGGAATGGAAAGGAAAACGCAGAATGATGGGCGAGGGTAAAATTGAAAGGGAGGAGAGATCACTCAGATATCTCGGGTTTGTGTTGCTCGTACACACCTGAAGAAGATGAGTCCTTGAGGGCCACGTTCATCAGGAGGCCTGGTGAACATCATCAGGATCTTCAGTAATGATGAGATACCAACTCGTCATGACAACCACCAGAGGGTTAATGAAAAATACAGAGGTACACGCATGATCAACAAGCCAGTACAATCACATTATTTGCAATAAAAGATAATGTAAGACATGCGTCCTACCAATATAGGTCAATTCTGCGCACGCTAACAAACCGATTCTCCACACACGAGACAAGAATATCCCCAAACCCGGAACAGATCATAAAACGTTACAGGACTGTTAAGCATAATCGATACATCCATTGCCAAAACACGACTATAAAGTCCCTTTTTATTCAATCGCCCAATAAGCAACGATAAAAGGCTTCATCTCTTAGAAGGTCCGCTAATAAAACCCTCTGCACCCTAGTCCTAGCCCAGCTGGGAAAAGAGAACCCATAACCACATATCGAAGAGGCCAACTTCGTGCTCATTTCATTGTCGTCCACTCCCGTATTTGCCGTTGCCGCATTCACTCCATCTACATGATGTAATCATTGGACGTAGGAGAGGGATGGATAGAATGTATGAGAATAAAAGGAATCATCTTGGGCCAATCGGGAGAGAGGAGTAGGGTGGGATTGGGTAGTTCTGCCTAATGCCGTTAGGAAGAGGGAGTTGGGTTAATGTTATTCATTAGGGAAGGGAGGCTGGGTCGCATCTGTTAGGCTGCTGGGGATGTTGTTAGAGTTGGTTGGGTGTCTATGGGATAGTTGGATTCTGAGGAATAACATTTTGGGTTTTTTGGGGGGTATTGCGAGTGTTGTGCTTTTTATGAATTCGGTATTTTGTGTTACCTTTTTGTTTTGAATTGGACAGTTGGTTTTTTTTGTTACATTGTGAGGGTTATGAGTTTTAAAATTAGTTTTTGTGAAATTTTGTTTTATATTATTGTAATCTACGTTTGTTTTATTTTCGATGCTCGAAGGGTTGTGTTTTAAATTAGTTTTTTTACGATACCTCTTTGTTTTGGATTCTTCGGAAGGACATTTGTTTTTTTTTATGTTCGTAGAGATGCGTTTTAAAATAGGTTTAAGTGAAATTTTTGTTTAGATTATTGTAGTTTGCATTTGTTTTATTTTCGATGCTCGAAGGGTTGTGTTTTAAATTAGGTTTTTGCGTTACCTCTTTGTTTTGGATTCTTCGGAAGGACATTTGTTTTTTATGTTGTGAGAGATGTTTTAAAATAGGTTTGTGTGAAATTTTTGTTTAGATTATTGTATTCTGTATTTGTTTTATTTTCGATGCTCGAAGGATTGTGTTTTAAATTAGGTTTTTTTAGGTTACCTTTTTGTTTTGGATTCTTCGGAAGGACATTTGTTTTTTTATGTTGTGAGAGATGTTTTAAAATAGGTTTATGTGAAATTTTTGTTTAGATTATTGTAGTTTGCATTTGTTTTATTTTCGATGCTCGAAGGGTTGTGTTTTAAATTAGGTTTTTGTGTTACCTTTTTGTTTTGGATTCCTCGGAAGGACATTTGTTTTTTTATGTTGTGAGAGATGCTTTTTAAAATAGGTTTAAGTGAAATTTTTGTTTAGATTATTGTAGTTTGCATTTGTTTTATTTTCGATGCTCGAAGGGTTGTGTTTTAAATTAGGTTTTTGTGTTACCTTCTTGTTTTGGATTCTTCGGAAGGACATTTGTTTTTTATGTTGTGAGAGATGTTTTAAAATAGGTTTGTGTGAAATTTTTGTTTAGATTATTTTATTCTGTATTTGTTTTATTTTCGATGCTCGAAGGATTGTGTTTTAAATTAGGTTTTTTTTGTGTTACCTCTTTGTTTTGGATTCTTCGGTAGGACATTTGTTTTTTTATGTTGTGAGAGATGCGTTTTAAAATAGGTTTATGTGAAAATTTTGTTTAGATTATTGTAATCTACATTTGTTTTATTTTCGATGCTCGAAGGGTTGTGTTTTAAATTAGGTTTTTTGTGCGAACGTTTTTGTTTTAGATTCTTCGCAAGGACATTTTGTTTTTTGATATTTCGGGGGTTCTATGTTTTGAATCATATCTTTTGTAAACGTATTTGTTTTTGATTATTCTGAATAACATGTTTTTTTGTGCTCCGAAGATTGTGCATTTTAAATTGGTGTTTTTGTGTAAACATTTTTGCGTGGATACTTCGGGGGAGACGGTCATTTTTTGATGTTGCGATGGTTGAGTTTTAAATTAGCTTTCGGTGTGAACTTTTTGTTTTAGATCCTTCTGAAGGAAATTTGGTTTTTAATATTGCGAGGGTTAAGTTTTATATATTAGACTTTTTGTTTTGAGTATTTTGGATAACATTTATTTCTTTTTTTCTAGATGATCAAAGGGTCGTGCGCTTTAAATTAGATTTCCTGTGAGTAAACTTTATTATTTTAGATTCTCCGGGAGGTAATTTGGTTGTTGTAATGTTACGAAGGTTTACATTTTTAATTAAAGCTTTTTTGACAGTGTGTGCTAACTTTAATCCTTTTCGAATTCTTCGAAATTTTTTTCGTTACTGTGAGGCTTATACGTTTCCAAAAGAGAGGTTTTTGTGTATGAGCATTTCTTGTTTTAGGTACTTCAAAACAACAATTGTTTTTTTCCCGTTGCCGAAGAGATTTGTGCTCTTTGAAATTAAAAAAAGAATGTTTGTGAACATTTTGACAACACAAACTGAGAAGTTGGCAACGCTCTTGGCGATCGCCAAGTACATGAAAGATACGCCAACTAAAGAATAGGGCCAACAATCGCACGGCGGGAACAGTACTGCAACATATAAAAGGACGACATTACACAAAGGTCGTTTGAATCTCATGTTTTTTATGTATTATAGAACTCACTGGAGCAGCTATTTTCACCTGTGTGCCACTAAGACTGACGATAGTGTGCTTTGCAAAGGATGAAACTGTTTAAACTGTATTAGTTTTGTTTCATTTTAACGGTTTATTTTCGTGTACACCAATAATATCAAGTAAATACTCGTAGTAATTTTTAATAGGTGGGTAGTTAAATTGACGTCGCACTGGAGCAACGCAATGAGTAATTAGCAACGGTCCGGGATAAACCCCCAAAGTGAAATATCCGAAGAGAACACCACGTAGTTTTGAACAGCGTCCAGATGACGAAGTCAACACCTGTTCTGCCATTTAACCCTGTTCAACACTTTGGTTCAGTTTATAGTCAGTCCCGGTTCTTGACATTTACATTTCCTAACTGATTTACAGTAACCATTGGGTACTGAAATTTACCATATGAAAGTGGCTTTTTAACTTGTGGGTAGGAAGGTAAGTAGTTGAATTAACATCGCATTGGATGAACACAACGGGCTATTGCAACGACTATAAGTCGTAATTTTGAACCACACTTGGATGACGACGTCAAGACTTAATCTGGCACCCCACTTTCCAAAGCTCCAAGCTGTATAACACTTCCCATTTAACCCTCTCTAATAAGGCGGCTTTTCTGATCAAAACGTTATGTTCAGTAATTATCTAAATTGGAGATCATAAAATTCTTCGCAAGTTACCACCTGTCCATAACTTACCCGGGAAGTACTCTTACAGCACTTCATCTGACATTACATCGGTTATAAAGTTCCAAGCACTCACATAAAGCATCTTCATCTGACGTTATACTGACATTCATGATCTCATAAATATCAAGATTCTTGACTACACTCAAAATTCCACTTCAAGTGGATTTTTCCTTAGATGTTGGGAGACTCTGGGAAAATCAGGGAGTTGCGATCCAGACCGAAAAGGGAGCGGACGCTCGTTCCTAACCTCAGCCGAACCCTTCTGTCACACAATATCTGTAAATTTGTATATAATAGCTGTAGGATATAGGAATAAATGTTGTAGTGGTGAATATAAGTTTCATGTTATTTTACGCTACCATTTGTAGCTTTCATTACTACATCTCATCCGGTACAACGCCAATATGAGGACATTTTAGGCCCCGACAGTTTTAACTTGCACCGGCCCCCTTTGCACACGACGGTCTTTTGTTGGATTCGAACTCGCAACCCTCCGTTTACTAATCCGGTACTCTACACATTGAGCTAACACTGACGCCGTGTTTTGAATAACTGTATAAATAATTTTGTGTATAATTCTTTTACAAAGTTTCAACAAATTTGTTTTGAACAATAAATTGTTTGTGGTACAAAATTACTATTATTATTTTCGGAAATCGATCAAAAAAATATCAATTTTTTGTCATTGTGACAAAAAAAAATTGTTTTCTAGGATGGTTTGGTGGATGCCATAGATTTTTAAGTACATAAATAGAATTGAATTTACGCAGCACTGGATTAACTCAACGGTCTATTGCAGATTGTTAAGAATTACTTTGTTTGCCATAGAATAAAAAGGTTTGAAAATCACTAAACTAAAGGAATACTAAAGCAAATGTACTGGATGCAACTCTTAGTCGTTTAAGAGTAATATACACTCATGTTAAAATTTATCTTTACATACCCAAAAATAATGATATTACATGAAATATCCAGTCGATGTAATCCATTTTTGCAGGGAATGTGTGAAAGACAAGCCTAATTAGCATTATCCAATCAAAAGGAATCAAACGGTTTCTGATATGCAAATCAAGACGTTACGTCATCCGACGGGGAATCAGGCGCTTTGCGCAAAGTGAATATCTGGGTGAATTTCTGCAATACAGCGTTTGATTTCAGTGTGCAAGGACTCAAAACGGTTTGTTATGGCTTCGAAGTATCATTAGGATGAATCTGTGAAGTGGCGAATTATCGACCGTTTAGAAGCAGGGCAGACAATCATGGAAGCAGAGATGTGTGATTATTTCAAGACAGACAGTATCTACGTTATGGAAACAAATTCAAAACTCTGGAACTGTTGTAAGGAGGCCTGGACAATGTCGTAAACGAATAACAACTGCTTTTCGAGATCGATATCTGGCAATAACTGCCCGTTGTAACAGGAAGTCTACTGCTCGGCAGTGAAGTTCAGAGGTTGCGGCCTCCACTGGAACTGTTGTATCACGGCAAACTGCACACAGAAGGCTTAATGAAAAAGGCCTTTATGGCAGAAAGCCAAGGGTATGTGTTTCACTGTCTTCACGACAAAAGAGAGATCGCTTTAATTGGTGCAAAGAGCATCAGAACTGGAGTGAATACCAATGGACCCATGTTCTCTTTACTGATGAGTCGAGATTTAGTTTAACATCTGATTCTAAACGCGTTTACATCTGGAGGGAGTCAGGAACGCGAAATCTTCCTTCGAACATTATGGAACGCGACCATTTCGGTATAGCAGGTGTGATGGTATGGGGAGGAATAATGATCGATGGACGTACGCCCCTACACGTTTTCAACAGACGATCTGTGACCGGCCAGAGATATCGGGATGAGGTCTTAGAATCTTATGTAAGACTTTTCAGAGGTGAATATGGATCTGACTTTTTATTTATGGACGATAATGCTCGTCCACATCAAGCAAACCTCATTGACGAATTCCTTGAAAGTGGAGCCATTGAGCGAATACCGTGGCCAGCAAAATCTCCTGATCTGAACCCGATAGAGAACTTATGGGACTACCTTGGAAAGGCAGTTCCACGGAGACATCCTCCTCCGAGAGATATAAATACCCTGAAGACCGCATTGCTGGAGGTATGGAACTTAATTCCCCAAACTGTGGTTAACAACATTATTGCCAGCATTAAAACACGTTGTGATATGTGTGTACACGTCAGGGGAGATCACATTCCATACTAAATTCATAAGCCTTAAATATTTTCTGAGTTATTCTTTTTTTTTCTAAACTCTCCTTGTATTAATATTATTGCCATTTTTATTGTTTCATGCTACAGTTTTATATCATATGCAGTGCTCTTAAATTTTTTCCTTTGTATTTATGTGTTATGATGTTATGTATCATTTCACACAAATTCATAAAATTATAGATCACAGTGTCTGAGAAATCCGTGATTTTATGCATGTAAAGATAATTTTGAACATGAGTGTATTCTAAAATACACGGCTGCTTATTGTATATTGCATATGGTTAACACTCCAAGTGTTATCAACGAGGTACCACGACGATCAGGATTCGAACAGTTTTGCTAATGACGAGTTATATCGTCAACAAAATACTGCCGACTTTTTTATGAAGGCATCACGATCTCTTTAGTTTTCTTCTAATGACAAGATATCTCGTTCATCCAGATCTGGTTATTTTTGATAATGACGAGATACCTCATCTATATAACCCGTAGAAGGGTTAAGAATAACGAAAAATAAACAAACACGGTAATCTACTGTACTATAATTAGCCGTTCATCCAAGGCATCTAATTAATCAAATGGGACTTATAACGGTAACAGATGAGACATGCTTTAATGAAGATACCTTAACGGGTATGTTTGCTAATTTGACGTTATATATGTATTCGGTAATTCGTTTAATTAGTGTAAACATGAAATATTTGCTATTCCAATAGAAATACATTCTCTTGGAAGTAAACATGTGGTATAGCTGTTTGTGAAAGAAGTACATGAAATGCTGAACTTTCGTGTTGGAGAAACTCTAATCAAATCCCCTGGTGATTGCGGGGGCCATCGAGGCTCAGTGTGTAAGCCCACTGCGCTAGCAACCTTCGAGTTGTGGGAGGCGCAGGTTCGATTCCTGTCAGGTGCATTCCTCCCTAGGTGTATTTCTCTCTCTTCTATGTTAGTGAAACTTGCATCGTGTGTGTCTATTACTTGATATTTTGTGTCTCGTGTCTGACACGCAGCATGGCCAAACATGGCCCTTGCGCCATAAAACCCCAACAAACCAAATCAAACCAATACCGGGTGGTTGCCTTGACGACGCATTTGGTCATTAGCAAAACGAACCAGACCCTGATTGAAGTGATGTATCGACATTAGAAAAAATTTCATCAGATCTTGATGTCTTTTATAAAGTTGGTAGTATCTTCATGACGAGATTTGTCACCATTAGCAGATTCAATCAGATCTTGAGTTGCCAGATAACTCGTTAATAGCAAAATTGTTCAGATCTTGATGGACGAGATATCTCGTCGAAACCACTTGGGGCGTTTAAGACGAGTTGAGGAGCTATTCTGATGAAAGATGATCTGAGTAGACTACTTACTAGGCAAGGAATTGTTACCATGTTTCAAACCCTTTTTTAGGAAGCCTTCTTGAACGTGATCACAACCATTATTTAGAGTACAGTGAATTACTTTTAGAAAGGTATTCGATCAGTACCGCTCATACCTTTATACTCCCGTTACCATAGAAACAAGCGCCGTCGAAATACTAAGCTCAGTTTCCCGACTTTGCTTCAAGGGCTGGTGGACCTCTTCATCTGACCGTGATTCAAAATTATGCGGTATTGTTCTCGAATCTTTCACTTGCAGTTTGATCCCGGACCGTCACCAATAGCTCAATGTTCTGATCAACTGCGACGTTAATCATACTACATACCTACCCACTTTTCCTCTGTTGTATGTTTGAATTCCACCTTTAGGATGTTTTAACCCTCCACGTGTTTCGACGAAATTTCTCGTCAATCAAGATCTGACCAATTTTGCTGATGACGATAAATCTCGACATCAAGGTACTGTAAATTTTTGGTACTGTCGAAATCAATAACTGGTCATTTTTTTTTCATAATTGATGGAAGAAATATCTCGTTCATCAAGATCTGGTCAATATTTTTTAATACTTGATGGAAGAGATATCTCGTTCATCAAGATTTGGTCAGTTTTTTCATTCTTGATGGATGAGATATCTCGTTCATCAAGATACGGTCAGTTTAATTCATACTTCATGGAGGAGATATCTTATTCAAGATCTGGTTAATTTTTTCATACTTAATTAAGGATATATCTTGTTCATCAAGATCTGCTCAATTTTTTTCATACTTGATGGGGGAGATATCTCGTTCAATCACAGACGACCATACGTTCAGAAACAACATATGGTATTATACAATGTGTTATTTTCGCAGGATTTTAAACTACCTTTTGGTTGTCTCGACGTGGTATCTCGTCGTTAGCAAAACTGACCAGATATTGAAGGCAGAGATATCTAGTCATCAAGATATTGTACATTTTTTGAGATCACGATCTGGTCAGTTTTCTTTTAATGACGAGATGTATCGTTTAGATATCCACCTTAAGGGTTAGTATTTATTTTAAAGAAAAAATGTCCATGCAAACGGAGCACTTATTGTGGAACAGAAGGCTTGTTTAAAAAACATCAAATGTTGTGATACTAGTGTGCATGATTCGCCCTAGGTGAGTACCCTCCTAGTTTGTTTTTTATACAGTGGTACCTTGAGATACGAGTTTAATTCATTCCATGGCCGAGCTCGTAAGTCGAAATGCTCGTATCTGAAATCAGTTTTCCCCATTCAAATTAATTGAAATGAGATTAATTCGTACCAACCCCCAAAAACCACTCGAATTTTTTTATTATAATGTATTTATAATGAAAAAATATTGTAGCCTGAGTTATAGCCTTTATCGAGTCCTGCTTTAGAATAGTACATATCGTAGCAGTGCGATCGTACTGCGTTGCCAAGTCTATTAATCTTACTCCTTGCTCATGTTTGTCTATTATCTCACACTTTAATTCCATGGATATTACCTTTTTCCTTTTCTCACCACTGTTCTTTACATTGACCTTCTTTGGGCTCATGGTTATGCGAAAAAAATTAGCTAAATAACTGTACACACCCCGTTTTTCCGTTTTCAGATTTGACGCATCTGGTCAAAGAAAAGAAAAATGAAAAAAAAAATAAGAAAAAGAGACTCTGACCTCCCGGTGGCAGTTCACAATAAATGTCCAACCAAATTAAGAAATTGATTGATTTTGTGACAGACGTTAACTGACATCAGGTGAAGAAAACATGCGCACTGAACGACGCGCAAGACTCGGGAATCTGAGCGGAGTGGTGGCTGTGGCGTCACCGAATCAGGCTCGTAACTCAAAAAACTCCTATAGTGGGGCACTCGTATCTCAAGGTACCACTGTGTATGATTTCTTTAACCCTCCCAGTGGTTTCGACGAGATATCTCGTCCATCAAGATCTGGCCAACTTCGCTAATGACGAGATATCTCGCCATCAAGCAATGCTCGATGTTTCGATGGTGACGAAACCATGTCATTCAGTTTTCAGATCACTTCGGTAGTTTGGTCAGCTTCCTTCTAATGACTAGATACCTCGTCCAGAGAACCACCAGGAGGGTTAAAAATCATGATTGATAGGAATAATTCCACGAAAATCTTAAGCACCCAATATTTTGAGTCTTTCCTACGATGGACTTTTCTTGAGCTCACAAAACCGGCAAAGGAATCCTGCGCCATTTCCACTGCATATGGAACGCCGAAAAAGAACAGAGAAAAATGGCATCTCCCGAAAAGAAAAGACAAGATCGAATCTAATCCCCTCACCCACCTGTTAAGGAAGTTGAAGGTTTGATTTCTTTCAGAGGGAATGCGCTCTGCGGGTGAATAATTCATGGACAATGTGAGAGCTTTGGAGAGTTAAGGAAGTCGAAGATGTCTGTCTTTTATTCCAACACGCGGATTTTGAGAATGGAATGAATTTTAATGTGTTTTATGGCGCTAGTATGCGGGGAATTCCACTGAACGCTCTTCTTTTTTGTACTTTCTATTTTGTTTCCCGGAATGAATACTTTTTGAGTTTGAGGGCTTCTGAGCTTATAGTATACAATGGTTGAGACCCTAAGAAATTAAACGCACGCGAAATAATCTGACTGTTGACATTGATTTCAATCTGTCTGACGCAGATCAAACATTTTTGATCGTACTGGCAGTCAAACATCAACACCCTCAAGTGGTTTCGACGAGATATCTCGTACATCCAGATCTGACCAATTTTGGTAGTGCCGAGATATCTCGTCATCAACATATTGCTGATTATATGATGACGAGATTAAGATTTGGTTAGAATTCTTCTAATGGCGAAATATCTCGTTCATCAAGATCTGACGAATTTTGATAATGGCGAGATATCTCGTCGTCAAGATATCACTGATTACATGATGACGATATTAAGATTTGGTTAGAATTCTTCAAATGACGATATATCTCGTCCATCAAGATCTGACAAATTTTGCTAATGACGAGATATCGCGTCAAGATATTGCCAATTTTTGGATGGAGACAAGATCGAGATCTTGTCAGTTGTCTTCTAATTACCGTGATCGTGTTTTGTTCTAATGACGAGATATCTCATTCAACGAGATGTGGTCAGTTTTGCAAGTGACGAGATACCTCTTCGAAACGACAACCTAAAGAGTTAACATTCCTGGTGGTTGTCTCGACGAGATATGAAGTCATTAGCAACTTGTCACTCATTAGATAAAGTCAATACTGACCATATCTTGATGGACGAGATATCTCGTCATTTGAAGAAAACTAGTTCATCTTGTTTTGTCATTAAAAATCTACACTGCCTCGTCGAGACAAAATTGCCTTATTACACTAAGGAGGAATGCGTTTCAAGTAGGAAAAACCAATTGTCCCTTGCCCAAAACTGGTATCAGTTAGGAACAGATTTCTGCACCAGAAGTTGTCCACTAAAGGGCAGTTTCCGACATGAATATAAACCACCAGGAGGGTTAACCCTCTTTGTGGTTACTCTACATCTGACACCAATGGGTGCTCTCCTGCTGAGCTTTATTAGTCGGTGAACACAGAAAGTCACTGAAGAGAAAGATCAGCACATTGAAATTGGTCTATGTGGTTCAGGGGAATCTAATTCTGGTGGATAAGAGATTGTTTCCTAGGGTTGAATCTCCATATTAGTTTGTGTGTCTACAGAGGCTGTTCGGACATTTTTTGGACGATTTTGATGAGCTGTAAAAAAAATTGTATGCTACGAAAGAATTTTATTTTCACAGCAGTTAAATAGTTAAAGTATAACTTATCGTCTGCTAAATCAGTTTTGTTTACCTTCAAAATGGCTTTTAAATGAGCAATGGATGGAAGGCTTTGTTTCCTCTCTTTCCGAAGATAATTATTCTATTCAATTATTTAAAAACGCTGTAAAAGTCATGGTTTTTCGATATGTAAAGGTACGATAAGTAATATTATTAATGATGAAGGAAAAAAACATAAAAGTGGAAAAATACTTCCAAAAAAGTATCCAAAAAAGAAAAAATTTCAGAGAATATTTGTAAGGTAAGACCTTTAATTTTAAAAGAGAATCCGCCAAGTCAAAGGACTATAGCAAAGTGAACTTTATCTAAGAGATTTATGATTGTTGCCGGTTTTGCATATAATGGAAAATTAAAAGTAAAAAGAGGGGAAAAATGTAAGAATCAACTCCCACGAATTATCAAGACCATATTTTATCCCCAATATTCAAAAAAGAAATACCATATCTTTACCCACAGTGCCAACAATCAGTAGAACTGCATCAGGGTAAAGCAAGCAGCCACACATCTAAATCGACTTTTAAATTCTTGGAAAAAATGAAACTGGTATCAAGTCATACACTTTACTGATATTCCTGCTAAATCTCCAGATGTCTCACACATGGACTTTTATGCTTTCGGACTTTTAAAAAGGGTATTATCGAAACGTCGACCGAAAACCATTCAAGGACTGGAAGACTGTGGAACGAGAATGGGAGAAAATACCACTGTCGATACTACAAAAGTCATTATTATCATGGAAATTAAGGTGTAGAAAGAAAGTTAACAATAAGGGCTATCAAATGGAACATTTAAAACACAAAAATTTCATGTACAAAATTGAATTTCAGTTCATTAAAATCGTTCAAAAAATGTCCGAACAGCCTCTATATTGCCATTTTTATAATTGCAACGTGCTACATATTCAGCTGGAATTAGTGACGTGGTTGTTGCTTACGCAGTTTGAACCTAGCATGATCCATTTTATCTGCGCTTAAAGAAACGTTCCACAGAATTTGACTCCAACAGTGCCACTTCGGGATTGATCCCGGACGGTTACCGAGAGCCCGTTGTGTTGCTCCAGTACGACGTTAATTAAAATACCTACCTACCAAGAGCGCCAAGCGGATCTTTCCCTTCGTGTTTGATCCCGGACCGTCGTCAATATCTTGTTGTGTTGCTACAATGTGACGTTAATTAAACACCTACCAACCAACAACGCCAAATTTACCGTTATCAGCGATTTTTGGAACTAAAGCTTTTCACAAAGTACCCCATGTCACAAGATCTCCCATGTCTTCAATGGCCAAAGTATGGCCCTTGCGCCAAAAAAAAAACCCAAAATCAACCAACCAACCCATATCTTCTAAAGTCTCGATTCCTTTTTAACATGCTCTGGAAAATAGTACAAAGCAGTCATACTGGTAGGTAGGTAAGTATTTGAACTAACGTCACACTGGAGGTAGGTCCGAGGTCAACACCACGTAATTATGAGCCACGGTCAGATGACGAGGCAACACCTGAGCTGGCACCCCACTCTCCAAACATCCACACCACCCCAACGTGAGGACATTTGAGGCCACGACGGATTTAACGTGCACCAGCTCCCTTTCTACACGACGGTGTTTGGTTGAATTCGAACACGCAACCCTCCGATTGCTTATCAGTTTCTCTTCCAACCGGGTCACCGCGACCCCTCAGTCATTATGGATAGATACCAAACGATCATTTTCTGCTTTCATCCCACCACTCTGTTCCCACCCCTTCTTCCCCTCTTCACGTCGTCATCTGACCGTGATTCAAAATTACGTGGTGTTGTCCTTGAATCTTTCCCTTCGGAGCTGATCCCGGACCGTCGTCAATAGCCCGTTGCGTTGCTCTAGTGCGACGTTAATTAATTACCTGAGTCTGGGCAGCTTTCTTCTAATATCTCGCTCATGAAGTTCTGGTCAGTTTTTGTAATGACTGAAGAGATTTTCTAATGACTCATCGAGACAAGCTCCAGGAGGATTAACCAGCCGACTAACCTATTAGAACAGGTTTACAACTACAAAGCCTGCTTTCAAAATCGAAGTACGACTGTAATCATCATGTTTTTTATGTGGCCTATGCATTCCTGCTTGGATGCATCAAATATATCATATAGAAGATACTTTGTTTGCATAAAAAGTGATAAGCATATTAAGAACTTTCCATAAAAATTCAGTGCCTTGAACGAAAAAAGGCTGAAAAGACATGATAAGGCAGGGTGTCTAATGGGTAATAAATTAGGCTGTGAGCTTTAGGTCGTAATTAGTGTATCAATATTAGTTTTTTCTTCCAACGAAGTAATTTACTTTGCCCTGTAAAATCGAATATGAGAAGGTTTAAAAAAATTGTACAGAGAAAAAATTTCTTTGCAAGATTACTCAAGGGATCTGACACTTTATGATAGAAATACTTTTATGTGTATTTTTATATGCAAATAAAGTATGTAACTTAGTAACACCGACTTGGTATATATATCAAAACTATTGGTTAGTTTGACTTCAGAAATTGCGTGAATATCCTTGAAGAATTGTAGGTAGTTGATATTATTCGCACTGGAATAGCAACGGGTTATTTGGGACTCCATAAGTCGTAATCACCAGCGTTACGTTCCAGGAACCATTCTTTTTGTACTTAGGATAGTAGAACTCTTGTGTACTTAGGATGGTACATCTCGTTCTTTGTACTTAGGATGGCACATCTCTTTCTTTGTAAATATGATGGTACATCGCTTTATCTGTACTTAGGATTGTACATATCTTTCTTTGTACGTAGTATGGTACATCTCTTTCTTTGTACGTAGGATGGTACATCTCTTTCTTTGTAAATATGATGGTACATCGCTTTATCTGTACTTAGGATTGTACATATCTTTCTTTGTACGTAGGATGGTACATCTCTTTCTTTGTACTTAGGATGGTACATCTCTTTCTTTGTAAATATGATGGTACATCGCTTTATCTGTACTTAGGATTGTACATATCTTTCTTTGTACGTAGGATGGTACATCTCTTTCTTTGTACGTAGGATGGTACATCTCTTTCTTTGTAAATATGATGGTACATCGCTTTATCTGTACTTAGGATTGTACATATCTTTCTTTGTACGTAGGATGGTACATCTCTTTCTTTGTACGTAGGATGGTACATCTCTTTCTTTGTAAATATGATGGTACATCGCTTTATCTGTACTTAGGATTGTACATATCTTTCTTTGTACGTAGGATGGTACATCTCTTTCTTTGTACGTAGGATGGTACATCTCTTTCTTTGTAAATATGATGGTACATCGCTTTATCTGTACTTAGGATTGTACATATCTTTCTTTGTACGTAGGATGGTACATCTCTTTATTTGTACGTAGGATGGTACATCTCTTTCTTTGTAAATATGATGGTACATCGCTTTATCTGTACTTAGGATTGTACATATCTTTCTTTGTACGTAGGATGGTACATCTCTTTCTTTGTACGTAGGATGGTACATCTCTTTCTTTGTAAATATGATGGTACATCGCTTTATCTGTACTTAGGATTGTACATATCTTTCTTTGTACGTAGGATGGTACATCTCTTTCTTTGTACGTAGGATGGTACATCTCTTTCTTTGTAAATATGATGGTACATCGCTTTATCTGTACTTAGGATTGTACATATCTTTCTTTGTACGTAGGATGGTACATCTCTTTCTTTGTACGTAGGATGGTACATCTCTTTCTTTGTAAATATGATGGTACATCGCTTTATCTGTACTTAAGATTGTACATATCTTTCTTTGTACGTAGGATGGTACATATCTTTCTTTGTACTTTAGGATTGTACATCTCTTTCTTTGTACTTAGGATAGTACAGAAATCAATGTAAATAAATATAATTACAGTCCACCAAAGTTTGTATTTCTGTGTGAGCCTCGACAAGTACAATACCCATGTTCTAAATATCAATTACTAAATTATCGTAGGCCGCGGTAGCCCGGTTGGAAGAGTAACGGATTAGCAACCGGAGGATTGCGAATTCGAATCCAACCAAAGACGGTTGTATACAAAGGGGGGCTGGTGAACTTTAAATTTGCCGTGGCCTCAAACGACCCCACGTTGGCGTGGTGTGGAAGTTTTAAGCGTGGGCTGCCAGCTCAGGTGTGACCTCGTCATCTGACCGTGGTTCAAAATTACGTGGTGTTGTCCTCAGGTTTGATCCCGGACAGTCGCCAATAGCCCGTTTTGTTGCTTCAGTGCAACTTTAATTAAAATACCTACATTACAGTAATGCTACCCAAGAGTAGTGCCCTCTGGTGTGTTACAGAACGATACCCCATGTTCTATACGTCAATTATTAAATTACCGTATGTACAATATCTCGCTTGCCCCGACACATAGCACCCCCTTTGAAATGGAATACATAATCAAATTCCAGTCTCTGCCAACACTTGAGAAATTGAATAACATGCCACGTGAGCTGTAATTCCCTTAAGAATCCAATTCATACCCACTACTTGCCAGCCTATACATTAATTAAGCTGTATGGCAATGTATCCTGATCCGGGGGAATCCCAAAGTTAATTTCCCGGATCCTGCGCAGATGGAAAATTATGATAACGAATCCCAGACGTCTAGGACAACTATTTTAAACATTAATAAATTACATTAGAGTGCGAATGTAATTTTATGCTTTATCCATGCAGTTAAATAAGAGCTCTAATATGATGATGGAATTATTAATCAAGGATATCGGATATACCTAAAGCTGTATGTAAGGATACGTATGAAGCAGAACTTTGTGTGATTATATTAAATTCGTCTATCTAATTAGACAATAATCATGTTCGGTTAGTACTTCAGTGTGATTATCTATACTTTCAGACCCCTTACCCTTATTAAACCTCCAAGTGCTTTCGACGAGATATTTTGTCCATCAAGAACTGACCAATTTTGCTAATTACGACACATTTCGTCATCGAAATATTGCCGATTTTTTATGACAAGATCCAGATCTGGTCAATTTTCTTCTAATAACGAGATATCTCGTTCGCAAAGATCCAACCAATTTTACTAATGACGATATGTTTTCCATTAAGATCTATTGTACTAAAGTCTAGATATGTTGTCCATCGAGATTTGATAAATTTTGCTGATAACAATATGTCGTCCATCGATATCTGAACAATTTTGCTGATGACGATATGTTGTCCATCGAGATCTGACCAATTTTGCTATAGATGAGTTATTTCATCCATCCAGATCCGATCAATTATTCCGACTAGTTAACTCGTTCATCAATATCTAACTAATTTTGCTAATGCGGATGTAACACGTTCATAATTATCAAGACAAATTTTACCTATGACGAGATAACTCGTTCATGAAGATCAGACTAATTTTGCTAATGACGTAATAACTCATTCATCAAGATCATACAAATTTTGCTTATGACGAGATAACTCGTTCATCATGATCTAACTAATTTTGCTAACGATAATATATCTCGTCATCAAGGTATTGCCGATTTTTTGATGATGACGAGATCAAGATCTGGTCAGTTTTCTTCTAATAACGAGATTATATCTCGTCCATCACGATCTGGTTCAGTTTTGCTAATGACGATACATCTCATCGAGTCAGCCACCAGGAGCGTTAATTGTTTATATCTACCGATGGAAAAGTGTCGTTGGTCCAGTCATTTCATATCACTTCCATATATTTATAATGAATATGGCATTCATTCGTCTAAATGAAATAAAAATATGTGGGTAGGCACAGTCCCTACTGTACCGTAAAGTTTGGTTCGTGAATACTTCTTGCGTCTTCGGTATGCTCTTGATCTCTCCACACTTGTCATATGTTTAGACTTCATGGTATCATTTTGTTCGTCTTGCACTGTTCTTTCAACCTGTTTACGTTTCCTATGCCGAAATTGAACTTTAGTGTGATATTTTGGCTTCATAGTGAAATCTTCGACACATCGTCAGTTTCCACTGCACACAATTGTCGCACCAATAGTTTAAACTGTTAACTAGTCAAGTGGAATTGTAGAACTCGTCGTTTTCTTCAATTTAAGCACGTACCACTACCCGTCGATTAGAACTGAAGTTACAGCGGTTAAACGGGCCAGAGTATGCCCGTCACTTTTAGTGACGAGCAAGTTTCTGTCGATGTCCCCCATGCATGCGCCTAAGACCCCCGGACCGATTTTAAAGACGTATTCACGTCAAAATGTCCAGCATTTGCAGACTTTTACTGATGTCAATTCTTATTTCCAATCAAATGCATGGTAAAAAGCACGCCTCGCTCATGTTACCAGATAGATTCCAAACGTCTACTTCAATTTCATCCCATTTCTTTGTTCAAAGGCGATATGGTATTTTTGACGCTAACCCTATTTTCGCTCAAAATTTTTTTGCTCGCTGATTTCTATCTTCCAGATTTCTGTCTCTCTGTATACTGAAGAATTTCAATAGAATGTCGCGCTCTTTGGTATTGTTTTAGCAATATTATGCACTATGGCTGAACGCGAGAATATTTAAACGAGGTAGGAAAATCCTTGAATAAATCCCGTAGCTGTCGATTTTATATCCCTTACATCCGTTTTTGCCATTCGACAATAAACAAATAACGTTGATTTTTGTACCAAGAACGTTAGTGAAATAAATACATATGTATTTATTTATTTAATAGTGACTATAATAATATGTATTTATTAATTTAATAGTGAAATAAATGAATATGTATTTATTTATTTAATTCACTAACGTTCTTCACACAGAAATCGGCGCTATTTGTTTATAGTCGAATGGCAATAAATATGTATTTATTTATTTAATTCATTAACGTTCTTGGCACAGAAATCGGCGTTATTTTTATATTTTCGATTGTATATCGGCAACAACGGATAAATGTAACATCATTGCTATAATGTATTACAAATACATGTTATAGTAACATAAAATTGCAGTAATGTGCAGAACATATACAGTTCGGGATAGTTTTATAATTAATGATATACCATTACAAATCGAGAATTGATGATTAGAAAATAAATTTACTGATATTTGCAAAGTTCCATGACTTCAGACTGTTGTTGTAGAATGTGCACAAAGGTAGGTTTATGATTTCAGATTGTTAAATTTAATTGGTTAGCAGCTGAAATTTTAATCCAAACTCACATGAAAATTCTGGTAAAAGGATGAGAATTATTTCTAAAATTCAATTCCTCTCCAAAGATAATTCTATGAATGCATTGCACCCCTCAGCTGCAACACCAGCATAAATTTAAAAATATGGATTTGCAGTTTTCCATATAGAAAGACTGTAAATACATGCTTATATAAAACTGTCACAACGACCATCTATTAAAACTTCAGATTTCCTAGTGTGTAGTGTTGGATTTACCTCACAACACTCTTTATGACTGAATAATCACATTTTTCTAAAGAAATCAATGGATTATTTCAACTTTTAGAAAGTATCCATTGGCCCCTTCCTTGGAATAGAATCCGAAGAAAATATTTTATTGGTCCTTAGAATAGAATAACTTGGGAAAATTATATTGGTACTTAGAATAGAATTCATTAAAATATTATTTTGCTCCATTCCTTAGAATAGAATCCATTAAAAATATTCTTTTGCTCCATTCCTTGGAATAGAATCTTTTGGAAAGATTATGTAGTTCCTTTCCATAGAATAGAATCCTTTGAAAGATTATTTTGCACTTTATCTTAGAATCATTTCGAAAGATTATGTTGCTCTTTTCCTTAGAATAGAATCCGTTGGAAATATTTTTACTCCTTTCTCTAGAATAGAATCCTTTGGAAACATATTGCAATTTTCTATGGAATATAATTCTTTATAAATATTCACTTGCTCCATTGCATTTTAATACAAAGGATAAATTCTGCAGGCCCATTACGTAGAATAGAAACCTTAGGAAAGATTCTACTGAATATTTCCATTGCATTTTAATAAAAAGGATAAATTCTACAGGCCCATTATGTAGAATAGAAACCTTAGGAAAGATTCTACTGAATATTTCCATTGCATTTTAATACAAAGGATGAATTCTACAGGCCCATTATGTAGAATAGAAACCTTAGGAAAGATTCTACTGAATATTTCCATTGCATTTTAATACAAAGGATAAATTCTACAGGCCTATTATGTAGAATAGAAACCCTAGGAAAGATTCTACTGAATATTTCCATTGCATTTTAATACAAAGGATAAATTCTACAGGCCTATTATGTAGAATAGAAACGTTAGGAAAGATTCTACTGAATATTTCCTTGGATTAGATTCCTTAAATTAGGTGATTAGAACCTTTAACATTTAAAGCAATATCACCAACAACCTTATTGACCTTGCCGCAACTCAGACGGATCACCACTGGAATAACGAAGGGACTTAATCACACATTCTACAGAATTAACTTCCACTAACTCATCTCCACGAAACACCCCCGTATACCTCCACCACCAAACCGCTTCGATTCATTCGCATGACGATTTACGGCCATCTGCAATTAATTTTCCCGGACTGTCCGGCGGATATCAGTCGCGAACACTGCAGATATTAGGATGCAAGCGGTGTTTACACTTTTCCGTGCACGTAGGCTGATATCCTGGCGGTCGTTGCAGAGCTTATCGGAGGGTCGGAGCGATCCATAAAATTGGGTGTGTAGAGCTGTGTTAATTGGGCAAGCAGCGGTGATGGAGTCATGATGTGGAAATTGATTTGTAGTATCGATGACACTGATCAGTTATAGTTCATTACTTATGGGTAGGTATTTAAGTTAACGTCACACTGGAGAAACACAATGGGCTATTGGCGACGGTCTGGGATCAAAGCCGAGGGGAAAGATCTCAGGAAAACACCACATAATTTTGAACCACGGTCAGATGACGAGTTCACATCTGATCTGGCACACTACTCTCCAAACATCCACACCATGCCAACGTCAGGACATTTGAGGCCAAGACAGATTTAACGTGTTACCATCCCCTTCCTACACAAGTCTTCGGTTGTATTCGAACTCCCAACCCTCCGGTTGCTAATACGTTACTCTTCCAACCTGGCTACCTTGGATCCAAATAACTGGAAGGTTCATCATTATATAAGGCTGGTTGGAAGAGTAATGGATTAGCAACCGGAGGTTTGTGAGTTCGAATCCAACCAAAGACAGTCGTGTAGAAAGGGGGCTGTGCGTGTCAAACCTGCCGTAGTCTCAAATGTCCTCACGTTGTATGGTGTGGAAGTTTGGAGAGTGGTGTGCCAGCTCAGGTGTGTGACCTCGTCATCTGACGGTGGTTCAAAATTACGTGGTGTTAACCTTAGATGTTTCTCTTCGGCTTTGATCCCAGACCGTCGCCAATAGACCCTTATGTTGTTCCAGTGAGACGTTAATTAAAATATACCTTCCTACCTTCCAGTTTGTTTTATAAACCTGTTTACTGTTTTTGGCAATCACAAGTTTTAATTTTCCCTTTTAACCCTCCAAGTTTTTTCAACGAGATATCTCGTCCATCAAGAACTGTCCAACGGGATGGATGAGATATATCGCATGGATGGCTAAGGATGAGATATATCGCATCACGATTTGTCCGATATTTGCTAATGATGAGATATTTGGTCATCAAGATCTGTCCAATATTTGCTAAGGATGAGATATTTCGTCATGAAGATCTGTCCTGTATTTGCTAATGATGAGATATATCGTCATCAATATATTGCCTATTGTTTGATAATGATATCAAGATCTGTACACTTTTTTCTATTGACGAGATATCTCGTCAATCAAGATCTGTACACTTTTTTTCTATTGACGAGATATCTCGTCAATCAAGATCTGTTAATGGCTTATCTAATGATGAGATTCTAAAGACAACTACCAGAAGGAATAACCAGAAGGAATAATAACGCGCATGTATCCGTTCCTAACCTGCAATCTCCCTGTATGATTTCCAACCAGTTACGACCTTTATGAATAATATATTTCTAGAATTTTTTTCAACCTAAAAAGATATTATTTTATTTACCCCCTGATGGTTGTCTCTGCAAGGTATCGAGTCATTAATAAATCTGACCAGATCTTGATTTCCCCATTATAAAAAAAGTCGGCAGCATCCTGACGACGAGATATCTCGTCATTAGCAACATTGGCCAGATTTTGTTGGACGACATATCTCGTCGAAATCACTTGAAGGGTTATAAGAATCCTTGGAAAGATTCAGTTGGTCAAGAAGGTAAAAACTGCTCAGAAGTCATGCAGTTAAGCACGCAGGTTGCAAAACGAATGTATTCGTGTGGACACATCAGAGGGTATCAAACGCACGGAAAGGAGAATTCCGGAGAAAAAACAAATTAAAACCACATCGTTCACAAACGACGGAAACGACCACCTAGCTCACATAAAGGATTCCGACCACCCCACACTAACAAAACAAACAACTCCTTCATTACACCCCGACACACTGTTGCCACTCAGCAAAAGCACTCGGTCATCAATCCTCAATAATTCAACCCAAACAGGAAATGCAAACACCGAGATCCCCTCGCAGAAGACTTCACCTCATTCCCAAAACGAACGAGAATAAATAAATACAACCCGGGGGCATCTGGCAGCGGGTCCTCTGTAAGTCCCCTCACGTTCGGCTCCGGGGTGTATTTCTTTTGGAACATTCGCTTTGGCCCGAGCCCAAAACGCTGACTTTCTTCCCCAATTACGGGGCTTTGGGATGGAGGGGCATTGCGCATACAAACACGGCTTGCCGCTTGTAAACAAGGTTTGTTGTAAGTTGAAATCGACCCTTTGTCATTGGCTCTGGCGATGAGGATGGGGAATTTAGGGGTGCTTTATCCCTGTGAGAGATTCCCTCTTTTCCCTTTCTGGGAACGTGGAAGACGTTGGGGGTTTGGGTATGGATTGGTGCTTTGCATTCATGTTGTACGATTGATCCAGTATGTTCCTGAATTGTGCTTATAGCTATATCGAAATCCGAAACATTTCGTTTTGGTGATTAAACTTCATAGGCTTCATCTGGCATTGTTATGTTCCTTCCTTTGGCCTGCATTAGTGTGTGGTTTCGAGCTTTGCATTCATGTTGTACGATTGATCCAGTATGTTTGTGAATTATGCCTATAGTTATAGCCAAAACCCGAAGCATTTCGTTTTGGTGATTGAACTTGATGGGCTCTCCATGCATTGTTATGCATTAGTATGTGGTTTCCATTCATGTAGTACCATTGATCCAGTATGTTTCTGAGTTATGCGTATAGTTATATCCGAATACATAGCATTTCGTTTTGGTGATAAAGCTACATAACCTCTTCATCGTGCATTGTTATGTTCCTTCTTTTGGCATGCATTTGTGTGTGTTTAGAGCTTTTTATTCAAAGAGTACGATTGATCCAGTATGTTTCTGAATTATTCTTATAGCTAAATTCCTATTTGGATACGAAGCATTTAATTTTTGGTTATTTAAACTTTCTAAGCTCTTCTTATCATGCATTATTATGTTCCTTCCTTTGGCATGCATTAGTGTGTGGTTTGGAGTTTTACGTTCATGGTTTACGATTGTATATCATATATAGAAACACCAAAGCATTTCGTTTTGGAGATTAAATTTCACAGGCTCTTCATGATGCATTGTAATACTCCTTTCTTTGGCACGCATTAGTGTGTGATTTGCATTCATGGAGTATGATTCATCCAATATGTATCTGAATTATGCTTACAGGTATATTGAAATGCGAAACATTTCGTTTTGGTGATTGAACTTTATATGCTCTTACTTCATTATGTAAACTTGCTTGACATTAATGAGTATTGGAGCTTTACTTTCATGGATAGTTGGGTTGGCTTTTATGGTGTAAGAAACATATTTGGCCAAGCTACAACATCATTCTACAAACAAGAAGCTTCACTGACAGAGAAGAAAGAAATACAGTAAATGAGGAATCACACCTGAAACCACCTACAACTCAGCCTAGCGAGTGGGCAAACCCAGTGAGAAACGGCAAACCTCTTTACTTTCATAGATCACGAATGATTCAGTATGTTTACTTGATTTAATGGGTTCATTGGAGCTTTGAGTTCCTGAAGAACAAGTGATCCAGGATATTTCTGGATTGTGTTTTAATCTACATTGGAAACCGAAAGATTTCGCATTGCTGATTGAACTTCACATTTTCTTCATCTTACATTAGGGCTCCCCTTTCCAATGTATATCCCCTTTCCAACGTCCATCAATATGTAATATTGATGGACGAGATATTGACGAAATTAGGTATTGATGGACGAAATTAGGTATTGATGGACGATATTAGATGTTGATGGACGAGATATCTCGTCGAAGCCAAATATTGATAGATAATATTAGATATTGATGGACGAAATTAGGTATTGATGGACGAAATTAGGTATTGATGGACGATATTAGATGTTGATGGACGAGATATCTCGTCGAAGTCAAATATTGATAGATAATATTAGATACTGATGGACGAGATATCTCGTCGGAGCCAAATATTGGTGGACGAGATATTGATTGATGATATTAGATATTGATGGACGATAAATCTCGTCGAAGCCAAATATTGATAGACTAGACATCTCGTCGAAGCCAAATATTGATGGACTATATTAGATATTGATGGACGAGATATCTCGTCGAAAATAAATATTAATGGACGAGATATCTCATCGAAAACAAATATTGATGCACGATATTAGATCTTTATGAACGAGATACCTCGTCGAAGCCACTTGGAGGGTTCAAGAGATAGCAAAGTTTACCTCATATTGTAAAAAATGGATCAAACCAAGCAGATCGAAGTGTTGCAAACTGATCAAATCTTGATGGACGAGATACCGCGTCATTAGAAGAAAACTAAAAAGATCTTGATTTCGTCATCATCAAATTGGCAATATCTTGATGACGACATATCTCGTCATTTGCAAAATGGTCGGATCTTAATGGACGAGATATCTCGACGAAACCACTTGGAGGGTTCAACAGATAGATTGAAGTGCTGCAAACTGATCAAATCTTGATGGAAAAGATAACTCGTCATTAGAAGAAAACTAACCATATCTTGATCTCGTCATCATCAAATTGGTAATATCTTGATGGCGAAATATCTCGTCATTTGCAAAGTTGGTTAGATCTTGATGGACGAGATATCACGTCATTAGAAGATAACTAACAAAATTTTGATCTCGTCACTATCAAAAAATTGGCAATATCTGATGACGGTACATCTCGTCATTAGTAAAACTGGTCAGATCTTAATGGACGAGATATCTCGCCAAAACCACTTGGAGGGTTAGTGCTTGAAATAAAGGATTAAATCAGGTTGGTTTCACGGTTTATGGAGCATGCCCATGCTGCTCCAAACACAATACAATATCAAGTAGTTGATACAAGACATACAATATTAAGTAATTGACACAGTGAAAGTTTAACTGACACAGAAGATAGAAATACACTCAGGGAAGAATGCACCTGGCAGGAATTCGAACCTGCGCCAACAGCCCGAAGGTTGCTAGCGCAGTGGGCATACCCACTGAGCCACGACGATCAATGATAGGCTTTGTAATAAGCCTTATCGAGAATAGTTAGCTGAATATTTTTTTAATTGCTACAGCAAACACTAATAAAATTATTTCGTTAATTTTAATGTAAACTTATGACCACAGAAATTCTAAGAAATATAGTGCAGCCGCTGAGAAGGCAGTCGACCTTGGGTGAGTGGATTTTTGAAGAGGTGTAGTAGCTCGTTAGAAGGGCTGCCATACCCAATTCATGAATGACGATAGCCGTCAATGGTTTTCCCCTCCGCCAACTCGCTATTACTTGGATCGCTTTCTCTTCAAAAATTGATAAACTTAGAACCAGAAAGGTTGTTAAAGACGTCAATTCTGGAATTCTGCAATCATGTGACTCAACTGCTTTTTCCTGGGAGCCGCAGTGTACTTGAATCAAATGGCATGTCTAGTTATTATTGCGTGAACCGTAATAATGATGTAGGATCACTCTATCTAATTTTAGCTCCCACACTTGTTCAGAATGCATTGCGGTTTTTCTTTGTCAACGCAGTTGAATGTTTTTCAAGCCTCAAGCATACATGTTCACGCGTAAAGATACCCATTTATTAAGTAAAGCTTATTATGAAACATTACTGAAAATTTAATCTACTATTCGCCTTGTGTTTATCGAATTAGTTGTCGTGCATTACGACAATGTCAACTTATTTACTTTATCGGGTGCATATTCGGTTTTAGACTGCTATGGCACAAGGGCCATATTTGACAATGCAGGGTCAAACGCAAGATATACAACGTCAAACAAAGGACCCACACAAAAAGATATACTGACACAGATAAAGAGAAATACACACAAAGAGGAATCAATCCTGCTCCGCCTAAAACTAGCAAGTTGCCAGAGCAGTAAGCAAACCTAGTATCACACGACGACACTGTGTGCATATGCGGCAATACAAACCATTAACCACACAACCCCATGAATCTACAAAGTCCAATTTAAACCCTCCTAGTGTTTGTCTCAGAGAATTATCTCTTCATTAGCAAAACCATAAACAGATCTCGATGGATAAGATATCTCGTCGTTAGAAGAAAACTGACCAGATATTTATCTCGTCATAAAACAAAATTCGACCATATCTTATCCCGAAATATCTCGTCATTAAAAATATTGGCAAGCTATTCGTAGGCAAGATACCTCGTAGAAGCCACTTGGAGGGTTAATCAAACTGGAATCAACATAAACATCAGAAGCTGTAAAGAGCCGAGCAATTGAGCAATGAAAGAAGACAAGCACATGGTGATTATCCCATGGATCACTTCTACACTAAGACATGGAGATTGTGCAAAATAAATTTTTCAGCTCTTGTAAGTAGGATTGGAGAAGATTTCTTGGCTATTGACAACTTGGCTATATTTTTCTCACATTGTCGGGTGTGCCCAGTATAGTAAGCTAATCCTTATACAAACTCTCTTCAGTGACACGTCAAACTTGAATCAAGTGCTGTATCTAAGTTTTAGAGCTACCGAATTAATGATTCATACTCATCTATCTAATTTTAGCACCCCTGCCTTTTTAAAATACATTCCGGCTTTCCCTTCGAAATGAGGTCTAATGTTTTTTAAAACCTTAAGCGTTCATGTTAAGTATAAAGACATATACATGCATTAAGTAAAATTTATGATGAAAAATTACTGAAAATGTAACCTACCATTCACCTCGCTCATCGAATCAGTGTTTCCGCGGTTTGTCAATTTAAATTTAGTTACTCTATCGCGTACATATTCGCCAGGAGAAAACATCGTGCTCAATCATGAAATTAGAGACTGATTTTTAATCAAACTCGATTCAACACAAAACATGAGAAGCTGCTAGGAGCCGAAGAATTAGAGGATGAATGTAGAAAAACACCTGAAGCAGACAAGGCTAAAAAAATTATTTGCCAATGCAACAAAACTTCTGAGGAAAAAGGCGTGATATGATTTGTATGAATAACAAACACTCACGCGTGGAGCAGAGTAGCCAAGCTTGTCTTCAAATCAACTGTTTTCAATACAACTTTAAATTAAAAACTTGTTTTTATTGCTTGAACGAATTAATGATAACATACCCATCTATCAAACCATACACCAACGCCTGTTCAGGATACATTCCCGCTTTTCCTTTGAAATGTAATCTAATGGGTTTTTTTAAACCAAAAGCGTCCATGTTCAGTGTAAGGACACATTTATTAAGAGCGGTCATTTCCGCATGTTTCAAAAAACTTTCAACCGTACACAAGGAGGCAAATAAATTACCACTCATTTCGACGCCCGCAGTAACGGAAGCCTGATGGCCTCCGCCTCGGTCCATTCGGCGATGATAAAAGACACAACTGCTCAGCAACATTCGCAGAAGAGTTCTCTTTTTGGGCATTAATCACAATTAATGCCACAACCTTAAGAGGGGCTCTGACGACGCCTTAGAGGGTAATAAACGGGCGATTTAAAAACGAGGCGGAATTAAGAGTGAAAACTTTTCCAGCAGTGCAAGTTTTGGAGCAATAAGATCTTTGTAGTCGCTGGGGAGATCGCTGTGCTACTGGGGAGAAGTGTAAGTGCGCGTATCTGGCAGGGTATCACCCCATTTAGCAGGTTTGTTGTGAAAATACTTTTGCTTTCAGCCTTTTTTGAAATGTTTAATGTGTGTTTTCTTGAATTGCTGGAAAAAGACGTTGAAACCCGTATTAAGATGTTTTGATGAGTAATAAATGCTTAATGAACTACAATAGAACATTTTTTATGACCCACAACAACCAGCCTACCAATGAGGGCTTAATCTCTCTGAGGGGCTTACACGCATAACAACCACTTGTGAACTGCAATCTTCCCTGAATGGCTACTAACCAGTTTCAAATTTCGTGTTACTAATGGAATCTTTCCAAATAAATATATTCTGAAGAAAGGAGAAAATATAATATTTCCAAATGATTATATTCTAAGGAAAGGGGAAATAGAAACTTTGCAAAGGATTCTATTCGAAGAAAATGACCAACGGAATCTTCTTTAATTATTATATTCTAAGGAACTGATTAACAGTATCTCCTTAAATGATTCCATTCGAAGGGGGATGACCAATAGAATCTTCCTAAATGATTCTATTCAAAGAAAATGCAAACATAATTTTACTAAAGAATTTTATTTAAAAGAAAGAGCAATATAATGTTTCCAAAGGATCCTATTCTAAGAAAATGAGAATTAGAATTTTTCTAAATGATTGTATTTAACGGAATCTTCCTTAATGATTATATTCCAAGGAACTGACCTACAGAATTTAACTAAAGGATTCTATTAGAAAGAAAATTACCTTCAAAATATTACTAAAGGATTCTATATAAAAGAAACGATATAATTTTTTCAAAAGATCCTATTCTAAGAAATTAAGAATTAGAATCTTCCTAAATGATTCTGTTCCACGGAATCTTCCTTAATGATTATTAGGGTGGGTCATTTTATGTTTTCTCCTTTTTTAAGGGGCACAGCGATAAAAAGGTGCTAAATGGTCTCAAAATAACATGTGTGAAATATTATTACATTCTCATAAGTCTAACTGCCTCCGGATTGATATTAAAGTTTCGATTTTTTCCAGGTAAGGTCCAATTAGTGCTCCAACCAATAAACGTTACTTTCTTCATACATGGACAATGGGTCATGATTGCAGGTGTGAGGGGTGGGTCGAGTGGGGGAGAGTCGAGGAACACCCTGAGCGTGCGCGCGCCCCTCCCACATTTCCAGTATAGCTCCGGCTGCAATAAGGCGAGGTTGTGTTGCGCTCGTTTGCGCCATTTTTACCATGAATCGTACTCGTTCAGTGGAAATGTCCGTTTGGTGATTCAAGTGATATTATATGCAATTTGTTACCAACCTACGAAGATGTTATGAAGTTCTATGAGTGGAACCGGCATTAGATAAAACGTGATAATGGAGCTAATAACGAACCCACGTGTAAGGAAATAGAGGACATCGTCATGGCAAAAATTGAAGAAATATGGTAGAGGTTCCATTCCTACTGTCCAACATAAACGAGCGAAAGCGATGTTGAAGGCGTATAATCTGAAATGCAAAAAACTTTTAAAATCACACCCTAAAATAACGAAGAAGAAATTAGAAGAGTTTCGCGTACCAGTAAAGGGGTATTGTTTGACATTTCATCCTGCAAGTGTAAGAACATCGATGAGTGCATTTGTCCCAGACACAAAAACTACCTGTCAGAGAGAAAAGCTTCCTAATCGACCAATGAACCACTAGAAGAGTGGTAATCAGAACCGTAGATATTGTTATAACGAATAAAATAACGAAAACTTTTGAAAGGAGAATGCTAAGGCAAAAATCACAGTTTCAGCCTCAAAAAGAAAGCACAGAGAAGCTTAATGTGTTGACATCATCTGAATCTAGTCAATCGGACAGTGACGATGTATTCCAGCCAGTCACAAGCCTCAACGACGGCGGCTCCTGTCGATAAGCCTACCGCTACAAACAGTACAGTAGACTAAGCTTTACTTTCAAGAACGTGTGATAGATACGAAGTATCAGACAGGGCTTGGGCAGCTATTGCTTCAGCTGTTCTTCACACTTCCACTTCGGAAATTATTGATAAAAATTAGCTTCGCCGGAAACGTAAGGTAGCACGAAAATTGGTCGCGGAAGAAGACAAAGTCCTACAAATACCTGCTTTATACTTCGACGGACAGTACGATAAAACTTCAATTATATCAGAGAAGGACGGAATAATGTATAGACAGAGCATTCTTGAAGAGCATATCTCATTGATAATGGAACCAGAGTCGGAGTTCTTGGGTTATATTGCACCAGCTTTTGGCACATAGAACAAGCAATTACTGATTTCTTCCAAGAATCAGAAATATCTATGGAGTCTGGTGGCAGTTGGGTGTGATGGAACTAACGTGAACGTTGGTAAATATGGAGGTGTCATACGTCTGCTTGAAAAAAGGTTAGATAAACCGTTACAGTGGATTTTCTGCCTACTGCATATGAACGAATTACCCTTCCGACACTTATTTCTACATATTGATGTCGGCACATCGAGACACAAGACATTTTCAGGGAGAATCAGCAAAGATCTAGAAATGTGTGAAAAAAGGCCCGTTGTTCGGTTTCACCGTATTTCAACAGTTATCCGAGTTTTCTGTTCAAGGTATTAGCAGAGACCAAACATATTTGTACAGAATAGTCTCAGCGGTTTCAACAGGCATTTCCTAAGGATTTAATAAACAAATCCCTAGGCAAAATGTCTCATACCCGATAGTTAACTCGTGCTAATCGAATTCTACGTTTGTACGTTTCGATGGAATCTCCTTCTGAAAACAGTAATTCTTGCAACGTATGTCGTCAACTTGGTTTGCTATCAAAACTCACCCTTCCTGAAAAGATGGAGCATGGCACTTCTTCAAACTCATTGATGCAACAAGATATTTGCCCACAGAACTGAAGCCAAAATAGATCTCATGATTCAAAGAAACAGTTACTTCGCACACCCTGAAAATTTATTGATCGCAATACTGACAGACTCTGAACCTCACATCCGTGAACTGGTAGCCCGTCGCATTTTGAAAGCCCGCAGCATTCAGGAAAATAAACTCCGACTGTTTCAACTTCCTACTGTAAAATTTGATCCATCTTCTTATACCGATCTCATTAACTAGCAGGAGAATATATCTGATCCACCAATATTAAAATCCATACCTGACGAAGACATCCAACTATTTGTCACCCGAAAAGCAGAACTGTCTTACTACGCCTGCAATGTCACACACAAGCTGTTGAAAGGGCAGTCAAGACTGAAAGAAGTTTCAGCCACATTGTGCAAAAAATCTGAGAAGGCTTCATAAAAAACCATAGTCTCGAAAAGCCATGCTGAAATTCGATAGCAAGAAGGATTTTTGCGCTATTTGAAATATTATAATATTATAAATGTCATTTTTGTAAATTTTTGTTTTATTAAATAAATGTTACTCATACAATTTCAATTTGTTTTATAGACACATTTTTAAACTTTTTAACCTTGTTGTGACAACTACTCAAAAAAAAGGTTTTTTTTTAAAATATGTGTTCTTTAAAGTCAATCCGGAGGCAGAAGATGATATCCCATTCTAATCAAGTTTTATATGTGAGCTAAAAACATCATTTGGCACACTTTTCTTGCTGTGCCCGATAGAAAACAGAAAAAAACAATTTTCTCCATACGACGGTGACCCACCCTAATGATTATATTCTAAGGAACTGACCAACAGAATCTTCCTGAAGGAGTCTATTCAAAGAAAATGACCTACAGAATATTACTAAAGGATTCTATTTAAAAGAAACAAACAATATAATATTTCCAAAGGATCCTATTCTAAGAAAATGAGAATTATAATATTTCTAAATGATTGTATTCAACGGAAATGCCCAACTGAATCTTTCTTAATGATTATATTCCAAGGAACTGACCAACGGAATCTTCCTGAAGGATTCTATTCGAAGAAAATGACCTACAGAATATAACTAAAGGATTCTATTCGAAAGAAAATGACCTACAGAATATTACTAAAGGATTCTATTTAAAAGAAACGCGATGTAATAGTTCCAAAGGATCCTATTCTAAGAAAATGAGAATTAGGATCTTCCTAAAGGATTCTATTTAAAAGAAACGCGATATTATATAGTTCCAAAGGATCCTATTCTAAGAAAATGAGAATCAGGATCTTCCGAAATGATTCTATTCAACTGAATATTCCTTAATGATTGTATTCTAAGGAACTGACAAACAGAACATTATTAAAGGATTCTATTGGATGGAACTGACAACATAATCCTACTAAAGGATCAAGAGAAGTTACTGACGAAATCCAGATCTGGTTCGTTTTTTCATAAAAACGAAATAACACGTCCAAGATCAAGTCAGTTTTGCTAACGACGAGATATCTCACCGAGACAACCCCCAGGAGGGTTAAAAACTTATTTTTCTGTGATCGAATTAATGATATATATTCGTCTATCTAAACCTAGCCTGTTCAAAACACAATCGAGTTTTTCCTTTGAAATGCAATCTATGTTTTTTTAAACCAAAAGCGCCCATGTTCAGTATAAAGACACATTTATTAAGAGCGGTCATTTCCGCATGTTTCAAAAAACTTTCAACCGAACACAAGGAGGCAAATAAATTACCACTCATTTCGACGCCCTCAGCAATGGAAGGCCTGATGGCCTCCGCCTCGGTCCATTCGGCGATGATAAAATACACAACTGATCAGCAACATTCGCAGAAGTGTTCTCTTTTTGGGCATTAATCACAATTAATGCCACAACCTTAAGAGGGGCTCTGACGACGCCTTAGAGGGTAATAAACGGGCGATTTAAAAACGAGGCGGAATTAAGAGTGAAAACTTTTCCAGCAGTGCAAGTTTTGGAGCAATAAGATCTTTGTAGTCGCTGGGGAGATCGCTGTGCTACTGGGGAGAAGTGTAAGTGCGCGTATCTGGCAGGGTATCACCCCATTTAGCAGGTTTGTTGTGAAAATACTTTTGCTTTCAGCCTTTTTTGAAATGTTTAATGTGTGTTTTCTTGAATTGCTGGAAAAAGACGTTGAACCCGTATTGAGATATTTTTATGAATAATAGATAACTGGAGAAACTCAAATAGAATATTTTTTCACTCAGACCACCCAGTCCACCAAGGAAAGTTTTACCCACTGAGGGGTTTGAACGCATAACACATTGCAAAACTGCAATATTCCCTTTATGGGTTTTTAGAATTTTTGACCTCGGTGACCAATATAATCTTTCCAAAGGATTCCATTCTAAGGAAAGGAGAATTAGAATCTTTCCAAAGGATTCTATTATAAGGATAGGAGAGAGAAATAGAATCTTTCTAAAGGATTCTCTTCTAAGAAAAGAAGAAATAGAATCATTTCAAAGGATTTTATTACAAGGAAAGGAGAAATAGAATCATCATTCCAAAGGATTCTATTACAAGGAAAGGATAAAGAGAATCATTCCAAAGGATTTTATTATAAGGAAAGTAGAAGTAGAATCTTTACAAATGATTATATTATAAGAAAGAAGCAATAGGATCTCGCCAAAGGATTCCATTCTAAGGAAATTCCCGACAGAATCTTACTAAAGGATTCTAATCAAAGTACGTAGCAAATGAATCTAACTAAAGGATTATATTCAAAGAACGTACCAACAGATATCTTACTAAAGAAAACTATTCAAACGAAATGACCAACAGAACCTTACTGAAAGATTCCATTTTAAAGAAATGAGCAAAAGAATAGTTCCGAAGGATTCTATTCTAATAAAAGGAAAAATGAAACCTTGCCAAAGAATTCTATTTGAAGAAAATGATCAACAGAACATTACTAAAGGATTCTATTTCACAGAAATGAGCAATATTATATTTCGAAAGGATTCTATTCTAATGAAAAGAACAATACAATCTTGCCAGAGGATTCTATTCGAAGGAAATGACCAACAGAATCTACCTAAATGATTCTATTCCATGGAAATGACGAGCAGAATATTACTAAAGGATCAAGATAAGTTACTGACGAGATCAGTATATGATAAACAAAATGTTTAATGTGTATTTTCTTGAATTGCTAGAAAAAGACGTTGAAACTCGTAGATGCCTAACGCAACTACAATAGAACATTTTTGTGGCCCACTCAACCCAGTCTAAAGACGAGGGCTTAAACCTCTGTTGTGTTCACACGCATAATTAAACCGTGCAAACTGCAATCTTCCTGCCATGACTTCTAACCTGTTTTGACCTTTTAGACCAATAGAATCCTTCCAAAGGATTCTATTTTAAGGAAATGACCAACAGAATCTTGCCAAATGATTCTGTTGTAAAGAAAGAATAGAATCTTCCGAAAGTAGTCTTAAAGTCACGTTATCATGGGAACATAAGGGACGCGGTAGCCTGGTTGGAAGAGCAACGGATTAGCAATCGGAGGGTTGCGAATTCGATACTGTCGTTTACAAAGGGGGCTGGTGCGCGTTAAATCTGTCGTGGCCTCAAATGTCCTCACGGTGGCGTGGTGTGGAAGTTTGGAAAGTGGGGTGCCCTTTGGATCTGTCACCAATAGCCCGTTTTGTTGCTCTAGTGTGACATTAATTAAAATATATACCTACATGGGAGCATAAAATGGTTAGCATTGTTCCCTCTACTTCCATATCTCTTCTATGCGTGAAACCCTCAGAAGGTCAAAGTGGATTCAGAACCACTGCGAATATCCATGCCGAGACCGGGATTCGAAACCAGAGCCTGTTGATGTTGCCGGCTGATAGTAGCGAAGAAGCAAAAACCATGATAAATTCAATTTGACGATAGTTGTGTTAATATGACAAACTTGAATATATTTCTTCAAGCATAAATATAAGGGATAATACTATTTATCCCTCCAAGTAGAGAGAGAGAGAGAGAGTTTTGACGATGTATAACGCACGCGCATGAAAGTCTGACCAATTTTTATAATGACGAGATATTTCGTCATCAAATTATTACCGGTTTTTTCATTATGACGAGATCGTTTCAGTTGATGATGATCTGGTCAGAATTTTTTCTCGTGACGAAATATCTTGTCCATGAAGATGTGATCACTTCTGCTAGGGACGAGATACCTCGTCGAAACAACCATCAAGAGTGTTAACCCTCCTGGTGGTTGTCTAGACGAGGTATCTCGTCATTAGAAGAAATCCGACCCTATGGTGATGGACGAAATATCTCGTCATTAGAAAAAAGAACGGACCAGATCTTGATTTCGTCATCATCAAAACATCGGTAACATCTTAATGACTAGATACCTTGACATTAGCAAAATTATATATAGTCAGATCTTGATAAACAAGATACCTTGCCGAAACCACTTGAAAGGTTAAGAAATAATTTTCTTATTTTCTAGTCCAAACTTTAATTTAGGCTGTCTTCATTGGGTGAGAAAAGCCCTTAAATAAAACAATCGCATCTGTCCATGCACTTAACGACTACATCAACCACCCCGCGAATTCGAAACCCAAACACACCCCTTCAACACCTACCCAACCCGATTAACCCCACTCACTCCCTTAAAAGCCTCACTTTTAATTCAATCCCTCGCCCACTCCTTAAGCATGCACCACTCTCCGGGAACAAATCACACAACACAAAGGTGCTTTAGCCCGTGCTACAGTCCACCCCTTAATAGTGAGAACCCGACCACCTGTTCCGGGTGCTCACGCAAAAGCGCTTATTACCACGACCGGCCCGTTCAGCGGGGAATACGATAACGCTTAAAGCCCGCGTTCAACACCAGGGGGAAAGTGGCAACGGTTCGGATGGACCGGTTTTGTGGGGGAGGGGTGTTGTATTGGAAACGCGGGGGTGGTGCGGTAATAGAAGCTGGAAAGTCGGGTTCTGATGTTATGGGATTTGCTCGTTGGGGTGGGCTGGTAATGATTTACCACTCGGTTTTTCGAATGGTTAATCAATTCGCTCGCATTCGGGAGCGTTTGTGTGATTGGTAAAAGAGGTCTTTTGCACGCAACGTAATGTTGCAAGAGGAGGCATGAGTGTTTGACTATTGTGGATAGTTAATACATATGTATGGGTGTGATAAAGTTAGTTTATACAAGTTATAAAGCGGTAGCGCGGTTCGAAGTAGGTTGGTATATAATTAACGTCACGCTGGAGCAACACAACGGGCTATTGGCAACGTTCCGCGATCAAACTTGAAGGGATATATCGGAGAACACCAAGTAATTTTGAACCACGGTCATATAACGTAACGCGGTTCGAAGAGGATAAGATACGTATTTAATTAACGTCACACTGAAGCAACACGACGGGCTATTGGCGACGGCTAGGATCAAAGCAGGAAGAAAAGATCCGAGGACAACATCTCAGAATTTTGAACCACGGTCATATGACGAGGTCACACCTCAGCTGGCACCGCACTCTCCAAACTTCCACAACACGCCAACGTGAGGACATTCGAGGCCACGACATATTTAACGTGCAGTAGCTCCCTTTGTACATGACAGTCTTTTGGTGGATTTGAACTCGCACCCCTCCGTTTGCTAATCCATTACTCTTCCAACCGGGCTACAGCGGTCCGAATAAGGGATTAGCAATCGGAGGGCTGTGAGTGCAAAATTCGATCTAATGAAAGATTGTTATGCATATTGGGGTCGGTGCTCGTTAAATCTGTTGTGGCGTCCAATATCTTCCCGCTAGCGTCGAATGGATTTTTGGAGAGTGGGGTTCCAGCTCAGGTGTTGTTCTCGTCATCTGATCGTGGTTCAAAATTAAGAGGTGTTATCCTCGGATCTTTCCCTTTAATAGTGCTCCCGTACCGACACCATTAGCTCGTTGTGTTGCTCCAGTATTGACGTAATTGACTACCTACCTATCTTGTTCGAGCGATTTAGTTTGTCGTTCTAAGATAATTATTTATTTATGCTTCAGGGAGGATTATAATATCTCCCGCTTTAGAGGAAAGTAAAAGAGGTGTAAAATTCTAGAGTGGGATGCTAGATCAGGTTTCACCTCGTCATCTGACCGTGGTTCAAACTTACGAGGTGTTGCCCTCGGATATTTTCCTGCGGGATTGATCCAGGAACATCTCCAACAGCCCAATGTGTTGTTCCCCAGTGGGCCGTAAAATCAATTACCTACCTACAAGTTATAAAGCACTTTAACTCATATATGTTAATTTCATCACCCGAAGCATAATGTACGTCAGTAAGTTATTGAGTACGGTAAGGCAGTAAGGTAACTGTCCAGGATATGAACGGACTAGACATTGAACTAAAATTGAAAATACACTGCTGGCCACCCAAATTGCAACACCAAGAAAGACAAGAGATATCACAACAAAATTTATTTTGTAGATAGCATGTTGACCAAGTATCAAATGATTAAATTTATAGACTTCTGTGAAGTGTGGTTCCTGCCAAAATCAGTAGCCAGAGTACCCGCCATTGTTGGAGATCACCGCTGCCACACGCCTCGGCATTGATTCAAAGAGACTTTGGATGTGTTCTTGGGGTACAGCAGACCAAGCAGCTTCCACACGTTGCCAAAGTTGATCTGGTGTGGCAGCTGGGGATGTATTCTGGGTCAATCGTTGAGCAACCATGGACCACATGTTTTCTATCGGCGAAAGATCCGGAGAGCGCGCTGGCCAGGGAAGCAATCCAATCTGGCGATTGACGAAGAACCCTTGGACAATGCGTGCCACGTGTGGTCGCGCATTATCCTGTTGAAATATGGCTGTGGGCAAGCCCTGAAGGTAAGGAAGGACAACTGGCTCCAACACCTCGGAGATGTAGCGCTGGCTGTTTAAAGTACCGGCAATGCGTACTAGAGGAGTGCGAGAGTGATATCCAATACCGCCCCATACCATAATACCCGGTGCAGGACCAGTGTGGCGGTGCATAACGCAGCTGTTCAGCATCCTCTCTCCACGGTGTCTCCAGACTCGAATCCGACCATCGTGGTGTTGCAGACAGAAGCGTGACTCGTCAGTACAGACAATTTCATTCCATTCTGCCGTCCACATCCTTCTTTCATCGCACCATTGGCGGCGGAAACGTCTGTGGTTCTGCGTCAAGGGTAGACGAAGCAATGGACGTCTTGCGGACAGACCACTCTGCTGTAAACGGCGTCGAATGGTACGCGCAGACACTGGATGATGCGGTACAGACTGAATGTGCTGTGCTATGGTTCGTGATGTGGCTGAGCGATCCGTCACTGCCATACGCACAATATGCCTGTCATCACGTGAAGTGGTGCACTGAGGTGGATGCGATCGAACACGTCGGTCCGTCGTACCCTCCTGCATCCAACGATCACATATCCGCATTACAGTTGTTTGGTTTCGTCCAACACGACTACCGATTTCCCTGAAAGATAATCCACAATCTCGGTAGGCCACTATCCTTCCTCTGTCGAACTCGGATACTTGATCAAAAGATGATCGCTGTTTTCTACGAGGCATAATTGATCGGTTTTTTTTTAAAACCACAAGAAAAACACAATTGCCGTACTTAAAATCGTCGAAATCTCCAAGCCTTAAATAGCGCTTTGAAGTGGCGCCACAGGCGCGCGTGATGTGCGTCTGCGCTGAAATTCTAATCATTTGCGTATCTCACCTCCGCTAATGCATGTTGTAAATTTCATATTATTTGCATGCTTCCTTCAGGGTGTTGCATTTACGGTGGCCAGCAGTGTATATGAAATTTTCTATTTATAAAATATGGAGATATGGTTGAGAAAATACATCAGCTATTTATATCTGGTCCCAGTTCAATAGACTCTGGATTCAAATACTTTGTCTAGCCATGAATTTTCGTAGCTGTTCAGATAGCACTTTAGGCAATAAGTCATGGTATTTATTTCTAAAGGATTAAGGAGAGAATTAAAAAGCAAGTAGTTTAAAACACAAATGGGGTTTCATTCAGGATCAAACTTAGATTCCTTTCATGATGTCCTTGCGAAAAACTGTCCAAAACATGTATTGGGCATTTCAATATCCTTCCGTAACACCCCGAAGCAATGCAATACTTGATCATCGGGAGTATCAATATTGGCAAATCTTTTCAAATGTTCATTGCTAAATGGGATCCAACTTTGCCGGAATTGTGGAATTTATTCAGGAAACCTATCTGCATAGACATTTGTGGCCACGGTAATCCAGTTGGAAGAGCAACGGGTTAGCAACCAGAGGGTTGCGAGTTCGACACTCGGTCCGGTCAAAGATCGTCGTGTACACGGGGGATGGTGCACGTTAAATCTGTCGTGACTTCATATGTCCACACGTTGGAAGTTTGAAGAGTGGAGTGCCAGCTCGGGTGTTGCATCGTCTTCTGGCCGTGGTCCAAAATTACGTGGTAGTGTCAACGGATCTTTCCCTTGGGAACTGATCCGGAACCGTCGCCAACAGCCCGTTGTTTTGTTCCAGTGCGGTGTTAATTAACTACCTACCTATGTACCTTCCATAGACATTTTCAGCTATTTTACTTCTCAGAATAAATTTTTTTTGTTTTCAAATCAGGGAGGTATAAAGTTATTGCCGACTGAGATTATTTAAGGTTTGTACGGTTTTATGGCGCAAGGTCCGCCATATTTGGCTCTGCTTCATCAAACAAGATAGATAACATCAAGTAGTGGATATACATACACAAGAAAAATTTTACTTACGCAGAAAAAGAGAAATGCACCAATGGACGAATCGAACATAAGCCACCTGCAACTCGCAGATTGCTAGGGCAGTGCTAGTAGTATATGGGGACCATTTTGGGACACCTAAAGACACTCAAATAACCCCCATATACTACTATATTTACACCAATTTTGATGCTTTTTAGTCAAAATTCAGACCATCAGATTTTCCAACCATTTTTGCATCAAAATCACCCATTTCACCATCCTCAAACCCATCTCAATTTTAGACCAACATTTTGTTCATTTCACTCAAAAAATGCTTTATTTTGTTTGGATTTTTGAGTCCAGTCATTTTTACGAACAAATTTTTGAGCCTAAAATTAGAAATCATCCATTGAGGCCAAAAAATATTGAAAAAATGCTAAATAAAGATAGTCCTAAACCGGAGCTATCTTCATTAAGTTAAATTAAATAGGAAATTTGAATAAATTTGCTTCATTTTCTTTTCCACACTCTTTAGTTCCTTTGTACACTAATTTGAAATCTGGAATTTTATTTAATTGTTTCATTTCTTTCTCTGATTTCTTATTGCATCGTTCGGGTAGAAAAACAGTAAAGTCTTTCTATTCCTCATATATTAAGTCTACAACTATTTTTTCACCATTTTTTGTGGATATTTGTTTGATCTCAGTAACAGGATATTCTGTACCTATTACAAGTTCATGTAATTTTTTGAATGGTGTAGTTTTAAAAGAGCCCAGAGATTTGAGTTTTTTCAAAGTATTCATTTATTGTATTCTCATTTTTTGAAAGACAAAAGTTTTTATCCAAGTCATAATATTCCTAGACCTGCTGCTTCAACATCTGCTTTTTCTCTTTAATGATTATTTTGTACATCTGATTAAAGTATTTTGAACATTATTTCTTAATATTAATATCATCATATTTTTCATAAAGTTCAAATAAATCTTCACATTTACGAGATAACTCACAAATTTTACTACCTCCATCTCTACGGTATAAAGATCTAATATCTCCAAATAAATCCATGACTATTTATTGTATCTCACTTTTTGAAAGACAGTTTTATAATACATACATTTCCTCAATTAACAGCCAGGACCTAATATTTTAACACATTTAGGTAACTAATTTAAGTCAAAAGACTATCTCTTCAAGTATTTTTTTCCATAATTCCTCCTTTATATGCAAATGTTCTACCATTAAAATCATGTAAATTTTAACATATGTTTTTAATTCATCATTATTTATCTAGAGTTATTCATTACTTGGATATCTTTTGTATCTTAAACCGTGAATTTTATTAGTACATTCCTTTACAATTTTTAATTCCTGTTCATCCAATTCGCAGTCTGAAGTAAACACTGATAACGTTTCAGCCATAGGTTGATTTACATGCACCCAAATTATCTCCCTTTGTATCTTACGATTTGGGAGAACCAAGCCTTGAATATTGATGATAAGAGTTATGTCATCCATTTGCTATCAAAACATTTTTATAAATTAATATCTAAAAGGTACTCAATTACAATCCTCTAAAATTCGTCTTTTATCAAATCTAAACATGTATCTTTTATTCATTTTATTCACTGTAATATTTCGATCTTTTTGTATTTGAAATTGATTTCTTTCTACATTTATGTTTCGTTTCTCCTGTAATGATTTTCATTCTTTCTTCAAAATTTAATTTGGTTTCACTTTCATAACTCATTTTAAAACCCTTCATCTTTCTTTTGACATTTCCGTCATTTAGTATGTAACCGTAGTCTTTACTAGCAGGAGATATCCATAATTTTATATATTTGTCTTTCCCTAGTTCATCTGTCCATTCACCTAACATACATCCTGTTTCTGCTTCGTTTGTACCATCATCGATATACACAACACTATCTGTATCATAATACATTACCTTATCTCCTAATTTATCCAGCATTTTATATATTCTTATTCTAGCAGAACTAGTGGTAAACGCTGCTATATAAACGTTCGTATTAAAGTTATTTTTTACATATTCATCTTACATTGTATAATTCATTTCTACACAATCATCATTCATAAATATCATATTTAAATTCTTAATAGTATAATCCAATACTATGTTAAAAAAGTCTTCCAATTCCATGACATATTCAGTTTGTTTCATGTTTTTTCTCTGTCCAAACTTAGCCCATAACGAATTCAAATAGATTTTGGCTATAAATCTCATTCCGGGATTTTCCTAAATTCTCTTAAATTTATAACCATTTTCAGACCATTTATCATCTGTTTCTAGTTTTATTTTCAAAAACAGTCTGACGTAATCTCTAAACAGTGCATTTCTTTTATATTCAAAATTCCAAACCTCATACATATTTGAAACCTTATATCCTTTTTAATAGCTAATTTCATTTCATCTGTAGTGCATGTACCGGCCAAACATCTTTCACTGTCTATGTTTACATTCTTTAATTCGGGTTTCATAACACTCTTTGCATTTCTTTTTATCGACAACGGATTTGAAATGTTTACACTTGATAGTTTCAGAACATGACTTACATAATGAAAATAACAGTTTTACCTTTATAGGACAGCACTGGGTTATAAAGTTTTCGAGGTGGTAGCATCTTGCATATGATTAATCAGTACTATTTCTCATATTATTCAGGATTATAAATATTTTCAGGATGACCAATTGGATAGTAATCATAATAATTTAACGTTGGATAGAGTGAACATACATCAATGAACCTACCTTTTTCTGTTGGTTTCATTTCGTATTTCAATTTGGTTGATTCACATCTTCCACCATGAAAAGCATCTCTAGGATTCAAAGGCTCTACGAAATCTCTTTTCCATTCTTTTTTCATATATTTGTTAATTTCTTTATCATGATCAAAATCACATTCCTATATTGCAACGAATTCATATCCAACGTCTCTTATCTTATTATTTACCTTTTTAGTTTTTTTCATATAATTCCTTCATACATATTTGATTTTGCGTATTTATAGTAGATTCTCTAACATTTAGAACAACCATACATGAGAACCTTGAAACTGAAACACAGTATTATCATAAAATCCATCTACTTTATAAGTTTTCTTACCTAATTGTAATTTCTTTTCTCTTCCATTTAATGTATGTTGTATATTTATATTGTATTTTTTAGATAGATAATCTAACCAAACAATATATTTGTTACTATATTGATCTTTTTGAGGTTCTTCATCAATAGCAATTTCATTCTTTTTAGGAATCGATCTCTAAATATACCTATAAATACACCGGCTAAGGTAACATTGAAATGGGTCTATGTATGCAATTTCTAAAAATAATCCCCTCAATTCTAAACATACTCTTAAAATATCAACATCAGATCTACAGTATTTTATAAATTCCTTTTGAAAATCAAACGTTTCATCAGTTTCATACCATTTATCAAACGATTCTCTTTGTTTTAAGATCATAGTATCATAACCATAATAGTATTTTTCAGGGTATTTTTCAGTGTAGTTTTGATTACTAATGGTGTTGAATAAATGAGGAAAATATCCTTTTGCCAATTCATTGAGTCATTCATTTTGGGAAATCTCTTAAAGGAATCATTGTAAAATTGATAGAATTCACAAATCGTATGTTGTATTCTGATGCTTGCATATATGTAAGTTTATTACCTTGATTTCGAAAACAGTATGACCTTATTTTATTTCGAAAACAGTATGATGCCAAAAACTGAAAATCGAAGTCTTTTCCATAATGAGCTAATACTGTATAACCAAAATGCTTTCTATCAAATAACCATTTACAATGGTCAATTTCATTACAAAATATGGTTTCCTTTCCTTTAAAGTCATGATTTATAACTAGATTGATTTTATGATTTCCTGTTTCTTGATTCGTTTCAATATCGAAAAACATGTTTTTCTGTAAATCCTGAATATATTTACAAATATCACACCATTTTTCTTTATTTTTCACGTTTTTACAGCAATTTTTTTAACAAGTTCCTCCTTTAGCGTCTCTTCGTTTCATATAGCATTGATGATTGTTTTTTACCCGTTCTCTGCAGTTTCTACTGTTTCTCTCTACACTGTTGGTCTATAGATTTTCTCTTAAATCTATTCATATTTCTATTACATTTTAAACATTTCCAAAGAATTTCACAAAAAGATGATTAATCAATTCTTCTTTTGTGATTTTAAAGCAGTTTTTACCTTTAAAAGATCTAAAACAGTCATTACATTTGATTTCCTCACATTCACAATCACTCTCCAATCTGAAACATCTAACACATTTTAAAGGACATTTATGCTCATCTGATCTCTTGTAGCTCATTCAACAGTAATCATAATAGTTTCTTTTTCCCAAAAATCCTTTAATGGATGTAATAACATCAAAGTGATTTCTGTTTTTGTAAATGTAAATGGATGTGGTTTTATACTTACCATTGTATAATCTTTCATTGAAATTCTCTCTACAAAATATAACTAATTGAATTCCTAAAAACTCTTCAAATAGCTTAACGTGTTCTAAATTACAAATTTCTAAAGGAATATCACACAATTCGTGAAACCTTTCAGCCAACGCTTTTTGTAATATTCTACCTTTTTTAATATATAAAATCTGATTTTTAGTTAATTTTTCGTGATTTAATTTTTTACATTAAAGATCAGGATTTACAATTGATAGAGCTGTTACTATGGATTTAGCTAAACAGATATTATCATTTTTAAACTGACAAATACTCTTTTATTCACTATATCTTCTTTGAGTAATTTCAAACGTTTATTTCCTTCTGGTAATTCAACCACTGTAAATTTTGAAATTCACACTCTGTAATATCTAATTCTTTATACTCCATTTCATGAGTCAACACATCTATGTAGTTTTCAAAGGCATTATTGGTAGACATCATAGGATGATGAAAAGGTTTATCCAACTTTGGATTATAAGTAATGACATTGACGTTGCCTCTTATTTTTCTAATAGCTTTTCTAACAATTGCTGTAAAATGTCGTGATATTGCTCTGGTTTGATTTTTTTCTATTCTACAATTCTAAAGCTTCTTTTATGCGTATTATATTTTTTAATGAATTTTATAATTTTATAATCAGGTTCAAAGAAGTATTCAAGATCAGTATTTACTTCTTTTTTCTTTTCTAGGTTCAAATTCATTAGAATGTTTATTGTATTTGATGTCATATTTATCTAGTATTTTTTTTATTTTATTCCTTTTTAGGGTATTTAATAAACTGTTTTTGCTTTCTATCTACATGTAAACCATAAGGGTTAAAAGACCACTCATATCTCTCGATTTGTTGTTTTTTCTTCTTAGGGTATAAAAGTTTTATTATTACGTTTAAACCGAAAGATTGAAAGATTTTCTTGAATATATAACTTTTTTAGGATATTTAATAAATAATTTCTTTTTATTCCAGTAATCTGTAAGATCTAATTGTAAAATATCTACCAAAACAGGTTAATATTCACTTGTTTCTTTAATATATTTAGTTAATAATCTGATTAAATCTTTTTTACAACATTTTGGTTGTTTTATCTTCAATTGTTTTAAAACATTACTAAGATATGCCAGTCATAGTTCTCAGTTGCTGCTCCATTTATTAGCAGCTATTTTTATAAAGGGTTTTTCAAGGCACGTTTTATATACTTTTTAAAGGTCTCTGTAAATGTGTTTTCGTATATGTTTTTCCACATTCACAGACCATTATTTCATATTTTCTTTTTTTATCAGAAGTTTTACAATATCTTTGTAGCTTATTAACCTTGTAATGATAAAATTCACAACTTGGTTTAATATCTTTACAGAGTGCGCATTTTTATTTTTTTATTCTCCATTTATTATAATTTATTTCTTAAAAGAGAAATCATTCCGAATATTTTAATATTTCATTTTTTTCTTAACTTTAATATCATGCGGAATATTATGATAATCACATATTTTTTTCACAAAATACAAACAATTGATTGATTTTTCAAAAAAAAAATTCAAAAATTTTATAAACAAATTAGTAGTTTCATTATTAAAGGCATGTTTTCTTTTCAATTTATTAAAAAAACTAATCCTACCATTATATCTCCGTTTTAAATATTTATCAACATCATCTTCAATATTAAAAGAAGTTAGAAAAGATTAAAAAAAATGAATCATATATATATATATATATATATATATCATCTTTTTATTATATTTTACCATTTCATACTCATAATAAGTTCCTTTTATTTCTTCACCGTTTAAATCTTTGATTTTATAAGTGATTGGATCCGTTTTCAATACTTCGAATACAATAAAAATTTCTTCCGTACAGGTTGGTTCATATCCTCTTGTAAATGTATCTTTATATTTAGATATTCTTACTTATATCCAATTTTAAATTTTGGTTTTCTTATTATCTTATATTGAGATTCATTTTCTTCTGCTTTTACAGGTTTCATTTTTATAGATCTATGATAAGAATTATTATAATGTTTAACTAATTTATCTAACACATCAATACATCTATTTGTATTATTAGCTGCTAAATATTTTCTTATTTTCATGTTTATTGTTCTATTGAATCGTTCAACAACTGAACATTTAATTTATACGTTTTCAGTTGTAAACCAATGTATATTATTTTCTTGTGTAGTTGTCGAATATGTTTATTGATAAACTCTCTTCCTTTATCTGTCTGTAATTTTTCAGGAATTCTTTCTTTAAATATCTTTTTGAAAGCTTTACTCACTTCTCCCATTTTTCTTTTAACCCTTCAGGCGGTCACCCCGAGATATTTCGTAAACCAAAATGTCAACCCCGAGAATCTTTGAACGGTCACTTTTCCTGCCACTTGACCACCCATGTCCTCTAATGAGAGGGCGTGGCTGGAGACACTCTGTGCGAGGGGTCTTGATGGGAACGGACGATACCGAAAAGGTACTTCCTCACAATGTATTGTCAATGGATTGCCTTTGGCGTGTTTCGAAGAGTATAACAACAGGGTATTCCTGTCTTTCTTAAACTACACTTTGGAAGCGTCTACCTTCGGGTTCTTCGGGAAAATGAAGTCGAATTAAAATTTGGAATCACAATCTTGAGTTTCAAAACATTTCAAATTGTTTCATCTGAAGTACTATTAAAAGTTTACGAAACAAAAATGAAAACTTAATACCATTGAAACAGACATTTCATTTTTTAAACTAGAGCCTATGCCCATCGCCTTCTTGCATTATGCTGCAATTACCAAACTATTTTTAGGTCTTCCAATTTATTCGGTAGACCTGTTTTTGTGGTGCTTGAGAGACAATGACATACCGAATCTGGAATATGGACCGATTTTTGTAGACACTCCTGAACGCATTTCATTATGAAATTTTAGAAATTGGATGACTCAAAAAGCGCAGTTCCCCCCCCCGCAACTGTCTATTGCAGATTCTAGTAATTAAAGAGCCAGTATCTGAGTATATAAAACTTTAAGTCATATGTTTAATTTTTCACTTCACTTGAATTGTAATAAGCAAAAGATATTTTTAAAACTAACTACCACAAGGGATATCCTCAAAATGATCAAAACAATGGAGTTTCGAATATTATTTAATTCGAAGTTATATAATCAAATAATGCAGTTTTAAGATAACGGACTTAAATTTGTCCACAGATAATTTCTGAGGCGGCAGGACGAAACGAGTTCCTACTCAAATAAAAAACGAAATCTTCCACTTTGATGGAATAGGAAAGAAGGGCTTCTGTTGCCTTTTCTTCTTACCCGGAATCGAACTCAAAATAAACAATTCATGCCAATCACCCCATGAGCAGTTCTGTATTGATGCCGACTGCTTTTTTCAGGGAAAAAATATTTTTATTTAATTCTTTGTCCTGTCCTAGCGAGATTCCGCACAAAATTCGAGCACCATTATTATAACTAACATATATGGTGTAAAAACATATTTTTTAATTACAATAATATTTCTCGAACGCGTACAAAAATTATACAGCCATACCACAAAAGTAAGTAAAAATAAGTAAAATCACTTTGAATAACTCACGTACGTCCTATACGGACACGCAAGTACAAATAATAATATATAATTAAAATCGCACACTGGAGTTAGATAAAAAAAGTGACAAAATAAAACATTTAGCCAAATCAGTGCAGGAACTTTTTACATATAATTACATTTAAAGATTTTGATAGAAAACTCCTTTCAACAACTAAAGTAAGCAATTTAAACGAGACTAATTTTGTGATACGTAGATTGTATTCGGGGGAAAAATGGATGAACGAGATATCTCGCCGAAACCACTTGGCGGGTTATGTTTACATACAATTTATTTGTACAAATTACAAAATCTCTGGATAACCAAACATCAGATATTGAATAACTTTAAAACTGTACCTCCACAATTTATACCTAATAAATTGGGCCAAGTTATATACAACATTCATTTAAATTTAAATACCATTTTACTATTCGTGACCAGCGCTCGGGTATTGTTGACATGTTATTCTAACACTTTCTAACACATGTTATTCTAACATTTTCTAACACATGTTATTCTAACATTTTATAACACATGTTATTCTAACACTTTCTAACACACGTTATTCTTTCTAACACATGTTATTCTAACACTTTCTAACACATGTTATTCTAACACTTTCTAACACATGTTATTCTAACATTTTCTAACACATGTTATTCTAACATTTTATAACACATGTTATTCTAACACTTTCTAACACATGTTATTCTAACATTTTCTAACACATGTTATTCTAACATTTTATAACACATGTTATTCTAACACTTTCTAACACATGTTATTCTTTCTAACACATGTTATTCTAACACTTTCTAACACATGTTATTCTAACATTTTCTGATATGTTATTAATAACACTTCGAAGACAATGCACGTATAGTGAGAAATTTTCAAATTTCTGATTTTTAGATATATTCAATTTTTCAGGTCACTTTGGATCATTACATTCTATAGCATAAATTTATTTTAAGGCAAATAGATATTAAGGTATTGGCGTCCCACTGGAGCAACACAACGGGCTATTGGCGACGGTCCCAGATCCATTCCGAAAGGAAAGATCCGAGGACAATATCACGTAATTTTGAACCACGGTCACATGATGAGGTCACACTTGAAATGGCATCACTCTCCAAATTTCCATGCCCAGCCAAAGAAAGGACAATTTGGGACCACGACAGATTTAACGTGCACGAACCCCCATGTATACGATGGTCTTTGTTTGGAATCGAACTCTCAACCCTCCGGTTGCTAATCCGTCACTCTTCCAACTGGGGTACCGTGGCCCAATTTATTTTAAGATCTGAATTATATTAATAGCAGTATTGCAGTTCAAGACTTGGTATTTGTATACTTTTTAATACTGTTTTCTGTGATAGCAGGTTCAATTTTGTGTTCGACATTTTTATATTGGTTAAATGGAACCGGATAATGATAACAACGTACGAGTGTCTTTCAATGTATTGCAAATACATTGAAAGAGCTGATTCAAGGATTACAAATTAAGAAATACTCAAGAGACATTAAAAACTATATCCTCAAGACTAATTTTAAATTTCATACGGATACAACATTTTTTGTTACTATTTTAACGGAAAGGAAAATTTATTTCATCAATTTTTTAAATTTTCAACAAAAAGAACTGTAATACAGCGGAATGATATAAACTGCTGGCCACCGTAAATGCAACACCCTGAAGGAAGCATGCAAATAATATGAAATTTACAACATGCATTAGCGGAGGTGAGATATGCAAATGATTAGAATTTCAGCGCAGACGCACATCACGCGCGCCTGTGGCGCCACTTCAAAGCGCTATTTAAGGCTTGGAGATTTCGACGATTTCAAGTACGGCAATTGTGTTTTTCTTGTGGTTTTTTTAAAAAAAACGATCAATTATGCCTCGTAGAAAACAGCGATCATCTTTTGATCAAGTATCCGAGTTCGACAGAGGAAGGATAGTGGCCTACCGAGATTGTGGATTATCTTTCAGGGAAATCGGTAGTCGTGTTGGACGAAACCAAACAACTGTAATGCGGATATGTGATCGTTGGATGCAGGAGGGTACGACGGACCGACGTGTTCGATCGCATCCACCTCAGTGCACCACTTCACGTGATGACAGGCATATTGTGCGTATGGCAGTGACGGATCGCTCAGCCACATCACGAACCATAGCACAGCACATTCAGTCTGTACCGCATCATCCAGTGTCTGCGCATACCATTCGACGCCGTTTACAGCAGAGTGGTCTGTCCGCAAGACGTCCATTGCTTCGTCTACCCTTGACGCAGAACCACAGACGTTTCCGCCGCAAATGGTGCGATGAAAGAAGGATGTGGACGGCAGAATGGAATGAAATTGTCTTTACTGACGAGTCACGCTACTGTCTGCAACACCACGATGGTCGGATTCGAGTCTGGAGACACCGTAGAGAGAGGATGCTGAACAGCTGCGTTATGCACCGCCACACTGGTCCTGCACCGGGTATTATGGTATGAGGCGGTATTGGATATCACTCTCGCACTCCTCTAGTACGCATTGCCGGTACTTTAAACAGCCAGCGCTACATCTCCGAGGTGTTGGAGCCAGTTGTCCTTCCTTACCTTCAGGGCTTGCCCACAGCCCTATTTTAACAGGATAATGCGCGACCACACGTGGCACGCATTGTCCAAGGGTTCTTCGTCAATCGCCAGATTGAATTGCTTCCCTGGCCAGCTCGCTCTCCGGATCTTTCGCCGATAGAAAACATGTGGTCCATGGTTGCTCAACGATTGACCCAGAATACATCCCCAGCTGCCACACCAGATCAACTTTGGCAACGTGTGGAAGCTGCTTGGTCTGCTGTACCCCAAGAACACATCCAAAGTCTCTTTGAATCAATGCCGAGGCGTGTGGCAGCGGTGATCTCCAACAATGGCGGCTACTCTGATTTTGGCAGGAACCACACTTCACAGAAGTCTATAAATTTAATCCTTTGATACTTGGTCAACATGTTATCTACAAAATAAATTTTGTTGTGATATCTCTTGTCTTTCTTGGTGTTGCAATTTGGGTGGCCAGCAGTGTAGCTTTCAGTAGTCAGAACTCATATTTTAATACTGATAATATTGTAGTAACTGAAATTATAAAAATATCATTTTAATGTAACAAACATTCGAGGGTTTTTATATTCATTGATGTATTTAGATATTTTGAACTGTAAAAGGATATATTTACATGATCATTACGAACTATTTGCAGTAAGTGCAGAAATATGTATGTAATACATCTTTCGTATCTAATTTCTAATGCAATATTTCAAAAACATTCTCATGTGGTCAGTAACTTTTATGTCCCTTGTCGTCAGTAGTTAAATATTCGAAGGATTAAAATTTAAAAAAACAATTCCTGGAGTGAAATGCGATTTTATTTTAATTTTCGGTATTCGTATTTACTTCATGATTTGGAATCATATTCAATTTTATTTTACCCTATAATTTATAAAAGAAGTTCATACTTAATAGCAATTTAAATGTTCATTGCTTTGTACTTGTGTGGAATTTATCATTACATTTTTTCATCTTAATTAATAACAATATATGAAAATCATTGTTCAGTCTTCACACTGTTATGCGGAAATCTATTATTGTGAGCACATTTTTGTGCGAAAATAGAACATTTCCTTAAGTGAAACAATCACAACGTTTTAAGCAACCAAAGTGGTAACACCTATGGCTTTTGCATCTATCGTAGGAACGACAAACAACTGAAGCAAGAATGCTCCAGTCTTGATTTCCATCTTATACAGAAGCCACAACATTTTTCAAGTCTCACATACGTTTCTTTCAAATCATCAATGGGTAAGTAAGTTTGCTTCGAGGATTTGCTTCCAAAACTCGCGTACTTAAAATCATCGTTAAGCAGCTTAGAGAGCTCGTTGAGTATAAGAATTATATTGAAAGGTTATTGTAATACTTCCAGCTACATTATAGTGTGATCACTGAATCCATCTGTTAATTAAATGTGCTCTGTTTTAGAACGTTGTTTTAAGCTTTCAGATATTTATATACGCAGCATTTTAATAACTGTTAATTCAGAAGACTAAACTGATATATGCCTTCTTGACTAGCAAGACTTGTAGCGTAGCAGGGATTTTATTTTAAAACGAGTCAACATTTAAAAATGAAAGTACCTTATATCGTTTTAAATAAACGATCTCATGACATTTTAAAAAGATGTTTGTGAAAAATTGATACACCACGATTAAATCTAAGTACACGAATTACTGTACAGGCTGTTCCACAAATATTACCAATGCAAATAACATTTCATATCTTCAAGTCTACATTCAAATGTCGTTTCTTGAAATACAGGTTTTATTTTTGTTTCACTATTGAGGGGTAAATTATCTCTTCTGGCATAACTTGTTGCACGTCGGTTCATTAGAACTGAGGATGGGTATTGATTTGATACCCCAAAAAAAGGTGACAAGCGCTGGTTGAGAAGTAGCGTCAGCAGAATAATCATTGCGAAGTCCATGATCATTGCTTTCATGCATCGTAATTTCTACAAAAATAGAAGCCAACATCTCTGCTGTAGCAGAAACTTTATATTTACACATAGAATTAATAAGTACTTCGTGATAAATCCACATAAAACTTTTATATTATTTCGATAAGAACAAAAATTAACTGTTAGTTTGAGATAAATAATTGTACCGCTCAATCACCCATAACAACACTAAATAGGAGAAAATATATATTTATTATGTTGTGTGAGTTACACATCTAAGGAAAATACAGAACAAAGACACAACGCACAGAGCTATTGGTGGTATCCATCGTTCTTCTATTGTCAGCCTGTATTATGTGATAGTAAACAATTAATGGTGTCAAAATCACAGTTACAACACATCTGGTGGTTTCAGAAGGTTACAACTATAACCGTTATCTTATTTTGAGATCATAAAAAGAGGTTAGACTCAAGAACACGATATCAACACAATCATTGGAACTATTCCATTGATTCATCCCTTGGAATGTAATCCTTTGAAACGATTCTATTGACACATTCTGTAGAGTAGAATCTTTTGGAAAGATTTAATCTTTTTCTTACATGATTATACAATGGAAAAAATCCTATTACTCCTTTTCTTTGGATAGAATCATTTGGAAATATTATATTAGTACAAGAAGGTAAAACAGGTTAGAAGTCGTACAGGGAAGACTATAATGGATATGTGCATGTTAACCCTTCGGGGGTTTAAATATGCCTAGGAAGCTTTGATACACCCTGTATAATTAAGTCGAATTTCTTCCATTATCGTAAAAATTGTTTAGTATTTTTTATTTTCTTTGAAAAATTACATTCACAACATGAGGTACTTATATTTGGTCACTTCAAAAATAGTCATTCACATTCAAATTAATTTCAATCAAAGCAATATCAAATAAGAAATAGTTATTCTGTTAAGGTGTATGTATACACTAAAAATCACGAAAATTGGCCAAAATATCGATATATTTTTTAATAATTCAAAATATTGTTCAACCACTTAGCTTTCAAACGATACCAAGATCTTGTAAATATTCTAAATAGTTTTCAAGTTACAAGGGTTTGGGTTAGGTACTGTCGCCATAGACAAACACGTTTCCGAAACTTGAAACTCGATTTCTGAAGAACTATGTTTTTGCAATAGGATGCTTCTTTCGAACAGTGATAGCTCAACAATGAATTGATCTATTATAATTACTTTTGTGTCATTATAATCTATGTAATTCAGTGGATGTTTTGACCCTCAGTCGAAGTTATTGGTTAAGAAATGAATTTTTAGTTGATTTTTAAATGGTTGAAATTCCTCAAAAAAATCTTGATTTTTTAGACTTAAATCATGAAAAAATTGTAAAAAATAACCTATTTCCTCTAGCAACGTGATGGAGGGTCAAAACATGAAGAAGAATATTAGGAATGATTTCCAACAGGAATTGTCTTTCTGAACACATTAGAATTTGAGATATCACTGTTCAAAAAACATGCTAATTAGCTAATTATATCTAAATTAGTTAATTAATGAGTAGCTTAATCAGAATTTTTCACACTAAAATTATTTTAAGCACAAACCAATGACCTATTGTGAAAAAAATGGATTTTTAATGTCAAAATTTTTAAAAAATGTTCTAGTGTATACATACACCTTAAAGTTCAATTATGCATTATGGAATCCAATATTTGATTCATTTAAAAAATAAATGTATCGTTTTCTTTAGTTGGTTAATATTTTACATGTATTTTTAAGACCACTCCATGAAGTATAGATAAATGTAACGATTAACCACAGGAATCTTGTTAGAAATTTTCGAAGTTTAATTTAGGGCCCTGTTTTCTAAGTAAAATTTTCAGGGTGATTGGGATACAAAAACAATAACGAAATGTCATTTCTGTAATTACAACTAACTTTGAATCTTGACTTGCAATTTTACATTGTTCATCAAGAAGCGAGAATTGCTAAATAGAAAAACAGATTCATGTTTTAGCTCTTGAACAGATTTTGATTTTAGTTTCGTTACTACAATTCGCTATTTAACATTTTATAATTTTTTCCTATGATACTATCAAAATTCAGTGAACACTAAAGAGCATGCTGTACGTGTAGTGTGTTTCCTCAGATCAAATTATCTGTTTCTCTCTTTCTTCAGATCTTCAAGAATGACAATCGACACTTTCTTCACCGCAATAACAATGATAATGGTACTCATCAATAGCTTCAACCTTCTTTTATTTGCAAACATTTTCGGCTTATTGAACCTTACTTCAATAGTATATTTGATCATGAAGCTTGCAAATTACAATAGTAAAGAAAATCAAAAATAATCAAAACCTCCAATGCAATATTGAAGTCAGAGGGGAAAGAATACAAAAGTCGTACCACTCAAACCCAAACTACGTTAACCAAGGATGCTCAAGATCAAACTACTTTCCAAGTTAACAATAGCCACACACAGACGGAACAGACCGAAATATCCACCACAACATTTGAAATCCAACCAAATCAAGATCTGATAATGGATTCTCCAACTTCCCTGAATAGCATTAAGATGGAAATAAACAAAAACCTCGAAAACATATAAGTTGAAATGGAAAATAGTCAACACTTCAATAAACCAGAAGACATAAAAGAACCTACAATAGCAGATATCTACCCTCTAAAATGCATGACTACATCTAAATATGAAATGTTGCAATATGTTAAAAAATGGACAATTACATCAAATAAAATATCAGGAAATCAAAACAACCATTCCGCACTCTCCACTTCTTCACATCCACGAGAAGAACAAACCAGAAAACCAAACCAGGGCAATTGGAAGAAAATGAAAAAGCAATTCAAAAAAACGAAAGTAGCCAAGATTTTCAAAAGGTAAGTTGCAAAGCGACTCTTCCGATGCTTAGACTAATATCTTACTACCTTTCAGTAAATAAATATATTTAATCTACATTAAGCTATCTTAACACTCATAGTAGTTGCATGGAGTCGAGATACCTCGTGATTAGAAAACTTCACCAGATCTTGGTGACGAGATAAATTGTCATTAGCAAAATTGGTCAGATCGCGATGGACTACATATCTTGTCGAAACCACTTGGATGGTCAATATGAAATATTGTAAAATATGTCTGAAATCAACAGCTCGAAATTGGACCAGTAACTTTATTAGAAATAGCGCTTTTTTTAAAGGAAATACATGACTGTATTATAAATTTAAATGCAATATTAAATTGTCTTAAATTTCAATTTCTACTTAAATATAGAAGGTAAAAACCAAAAAGAAAAAATTAAGTAACCCTTTAATATATTTTTAAAGTTTATTTCATTATAAAACTTCCAAAGCGAAAGTTTTTCATTTAAATTAAAGCGACATATCTACAGGGAAAAGTTAATAATGTTTAGTGTTAAAAGGAAATCAATGTTGGTTTGTTATTAAAAAGTGGCTTTGTAGCAGTAAGTGGAAAAACTTCAGTCACCAAAATTAAATGTACCTCATGGTTGGGATTCGTTGCACAGCTGTTTATACTACTGTATTGGAAGCTAATTATTTGGTGGTAAAGTTCCTACAATGCATCGATATCAAGAATTCGACAAATGTCCCCAATATTTGACTGAGGATTGGGATTTATGGTTGAAGTTTCACTATTGGCAATTGCTACTGCTGATTGCTTGATACTAAAAGAGATGTACTAAGATCACTGGTATTGTTTGGTTTGCGTGGTCGTGCAGTGGAGAACCAAAGGGTTTTAGTGTCTTATTTTGCCTTTAGAAGCCGAGTGTAAGTGAAGGTAGTCAGTTTTGAAATGATGCAGGGCGAAAACGAAAATGAAGCTGACAGGAGTAGTAGTGGCTGTTATTACTAAGTGATATGCATCTCATTGGTAATTCAATTTGTTTCAATTTGAAAGTCTATGTTCATACTCATGCCCATCACAGACAGCTCATAATCAGTCAGTGATAAGACACTATAACTTTAGTGTACAAAAATATCAATTTATGCTTGGGATTTGTGGTTCTGCAAAACGGCTGGAGTTTCAAGGCCGATACCAATAGCCCGTTGTGTTGCTCCAATGCGACGTTAACCGGCCCGGTGATTATCTTTGCGTCTAAAACTGTCCAGTAGTGGTCACCCTCTGTTGCTAAAACCTGTACAAAACTGTCTCCAAGGGACAACTTGTTTCCTCTACTTGGACCTTCATCTCCCCTTGGAGCAATATGGCAGTTTTGTCCCGATGAGGTATTTCGTCATTTTTTTCAAAAATGAACAGATTTTGAACGAGATATCTCGTCGGAACATTTGACGGTTAATTCAACTACCCTCTCCTCTTTTTTTCTTTATTTTGCGATGGGATTCGAAAACTGAAAAAAGTTGAACTATGATTATTAACTAAAGAAAGAGATCTTAGAGATACTTAAATTTCATTAATAAGGTTTGTATAGAACGCTGTAAATGATACATGCTATAACTTGAGTAATTTCTGTTTCAGGAAAACAGATGAAAGAAACTACTACTAAGAGCAAGAAAGATCATTGAAAATATTTAGAAAAACTTTAAATCCATAGGCAGAACAGCAGCATTTAATTTAATTGTAAAAACTTTTAAAATTAATAGTTCAATTTTAATTTACTAGAATTCTCTATAGCACAACTTTTCAAATCAATAGTTCAATTTTCCTTCAGTAAAATTCTCCATAGCGCACGCAACTTTTCAAAATCAATGTCAAGTTTACTACTGTAATTGAATAGCAGAACTTTTCGGATTAATATGTTAATTCTATTACTATAATTCAATAGCCAATTTTTTTAAATTTACTTTACTACAGCTCAATAGACAGAACTATCATATCAATACTTCAATTTTACTTTCTGCAATACACCACTTTACTTTTACTATACAATTAATTCACAGCGAAATATTTCCATTCAATATGTTGATTTTATTTCTTTTAATTGAATAGCAATATTTTTCAAATCAATACATAAAATTTTGTTAAAATTCAATAACCATAACATTCAAATCAATACCTTGCTTTTACAAATACAAGTGACAGTAAAATTTTTCATATCAATTCAAAATTTGTATTTTACTTCAATTTAATAGCGATAGCTTACAAATATTAATTCAGATTTTGCAATCCTAATTTATACAATATTAAAATACTAATAAAAACATACAGGTACTTAAATCAATAGCTATTACTTATGGAATTTTAACTACAACACAGATGCACATCAACTGAAGAAGAGTGTTCCAAATTTTTACTCTAAAAACATATTGCATAATTGGCGGCAACATATTCTGACATTTTCTCCTCAAAACACAAGGTTGCGATGAATTGTGCCAATCAAAACGCGTTCTCCTGACACATGATATGTAGGCCTGACACACACACGGAGTGCTTTATACCACTTTTAGAAATCTGTCTGCGTGTTTGTGTGTGCTCGTGTGTCTGTGTATGTGTGTTTGTTTGTGTGTGAGAGTGATTGTGCGTTTGTGAGTGACTGTGCGTTTGTGAGTGAATGTGTGCTTTTGTGAATGACTGTTTTGAGTTTGTGATTGATTGTAAGAATTTGTTTAATTTTATGTTTGTGTAGTTTTGTTTGTTTAAATGTTTGTGTTCGTTTATATGTATGTCTTTATATATATATATATATATGTCTTTATATATATATATGTCTTTATATATATATATGTCTTTATATATATATGTCTTTATACATATATGTCTTTATATACATATATATGCCTTTATATACATATATATGTCTTTATATATATATGTCTTTATATACATATATATGTCTTTATATATGTATGTCTTTACAGGTAACAACCTGTTATACCTTCCTTTGTTTGTGTGTGTATGGCACACACACTACACAAATACATTCTGACATACAAGCAGATACACTGATACAGACACAGGAACCCACACAACGCACACACAGAGATTACTAAAAAGTGGCACAATGCACTTTGTGCATGTGTCATGTCTGTCTGTCATGTGATAAGGGGACGCATTTATTGCCACAATTAGCCACAACCTAGTTTTGATAGAAGAACATCGCAAAATTTGATGCCGAGATGCTTATAGCAGTTTATTCTAGAATTCCATTCATAAATTTCAATTTTTTTTTCTATTCAAAATTTCTCAATTCATTTTCGTTTTTTGAACATTAACTTTCAAATATCTTTCCATAAAAACTTTATAGTACATTTTAATCTTTATTAAAACTTTATAGTACATTTTAATAGCTGTTTCACAATATAATCTGTGTTGTAGTTTTAGACTAATTATAGCAATTCATTTTTAAGTCTAAATTCTTAAATTTACAATATGAATATTAATTTTTAAATAGGCATTTAATATAAATTTCATAATTTAAATTTAATAGCTACAGTACATGACTTGTAATTTTAAAAATTAATTTTTGACTTTTTAACTTTTGATTCAATAAATCCTAAGTTTTAAATATCAATTCAAAATATATTTCACATTCTAATTCAATAATCAGTATCTACTCTTTTATGTTTACTAATTTCAAACTTTTAAAATTAATTACTGGCATTTTAATTATATATGATAAACAAAACCTTAATTTTTAATTGTTTCAAAAGAAATTCCATATTATAAGTCAGTAGCTCGTACCTGCTCTGTTCTGTTTTCTAATTTTAAACTTCCATAATTAATTTTAGATTGCTTTACGGTATACTATCTATTAAACCTCAATATTTAAATATTGCTTCTAAATACATTAATATCCTAATTCAATATAATTCCTGCACTAATATAATTCCTGCACTGCTGCTCTGTTCTATTTCAGTTCTAAATTATATAATTATTAATTGTTGAAATTCATTAACAAGTAAATTTATATATTTTCAAAATAAGCGTTTAAATTTATTTATATTTTTCCATGAATAAATTCTGATTTTACATTGATCAGCGTTTCTTTAAATACACTACCTGACATTGAAAATGCAACACCCAGAAGGAGTGCGCAAAACTGCATGAAATTTACATAATAGACGCAGCTCACCGAGATATGTAAATGATGCAAACTGCGCAGCTGTCCAGCGCACGGCGAGTAAAAAACCAGGGAAGGAACCTGCAAAAGTGGTCAGTTTCGCGCCGCTCTGTTTGCCAGGTAAATCAAGTTGCAATTTGTTTTTGTGTCTCAGAGGAAACGTCTAGTAGCGGAGAATACCAGGACGCCGCCAATCAAGACAGTTCCAGCAAACAGGCGACTTCACGAGGGGTATAGTGATTGGCCTCAGAAGGGCAGGTTGGTTCATACGATAAATCTCAGCAGATACCCACCTACACGCGTCCACGGTGCACCGGTTGTGGCACAGATGGTTGGACCAAGGGAATGTGGCACGTTTGAGGGGCTCCGGTGCAGCCAGAGTGTCGTCAGCACGCGTGGACCGACGCATCTGCCGGCAAGCATCGGCTGCCCCGCAAGCCACGTCTGTCGCCCTTTTGCAGCATGTGCAGGACACCCTTGATGCTTCCATATCGTCCAGGACCATTAGCCGCCAATTGATCGCTGGCGGCCTGCACTCATGGCGCCCGTTGAGACGACTACCATTGACCCAACAGCACAGACGTCTCCGTTTGCAATGGTGTCGAGATAGAGCCACGTGGACGACGGAATGGCACAGGGTGGTGTTCTCAGACGAGTCACGATTCTGTTTCAGCAATGACAGTCGCCGTGTACACGTCTGGCGCCGACGTGGTGACAGGGCCAATCCGGCCGTATCTGTGGAACGCCATACCGCGAGACAACGCGGTATAATGTTTTGGGGCGTCATCGCCTACAATAACAGGTCACTGGTCCGTATTCAGGGCACTATGACGGCCCAACGATACGTGGATGACGTGCTGCAGCCGGTGACACTACCTTTCCTTCAGGGGGTGCCCAATGCCATTTTCTAGCAGGATAACGCCCGGCCGCACACGGCACGCATCAGCCAACATGCCCTGCAAGGTACCCAGGTGCTTCCCTGGCCAGCTGTCTCTCCTGATGTCTCACCTACCGAATATTTCTGGGACGTCATTGGACGTCGCTTGCATGCGTTTCCACCGGCACGTTCAGAAGACGAACTCTGGCAAATGGTTGGCAGGGAATGGGCAGCCATCCCTCAGGACACCATCCGCACGCCCATTGCGTCTGTACCTAGACGTGTTGCTGCCTGTATTGCCGCTCGCGGTGGTCCTACAACCAACTGATCAGACGTTCTTGCTGCTCAGTTGCAAGGTGTATAATGTTGCAATAAAGATCACTTATTGCTCGTTGCTGTCTCTCTCTGTTTGCCAAATTTCATCACTTTCTGCAACTCCTTCTTGGTGTTGCATTTTCAATGTCAGGTAGTGTATATGGATTATTCTGTTTACTTAATTGTTAAATAGAAAAGGTGCATCCCTATTACATTCCTCACTGTTTTTCACATTTTGAAAGGTATACAGGAAACTGCGTCTGGAATTCATGAGTAATTGAAACATTTCATAATTTTGAGAGATTTTCAGTGTAAACAAACCAGACGGTCTGAGGCGTTTTTCTTCCGCTATCCAAATGCGCTCGAATGATACCTATCGTAGCTCCCTTAAAATGTAGTTTATCACCATTTGGGCTACGTTTAGCATTTAATCTAATTGATGTTGACGCATCAACTATTAGGTATTAATCCGAAAGGTATTGCCTAGCTATTTTAAGGTATTTATTCTTTTACATAAAATTTAGGGAGTGTCCAGCAAAAAGAGAAAATTGCGACACAGGTTATTATTGAAATAGAATAAAAATAGAAAACAAAATTTAATTTCTCTCGGCCAAATAATAAAATGTAACCTTAAAATAGCTAGACAATACTTTTTCAATATTTCTACTGTCCGAATGCTAAACAATCCGCGCAGATGGAAATGACTTTTTCAAAAACTGCTTGATACTCTTGATTTTACTTATCATCTATACATATAAAGCAGAGTTGACATCTGTCTGTCTGTCCTCTATACAAATCTATACCGTTTGACCAATCCACACCAAATTTGATGCACTTATTTGGAACTCTGCGGGTGATGTAGGCTACATATTAACCCCCGTTTTATTTGTCTTGGGTGTGCAGAGAGGTGTAATGTCCGGTCATCCTGGACACAGCACTCTCCGGTCTGGCTGTGCAGATGACGTCAGAGTTAACATCTACAGGTGTCTCCTCTCAAGATGATCTTGGAGGTTCTTTTTAGAATCTCAATGGTGCAATCACAGATGGGTGCGTTTGCGCTGAAAATCGCTCAGTATCATATAATTTATAGGGTAACGTAGGCTTCATATTAACAACCTGAGCAACGCCGGGTAAATTTAGCTATTATAGTATAAATAAAAGAAGCTATCATATTTTTCTCTCTTTTCCATTTCTGTTTTTCTTCCTTGTGTTCCTGTAATTATGTGATAAATTCTTTAATATAGCTTCGAGCATTTTCTGAAAACATTTCTGTCTGTGAAATTGTTTTTTTCGATTCGCGTAATAAGAGGGACAGCGATAAAAACGCATTCAACAGCGAAATGAAATCCCTAAGCAAATAATCCTTCTGATAAGAGGGAGCACGATTTGATTCTTGCCTCTTAATACAGCATATTGAATAAATTGAAATACTTAATAACATTGCATATTCATTCAAAATATGCTCTTCTATTAAACGAAATTTTTTACCATTGATGATTTTTTTATATTGAGAAAATCTAGTTTTTTAAGCCATTAATTTGTGATAAATTTTCCAAAAGAATATTAACATTTAAGTATTGCCTCTTAAATGATTCAAAATGATTTTTTGTTTATGAAATGTGTAGTTTCAAACAGAACTTTATTATCTGATAATAACGAGAGTGTAGTAAAGTTGCATACCAGCAAAAATCCTTTTGTTCAGTTTGCTTGAATTTATAACTTTTATTATATTCTATTTATTAGTTTTCCCTATAGATGAGGAGAGGGTAAATTTTTGGGAAAACTCAAAAGAGAATTGTGTTGAGAACTAAAGAAAACTGAAACCAAACTCTGAAGAGAACTGTTTTGTTAAAATTACCTAAGCATTTAAGTGAAGAACTTTTTCGTGTTTTATATCTTATGTACTTAATAGAAGTGCAAAGTTTCATATTCAATTATTCAAAAACGCTGTAAAAGTCATGGTTTTTCAATATCTAGAGGTATGATAAGTAACATTATCAATGACAAAGGAAAAAAACGTAAAAGTAGAAAAATACTTCCAAAAAAGTATCCAAAAAAGAAAAAAAATTCTGAGATTATTTGTAAGGTAAGATCTTTAATTTTAAAAAAGAATCCGCCAAGTCAAAGGGCTATAGTAAAGTGAACGTGAGAACTTTCTCTAAGAGATTTATGATTGTTGCCGGTTTTGCATATAATTGAAAATTAAAAGTAAAAAGAGGGGGGAAATGTAAAAATCAACTCCCACATATTATCAAGACCCTATTTTATCTCCAATATTCAAAAAAGAAATACCACATCTTTACTCACAGTGCCAACAATCAGTAGAACTGCATCAGGGTAAAGCAAGCAGCCACACATCTAAATCGACTATTAAATTACTGGAAAAAATGGAACAAGAAACTGATATCAAGTCAATACACTTTACTGACATTCCTGCTAAATCTCAGGATGTTTCACCCATGGACTTTTGTGCTTTTGGACTTTTAAAAGGGCATTAACGAAACGTCGACCGGAAACCATTGAAGGACTGGAAAACTGTGGAACAAGGATGGGACAAAATACCACTGCCGATACTACAAAAGTCATTATTATCATGGAAATTAAGGTGTAGAAAGATAGTTAACAATAAGGGCTATCAAATGGGACATTTAAAACACAAAAATTTCATGTAAAAATTGATCTTCAGTCCATTAAAATCGTTCAAAAAATGTCCGAACAGCCTCTGTAGTATTAATAATTAGTTAGTGCATAATGATAAAGAATGTTAATAGGTATAACCCAAGCACATTTTCTAAGTATATCAATCACTTCAGATAATTCGTCCCATCATTATATTTACTAAATTGTTTGATGAACAACAAATCAGCTTGCCATTGATCGATATGAGATATATAAACCTTTCTTTTAAATTTTCTGATAATGGGTTTATATGTAGTATACACATCTTGTTCATGTAAAAAATCTGTAATTTCTTTTTGACTCAAACCTGTTTTCCTTTTCAACTCATTCATACCGCAATAACTAGTTTCAGGATCATACCTTTTCAAGAGGTTATCTAGTAGAGACCCCTCTGTTAGAGGTAACCCCCAAAACGAGGGGGTTAAGATTTTGTTTTTCCTAAAAAACACTATTTTTACTACTACAATTTACACAAATGCCTTTCATTATTTGTTTATTATTTTTAGATTTAGTTTCGTGAATATTATTAGTTTCAGTATGTGATTTACATTTTAAGAAATATATTTGATATCCCATTCGAAATAGTCTTTTTGCATTTATAGCAGGTTTAACGACAACTTTTTCTTTTCTTCTGTACTTTCAATAGCATCCAATTCTTGAATCATATTCTTATCACATACTTCATTTCTCGTTTTTGTATCTTAATTTTTTAAATAACAAACATAATGTCTATACGCTGTTTCATCTACTCGATCTACAGGTTTACTCTTTATAAGTTAAATCAGGATTTAATATTGTTTTACCCCATAATAACTGAGTTCCTGGACCTGTAAAATTATGTTCAGGATAATGCATTTCAAAGGGGAAATTATTAATGATATTATTTAAAAAACCGGTACCATATTTAGATATTAATTTGAATAAATCTGGTATTGATTGAAATACACCTGCTTCAACTTGACCACATTTTTTACATCCTTCTTTAAATTTCCCATTTTTAGATAAGGAATGAATAACAAACGTTTTACACATGAAAACCATTTATTCAGGGTGAATTCTTTAGTGAGCCTTATTTCTTCACATATTTATATCCATTCAGTTGTGTTCGTTTTACATACTTTTCTACAGGAAAATATTTAAAAGTTTGAAAAATTCGTCTTCACTTTTATATATTTCTTGATCCGATAACGTTTTGGAATTCAGCAACTGTTTATAAAATTTAAAAGCTTGTCTGTATTATTCTTTTCTTTCCGAAATGTTTAAATATTTATCTATTATTTCAACTATTCCTGCACTTAGACTCAAAGCAGCTAGAGGTAGGGAAACGTAAGCAGATAACCCTATTTCGATTAAAATAATCTTACTCACTGATAAAGATATGCCCATTTCTTGAAAATCTCGTAATTAAAATTTTCTATAAGTAAAAATTCTTTTTTTTCTAAATATTCTTCTATTTATATCGGATAAAACTTATTTCTATATCTCATTTTTGGGTTTACTAAATCCAACAGGAAAAAATCATACGGTTTTTTGAACACATTTATTATACATTTGTTTAAATATTTCAACGCTTAATTTACCATCTATTTCTCTTATTGTTTGCTGAATTTCTCTTGGTTGGAGATTAAAAATTATTAAGTAATTGCAGTTCTTTCTGATGTTAATAGGAATTGAATAATAAGATTGTGATAGATAATGGATGCATTTTTCTTTCTTCCTGTGATGAATAAATCTTCAATAATTTTTTGAAATTTTTCAGTAACACAGTCGTCAAAGATAACTAAAAATTTTTTAGAAGGATTTAAATTATTCCAGTGATAAACTCATTTAAATCAGATGAAAATAATACTTATTTCTTGTATTTCTCACATAATTTTAATAAGTGTTTCTTGTTTTCGATCTCTTTATATTTTATAATGTCTTCTCTTTCAATATCTTGAAACAATGTATAATTTTCTTGTAATTTAGAATATTTTGATTAAAATAAATCTTTAGCACAAACAAATAAACCATCAACTATAAATGATCATAAATCAAGCTGAGTAGTAAATTGGTCTTTCCTGAACCTGATGCTCCTACTATAGTAAATAAATGGATGAACAGGTAAATGAGGATTTTAAATTGTATCTATAAATTCTTCTGGTTCACTGTAATTTTTTATTTCTATCATTTATTTAGGATTATTTTACTAGCAGTAAAATCATTTTCGCTGGCAGTAAAATTATTTTTGCTAGCAGTAAAATTCATTCCATATAAATGAACGAACGAGAAAAAAAGCTTAAAAAGCAAATAATAGATTCAAATAAATTAGTAAAATTAGAAAAAGAAATAAGAAAAACTATTGAGGAGCAATTAAAAGGCAATTAGGTATTCAAAAAACTTTGGATGAATTTCGTAAACCTGTTACTGAAAAATTAGAACAAGAAGAGTGTAGGAAAGAAAGCATGAATGCATTTGCAGATGCTGTTGAAAATATTTCATTTCCTCCGATATCGTGGCATGAATCTATTGAAGATGTGAAAGAATTATGTAGAGAACCCTCTGACACTTATAATGTTGATCAAGGTTTAGATATAAAATATTTAAAAACAGAAAAACTATACAAGAGTTCGAAACTCTTAGATGATCAAGAAAAATTAGATGAAATGTATGCAAAGGCCAAGCTGTTAAAAGAAGAATTATCAAGGAAAAGAGGTACCTGAAAGAGTACAATTAATAGAGCTAAAAAATTAATAGATGTGGAAATAACACAGAAAAATATTGAAGTAGAAGAAATTAAGTAAAGAAGATGTGTTAGAAAAATATTTGTATAGATTAGCTACAATTGTGAAGGTAGTAAAGAAATGAAGATGTGCAAATTGGGATTAAACCATTTGGAATTATTAATTGATAAAATATATGAAGGAAGTAAGTAAAATTAATTGATCAAGTAAATTTATTAATAGATTTGGTATCAAAAGATAAAATATTAAACTCTCAAGATGTAGAATGATAAAATAAGCAATTTCTTCTGCAAAGGAATTCTTCCTAAATAAATGAGTTATATTAAGAAACAAGTATATTTGAGTGAAGGTCAGATTAGTAAATTGAAATCTGCTTCTAAAAATGGAGAGGTAACATTAAAAATAGGTGCATTGAAACATCTAATTATGAAATGTATTTAAAACTCAAATTAAAAAGGAAAAACAATTACTATAAGTAAAACTCAATTAAAGAAAAATGGAGGTTTTCTACCTTTTTTAATTCCTATTTTAGCATCTTTATGCCGTGGAGCAGCTAGTGGTGCTGCTGGTAGGGGAACTAAAAAAATATTAGATAAAATATCAGGATCTAGTAGTACTCGAGGAGTATATCAAACTTACGAAGGATCCGGGATGGAAGTTGTTTAAAAAATATTAGATCCTGACTTTCTTGAATATTTACATGACCTCATTATTGGAGGTCGTGATTCAAGCTTAACTTTATACAAATTATTAAAGCAGATATCTACTCATGGAAAAGGAGTATATCAAACTTATGAAAAAGTTGAAGGAATCGGGTGTAAAAAAAAATCTTGTGGAAAGGATTAATAACAAAATCAGGAATAAGTGATGAAATGATTAAAAAAATATGGAAAACTAAAAAGGATTTAGAGGTTTATTTACATCAGATTTATTACCTAAAAAGATGAGAAAATTTGAAAAAGGCATCATTAATTTAGATATATCAACAGGTCCTGGAACTCATTGGGTTTGTTATTACAATGATCCCAAATATGATTTTGTAGAATATTTTGATCCATTTGGTGAATATAAATATAAAAACATACAATTTAATAAAAAAAATATATTCCTGAAAATATTAAGAAATTTCTTGAAATATCAAATGAAAAAATATATATAGGTCATAATACAAGCTTTTTAGTAACGGCTCAAACTCCTATAAGAAAGGCAATTACTAAATTAAAAACTGTAGAAAATGAAAAGTATAATAAAGGATTTAAAAAAAGATGGAAATTAACAAGAAACAGTGCAACAGTTATTATATGGACACCTTTAAAAATGAGTTTAATTTTTTTAATGATTATGATAAAGCAATTACGGGTTTTCAAGTACAAATGAGATTTCAAAGAAACCCTAATAAAAATATGTCGTATACAGGTGTCGAAAATGTTAATTATAGAGTAGAAGTTGAAGATTTATCTCTGTTTTTGCTATATATAAAATTTAATCCATCTATAGAATATATAAATCAAAGATTATCTGATATAAATATAGAGATCTATTGGAATCATTATCGAATTATTAAATATATTACTCAAGAAAAAAATCCTAGTGGATCTTATTCATTACCTGCTAAATCTGATAAAGTTTTCAGTGTATATGTTATTCACCAATATGTTAATAGAGATGAAAATTATAACAAAAATGATCTTACATTTGATAATTTAGATATGACTGATTGTTGGCTGATGGTTAACGAAAAACAAGAACTTTATGGGTTATAAAATGAATTTTAACGAGATAAACAATAGCAATAGATTATATGCGGCTTTGTTACATGCAAGATTAAATGATATCAATTCAGAAACAGGATGTATGAGAAATATAAAGACTTGTTGAACTGCATCCTATTTGTTTTGATTTATCTAATCATGAAAGCTATGTTGATTTAGATAATATGAGAATAGAATTTATTTGGATACTAAGAAATAATGCTAGTGAAAAGTATAAATTTTATTTTATTTTGAAAGAAAAAAGGAGATGTGTCTTAAATATGAAAGATCGATCTATCATAAACTTTAAAACTCTTAAAAACTAGATTACAATAAATGAGTGCTTATTATCTACCTTATGATGATTGAATGCAAGAAGGGCATATGGGTCCTCCTGGTTTTTAATTTAAATTAACAAATGATGGAAATTATGATATGGAAAAAAAAAGATTGAAGAATTAGAATAATCCTTTTGATTCAAATGATTCAAGGACTAAACCTTATGTTGATTCAATTCAAGAGGATTTAAAATCTGAATTTGTTGAATTATCAAAAGTAAGTCTCATTCATACTAAACAAGGAGATTTTAATGCTAAAGGTAAAATTATTGGAAAGGAAATGTAAAAGTTCCTATTCATGATATGAATGTGGCCAATAAACACAATTTTGAAAATAATGCTCTACTTTTAAAGGAAGGAATTTACGATGTGAAAGGTATTCCATTGAAACAACTTGCAAATCCGCAAGATAAAAATGATGACGTTCATAAACAATATTTGGAAAAAAAAACGAAAATAAATGATAAAAAACTTGATAATCTTTTAACTAGAGATAACGATGGACTTTATGTTCCATCTCCGATCATACCTTAAGATACATTTTTTGCAACATACATTATTGGGAGGAATGACTAAAGTAGCCTTTGATGTGTTTAGTTCTAAATTACTAGATTCTGACTTGAAATGAACAAAAGATATGTATGTGAAAATTATTTATTGAAACACATTGTATTGAAAATTACTATTATTTGAAATACATTAATATAGGATTTGATAATCCACTTTTAGACTTAAAATTGAATAATGAATATCTATTTAGCGGAGGTATGGCACGTAGTAACCCAATAACTGTTTTCGAGTACGGTAAACACAATGATACTATCTCTAATTTTATTACCCGTCGGAGGAGAGGGTATTGATGGAAAAAGAGCAGATTTCAATCAAATTAAAACTTCGATATATTGAAAAGCTTTTATAAAATTTAATATATAATAAAGAGGGCAGATGTAAATTGCAAAGAAGTATCTGAAAAACGTGGATTAAGTGAAGATCTTATAAGAATATTTCAAAATGCTGTAGATTGGAAATTAATCTCTAAACATCAAGAATTATCTGAATCATTCATTTCAGGGTTTAAAGATAGAATTTATTGGGAACATATTTCAGCCTATCAGAATTTATTTGAAAGGTTTTTATGTGAACATGGTCTTATGGATTGGGATATTGTATCTAGATATCAAAAACTAAGTGATAAATCTATAATGGATAACGTTAATAAATTAAACATGCAATTAATTTGTAGATATCAAAATATGTCTGAAACCACAATTGAAATATTTTATAAGGTTGTTGAATGGAATGAGATTTTTAAATATCAAAAAGATCTATCTTCTCAATTTGTTATTAAACATATAGAGAAAATAACTGATTGTAGAGTTATGATGAAATTAAAGCTTTCAGATGAAGAATTTGATAAAGTGCATAGACGTATAAAAATGTGGTATAGAGCAAAAGAGTGTATGAGAAAGGAATTTAAAAAAAGTTTGCTAAAATATGTTTGCTCAATATGGTGATGGAATAAATATATATTTGGAAAAATAAAAGACATTTTAAAATCCTCTTAATGTTGTAAAATTATATTGTGCTACAAATAATTTAACTTCACTTGAAGGAATGGAAAATTTAACAAACTTAAAAGAAGTAAATTGTTATAATAATAAATTAGCTTCACTTAATGGAATAGAAAATTTAACAAATTTAAAAGAATTATATTATGATACAAATAAATTAACTTCACTTAAAGGAATGGAAAATTTTAACATATTTGGAAGAATTAGATTGTCGTAATAATAAATTAACTTCACTTGAAGGAATAGAAAATTTAACAAATTTAGAAGAAATAATTTGTTTCGATAATAAATTAGCTTCACTTAAAGGGATAAAAAATTTAACAAATTTAGAAAAAACAAATTGTTTTTATAATAAATTAACTTCACTGCAAGGAATAGAAAATGTAACATATTTAAAAGAATTAAATTGTTATAATAATAAATTAACTTCACTTAAAGGAATAAACATTTAACAAATTTAGAAAAAATAATTTGTTTTGATAATAAATTAACTTCAGTTAAAGGGATAGAAAATTTTACAAATTTAAAAGACTTAGATTGTCGTGATGATAATTTAACATCATTAAATGAAATAATTTTTTTACTTAGATTAAATTATTTATATATCATGATGAAGATAAAGTAATATTACCTCCTCCTTTAAGAAGACGCTTATTTCATAATATTTGATAGGTGGGAATAACAGTACAAGTCAAAAAATGACATTTTTTAGAACAAAAAACCCGTTTAATATTACATATTGTGAATGAATAAAATTTATAAAATCAGTTCTGCACCTTATGTCTGACAACTTTAAAGGGGAAATTAAGAAAATTTTTCGATGGGACGTGACAAAATTAAGTGACTTGTATTGTTCGTACCAAGAAAATTGTGCACATCACAACTGACTTGTATTGTTATTTCCGGCCATCAAAGGTATAATGACACTAAAAATGTGCATAATAGTTTTATTCAAAAATCTTTAAGAGATTCGATTATAAAGTTATTAAATGCAGAAATTAATTAAGATTTAGATGAATGTATTAAAGAATTAAATATATCTAATGAAATTAAAAGTTATATTCATATCTAGATGAGGAATTCCACAATATTAAATTTAGAGAAATATTAGTTAATGTGTTTAACAGAATTCTAAAAAATGAGAATAAAAATGAATTAATTAACGTATTAAAAGATGAATTAAAAGCTGGAGATGATAAATATTTTGTAGGAAAGTAACTAGAATGATTAATGTATTAAACGGATTTGATCCTGATGTTTCTATTCATTTTTCTGAAAATGAGCGAAAGAATATCATAGCTCTGAAAATATCTAGAGAATCAAATTCTGATGAAGAATATAGAGAAAAACTCAAAAGAAATGGAGGATAGAGGATATACAGATTATGAGGAGTGGTTGAATTGGTATTTAGGATGAAAAAATGTTTGCTAATAAATGGGAGGTAACCATACAAAGATATTAACTAGTAACTGTACAACTAACAAAATGAATTTCAGTTTTGATGAAACATTCAAAGTTCATCCTTCAATTGTACTAACACCTATTTGCAAATATGGAGATCTTTTTATAGTTAAAATAACAGAAGTTGATTGATTTGGATTTAGATTTCAATGCTTAAAATTAAAGGTGAACCTTTATAAAATCATAGATTTTTTCAGTGGAGTAGTGCTATTAGTATTTCTGAGTAATTTTACTTTTATATTTATAACTTTACTTTTTAAAAAAATGAAGATAGCTCCGTTTTAGGGCTAGTTTTTTCGCATTTTTTCAATACTTTTTGGTCTCAAATGATGACTTTTTAATTTTAGGCTAAAAAATTTTTTCGTAAAAATGACTGGAAAAGGTCAAAAAATTCAAACAAAATAGAGCATTTTTAGGGTGAAATGAATAAAATTTTGGTCTAAAATTGAGAAGAGTTTGAGGATGGTCAAAATGGCTGATTTTGATGCAGAAATGGTTGGAAAATCTGATGGTGTGAATTTTGACTAAAAGGCATCAAAATTGACGTAAATAGAGAAGTATATGGGGATTATTTGAGTGTCTTTAGATGTCCCAAAGTGGCTCCCATATACTACTAGTGGGCATACACACAGAGTGACGACGTCCCCGATATTTTTTAAGGAGCCGTTTGAGAAATTAAGCTTTGAATTTTCTGATATACGATCATTGAAAAATAGACGGTACATTATTTAATTATTTTTTCAATTATAAATATATATTTTTATAGCAAATATAACCATCATAGTTTCCATTATTAATCTCCTGCATTAATCAATATAAAGATTATTGTACATTAACGTCGGTTTAGAGCAAAAACCCATTAACTGACATTTTTTCGGGGAAACTAAACATTTATTTCCGTGAGGATGAAAAGTAAATTATTTCTAAAACTATAACACCAACACAATGCTAAAAATTTTATTTTTGACCTATTTTTTTTACTTTAAACAACAGATTATTAAAATTTATTTTGTTCCAGTTAATGGGGTTTCGGCTCTACCAAGGCGATATGTCTAATGCAGTATTGGGATTTCAAAAACGAGTTTATAAAATAAAGGAAAACCGAAGAAAACGAATAGATTAAACGTAAAAAATATTAATTAATGATTATCAGTGTTAAATTCGCTTTATAATATAGTCTAGATTATCTAGTCAAGAAACTTAAATGTAAAAAACAAAAGAGAAAGTTACTTCAGACATTTTTCATTCAGAGTAAGTCATTTAAAATATCCGCAAATAGAAAATGTAATTAAATATTTAAAAAATTACCCCCTGTAATTGAGTTGGAAGGAATGAGCAAAGTGATTAATTAAGTCATTAATTAATTATATTTTTATTTATCCTCATGGTTTAAATAAACTCATTAAGCGAAATTTCATTTTCGTCAAATTAACCGCCATGAGGAAAAGAACTTAGTGTGGTGAAATTAATTAAAACATTTTGAGCCAATTGTCCATTTTTCTACTTTTTCTTGGAAAATTGAAAAAAAAAAACGTTTTGTAAATTAGATTTTGACATCAACGATTTATCGAAGAGTGAAGAAAAAATTTCAGGGGGAAATAATGAGTTTTTAATCGGTGATTTTATAGACCAAACGGGTTTCTCAAGGTAGGTAGGTAGTTTAATTTACACGGCACTGGAGCTTCAGAACGGGCTATTGGCGACGGTCCCAGATGAATCCCGAAGGGAAAAATCCAAGGACAACACCTCGTGATTTTGAACCATGCCACATAATGAATCACAAAATGAGCTGTCACCCCATTCTACACACTTCAACGCCCCGCCAACGTAAGGACATTTGAGGTTAAGTCAGATTTAACGTGCACCATTCCCTACTTACACGGAGGTCTTTGGTTGGATCGAGTTTTAAACTCGCACCCTCCGATTGCTAATCTGATTATTTCCATCCATGCGTGATCCCACGGAACCTTAAAATTGTTTTTGAACACCAAATTAAGGTGTATTTATACACTAAAAATCTCGAAAATTGACTAAAATATCGATGAATTTTTTAATAATTTAAAATATTGTTCAACCCCTTAGCTTTAAAACGATACCAAGATCTTGTAAATATTCGAAATAGTTTTCAAGTTACAAGGGTTTGGATTAGGCACTGTCACCATAGATAAACACGTTTCTAAAATTTTAAACTCGATTTCTGAAGAACTTTTTTTGCAAAAGGATGCTTCTTTCGAACAGTGATAACTCAACAATGAATTGATCTATTATAATTACTTCTGTGTTATTAATAATACAGTGGATGTTTTGACCCTCAGTCGAAGTTATTGGTTAATAAATGAATTTTTAGTTGATTTTGAAATCTTGAAATTCCTGAAAAATTCTTGATTTTTTAGACTTCCTTCGTGAAAAAAATCGTAAAAAAGAACGTATTCCTTCTAGCAACTTGATGGAGGGTCCAAACATGAAGAATAATATTTGGAATTATTTGCAACTGGAATTGTCTTTCTAAACACATTAGAATTTGAGATATCACTGTCCAATTAACATGCTAATTTGTTAATTATATCTAAGTTAGATAATTAATGTGTAGCTTTATCAGAAATTTTCACACTAAAATAAGTTTAAGCACAAACCAATGACCTATTGTGAAAAAACTGGATTTTTGAAATCGAAATTTAAAAAAATTCTAGTATATACATACACCTTAAAACAAAATAGGTACCGTAAATAGGGTTAATTTAGCCCTGGGGTATTATTTTGTCCCAAAACGAAAAAATGACTGAACCATGTGTGCTACGAGCTGAGTAACTGGCCATTCCACCAGGCGGCAGTACTAGTTAGGCAAGCCCCCCCCTTCAATAGAGTTCTAATATTCGCCGCTAGATAGTAGAAGTGCTGTTTTCATAGCCCTGTTAAATAGTCGGTTATATGTGGGTTACATTGCTCCAAGCATATTTTGCAGTGTTTTAAGATAGGAATAATTGATGTGGGACAAGTTACCCTTACTTATGGCCTACTTTAGCCCAAAATAAATAAATTTCATAAAAGTATTATAAAAAGGGGATTTGTTTTATCAGTCTTTTATAGAAATGTTAGAACTACCTAAAAATTACATTAAAAGCGCTCAGTATATCAGTCTTTTTGAGAAAGGTTATATCAGTCTTTTAGAGATATGTTAGAACGACCTAAAAATTGCATTAAAAGCTCAGTATCTATTATTTGCTATTTTCTACCATAAGATTAAACAAAAAGTTTTATAAAAGTGGGACAAAGTAAATTTATTTACGGTAGTTCAATATTTTAAACTAAAACTTTATAGAAGAATGTGTTTTAAAAGAGAATTTCCTTCCCTTTTTTCCCTTTCCACACATGTTTTAGTGTTTAAAGATAGGAATATTTGATGTGGGACAAAGTTACCTTTACTTATGGCCTACTTTAGCCCAAAATAAAAAAATAAATAAATTTCATAAACGTATTATAAAAAGAGGATTTGTTATATTAGTCTTTTAGGAAAAGGTTAGATTTACCTAAAAATTACATTAAAAGCTCAGTATCTATTATTTGCTATTTTCTAGCATAAGATTAAACAAAAAGTTTTATAAAAGTGGTATAAAGTAACTATTTACGGTAGTTCAATATTCTAAACTAACACTATAGAAGAACTTGTTTTAAAAGAGAACCATTTCCTAACGTCTGAATCTTTTCTCCCATTCAGTTTAGTAGGGAAGTAGTCGAATTTACATCGCACTGGAGCAACAAAACACTATAGGCGACGGTCTGGGAGTATATGGTGTCCGTCTTTCCATTCGGGATGAATGGAAACATCCGAGGACAACGCCATGTAATTTTGAACCACGGTCTGATGACGAGGTTACACCTGAGCTGGTACACCACTCTCCATACTTCCACACCAAGCCAACGTGAGGACATTTGAGGCCCGATAGATTTAACGTGCACGAGCCCCCTTTCGTACCCGATAAAATCTTGATGATGATATATCTCGAAATTAGCAAAATTTATTAGATCTTGATGGATGAGGTATCTCATTGAAACCACTTGGTTGGTTTCTTGGTTCTTGGTTGGTGCGAGGGAATATGTAGCCATGTTGAGCACAAGACAGACAATATCAAGTAATGGATATGTTACCGTGAAAGACCGAAATTGGAGAATGTCGACTTTCACCGGTGAATGTCAACAAATACCAAATACGTCGTTGAAAGATCGAATATTTCATTACATTCTTGTACATTCGGACCCTCACCGGTGTATGTCGACAATCACAGATATGCTCTGGTGGAGGTCGAAAAGAGAGGAGCCGAGGATTTCTTTCCGATACCCTAATTTATACTGAATGGATACTGCAGTGAATCGTGATCTTTTTCTTGAAAAGTTAAATGCATTAATTGCGGGTAAACGAGAAGACAATTGTTTTTATTTTTCTCAAGAAAAGTACTCTAAAATACTTTCTGAAATGTTACGAACCTCACAAAAACAATTTCCTTCTGCTCAAATTGGTGATACTGTACGAATACAAGTCCCTGATGTCGACCGTGTTCGTAGATAGCCGAAATGTGTTAGCGGTTGTTGTTGGAATAGAAGACTTCGACTTCTATAAACTGGCAAATAAAAATGGTATCCTCAAGCAGCTTTACACACGTAATCAGTTCGTAATTTGTAAAGAAAAGTTACTTTTAATAGATGAGATTTCTTTTCAGAAATGTCGCTGAGAGAAGCAGCTGCAGCTAATTCGAGAAGCGGGGGGCAAGGCTATACACGCTGTCATTGCAAAAGAAAGTGTTCCACAAATAAATGCAGTTGTAAAAGCAAGGGACTCTTGTGCAATTCAAAGTGTCTTAATAGTTTAAGTTGTTGCAATAAATAAGATTTGAATCACATAATTAAGTAAGTTTTTTATTACTGTTATTTTCTTTTCTCATTTAGAATGTACTGTTTGTTTTAAGTTCTTGGTCACTCCTCTCAGAAAGAGAGGCGAAAAAGTTACGTCACCCTTGTGACGTTTTATCGCGACTGAAATACGGAGAAGAAAATATAAATCTCCGACATGTTCAACATTCACCATTAGTGCATGGTGAATGTCGACATTTGCCGGTGTAAGTCAGAAATAAGGGTATTTAGCAAATATTTCGGACATACACCAAGCGACTATGTGAATGTTGACATTCACCGGTGAAAGTCGACATTCTCCAGATTTCGGTCTTTCACTGTAACAGATATACACACACAAGGAACATTTTACTAACACATAAGAGAGACATACACACAGGGGGAATCGAACCGGTGCCATCTAGAACTCGTTGGTTGCTAGTGCTAATACCAATTGAGGCACGACCCCCCCCCCCGAAACCCTTGTAGGGTTAAAATCATAAAATTTAATAGCTCAGCATCCAATCTTAATCCTCATCGCAATTAGCCATCTTACGAATCACCACCTGTTAGAATACCACATCTTCCCTCCAAACCCATCTCTAGATCTCAGATTTCGACTCGAGTGCTTTGACTGTCAAACCCAATTCCGATGACACCTGACTCTGGCATTAATTACCGATGTATTAATTCATAAAACTGACCATTACTTAGGCCAATAGAAGCTGAATACCAGGTACTAAAATTCATTAATCTTGGCATTGCATTATGGCCAATAGCCATAATGGCTATTATGACATCATCGAGTAGGTTATATCTGTAATCCATTCATCTTAACAGTGCTCTTTTGAGGAAAATGTCGATGGATTTGGAAATTGGATATGCGAAATGCGTACATATTTTGATGTATTTATTATCAATGCTTTGAAATATCGAGTGAATCTTCATGTCGTATTTGTATAATGTATTTAGGTCCTGCAAATAATCATGTATTCAGGTGAAGTATTTCATTGTTCGAGGATGCAGACTAAGGAGTAAATACCATCGGCTTCACTAGGGTAAAATGTTAGAATAGTTCGTGCTAATGTATCGTATGTACATATACGATGTATTTCGAAACTTCCTGTGCAAATTTTAGGGGAAGGTAGTTGAATTAATGTCGAACTGAAGATACACAACGAGCTATTCAAGACTTTAGGGAGCGGTAGAGAAACACGGAATTAAACCGTATTTACAAAGAGTTGTATGACAACCCTTTGTAATACGTTTGTATACAAGGGTTGTATACAAGTGACAACCGGATATTGAAGTGGATATACTATGCGCCAGAGATGAAAGGCAACAAGAAAGTGAGCAACATTTAAACTCTCCTGGTGTTTGTCCCGACGAGGTATTTCGTCTTATTAGGAAAACTGACGAGTCGGGAAGTGCAGGATATCTCGTCATTTTAATAGTGATCAGATCTTGATCTCATCATCATAAAAATTCGGCACTATATCGGTGACAAGTTATCTCGTCATTAGCAAAATTGGCCCGATCTTCATGGACATATTTTCATTGGCAGAATTGGTCAGATCTTGATGGACGAGGTATCTTGTTATTAGCAAAATTGGTCAGGTCTTGATGGACGAGGTATTTCGTCATTAACACAATTGGTCTACCCTTGATGAATGAGATATCTCTTCGTTAAAAAAATTGGTCAGATCTTCATGGACGAGATATCTCGTCATTACCAAAATGGATCAACTCTTGATGAATGAGATATCTCTTCATTAAAAAAATTGGTCAGATCTTCATGGACGAGATATCTCGTCATTAGCAAAATGGGTCTACTCTTGATGAATGAGATATCTGTTCGTTAAAAAAATTGGTCAGATCTTCATGGACGAGATATCTCGTCATTACCAAAATGGGTCTACTCTTGATGAATGAGATATCTGTTCGTTAAAAAAATTGGTCAGATCTTCATGGACGAGATATCTCGTCATTACCAAAATGGATCTACTCTTGATGAATGAGATATATCTTCATTAAAAATATTGGTCAGATCTTCATGGACGAGATATCTCGTCATTACCAAAATGGGTCTACTCTTGATGAATGAGAAATCTCTTTATTGAAAAAATTGGTCAGGTATTTGGGTATTTCAATTAACGTCACACTGGAGCAACACAATGGGCTATTGGTGACGGTCCGGGATCAATCCCAAAGGGAAAGATCCGAGGACAACACCACGTAATTTTGAACCACGGTCAGATGACGAGGCAACACCTGAGCTGGCACCCCACTCTCCAAACGAAAAAATTGGTCAGATTTTGATGGACGAAATATATCGTCGTAACTTCTTGGAGGGTAGTAGTTGTGCATTTCAGTAACCACTTGATAGTGGTTGTACATTTCAGTTTCAGAGTAGGTACTCAAAGTAATGACAGCAAACATTTGTGTACGTCTGACTGCGTCGACGCATGAATTTCGGAACATGTCAAAAATGTCCCGTCCTTTTGGGTATACTTAAAGCCGAAACTTCTACTCATGTGATAAAGGTCAAATTTGGAGACCATGGGGGTATCGAACACGATGCGTTTGATGTAGACTTACAGGAAGAAATTAGTGTGTGTTAAATTGGATGACATGTCGATGTGCCGTACCCGATACAATCTCAAACCAAATCGTTCCTTACGATGATGGCCTTCATAGTTACAGAATATGTTCTCAAAGTTGTGAACACACACATTTAGGCACGCCTGACAGCGTCGACACATGGATTGACGAAGTACCTGGCCAAATGTCTTACTGACGAACAGAACAGTCGGAGAAATCCAGGTGGCCCTTACGAATATACAACTATTTGTGATTACAGATTTAAATTTTAATTCCCTATGTTCCCTTTAAATAACGGGCCACAGTAGCGCAGTTGGTAAAATCGAGGATTACCAACCAGTGGATTGCGAGTTCGAGCCTCGATCCAACAAAACACTGTTTACGTAGAATCTTGTACACGTTAAATCTCCCGTGGCCTCAACTGTTCTCATGTAGGCGTGGTATGGAAGTTTGGAGAGTGAGGTGCCAGCTCAAGTGTGACCTCGTCATCTGACCGTGGTTCAATATTATGTGGTGTTGTCTTCGGTTCTCTCCCTTCGGTGTGGATCCCGGACCGTCACCAATAGCCCGTTGTGTTGCTCCAGTGCGACTTAAATTGAACTACCTACCAAACTGTTAGATATTGAAAATTTTTGACACTGCGTAATGCTCAAAAATATATGCAGAGTATTACAAAAAAAATTTCGGCATTTAATATGAAATTTGATAATTTTTTTCTCCGTATATAACAGTTTTATCCTTTTTGTATGATGATGTAGGCTTATATTTAAACTCATTGCTCACGCTTTGTTATGAACTTAAAAATAAATCATGCGAAGAAACTCGAAATGAAGCAATGTAATATAAAAATGTAATGATGCACAATTCTTTTCAATATCAACTTTTTATTCCAGAAAACAAATCTCTTTAAAGGGGAAAATACATTAACTGCATTGCCATTACGCATTTTTATACAATATTGTGCAAAACAGTTAATAAAGGATGTTTGGTTTACATTGGCTTTATCATGCTAATTTGTCATAAAAAGGGTGTTATTACTTTTGAATCCATAGAAAAGTGATATTTTTAGAAACCTTTGGAAGATTTTTATTTTCTATTTACAAATAAAAAACTGGGCTCTGATAAATTTGAAAAAAAAAAACAGTTTATGAAGAACCTATTCATTAATTAAATAAATGATTTACTTAATCGCGTACAGATAATTCATGAAAGCGTTATTTTTCTTTGTCAATAATCAGACAGCAAATACCGTTGTTGTGTTTATGACAGTTCATAAAAATCCGTCGGATTTTCGGAGAGTAAACAAGTAAAATTTATTTTTCATTTTCCATATTAATTATTACAATAATTCGCATAAAATTATAACAAATTTTTTCAAATGCTTCAGATTATAAAGCATAAGATAAAAAGGCTATGGGCATTTGTAAGAACTGTAAGAAAATTTAGTAGGGCGTTGTTAAGCTGTTTAATAGATAGAATTAAATTTTAGGTAGATAGTATTTAATTAACGCAGCACTGGATCAAGACAACGGGCTATTGGAGTATATCCGGGATCAATCCCCCAAGGGAAAGATCTAAGGATAACACCACGAATTTTGAACCACGGTCAGATGACGAAGTCACACCTGAACTGGCACACCACTCTCCAAACTTCCACACAACGCCAACGTGAGGACATTTGAAGCAACGACAGGTTTAACGTGCACCATCCCCGTGTTACATGACTGTCTTTGGTTGGATGATTTGAATTCGCAATCCTCCGGTTGCTAGTCCGTTACTCTTCCAACCGGGCTACCTTGGCCCTGTGTTGTCCTCGGTACTTTCCCTTCGGGTTTGATCCGGTTGTGTTGCTCCAATGCGACAATAATTAAAATACCTACCAACCATCTGGTTCAGACAAATATTCTTTCCTAGTAATTTTTCAACCAACTACACTGCTGGCCACCGTAAATGCAACACCCTGAAGGAAGCATGCAAATAATATGAAATTTACAACATGCATTAGCGGAGGTGAGATATGCAAATGATTAGAATTTCAGCGCAGACGCACATCACGCGCGCCTGTGGCGCCACTTCAAAGCGCTATTTAAGGCTTGGAGATTTCGACGATTTCAAGTACGGCAATTGTGTTTTTCTTGTGTTTTTTTTTCAAAAAAACGATCAATTATGCCTCGTAGAAAACAGCGATCATCTTTTGATCAAGTATCCGAGTTCGACAGAGGAAGGATAGTGGCCTACCGAGATTGTGGATTACCTTTCAGGGAAATCGGTAGTCGTGTTGGACGAAACCAAACAACTATAATGCAGATATGTGATCGTTGGATGGAGGAGGGTACGACGGACCGACGTGTTCGATCGCATCCACCTCAGTGCACCACTTCACGTGATGACAGGCATATTGTGCGTATGGCAGTGACGGATCGCTCAGCCACATCACGAACCTTAGCGCAGCACATTCAGTCTGTACCGCATCATCCAGTGTCTGCGCGTACCATTCGACGCCGTTTACAGCAGAGTGGTCTGTCCGCAAGACGTCCATTGCTTCGTCTACCCTTGACGCAGAACCACAGACGTTTCCACCGCCAATGGTGCGATGAAAGAAGGATGTGGACGGCAGAATGGAATGAAATTGTCTTTACTGACGAGTCACGCTTCTGTCTGCAACACCACGATGGTCGGATTCGAGTCTGGAGACACCGTGGAGAGAGGATGCTGAACAGCTGCGTTATGCACCGCCACACTGGTCCTGCACAGGGTATTATGGTATGGGGCGGTATTGGATATCACTCTCGCACTCCTCTAGTAGGCATTGCCGGTACTTTAAACAGCCAGCGCTACATCTCCGAGGTGTTGGAGCCAGTTGTCCTTCCTTACCTTCAGGGCTTGCCCACAGCCATATTTCAACAGGATAATGCGCGACCACTCGTGGCACGCATTGTCCAAGGGTTCTTCGTCAATCGCCAGATTGAATTGCTTCCCTGGCCAGCTCGCTCTCCGGATCTTTCGCCGATAGAAAACATGTGGTCCATGGTTGCTGAACGATTGACCCAGAATACATCCCCAGCTGCCACACCAGATCAACTTTGGTAACGTGTGGAAGCTGCTTGGTCTGCTGTACCCCAAGAACACATCCAAAGTCTCTTTGAATCAATGCCGAGGCGTGTGGCAGCGGTGATCTCCAACAATGGCGGCTACTCTGGCTACTGATTTTGGCAAGAACCACACTTCACATAAGTCTATAAATTTAATCATTTGATACTTGGTCAACATGTTATCTACAAAATAAATTTTGTTGTGATAGCTCTTGTCTTTCTTGGTGTTGCAATTTGGGTGGCCAGCAGTGTAGTTATTAGTCATTGTGCATATTCTGGTAATAAATATTCTACTAGTACAGCTAAGAAATCTTGTTTGGCTCAGGGGTTTCAATGAAGGTTATTCAAATGGTGAGGTAGTTGAATTTACGTCTCACAGGAGTAACAGAACCGGCTACTCTCGACGATCTGGGATCAATACCGGAAGGATGGTGACACCTCATTGTTTTGAACCACGGCCAGATGATGAGGTCAACACATGACAAGGACACCCCTTTCTCCAAATTTCCACAGCACCCCAAAATGAGTACATTTAAGGTCACTACAGATTTAAACCAACAAGCTATTTTGACGAGATATCTCATCCGTGATGATCTGACCAATTTTCGAATGCCGAGATATCTCGTCCATCAAGATCTGGTCATGTTTCTTCAAATGCCAAGATATCTCGTCCATCAAGATCTGGTCATGTTTCTTCAAATACCGAGATGTCTCGTCCATCAAGATTTGGTCATATTTCTTCAAATGCCGAAATATCTCGTCCGTCAAGATCTGGCTATGTTTCTTCAAATGTCGAAATATCTCGTCCACCAAGATTTGGTCATGTTTCTTCAAATGCCGAGATATCTCGTCCATCAAGATCTGGCCATGTTTCTTCAAATGTCGAAATATCTCGTCCACCAAGATTTGGTCATGTTTCTTCAAATGCCGAAATATCTCGTTTACCAAGATCTGGTCATGTTTCTTAAAGTGCCGAGATATCTCGTCCATCAAGAACTGGTCATGTTTCTTCAAATGCCGAGATATCTCGTCCATCAAAATCTGGTCATGTTTCTTCAAATGCCGAGATATCTCGTCCATCAAGATCTGGTCATGTTTCTTCAAATGCCGAGATATCTCGTCCATCAAAATCTGGTCATGGTCCTTCAAATGCCGAGATATCTCGTCCATCAATATCTGGTCATGGTCCTTCAAATGCCGAGATATCTCGTCCATCAATATCTGGCCATGTTTCTTCAAATGCCGAAATATCTCGTCCACCAAGATTTGGTCATGTTTCTTCAAATGCCGAGATATCTCGTCCATCAAGATCTGGTCGTGTTTCTTAAAGTGCCGTGATATCTCGTCCATCAAGATCTGGCCATGTTTCTTCAAATGCCGAAATATCTCATCCACCAAGATTTGGTCATGTTTCTTCAAATGCCGATATATCTCGTCCACCAAGATTTGGTCATGTTTCTTCAAATGCCGTGACATCTCGTCCATCAAGTCAAGTGGTCAGTTTTGCTAATGACGAGATACCTCGTCGAGACAATCACAATGAGGGTCAACGTGCACATGCCCCCACGTTGAGGACCGTCTTCGGTTGGATAAAGTTTTGAATTTGCAACCCTTCGGTTGCTCATCTATACTCTACCAATCGGGCTACCACGGTAACGTTAATTCAAAAGAAATTTGAAACAAAAGAACCTCTAAGATTTACGTTTTGGTGAAATAAACCGTGAAAAATATTCAAAAAGCTACGAAAAGAAAAAATCGAAAGAACTCTCCTGTTGCCTTAAAAAAAAATAATAATAAAATCCCCCACACAAAACCCCCAAAAAAATATATATATAACTCATGTTCGCTTAGATAATCTCCTAACCCAATCTCCGTTAAAACGATTACGATTCAGCCATCGATAAACAACTTCCAAATGGCTTCTGCACGGGATTTTGGTCGGGAGAAGGTTCCCAGTAAGGAAAAGAAATGGCTCCGATCCTGTGTTGCTGAGAAACATCATAAAAAGAATGAAAATCGGAATTCATTAACGCCATATTGCTGTTTAAATAGCTTGGGGGTTGTTAAATGAGAGAGTTAGGGCTAATGGGATGGCAAATGTTTGACTTCGATACATCAGACGTCTGATGATTTATCAGCTAATAAAAAGAAATGCGTGGTAATTGAAATTGATGGTAATGATTATTTTATAATTATGGAACGAATACTTCAGTTGATGTGTAATATTCATCAATATTGATGAAAAATAAAAGCAGGAGTGTATGCATAAATCTTGAGCAAATTTCAACGTAGCTGTTTGCGAAATAATGCTGGGCTCCGCTTTGATACTTTAAAAATATTTATTTTTCACGAACACGTATCCTATAGGAATATCTGCTGTACGTATATGAACTGCGGGGCGATTAAACTTGTCCGGAGGGCCGTATCTAGTTTGAAGGTATGGGAAACCTACACGGAGAGTCATATCTGGAATGTGAGACTGATGAAGAAATAAGGTCCGTATCTGATCTACGGGCCGAATAAAAATATTTGGAGTATCATATCTGATTTGCGGGCAGAATACAAATATTTCGAGTATTATATCTGATGTGCGGGAAGAATAAAAATATTTGGAGGACCGTATCTGATCTGCGGACAGAATAAAAATATTTGGAGGGCCGTATCTGCTCTGCGTGTTTATTAAAATTTTTTGGTGGGCCGTATTTTATCTGTGGCCCCAGCAAAAATATTTGAAGGGTCTTATCTCATCTGCCGGCAGAATAAACTATTTGGATGTGCATGTCTGATCTGCGGACAAAATAAAAATATTTGTAGGGCGTATCTGATTTGCGGGCAGATTAAAAATATTTAGAAATGTATCTGCTCTGTTTGCTTATTAAAATGTTTTTCTGGTCGTACTTTATTTGTGGCCCCAGTAAAAATATTTGGAGGGTTGTATCTGACCTGCGGGTAGAATAAAAATATTTGGAGGGCCGTATCTGCTCTGCGTGCTTATTAAAATTTTTTGGTGGGCCGTATTTTATCTGTGGCCCCAGAAAAAATATTTGGAGGGTCTTATCTCATCTGCCGGCAGAATAAACTATTTGGATGTGCATATCTGATCTGCGGACACAATAAAAATATTCGTAGGGCGTATCTGATTTGCTGGCAGATTAAAAATATTTGGAGACGTATCTGCTCTGTGTGCTTATTAAAATTTTTTTCGGGCCGTACTTTATTTGGGGCCACAGTAAAAATTGTTGGAAGGTTGTATCTTATCTGTGGGCAGAGTAAAAATATTTGGAGCGCGGATCTCATCTGCCGGCAGAATAAACTATTTGGATGTGCATATCTGATCTGCGGACAGAATAAAAATATTTGTAGGGCCGTATCTGATCTGAGGGCTGAACAAAAAATAGTTGGAGGGCCGCATCTGCTCTGCGTGCTTATTAAAATTTTTTGGTGGGCCGTATTTTATCTGTGGCCCCAGCAAAAATATTTGGAGGGTCTTATCTTATCTGCAGGCAGAATAAAAATATTTGGAGCGCCGGATCTCATCTGCCGCAGAATAAACTATTCGGATGGGTATATCTGATCTACGGACAGAATAAAAATATTTCTAGGGCCGTATCTGATCTGAGGGCTGAACAAAAAATATTTTGAGGGCTGCATCTTATCTGTGGGCCTAATAAAGATATTTGGAGGGCCGTATCCTATCTGTGGCAGATTAATTCTCTCCTGAGGTCCGTACCTTATCTGCGGATGAGTTTAGCATATGCGGAGGTCCGTATATGGTCAGCGGGCAAGTCAAACCTATTCGTAGGGCTGTATCCGGTCTGCAAAGTTGAGGTAAACTTATTCACTACCCCTCACGCGTACCGTCCTTTATCTTTACATGAACGGTTTTTTGTGGACGTCCCCTGACCTCAACGTGAACAGCTACTTCTCATAAATAGCTAATAAACTCAATATGGTTAAGTTTTACAATATTGCAGGGAACAATTTTTGTAGAATAACAGGCAAAATATAAAGTACTATTTCCATAATTATCTTCTGGACTAACCAGAAATAGGCACTAAGTCCAAATATCTAAGTTGTTTTTAGATAAACGTGTGTACTTGAATCTCCTCGACAGATAATATATTGTCTAAGACATTTAATGTTTTATGAATTTTTACACTATAGGAGTTTTGTTAGATTAATAGCTCATAGAACTGCAGAGACTGGAACAAACTTAACTAATTTATTTTCGGAAAAGGCAAAGACCGACTAAAGATATTTAAGCACTTTTTGCTGACGTTTAAAAAAATCGCAAGATATATTGGTTGTAGTAACTATAGTATTCTTTACGGCCGATTAGAAATAGTTAAGTGATTAATGGTTCAGTTAACCAAATAAACGAATGGTGATCCCCTAAGTGTAGAAGCAAAGATAAATGCGTCGTTCCCTATGTGTTGAATCCCGCAGTATGAACGAAGTCAAAAAGGCTTAACGATTCCATATTGTGTGATGATAGATACTATGTAACAACTTTAACAAGTTGGTGTTTGCCTTTTGTGGTTTTAAGAGAGTTCATTCTTTAACCATCCAAGTGGTTTTGAAGGGATATCAAGTCCATCAAGTTCCGATCGATTTTGCGAATGACGAGATATCTCGTCCATCAAGATATTGACGATTATTTTGTGCTGAAGAAATCAAGATCTAGTCAGTTTTCTTCTAATTACGTGATCTCATACGTCAAGATATTGCCGATTTTTTATGCTGACGAAATCAAGATCTAGTCAGTTTTCTTCTAATGACGTGATATCTCGTCCATCAAGATATTGCCGATTTTTTATGCTGACGAAACCAAGATCTAGTCAGTTTTCTTCTAATGACGTGATATCTCGTCCATCAAGATATTGCCGATTTTTTATGCTGACGAAATCACGATCTAGTCAGTTTTCTTCTAATGACGTGATATCTCGTCCATCAAGATATCGCCGATTTTCTATGCTGACGAAATCAAGATCTAGTCAGTTTTCTTCTAATGACGTGATATCTCGTCCATCAAGATATTGCCGATTTTTTATGCTGACGAAATCAAGATCTAGTCAGTTTTCTTCTAATGACGTGATATCTCGTCCATCAAGATATTGCCGATTTTCTATGCTGACGAAACCAAGATCTAGTCAGTTTTCTTCTAATGACGTGATATCTCGTCCATCAAGATATTGCCGATTTTTTATGCTGACGAAATCAAGATATAGTCAGTTTTCTTCTAATGACGTGATATCTCGTCCATCAAGATATTGCCTATTTTTTATGCTGACGAAATCACGATCTGGTCAGTTTTCTTCTAATGACGTGATATCTCGTCCATCAAGATATCGCCGATTTTCTATGCTGACGAAATCAAGATATAGTCAGTTTTCTTCTAATGACATGATATCTCGTCCATCAAGATCTGTTAACCTTCTTGGTTCTTGTCTTGATGAGGTATAACGTTATTAGAAGAAAAGTGACCAGATATTAATCAATTCATGAAAATATCTTGAAAGATGAGACATCTCGTCATTTGTAAAATTGGTTAGATCTTGATGGACTAAATATCTCGTCTAAACCACTTGGAGGGCTAATGGTTTCGTAATGACAAGATACGTCTTCGAGACAACCACCAGGAGGACTAACTTAGGGATAGTTTAAACATAAACAATGCATTTCTACAATTGGTGTCTTTAGCGTCGTTTCTCACTCCGAGTTTGTCTATCAATGCCGGAAGCCACAGTATTCATCACTAATTGGAAAATTCTAGGCGATCATCAAACACATGATTTTGCGTATACCAGTCCATTTCCCAGGCGTGCTTTACCACCTTTGTATAAATAGTGTGCCTTCGAATAGGACTATACACTAATGTTACTAAACATTGTAATCCAGTGTCTTGATTAGCCTGTGAATTGTCTATCCAGACCTAGAGGGCCGCGGTAGCCCAGTCGGAAGAGTAGCTGACTACCAACCGAAGGGCTGCGTGTTCGAAACTCGATCCCAAGACCGTCACGTACTGGAAATGGTTGGGTTTTATGGCGCAAGAGCCGTAACTGGCAAAGCTTACTGGTGTCTCGTCATTCGAAGAAAACTGACCCGATCTTAATCACTTCATCATCAAAATATCTTGATGGATGATGGATCTCGTCATTTTTAAGATTGGTTAGATCTTGATGGCGCTCCAAACACAATAGAGACAACGTCAACTAATAGATATACGCATACAAGGAAAATTTTACCTATTCAGAAGAGAGAAATACACCACCTATGTAAGTAGCTGAATTAAGACACACCACTCTCCAAACTTCCACGCCACCCCAACCTGAGGACATTTGAGGCCACGACAGATTTAACGTGATTCAGTCCCCTTTGTACATGACGGTCTTTGGTCGGATTCGAACTCCCAACCCTCCGATTGCTAGTCCGTTACTCTTCCAAACGGGCTACCGTGGTCCCTAAAGGTAAGTGAGGGGCAGAACATGTACGCACAAAAATACATGACGTAAGAATAGGATTACAAAATTCGCTAAATTTACAAAGCACAAAATGATAATAATAATATAATCCATATACGTAACTACCGATAACAATACACAATTGAACAAGGATAGGAATTCAGAACAAACAAATTTCAAAAGAGCAAAACGTCTAAAAAGACAACCATAAAATACAGATATACTAATTTCGTATGAAAAGCTAGGTCCAAGATTTTTTGACTACTCAGTACTCACAGATAGAATCAATGTTGGAGCTGAGGCCACAACACAGATAGAAGAATTATATTTATCCATATAAAGCAGAGTTGGCCAGTTATAGTATCCATATAAAGCAGAGTTCTCTATACAAATCTACACCGTTTGACCAATCTACACCAAATTTGGTACACTTATTCTTTGGAATCCTGCTGGTAACGTAGGCTGCATATTAATCCCCGTTCTATTTGTCTTGGGTGTGCAGAGGGGTGTAACGTCCCGTCATCCTGGACAGAGCACTTGCTAGGGGGCGCTCTCTCCCGGTCTGGCTGTGCAGATGACGTAGGAACGTCTACAGGAGTCGCCTCTCAAAATGACCTTAGAGGTTTTTTGGAATCTGAGTCCGATGCAATCGATGCTGAGTATCGTAGCGTTTATGTATCCCGTCTGTAAATTCTTAAACCGTAGCTTTATTATTGGAACGTAAATTTTTATGATAATATAGGATTATTTTTATGGAAAGTGGTCTTTTTTAACGTCGATATGGTACAGGGGGCTAAAGACTATTCGAAATCTCCATAGGAATAACATTGCTTATTTATACGATCAATGTCAGACCCATTCACACTCAATTTGGTACATTCATCCTGTAGAATTCTACGGGATACATAGGCTATATATTAACCCCGTTCGATTTGTCCTGGGTTTGCTGGGGGGCTAAAAACAATTCGAAATCTCCATAGGAATAATATTGAGTAATATTACGCAAATTATTATGAATTATAAACAATTCAACCCGAGCAACGCCGGGTTATTTAGCTAGTTATATCTAACCAAAATATCCAACAAATCGATACTATGAAGACTGAAATTGAACCCAAGAACGCCGCCATATATTTTCCTTTATTCAGTCTTTGTTTACACTAAACTGAGACTTTCTGTAAAAAATCTGAAATAGCCCTTACAAGTAGCTTAATTAGCGATAAATAACATACCGTCAGTGAAATTCCCGAATCTGAAGGGTAAAAACATTCATTCTCTGGCTCTTCCAAAAAAAGTGAAAACGCCTATTTCAATTAGCGATATACAGAAAAAAAAGCAGATTGCATCAGTCCGTTTCCTAATTGACCTAATGGTGATTGCGGTTAGTTTGTTTTAGATTTGTCCGGAGGAAAATTTATTTTTTAATCAATTCTCTTCTCTGGTATAGGTCAATTTAGAATTAAAGTAAATTATATATACATGTGGCTTACTTATTTTTTGCCGGAAGCTAATTTGGCGTGAGGTTGAAATGTACAAATTCTATTCTCTTTTGTTTAATCGTGTTTTTTTGCAAAAAAAAAGGTTGAGGTTTTAATTAAATTTATTTAACCCCGACGGCTGAAGTGAGCTTGTGATGTAACTACTAATAACTATTAAGGATTATAGGGACTGCAAGAGAATAATAACTTATAGTAATTCAGTTTAATTGGGCAATAATAATTTAAGTTGCATATATACACTAGAATCACGAACATTGATAAGAATATTGATTTTTATTGCTCCAAAATATTTTATAACTCCTTAGCTTTCGAACGATACCACGATCTTGTAAATACAGTCGAGTCCCGATAATCCGAGTTGATCGGGACCGACACCAACTCGAATTACTGAAAACTCGGATTATGCGGACTACATAATAAAACCGAAGTTCGTCTTTTAACATCTAACGAAACAGATACGTGTTTCCTTTTCCGCTCATTCTCCTCACAAACTTATCGTGTCCTATGAGTTCTGGAACTAGAATGATACACTAGTCGGACACTGTCACCTTTCTACTGTCCGACCACCACGAGAAAAATCCTGAACAGGGTTGCCGTGAGTAGACGAGTTGAAGAGAGGAGGGAAGTTGGTATAAAATGGACTGCAATATTTGGCAAACTAAGCGCACTTCATTTGGCGAAGAATCCGTTTCGCCTGTGATGATACGATAGCTAAATGAGACTTTTGCAGTGCCGGTCGCCAAATGAACTTGCCTTCATCCCCAAAATGCAGTGGAATAACCCGTTTCCATAACGACCGCCATCACTCTGTCTGGTGACTGGGGTTTTTCTCGTGACGGTAGCACAGTACTCCGTTTTGGGGGTGTGACACCTCTCAGAACAAAATGGACTAGCCCGAACCAGAATGGCAAGTGGTGAAGAAAAGCGAAAATTCCAAGAAAAACTGACCGCGGGCTCAACAGGCCGGTGACAAATTTTTTGCGCACTTGCGAGAGGGAAAAAAATACATTATTTAAGCTACCTCGGATTAAGCGGAGCTCGGATTAACAGGACTCGGATTAGCGGGACTCTACTATATTCGGAATATTTTTCTAGTTACAAGAGCTTTTCGTTAGGTACTATCAACATGGTAAATATGTAGGTATTTAATTAGTTATACTGGAGCAAAACAACGGGATTATAGTCCGGGATAAACCCCCGAAGGGAAAGATCCAAGGACACCTATCAACTCATTTTTCCAAAATTCAATGTTTGAAGAACTGTGTTTTTGTAATTTAAGGCTTTGTTCAAATGGTGCTAAAAACGAATTTTTATACTATAATTATTTTAGTATCATACTAATCTTTGTAACACAATGGATGCTTTGAGTGTCAGTTATTAGTTAAGAAAGGAATTTTTACTTGATTTTTTAAATGTTAAAATTCCTGAAAAAATCTGGATTATTTTTTACTTCCTTGGTGAAAGATGTGAAAAAACTGTTCCCTCAAGCAACTTGATTGAGTTGCAAAACATGGAAAATAATAGAAATACTTTCCAACAGGAATTGTCTTTCTGAGCAAATTAGAATTTGAGATATTACTGTTGAAAAACATGCTAATTAGTTAATTATATCTAAATTAGACAATAAATGATTAACATAACTTATTTTTTCACACTACATTATTTTAAGCACAAACCTATGACCTATTGTAATAAATTGGACTTTTAAATTTAAAATTTAAAAAACCTTCTAGTGCATACGAACACCCTTAAATTCTGAAAAATTCTTCCTTCCTTGAGGATATGCTTTGCGTACGAGAACTAAATAATTAATTTAGATTTTTGAAACTGGTAAATTTCTGTGGAAAAAAAGAGGACAGTAAGTCAACTTCAATTTTATTAATGCAATATACTTCTTAAAGATTTTAATGGAATTATAAGTTGACAAGAAAATACCAATTTAAAAACATTTCCATAAATATTTGACTCGAATTTCATTTGCATTACCTATGAAAGAATTCTTACAGCAAAAAATTGACAATAGAGCGACGAGCCAATCCAAAAAGAATTGAGGCGTCTCGAAATTTTAAAGCATTCGAGGAAATGTATACGAAGACATGTCGGTAGTAAAATATGCTTTTAGAATACACAAATTTTTCAATTGTCTCGGTTTGGAAGTAAACACAAGAAATTGAAGTAGAAAGCTACAAAAAAGAATGAAGTATTTCTTGCAATTTAATTGGATGAAATAAAATAATATTCACAATGCGAAGCCTTTCATAAAACACTTAAGATCTAAAAGCTGAATGGAAAACAATACTTAGGGATATTATCTTAAAGAAGAACCGAGAATTTGAATCCATCCAATTGTTTTTGCGTTTCATCCGGAATCAGACAAAATGTTTGTTTCCATGGAATTTACATGTTTAAAATATCCCAGAGGACAAAATGCAGATTCTTTCCATTTTGGAAGAAAATTGAGATTCTGGAAGAGAAAGAAGACTGAAAGGATGTTACGTGAGTGTTGTAAAAAAATACGTTTTTCGTAACTAGCCTGGAACATGTTTTCTCTTGAGCAGCTAATAGCTGTTCAGCACCTTTCCTGATGAACAGTCACGGGAAAAACCCCGAATCAACCCCTTTATTTCTAGCACTATTCATAGTAGAGCAAATTCAAAGATACCATTCAAGAGGGAATAACGTCCTCTACGAATTCCAATGCAAAAACTGCATAATGGGACGTATTCATATTAAATTTTGCACAAGCATTAAAATTTCCAATTCAAACACCATGTTTTGATGCCTTAATAAGATTCCGCATCATTAAATTAGTCTAAGTATGAAATTTCACGACCTTACTATCTTTATATCTGGAGATATTGAATGTTAAAGTTTCTGTCAATTTCAGGGATCATCTCCACATTGAAAATCACTATTCCTAGATCGATATTAATTGTAGTTATAGCTAAACGAATTTCAAATTTAACACAAACGGAATTTGAAATTTGATTTCAAACGTATTTGACAGAGCGTGCAAATGATCCGAGAATTATTATATTTAATACATGAGTGAAAACTATTCGAGAATTATTTTATTATATTCGTTATGCGAATGCAAACGATACGAGAATTATTATCCGAGGTTTGTCAGGCGTTTTTTAAACTTTGGTTTCCCCTAAAATCGGCCATAAGGAGGAAAATTTAATGTAATGCAAAAACTAACCATTGGAATGAGCTGAAATTTTGCATGGTCGTATTAGAAGTCTTTCTGAATCGATTCCCATTAAAACATAGTATTTTTCCAATTCATAATTTTTTCAAATATTAATTTAATAATTATTATTGCATACTAAAACATTTTCTTTAATAAAATATTAGGTGGATTTTGTTTGGGTTGTTTAACAGTAACATGATACAAAATATCAGCGTTATAGAAATATTATTTAGGTAAGATATCCAAAGTCTCCAAACTGATTTATCATTAGAAGCTCCGATCTTTCTGTACTCATAACTTCGAAACGGTAAGACCTAATGATATGAAATTTGGTATCTGAAGTTAAATTTTGATATAGATTCGAAATTGTATATCGAAATAGGGGATTTCTATTTGAAATTATGAAGTTAGTGCTAAATTTAATATTAAGACGGCCCCTTGTGCAAATTTTATGCATTTAAATTTATAGACGTTAGTTGATGTAAACTAGATATTTGAATTTTCATTAACATTATAATTGCTCGAATGAAGATGGGTGGTTCGTTTTTTCCCACGACTGTACATGTAGTCTTCTTATCTGACGTGCATCATTAGTCTTTTCCAACTCTCATACCTTTTAGTATTATCCATCATTTTGTTATTCAATATATTTTTAATCACGCATTTATTGAACTCATATTTTACTGCTGTAAAATCCTTGGTCTCGATTATTTACAATTTCTTGTAAAATTTTTATTTTTACATCGTTTTTATTATTTCATATTACGCTTAGCGCATCCTATCCTTCTTTGGTACTTGCGCCAAAAAACCTCAATTAACCATAAATACATCATTTTTTGAAAGATTCACGCTGAACCAATGGCAAGCAGAATGGGATGTTTCTATCAAATACACCCTTACTAATTCTTTCCGAAGATTTTAATCGACCTTATGGGCCGCGGTAGCCCGGTTGGAAGAGTAACAGATTGGGAACCGGTAGGTAGATATTTTAATTAACGTCGCACTGGAGCAGCACAACGGGCTATTAACGACGGACCGGGATCAAACCCGAAGAGAAAAATCCGATTAGAAACCAGAGGGTTGGAAGCTCGAATCCATCCAAAGACCGTCTTGTACAAAGGGGGCTGGTGCACGTTAAAAGTGTGGTGGCCTCAAATCTCCTCATATTGGTGTTGTGTGGAAGTTAGGAGAGTGGGGTGCCAGCTCAGGTGTTGCTTCGTCATCTGACCGTGGTTCAAAATTACGTGGTATTATCCTCGTATCTTTCCCTTTGGGGTTGTTCCAGGACGGTTTCCAATAGCCCGCTGTATTGCTCCAGTGCGACGTTAATTAAAATATCTACCTACCATGTATCATTTTTAGAAAGATTCACGCTGAACCAATGTCAAGCAGAATGTGATGTTTCTACCAAAAGTATCCTTTCCAAAGGATACCCTTGCTTCTCAACTCTCTCAAAGTGCTGTCCTATGGCCTCATCATGGCGAGAGGGTGCAACAGGTAGCATAGGCGTAGTACGACGGGAGTATATATACTCTTGGTAGTTCCACCCAAGGCGTGAAGGCTGTGCTGTGTAATGTTTCCGGTCTCTAATTAGGAGTAAGACTGTTTACAGCACAATAAAAATTTATTTAGAAAAGAGAAATTTAAAAATTATTTACATATTATACGCTTTATTGAAAAGCATGAGGGCACAGCTGTTAAACATCGAATCTGCCAAGGAGCCAGGAGGCTCACCAAAATCTGAGAGTCTGAAATATGCGACTGCTCCTTTCGTGGTTTCAATCTACTCTGTCGTGATCTTTTGAGGGGGGGTGTTCGTCTCAGTCTTGGAATGTTAATCCCGGTGTTTCCATGCCATCTGCAACGGAAGGTTATGAGAACCTTCATAGCTTCCCGATCCGAGGACAGATGTAATGTCTCTCTGGCCCGGGTTTCCACAGAATTTTAAACAAGTGTTTTCCTGGGGTGGCCCGTCTGAATTCCTCTCATGGAGAGCCCAAGATAATTTAGGTGTTGACAACTTGTTTTGCAGTCGAGGGAGATCTGAATTCCAGATGTGGGAATGCCAGACCGACCGGTACAGCTGCTTTACCCGGCTAATATAGGAAGGCGAACGTGTGGCTAAGTCGGACTGCTACAGTGATGGCTCCTAGATCTTAGGACCAATAGCAGATGCGCTCAACCCATGTCATGAACTTGTGCAAAAATACTTCACATACTGCATCGTTCGTCGCGCAGGATAAACAGGAACGCGTTCAAGGTATTACAAGATTTGTGTCCCGGTCGAAAAATCGGATAAAATCTTCATCTTCACGAGATATGAATTTACGCATTCTCCATTTCAACCTGAATGGAATTTCGACTTCTAATAGTAGTGTAAAATTATACGAACTCCTTGTCATTGCGGACCTACAAATACTGACGTTATCTGCATTCAAGAATCGAAATTGAAACCAACATGTATCTTCAAAGTAAATGGCTTCAGTGTCATTAGGAAAGATAGATCAAATGCCGATGGCGGAGAGGACAGATCATATTGATACGTAATCATACTTACGAGGAAATTGTTATCCCACACGTACCTCACGCAGAAATACTGGGCTTAAAATTTTATAATGAAGCACAGACAGCACATTTTCAATGTTTATCATCTACCTAACAAACTAGGACCAAATTTTAATGCAATCGTTCATCTCATTACAGAAAATACCCTTAGGCCTGTATTACACTATAAACATTCGACAAAGATCTTTTAGAAAATAAGTTTGACAAAGAAATATGATAGTGCAATGGTCAACTTTGATAAAAAGACGTGCTTTGTCGAAGTTTCTTTTATCAAAGCTAACCTCCTCACCCAATATTTGATAAAAGATTTGTGTTGATACACTTTCTATCCTGCAGTTTCAACCGCTGAAGATTACATACATACCTTGTGATTTGATCAAATAATTAAAAAATGAGTGATAGGTGGAAGTGGGAACTACAAAGATCTTAATATATGAATATCAGAGATTTGAATTTCTCCATGATGTAGGACATGCTGACTATAAAAACAGAAACAAACAATTAGATGCTTAAGAAATATAAAATGTTTGAAAGAAAATGGATTCCAGTACACCACTGGAGATGTTGAAAAAACTTAACGGGTTGAGGAGCGAGTACCTTGCGGAAAAGTTGAAAGCAAGTGCAAGTACAAATTATTAATTGTTACGCTTTTATTAGTAAAACATATAAATTCTTATACAGGTTAATATGATTGTTAAACAATAATCTAAACAAATTAAGATAATGATTCACTTATTTTTTAAGGAAACTCAATTACCTTTTTAAAGTAAGTTCATTGTCTCCCAGATTGCAAACAGTATAAGTGGAGCTGACGGAGAATATATTTACAATCCTACTGTATACTGGTACGACATGCTGAAATTCTTGGAAACGTGTACAACAGCAGACGAATCAATCTCAAATTTAGATGTTTCAAATGACTTAGAAATTCCTGCTCCCTCGGAGTGTAACAATGAAGAGATTGTGAGTGTTTATATTTCATTTTGCATATACTGTTATACATAATTTTCTTTCCAAAGGACACTTCCGGAACCACTATACTATCGTTTAAATTTATCCCTTATTTCACGGCCACTACGGTTCACTGAAGCATGAAGTTGCCTGCTAATAGACATAATTCCCTGGCGTACCTCGTTAATTGTTGGATTCTGGTATGTACCACCACTACAACTGTAAGTAATAGTGTCCTGTTGAGTATATAAATGTTTCCTTTTTTTCAACCAGCATGTTACGTAATACACATGCTGCGAGGGTGATTGATTTTGACTTTTTCAGGAGATATGTGTTTGACTGTTTAAAAAATTCTAAATCTGGTAGACAAAATTACAAAACAACTCGATCATTCACCTTCCTCGAGAAAATCTAGTTGCAATTTTTGTTCTTCATTTGATATGCCTTTCAAGGGATACGGTTTCATAACTCTGTACACTAAGGGGAAAGTATTATCTGCAAGGACTACAAAATGAGCATTAATGTTGGTATTGGGAAGAATTTTACTATTAAATATGTTCAGAATTGAAGTGTCCATGAGAGAGTCCTTAAGTTTACTTTTTGCGTATACACCACTATCACCGATTCTACCATTTGTTCCTACATCAACAAATAGAAATTTGTAATTAGCATCTGAGAGTGCAAACAAAACTATGTTATTATAAGACTTGTAGTTGAAGAAATGTGACCCACTAATATGAGGAGAAACAATACGGATGTGTTTATCATCCATAGCGCCAATTGTGTTTAAAACATTCCATTTCTCCTCAAAATCCTTTGCAAACCTTTCCCATTCCTCTTGCGTGCTTGGAACCTAAAAAACAATTTAAAATGTACCAAAGAATATTAAGTGTAGCATTTATTTATACTCAGATTTAATTTTCAGGATACGTCTGCGGAACGTCTTACAATAACAGATACGGATTCAACTAGTGGCAATAGTGAAGATGAAAGACAACGTAGAAACAATAAAAGAAAGTTGTCAAGTAACATTACAGTTTCTATATTTTATCAAGCATCACGCACCATGACAGAAATGACTCAAATAATTAAAGATAATTAACTTAAGAAGCCGAATCAACTTCAATCCAACGATTCGGTGGACACTTTTGTTAAATTCATTGCAGATGAATTAAGGGGCATACTAGACGCCGGTGGTGACGACCTTATGCGCCGAGTAAAAAGGAAAATCCAACTAGTGATTCTGCAGTCGTGGGATACGATTGATTATCCACCTCCAACCCCTTCACCCAGTTCGTCCTTCTCTTCACAAACATGGACTCCTATATTCCAAGAACCAATCCAGCAGGAAACAGTAGTCCAACATTTTCAACCAACACAAACACAACCATTTGAATTTATCAGTCCCGCTATTAGATATTCTCAAATATCTACTGAGAATAATATTCCAGAAACATTCTCATGTGACCCTGCAAACATTCCTTGATTATTACAAGTTTTGTAAGCGTATTTTCCTTTTAATTTTTTAGTTCATTGTAAACACATACACTTGAAGATTATATGTATAATGGGTCGTAGTACATTTCAATTATTTATATAACCTTTTTGAATTTTGAAAATAAATTTAAACTAATCATTAAAACTGATAAAAATTTCTACAAATATCCAATACTGTATAAGTGGATAAATAAGTTTCTAAATGTATTAAATATAACATTAAAATTAAACATGTTAATTCTAAGATGATAATACCCCGTTTATATGGGTACTTTCAAAAACTCTTTCTTCATTGAATGGTTTTGCAAGTTTCTGGTTTAAGTGAAGAAAGTGAACTTTGAGGGATACGTGTGCTATACTGGAGGTTTGGGTAACTCTCTCCTGTGGCAAGAAATCGCAGAGTAACCATAAGCTGTTCCTCAAGAGAGATTGTCTTACCCACACATGCTTCTTTTCCTTCCTATTCTTTAAAATCGAAGTCATTACAATGAATGCAAATGATAAATTTTCTACAGCCATTGGTAAAAATACTTGATCCATAGCTACTTCCGGTAACAGCACAAGCTAACTCAAACTGACCAAAACTTTAAAAAAATATTTTATAAATCTTTTATACAGTGTAATAGGATCCATTTATTGTCATAAAAGACATTTTATAAAATAATTTGAATAAAAGTTTTATAAAACTTGTATCAAACTTTTATAGTGTAATACCGGCCTTATTGCTGGAGATTTCAACAGCAAACATGCCAGTTGGGGTTGCAATAATACCGATAGCCAAGATACGACATTAAGTAGTTTTGGATGATTCCAACATGCTAGTTTTCTCTGAAGGTCCCACGTACACTTCTAGTTAATATGGAATCAAAGAAACCCTTTACCTTACCATCACCCCACCTGAATTAATAGAATCAAATACTACTTGCATTTTGGGGCATGTTGGTAGCGATCATCTTAGACTCCCAACGACGATATCAGCCACAAAATTACTAAACGTCTTTTCTGTAACTACAAAAAAGCCAACTGGGAAACATTTGCTTTCGCCCAACATATTTCTGGTAACTCGGTCAATATTTCCCTTGAAGAAAATTGGGAGAACTGGAAGAGCATAGTTCTGAAGTCAGCTACATTTTGCATTCCCAGAGGATACAGGAAGAATTATCTTCCAGGCTATCATAAATAATCGATGAGGTTCAGCCTCGCAATCGCGAAAGAAATGAACTCCATGACAGAACCATGAGCAATACCGAAACATCTCTCCAATCTGCCCACAACCAAGCAACAGCGAAAGTCAAATTACATGCAGGGTAAATTAAAGTGAATGAATACTCTAGAAATCGCGAAAATTGACTAAAATATCAATCTATTTTTTAATAATTCGAAATATTGTCCAACCCCTTAGATTTCGAACTATACCTAGATCTTGCAAATATTCGAAATAGTTTTCAAGTTACAAGAGTTTGGGTTAGGTACTGTCACCATAGACAAACACGTTTCCAAAACTTTAAACTCGATTTCTGAAGAACTATGTTTTTGCAATAGGATGCTTCTTTCGAACAGTGATAACTCAACAATGAATTAATCTATTATAATTACTTTTGTGTCATTAAATCTTTATAATACAGTGGATGTTTTGATCTTCAGTAGAAGTTATTGGTAAGAAATAAATTTTTAGTTGATTTTTAAATATTGAAATTCCTGACAAATTCTTGATTTTTTAGACTTCCTTCCTGCAAAAGTTGTAAAAAAGAACGTATTCCCTCTAGCAACTTGATGGAGGGTCAAAACATGTAGAATAATATTAGGAATAATTTGCAACAGGAATTATCTTTCTGAACACATTAGAATTTGATATATCACTTAAAAAACATACCAATTAGCTAATTATGTCTAAATTAGATAATTAATGAGTAGCTTAATCACAATTTTTCACACTAAAATAAGTTTAAGCACAAGCCAATGACGTATTGTGAAAAAGCTGGATTTTTAAAGTCAAAATTTAAAAAAAAATTATTTTGTATACATACACTTTAAGAGGGAAAGATGGATCAATAGTATATGCTCTCAGTTAGACTCGAGAACACCAAATTCAAAAGTTTGGAAAGTGTTAAACAGTATATATCACGATAATTTTCACTCATTACATACAAAAGCAAAAGATCACCAAAACACAGTAAAACAAAGCCTTCTGGTATTGCCGACTTGTTTGCAAAAAGTTATGAAAAACATCGAAATTGGAGTTTACCAACAATGACAAAACCATTGCGAAATCTAGGCTTCTGAGAAACAAAGGAAAATCGTCATGCACTGAAGATATCTTCTCCGAACCCTTCGAAATTTATGAACTAGAAGAGGTCATTGATTTCCTAGATCCCAATAAAGCTGATGGTCCTGATAACATGATGATGAAACATCTCAGTACTTCTGCCTTAAACGTACTTTTAGAGATCATCAACTTAAGCTGGAAAAAATGCACATTGCCTAAGAAATGGAAACATGCAATCGTTGTACCAATCCATAAACCAGGTAAATCAGAAAATAAACCTGAAAGTTTTAGACCAATTTCCATCACATCAATACCCTGTCAACTCATGGTACTTATGATTCTGAACAGGCTATCTTGCTATCTATACAGCAATAACCTTCTCGAACCACAACAGGCAGCCTACAAAAATTCCATGATACTACTGATCAAGTGTTTTACTTCACACAGAATGTATTTGAAGGTTTTCAGATCAAGCCCACTCAGTCTACACTCGCAGCATGCATGGATGTAAGTCAAGCCTTTGACCATGTCTGGAAAGAAAAACATATCTGTATGCTGAATGACTTGGGTGTTTGTGGGAAGATGCTGAGTTGGATAGGAAATTTTCTTGCGAGAAGAACAATTCAGGTGAAATACAACAATGCGAAATCCAGAACTGTCCGTTTGATGGAAGGACTTCCTCAGGGTTCTATACTCAGCCCAATGTTATTTATTATATACTCCAACAGACTGATTACCGAATTGAAACAGCATTTTGAGTTTGCACTCTAAGCAGATGATTTGATCTTGTGGTCACAACACTGTTGAAGAAGAACATAAAACTTTCAACAATGCCCTCGCCGTCTTACAAAAGATAGCAATAGAATTAAAGCTCCAAGTTAATCCTGGAAAATCTGAAGTGAGCTTTTTCACTATCAACAACCGTATCCATAAATGGGTGTCACAAGTATACTTTGATGATCAATCAGTTGAGTTTTCTCAACAAGTCAAATATCTAGGAGTCACATTTGACCCATCCCTAACTTTTGGCCCTCAAGTAAACAATATAGTTATGTAAGCAAAAAAGACTCACGATTCTAAAGGAAGTTTCTGGTACAGAATGGGGAGCTGACGCCAAGACTCTTCGAACTACCTATTTAGCCTTAATGAGACCATTGCTAGAATATGCTTTTCCCGCCTGGATCTCAACCTGCAAAACCAAGCTCCAAAAGATTGATATAATTCAGGCTAGTGCCTCCCGAATCACATTTAAGGAACTCTTTTCTCCTGCTCAGAAAATATATATGAAATCGAAGCTAATCTGCCTTCGCTCCAAAACCATAGAAAAATCATTTTTGCACAGTTTACCTATGAAATTATTAATGCGCCAGAAAACACAGGACAGGAGAATTTATCAAGGGATGGAAATTTCATGTAATATTGAAAAGACCCTCACCTCTACATATAGCGATTACTGACAGGCTAACTGATATCGCTATAAACTCTCATCCAAGCACTCATGCCCCTCCACATGAACAACCTACAGTGACATTTAAAACACAACCAATATCTGAATGCTCCAAAAAAGAGGACCAACCCAAACTTCTAAAAGCCGTAAGCCTGCAAACAATAGAAACAGAACTAAATTATATAAATATTTTTACAGATGGTAGCTTTTTGAAGATGGTTCATCCGGAAGAGGCGTTCTTCATTACAGATGAATTCAGTTCAAAAGGAATTCAAATCAAGAATAACTCAAGCATCCTGTTTTTTTAAAGCAGAATTAATAGTCGTATATGAAGTACTAAAAGAAGTCCCTAAAAGTCCGCCCCTTAAAATAAATATTTAGTGATTCGCAGTCAGCAGTTCTAGCAATTAAAAAAGGCTTTACCAGTTTTGATCTTCTTTTGAAAAAAATAGCCCTTCTAATATTAAGTTTCAATAAGCATTCTAAAATAATTTTTCAATGGATCCCATTACATGTTGGCATTCCGGGCAATGAGAGAGCTGACTTATTGTCAAAAGCTGGAGCAAATAAACAACCTGGCACAAGAGAGAGAACTGCCACGCTCTCAGAGGACAACCACCTGTCCGTACTTAAAAAGAAATTGCGCAGATCATCCCCAGTACCTTTTCATCACTGGTACCTCTGTGTAACACCAGCAGAGCTGCTTGTCTTCAATTTGCCCCGGAAAACTTTCTCTGTGCTTGCCAGGCTCCGATCTGGCCATTTGAAAAAGATGATTTTCATTGATGGCCAGAAATCCTTTCCTACCTGTATAAGTGCGGCTTATTATCAGCCTCTTCCTCACGCATACTGAGTTGCATGAAGACATTTTTAAGGACCCATCTTCCATTGCCCAAAATACTTTTTTTGCAGACTCAACGACTTAGTATAATTTGTATTTTTTACACTCATAAGAAAGAAGACCCTTTCCAATTCTTACTGAAGATTTCAACCGACTTTATGTAACAGTACTCAAAGCTGGTACAATTTTTCACAGGCCATGGTCCATTTCCGGCTTATCTAGGATTTTTCCTTCCAAGAAAAAGTGCACTGAGCATCTGAGTTCGAGAAGGTGATCCCATCCAAAACCTTTTTGACCACGGCGTTTCGGGAAACCTTCTCAACAAAACAACTCCAATTGATGCTAAAATACCGCTTAGAATAAACACTGCCACCACAAAATTCTTAAAGTGATGGAATTTCTTAGCTCCAACATCGAATATATCTGAGAACTGAGAAGTCGAAAGTTCTCGAAATAACCAAGCTTTTCTTTAGTAACATCTTTTATCCCATCTTTATCTTTTATCCACATCTTTCTTTTATCCACATCTTTATCTAACATCTTTTATCCTTTTTATGAATATGTATTCTTGTTCAGGGTGAATAGTTTGTATTATTATTTTATTCTCTGGAAATTTAAAAGTTTCGTAATCCTTTTCTTACATCATAGTGTATTTCTATGCATACATCTTTGGCCCTTCACTTACCTTGCGCTTTCTAGTGTACTATCGTAAATATTTTATATGTGTAGTAGATTTTTCGCTCGCTCTTCCTTTTCCCAAAACTCCTATGGAAGGCGGACTATATTATAGTGGAAAGCCGCACAGGTAAAACAGTGGCCTCAAATACTCCTATAATCAGTTAGCAACTGTTAAAATCCAGATTATATTTGCAAATCGGAACGTCTCTTTCACATAAAGATGTATCAAATCACACGTAAATATCGTCGAAAAGACCTTCCACATAATCATTTCGTGAAACTCTCAGACAACAAGGTGCCGTGGTAACCCGGCTGTAAGAGAAACGGATTAGCAACGGGAGGATTCCGAGTTCGAATCCAACCAAAGACCGTATTGTATGTGAGGCTGGTCCGCGATAAATCTGTGGGGGTCTCACAGTTCCTCACGTTGGCGCGGTGTGGAAGTTTGGAGAGTGGGGTGCCAGATCAGGTGTGACCTCGTCATCTGACCATGGTTCAAAATTACGTGACGTTATCCCTGGATCTTTCCTTTGGGTTTGATCCCGAACCGTCGTTAATAGCACGTTGTGTTGCTCCAGTACGATGTTAGTTAAAATACCTACCTATATCATTCTTATAATACACTGCTGGCCACCCAAATTGCAACACCAAGAAAGACAAGAGATATCACAACAAAATTTATTTTGTAGATAACATGTTGACCAAGTATCAAATGATTAAATTTATAGACCTCTGTGAAGTGTGGTTCCTGCCAAAATCAGTAGCCAGAGTAGCCGCCATTGTTGGAGATCACCGCTGCCACACGCCTCGGCATTGATTCAAAGAGACTTTGGATGTGTTCTTGGGGTACAGCAGACCAAGCAGCTTCCACACGTTGCCAAAGTTGATCTGGTGTGGCAGCTGGGGATATATTCTGGGTCAATCGTTGAGCAACCATGGACCACATGTTTTCTATCGGCGAAAGATCCGGAGAGCGAGCTGGCCAGGGAAGCAATTCAATCTGGCGATTGACGAAGAACCCTTGGACAATGCGTGCCACGTGTGGTCGCGCATTATCCTGTTGAAATATGGCTGTGGGCAAGCCCTGAAGGTAAGGAAGGACAACTGGCTCCAACACCTAGGAGATGTAGCGCTGGCTGTTTAAAGTACCGGCAATGCGTACTAGAGGAGTGCGAGAGTGATATCCAATACCGCCCCATACCATAATACCCGGTGCAGGACCAGTGTGGCGGTGCATAACGCAGCTGTTCAGCATCCTCTCTCCAAGGTGTCTCCAAGACTCGAATCCGACCATCGTGGTGTTGCAGACAGAAGCGTGACTCGTCAGTAAAGACAATTTCATTCCATTCTGCCGTTCACATCCTTCTTTCATCGCACCATTGGTGGCGGAAACGTCTGTGGTTCTGCGTCAAGGGTAGACGAAGCAATGGACGTCTTGCGGACAGACCACTCTGCTGTAAACGGCGTCGAATGGTACGCGCAGACACTGGATGATGCGGTACAGACTGAATGTGCTGTGCTATGGTTCGTGATGTGGCTGAGCGATCCGTCACTGCCATACGCACAATATGCCTGTCATCACGTGAAGTGGTGCACTGAGGTGGATGCGATCGAACACGTCGGTCCGTCGTACCCTCCTGCATCCAACGATCACATATCCGCATTACAGTTGTTTGGTTTCGTCCAACACGACTACCGATTTCCCTGAAAGATAATCCACAATCTCGGTAGGCCACTATCCTTCCTCTGTCGAACTCGGATACTTGAACAAAAGATGATCGCTGTTTTCTACGAGGCATAATTGATCGGGTTTTTTTTGAAAAAACCACAAGAAAAACACAATTGCCGTACTTGAAATCGTCGAAATCTCCAAGCCTTAAATAGCGCTTTGAAGTGGCGCCACAGGCGCGCGTGATGCGCGTCTGAGCTGAAATTCTAATCATTTGCATATCTCACCTCCGCTAATGCATGTTGTAAATTTCATATTATTTGCATGCTTCCTTCAGGGTGTTGCATTTACGGTGGCCAGCAGTGTAGCTTACCAAGTGGTAAGATGCAGCTTATGTTTGAAATTGGTAGGTATTTCAATTAACGTCGAACTGGATCAACGCAACGGGTTATTGGAGACGGTCAGGGTTAAACCCGAGGGGAAAGATCCTAGGACAACACCACATAATTTCGAACCACGGTGGGATTACGAGGTCACACCTGAGTTGCTACCCCACTCTCCAAACTTCCACTCCACGCCAACGTGAGGACATTTGAGGTCAGATTTTACGTGCATTCCCCGACTCTTTGTACAAGACGGTCTTTGGTTGGACCATGTTTCGAACTCGCAACCTTCGGGTTTCTAATCCGTTTCTCTTCCAACAGGGCTTCCATGGCCCCCTAGTGAGTCGGTAGGGACTAGGGTGCAGTAAGTAATCCACTATACTGATATTCCGCAGAACGTTCAATTGTTGAAATCCCTTTTCCTCCTCCTATGCTTTCCTATAATTAGCAAACCTATACTATTCCTATAATTAGTGATAAATGGTAATAAACAACAGATGTTTGCAATTGGAACGTCTATTTCACATAAGGGCGTTCAAGAAGAAACGTAAATTTTGTTAAAAGAAAATTAAAAAAAGAAGAAACGTTCAAATTTTTAATCCCCTTTTTCCTCCTCCTATGCTTTCCTATAATTAGCAAACCTATACTATTCCTATAATTAGTGATAAATGGTAATAAGCAGCTGATATTTGCAATTGGAACGTCTATTTCACATAATTGCGTTCAAGAAGAAACGTAAATTTTGTTAAAAGAAAATTAAAAAAAGAAGAAACGTTCAAATTGTTAAGCCCCTTTTTCCTCCTCCTATGCTTTCCTATAATTAGCAAACCTATACTATTCCTATAATTAGTGATAAATGGTAATAAGCAGCTGATATTTGCAATTGGAACGTCTATTTCACATAAGGGCGTTCAAGAAGAAACGTAAATTTTGTTAAAAGAAAATTAAAAAAAGAAGAAACGTTCAAATTTTTAAGCCCCTTTTTCCTCCTCCTATGCTTTCCTATAATTAGCAAACCTATACTATTCCTATAATTAGTGATAAATGGTAATAAGCAGCTGATATTTGCAATTGGAACGTCTATTTCACATAAGGGCGTTCAAGAAGAAACGTAAATTTTGTTAAAAGAAAATTAAAAAAAGAAGAAACGTTCAATTGTTGAAGTCCCTTTTCCTCCTCCTATGCTTTCCTATAATTATCAAACCTATACTATTCCTATAATTAGTGATAAATGGTAATAAGCAGCTGATATTTGCAATTGGAACGTCTATTTCACATAAGGGCGTTCAAGAAGAAACGTAAATTTTGTTAAAAGAAAATTAAAAAAAGAAGAAACGTTCAATTGTTGAAGCCCCTTTTTCCTCCTCCTATGCTTCCCTATAATTATCAAACCTATACTATTCCAATAATTAGTGATAAATGGTAATAAACAGCTGATGTTTGCAATTGGAACGACTATTTCACATAAGGGCGTTCAAGAAGAAATGTAAATTTTGTTAAAAGAAAATTAAAAAAAGATGAAACGTTCAATTGTTGAAGCCCCTTTTTCCTCCTCCTGTGCTTTCCTATAATTATCAAACCTATACTATTCCTATAATTAGTTATAAATGGTAATAAACAACTGATGTTTGCAATTGGAACGTCTATTTCACATAAGGGCTTTCAAGAAGAAACGTAAATTTTGTTAAAAGAAAATTAAAAAAAGAAGAGACGTTCAATTGTTGAAGCCCCTTTTTCCTCCTCCTATGCTTTCCTATAATTATCAAACCTATACTATTCCTATAATTAGTGATAAATGGTAATAAGCAGCTGATATTTGCAATTGGAACGACTATTTCACATAAGGGCGTTCAAGAAGAAACGCAAATTTTGCTGAAAGAACTCCCAAGCAGACAATTCGTGAAACTCAGACAAATCGAATCAATACAAAGAATATCCACTGCGCTGCAATTCACATCGTTAGTCTTCTACACATCAGAGGAGATTTTCTTGCTCGTAAAAAAGAAATATCGCGCTGGAATCGAGATAGGAAATCCCCTTTTACCTACTCTAAAAAGCGCATTCCGAACTATTCCCGTTTTAAAAGAATGCCTCTTGTAGCCTTTGTGAGATATATTTATTTCCCCGGGTGATATTTCTCGCGCAGTTTCAGACTATATCCCCTTCCGTTTAAGGACGGGAAAATATTTGCCTAAATATATCCACAAATATAGAAACCCCTTTCTTAAAGTGGAATTTCGGGGGAGCGGGTGTTTTTGTTTTGGCTTTATCAGGCGCGATGTTTACGTGCGATTTACATTTTCGTGTTGGGAGTCAATGGTAAGTGAATGGTACTGGATGGTCTTGTCTTTTAGGGGGATGTGGGTGAAATATCAAGTGTGTGTTAAACGGTCTGGAAAAAAGTCATAAAACCGATTGAGAATGGTGGGTGTTACGTTTGTGTAAAGTTAGAATGTTACAAAAAGTTATGGCAGATGTTTTAATTTTTTAACCCGATTCCGATCTCATTTTCGATTATTGTGACGTTCATCCTCCAAGCGGTATTGACGAGGCATCATCTTTCAAGATCTGACCGATAAATGACTAGATACCTCGTTGAAACAATCACCGGAAAGATTAAGGTTTGCCGATTTTGATTTAGCCGTTCAGTTCAAAATCGTTCTGATTCAATCGCTGAATTCAAAAGCATTCTCATTTAATCCTTGATTTCAGAATCATTCTGATTCAATCGCTGAATTCAAAAGCATTCTCATTTAATCGTTGATTTCAGAATCATTCTGATTCAACTTCAGAATCAATCGGTGTATTCAAAATCATTCTGAATCAATCGCTGAACTCAGAATCATTCTGATTCAATCACTGAATTCAGAATCAATCGGTGTATTCAAAATCATTCTGAATCAATCTGTGTATTCAAAATCATTCTGAATCAATCGCTGAACTCAGAATCATTCTGATTCAATCACTGAATTCAGAATCGTTCTGATTCAATCGTTGCATTCAGAATAATCCTGATTCACTCGTTGTATTCAGAATCATTGTGATTAACTTGTTGAATTCAGGATCGTTTTGAATCAATCGTTGCATTCAGAATCATTCGGATCCAATCGCTGAATTCAAAATCGTTCTACTTCAATAGTTGAATTCAGAATCATTTTGATTCAATCGCTGAATTCAGAATCATTCTGATACAATCGCTGAATTCAGAATCAAACTTATTCAATTGATGAATTCAGAACAGTTTTGATTCAATCGTTGCATTCAGAATCATTCTGTTTCAATCGTTGCATTTAGAATCGTTCTAATAGAAGCATTACATTTAGAATAGTTCTACTTCAATCGTTGCATTCAGAATCATTCTTATTCATTCGTTGAATTCAAGATCGTTCCGAACCAATCGTTGCATTCAGAATCCTGCTTATTCAGTCACTGAATTCAGAATAGTTCGGATTCCTTCCTTGCACGTTAGAATCGTTCTGATTTAATCGATTAATTCGACTTTGTTAGTTATATTTATTTTCTCCGGCTGATATTTTCGCGCAGTTTCAGACTATATCCCCTTCCATTTAGGACGGGGAAATATTTGCGTGAATATATCCAAAGATAGAAACCCCTTTCTTAAAGTGAAGATTTGGGGAGCGGGCGTATTTTGTGTTGGCTTTATCTGGCGCGATGTTTACATGCGATTTACATTTTCGTGTTGGGAGTCAATGGTAAGTGAATAGTGCGGAATGGTCATGTCTTTTAGGGAGATGCGGATAAAATATCAATTGTGTGTTAAACGGTTTGGAAAAAAGTCATAAAATCTATCGAGACTGGTGAGTGTTACATTTGTGTAAATTTAGAATGCAACAAAAAGTTATAGCGGATATTTTTAATTTTTTAACCCGATTCCAATCCCATTTCCGATTATTGTGAAGTTTAACTCCAAGCTTTATTGACAAAATATCTCGTCCTTCAAATTCTCACTGATTTTGCTGATGACTAGATACCTCTTCGAAGCAATCACCGGGAAAATTAAAGTTTGCCGATTTAGATTTAGCCGTTCAATTCAAAATCATTATGATTCAATCGCTGAATTCAAAATTCTGATTCAATCGTTGAATTCAAAATTCTGATTCAATCGTTGAATTCAGAAACTTTCTGATTCAATCGATGCATTCAGAATCGCTCTGCTTAAATCGCTGAAATCAGAATCATTCTAGTATATAGGTATTTCTAATTAATGTCGCACTAGAGCAACACTATGGGCTATTGCCAACGGTCTGGGATCAATCCCAAAGGAAAAAAATCCTAGGACAACATCACGCAATTTTGAATCACGGTCTGATGACGAGGCAATATCTGAGCTTAGAATCATTCTGATTCAATCGCTGAATTCATAATCGTTCTGTTTCAATCGTTGCATTCAGAATAGTCCTGATTCACTCGTTTAATTTAGAATCATTCTGATTCAATCTCTGAATTTAGAATCGTTCGAATTCAATCATTGCAAATTTGAATCATTCTAATTTAATCGTTACATTTAGAATCGTTGATTCAATCGATGAATTCACCTTTGTGAGATATATTTATTTCCCCGGGTGATACTTCTTGAGCATTTTTAGGCTATTTCCCCCTTCGTTTAAAGACGGGTATATATTTTGCGTATATATATCTAAAAATAGAAACTCCTTTCTTAAAGTGAAGTTTCGGGCGTTTTTCGTTTTGGTTTTATCGGGCGGATGCTTACTTGCGATTTAAATTTTCGTTTTGGGAGTTAATGGGTATGTGAATGCTGTGGGATGGTCCTGTCTTTTAGGGGGATGCGGTCTAAATATCAATTGCGTGTTAAACGGTTTGGAAAAAGTCATAAAGCTCATAGAGTGGGTATATGGGTGGGTGTTACTTTTGTGTAAAGTTAGAATGTAACAAACAGGATTAGCAGATGTTTTCAATTTTTAACCCAATTCCAATTAATTTAACTTTTAACCCTCTAAGTAGTTTCGACGAGATATCTCGTTCATCTAGATCTGACCAATTTCGCTATGACGAGATATCTCGTCATTACGGTATTGCCGATATCAAGATTTGTTCAATTTCTTCTCATGACGAGCAATCTCACTCATCAAGATATTAGGTCATCTCACTTAACTAAAATTTACAAGGTTGTTCATCTTTAGGTAATCTAAATAACTTAACTTGCTATTAATCCTGCGTTATTAAACTAATCGCTGATTCTACGTTTTTAATAATTTAAATGACCAATAGTCTGTAAATAAACTGAACCTAAGAATTGTTCTTATAAATTTATAGAACTCGGTTGTATTTACTTATATTTGCTTGACTTACGTTATAAAGTTGGAAGGAATTATCAACCTCAACAATAATTTAATTTTAATAAATTAACATATTAAAAGTTCAACGGATCTTAACTTTACAGTATGATTTTGGTAGACTTTAGTTGTATATCCACCTTGCCGCACTTGGCTGCAAAAAAATATCACATTAACAAAACAAAGCAGGGGACCCATAGATAATCCAATACTTATTAAGGTGTCCGACTACCTTCGGAAAGGATTTTTTGAAATAATTTGAAATTTGACTTTTTTTGTGCATTATATTATAGAATATGGTTAAAAACTTAGAGAATAACATATAAAAAAAATAATTAATAATTTTTTTAAAATTTAAACCCCAAAAAGGGGTGAAAAATAGACAAAAACTAGCACCACCGCAAAACATGATAACTTAAATTTAAATTAAGATATTCTTATTTTGTAAATTTTATTTTGAAGATTGAAACCTCCTTTAGGGAATGTACCTCTCACATCATTGTAAACCAGTTCTTTTAAAAACTGGAGAGGTTCAAGTACAACCAAGAAGAAAATCTTCCATAAATTATAGCAACGCATAACTTTTATAATTAAAAATAAAAAAACTAATTAATGCACAATTACAGAAGTGGTACATTCCCTTTATAAACTCTTTGAAAGTATTCCTACCAAATTTCATAACATTTGAAGCATAACTTTTTGAGTTTTCATGTTTTGCGTAAAAGCAAAATTCTAAAATGTCAATTTCAAGAAAAAGCTAAAAACAAAATTCAATAATGAATCTTACCTTTAAATGGAAAATGTAGCTCTAAAATGATCCTGATTTATAAAGATCACCTTCTATAGAAGTTAAATCAACTACTTTTTTTTTCCTAATTGCCCTCAAAACCTTCCTGCGCTTCTTTGAAACGGGTGTTGTATGGCGCTTGGAATCACTGATTCTAATGCGATCCAAACTTTGGTAACCTTTTAATGTGAAGTAACCAAGATTTTCAATGTTCATCTTGCTTAAAACACTGGTGCAACCCTCAAATCCATCATTATATTGTATTACTGCATCATAAGCCCCTAATTTTACAGTTTTTAGGCTGACGAAAACCTCCTTCGGAACTCTCTGCCAAATAACACCATTGAAACTTTCATTGGCATTTTGAGTTTTGCCATGCAGACACTTATTCAAAAGTTCTCTGGTGCAAAGCTCTAAATACACTGGTTTGACTACATTTAAAATATTGTTGGGCAAACCAGAATGCTTGAGCTTTTCTGGTTCTTTCCCTTCGCTTACAGCTCGCTGGTAATAGCACCAACTGTCTACACCAATAGGGCACTGGCCATGCATCGGTTTCTTTGGTGATGAAGCACAATGAAACAAAGCTGCAATTACATTTTGCTGCATCATTTGTAAGTTGCCCACGTTAGAGCGAATCGCAATGCCATAATAATTTTGTAGTCTGTCGATAAAGACATCTGATAACTTGCCTTTACCAGACAGACCTTTGGTTTTGCTTTTCAATTTTCGCAGACGTGTACCCACCCGTTTTTGAATGTGCCCAATGCATTCCAGTTTTGAAACACTTTTTTCGCCATATGTGTTTTGGACGCACAAATAGCCTTTAGAATCCCCATCACCGTAGTATTTCGTGTACTTCAGCTTCCGAGTGCTCACTGACCTCTTGAAAATTCTGTCGACACCAACAGTTTCCATCTTTGCTGATGACCCTTTAAAATTGCACTGGCATATATGGTCAGCTTCCTGTGATTCAAATGACGGGTTTCTCTTCAGTTTCTGTAATCTTTTGCAAATTCTGCAGTATGAGGACATGACTTCTAAATCGAGAACCTTTCCCGTGTCAATTGAAATGGCAGCAACACAACCATTCAAAGAAGTGTACCCTCTACGCTGCCACGTTCCATCTACAGACACGCCGCATTCACTGTCTTCTCCCTTTGAACCAACTTCATCAGCTGCTTTTAACATTGAAGATTCAGCAACCTCGGACACAACTTTCAAGAGTTTCTCTTCATGGATGTTATACGCAGCTTTAGAAATTGGTGGCAAATTCAGCGTGGTGCACAGTTTATACGCTGAAGAAAATCCCTTTCCAATCTGCCTCATCCCATAAACTATTCTAGAGTTCACTTCAGGTACATTTTTGTTCTTTTTGGAGGAGGCAAAGCCTTTTACAAAATCACAATTGTGACATTTCAAAGAGAAGTGTGAGCACAATCCATACCTGGAGTCTTCAACTAAATGCAAACCAGAAGCAAAGCATTTGGGACATGGAAGCACCAAAAATATATTTATTAAAGTTTCCAGGTCGAAAATCCGATTACCACACAGTTCCTCATTCAAAACTTCGAATTTGGAAGAGCTAGATGCTTGCAGTTTTGAAGCACTGGCTGTGCACACTGGATCTTCAAGACTGTTAGTCTTCAGTGTTTTAGAGTGTTGATTACCTTTGAAGTGGTGTTTCTTCTTCCTGGCAATACTCTTTCCCATTTTGTAAAGAAAAATCACTTTATGCAAGAAGAATTATCAAGTTGTAGAACTTTTTGAACGCACGATCGAAAATCACGAGTTCAAATTGTGTACAAACTGAAACTCAAGTTTGATGCCAGATTGTGAAGTTAAACATGATTGCCAGATGTATTTTTGTGTAAAAAGTAGTTTTTTAATTAATTTTTTTTAATTAATAAAAAAAAATCCACACTTCAGAGCAAATTTTAACGCTTTAATTTGTTAAAATAAGAATGTAAACAAACTTTTACGTTCACTTCCTGTTTGCAGAAAGGCACTTCCGGTTTTAAAAAGTGTCGACTATGTAGTATTAAAAGACCTGTATCTTACGTTCTATGCATGGTAGGAACAAAATTTAAACAGATTTGGAAAGATAAGAAATCGGGCTTTCATATTATATCAAATTTGGAAAATCGCAATTTCCGCCGAAAATCGCGTTTTAAAGGTAGTCGGATACCTTAACCATCCTGGTCTGACCAATCATAGTGCTCCAGACAGACGCTGGAAGTTATATGTTAGACGTGACTGGATTGGAAATTGACCTGTTTATCGTTGTCCCTAAATCAAATTGCATGTCGATTGTGGCGAGCGCCATCAAGAATTTGCCAGAAGCACCTTTTGAAACTTGAAAGCGGGCTTTCATGACACTTTACTTGTTCATAATCACGTCTACCCCTCACCATTGTAGCAAAACGTAGAAAAATAGTAAATTTCTTTTTAGAATAGAGCACATTCTTCCTGGTTGGGATTCATTGACACTGCTTTGCTTTCTTTCATTTTCAAATTTAATTATAATGGGTTGAATTTATTACATTCGTCTCGCTTTTGGCATTGCATTGCAAAAAACGAAGTGTTATCTACTTCATATATGTAAAGTTTAGATGTTGTTTGAAAGAATGAATTTCAGTGAGTACTTGGAGAAAAGATCGTGTTGTTTGAAAGAATAAATTTCAGTGAGTACTTGGAGAAAAGATCGTGTTGTTCGAAAGAATGAATTTCATTGAGTACTTTGAGAAAAGATCGTGTTGTTTGAAAGAATGAATTTCAGTGAGTACTTGGAGAAAAGATCGTGTTGTTTGAAAGAATGAATTTCAGTACTTGGAGAAAAGATCGTGTTGTTTGAAAGAATGAATTTCAGTGAGTACTTGGAGTAAAGATCGTGCTGTTTGCTTATGTTTTTTAAATTTTGTTAAGCATTAAAAATGACAAAAAATAAGGAGCATTTTCGACACATTATATTTTTTATTTGCGAAAAGGCAAGAAAGCTTCGCAGACGCAAAAGAAGAAATGTATTGTGTATGGTGAGGGGGCCGTTGACGATTCCGCGGGCAGTAAGTGGTTCAGAAATTTTGTCACCTGGATCAGTTTTATAGCTAGGAACCACAAAACTTCTATGTGCGCGGGATTATACAGTTACCGGAGAGAGATAAAGGTCATCGAACAGAACGACACATACTATATTTCTTAAATGTAATTTTTAATAGTAAATAAAATCTTTCTTTAATTTTTGTGAAAAAATGAGACGAACTTTAGCATCAACCCAATAGTAGTGATAGATAAATTAGTCATATATTTACCTACTTCGTATTTACTATACAATATCTTATACATAACCAAAAATGCTCTGATAACATTCAAAGACGATCATCTACTTGAAACTGCAGTTTCTTTTTCTGACAGAATAATCGCAAGAGAACTGAATTCAGTTCAGTAATTTATAATTAGTTTTAAAAGACTTGCATTTTATAAATATCTTATCAACTTAAAACATTATTGATTATCATTTTTTCACAGAATATATTATAGCTTTTTATACCACTACAGCCATTCTTATAAATATAAAATGCAGTATTTGAAGGCATAAATATTAAGAGCCGATTGAAAACTGTATTTAATACACAAAAACCTGGATCTATTTTATTCATAGGCACTTTGTGCACTGTGTAGAAAATTTCAGATTTATTTTATAGCTTGTAGTAAATAATTCCAGCATAAATATGAAGCCACGCGTAAATATAAGAGCCAAAGTTTTTGGAATATGGTTGGACTATAGAAATTGTATTTTTGATGGTTCCAATGTGGATAGACGAAATTATTTTATTTGCTGTTATTTATTTATGGTGAAAGCCGAGTACTGGAAACTGAAGACGAAGATATTTTCTACCCTGTTATTTATAATCTTAGAATGCTAGAATCTCGCCTTCCTGTTTCGAAACAGCTAGGGATATTACTATGCCTGGAATGCGTTTGACGGTATGTTTGAGAGATTCACAGGTGGTCGTAAATCAAATCCCAAATGGATAAAAACTATTCATAATAGGCTTAACAAATCAACAGACCAACCGTCGAAATCTTTTCAATTTAATCATTTTTATATCTAGGACATAGATATGAAATACACTGCTGACCACCGTAAATGCAACACCCTGAAGGAAGCATGCAAATAATATGAAATTTACAACATGCATTAGCGGAGGTGAGATATGCAAATGATTAGAATTTCAGCGCAGACGCACATCACGCGCGCCTGTGGCGCCACTTCAAAGCGCTATTTAAGGCTTGGAGATTTCGACGATTTCAAGTACGGCAATTGTGTTTTTCTTGTGGTTTTTTCAAAAAAAACCCGATCAATTATGCCTCGTAGAAAACAGCGATCATCTTTTGATCAAGTATCCGAGTTCGACAGAGGAAGTAGAGTGGCCTACCGAGATTGTGGATTATCTTTCAGGGAAATCGGTAGTCGTGTTGGACGAAACCAAACAACTGTAATGCGGATATGTGATCGTTGGATGCAGGAGGGTACGACGGACCGACGTGTTCGATCGCATCCACCTCAGTGCACCACTTCACGTGATGACAGGCATATTGTGCGTATGGCAGTGACGGATCGCTCAGCCACATCACGAACCATAGCACAGCACATTCAGTCTGTACCGCATCATCCAGTGTCTGCGCGTACCATTCGACGCCGTTTACAGCAGAGTGGTTTGTCCGCAAGACGTCCATTGCTTCGTCTACCCTTGACGCAGAACCACAGACGTTTCCGCCGCCAATGGTGCGATGAAAGGAGGATGTGGACGGCAGAATGGAATGAAATTGTCTTTACTGACGAGTCACGCTTCTGTCTGCAACACCACGATGGTCGGATTCGAGTCTGGAGACACCGTGGAGAGAGGATGCTGAACAGCTGCGTTATGCACCGCCACACTGGTCCTGCACCGGGTATTATGGTATGGGGCGGTATTGGATATCACTCTCGCACTCCTCTAGTACGCATTGCCGGTACTTTAAACAGCCAGCGCTACATCTCCGAGGTGTTGGAGCCAGTTGTCCTTCCTTACCTTCAGGGCTTGCCCACAGCCATATTTCAACAGGATAATGCGCGACCACACGTGGCACGCATTGTCCAAGGGTTCTTCGTCAATCGCCAGATTGAATTGCTTCCCTGGCCAGCTCGCTCTCTGGATCTTTCGCCGATAGAAAACATGTGGTCCATGGTTGCTGAACGATTGACCCAGAATACATCCCCAGCTGCCACACCAGATCAACTTTGGCAACGTGTGGAAGCTGCTTGGTCTGCTGTACCCCAAGAACACATCCAAAGTCTCTTTGAATCAATGCCGAGGCGTGTGGCAGCGGTGATCTCCAACAATGGCGGCTACTCTGGCTACTGATTTTGGCAGGAATCACACTTCACAGAAGTCTTTAAATTTAATCATTTGATACTTGGTCAACATGTTATCTACAAAATAAATTTTGTTGTGATATCTCTTGTCTTTCTTGGTGTTGCAATTTGGGTGGCCAGCAGTGTATAAGTAGACTGAGTATTGCCATTAAGAGGAGTTTCAAAAAGTGTGTTCAACATGTCGACTAGTAATCACTTGACTGTGCGAAAAATTGGCTTGGTTGACTGATTTGGCATCTTATCGACTCGCTTGGCGATATAACATTTTACGACAGTGCATATGAATGCACATTTCTAGTGACGACAAACCACTCTCCGAACTTCACGGACCAATCAGATGATGAATGAATGGATGGTTGCCGTCTCCCATCCAGTGGACCAATCAGATGATGAATGTTCGTTTCGACCCAACAGACAAAAGTAGCCTAAGGGTCACGTTGCAACTGATTTTGGTCACTTGATCCTGGGCACATAAGAGTCGTGGTAGCCCTGTTGGAAGAGTGACGGACTAGCAACCGGAGATTGGCGAGTTCGAAACCAACCAAAGGCCGTCTACAAGGAGGACTGGTGCAGGATAAATGTGTCGTGGTTTCAGATGTCCTCACGCTTGCGAGGTCATGGAGAGTAGGGTGCCAGTTCAGGTGTGACCTCGACATCTGACCGTGGTTCAAAATTACGTGGTGTTGTCCTCGGATATTTCACTTCGGGTTTGATCCCGGACCGTCGCCAATAGCTCGTTGAGTTGCTGCGACGTTAATTAAAATACCCCTACCTACCTAATCAGAAGTTGCGCCTAGGTAAAGTGTGAAGAGAAATGAAAAGGCTTTAACTCTCCTGTAGTTGTCTAGACGAGGTATATCGTCATTAGCAAAACAGACCAGATCTTGATGGATAAGATATCTCGTCATTAAAATAAACCTGACCAGATCATTACCTCGTCATCATCAAGAAATCTTGATGACGATGTATATCGTCATCATAAGAAAAATTATCAGATTTTGATCTCGTCGTCATAGAAAATCGGCAACATCTTGATGACGAAATATCTCGTCGAAATCACTTGGAAGGTTAATTTATAAGACGCGTATGGGTATGCAAGAGAGTCAGACTAAAGTGCAAATGGCACAAACTCTGAAAAGTCTCCAGTTGAGATGAGAATTGAAAGCCACATGACTCACTCCGTGAAAATAAAAATGTCATTGGTGGGATTATTTAATACTTTGTTGGTTTGCCTTTTGAGCATTGCCTAGAATGTCTAGGAAATGTGGAAATATTGAGCGCTCCATTTCTGACGTCCCATTTCTGACAGTCTATAGTTTTCCTAAGCATTGTATGCAATGCCTAATTTCACACATTGATAATAACATATAATATCTAGGCATTGAGCAGAACGACAAGTATTAATTAAACTAAGAAATATAGTCATAATTTCACACTTCTCCGATTTGCCTTTTGGCATTGCCTAGAATACCTTGGAAATGTTTTAAATATATGGTTGTCTTGACGAGGTATTTCGTCATTAGCAAAACTGACCAAATCTTGATGAACGTGATATATTGTAATTAGAAAAAAATTGAACAGATCAGAATCTTCAGAAACCAGATCTTGATCTCGTTATCATAAGAAAACCCCCAAAATTGGTCAGATCTCGATAGACGAGATATCTCGTCGAAGGGTCGAAGAGAACCACTTGTAGAGTTAAGAGGTTCGTGCTTAGAAGTCCCTATTATGACATTCTATAGATTTCCTAGGGTATTATGCGCAATTCCTAATTTTACATACTGACAAAACTATATTACATTTTATTCATATATACTCAACTATATTATATTTTATATGAGGCCAAAGACAATTTCTATTACCCTCAATGCAGCCCAGGCAAGCCAAAATGTAGGATACCCTTGGTTTATAGTTTAAGATAATCCCTAAATTCCTAAAACCAAAGTGTGCCCAACAAACAATACAGTCCTCTCCGCAGGAATCCTGATTTTACAAATCCATATTCTCTGGATGCGTAAAGAAATGGAATGGAAATCCGAATACCCTGACCTTTTATGCATTCGAGACATATGCAGGGTAATTTACCAGAACGGCAGACCAAATATTTCAGCGATACCCTCTTTCTTATTCCCTCCCCACATATATCTTGTATTTATTTTCAAAAAAATATTTTTCTCTTTACTTGAGATCTCAACCCTACAGAGGTCCCTGGTCACAGAAGGGTATAGGAAAAGACCGAAAATAAGTCTCCAGAACGCTAATACTGCTAGATAGACCAGACATATTGTATAGTATAGGTCTTTCGAAATGGTCTGCCAAGTTTGATAGATCATATTTCCTTTTCAATTCCTGAGGAGTAATAATCTATATCATTCCATCTCGGTAGAAATATGTTGACACATACCCAAAACCTATTATGAACTTAAGCGAGCTTTCAGGAATTTTTACAAGTTATGATGGTTTCTGGTAATTTGCTCTATACTGGGAATAAAATATACTTTTATACTGTTATTCTTTTTTAAGTAACAAAAATTGAAAACAAGTTAATTTATAGGTCGTGTGGTTTTATATGAAAGATAACAGATGAATTTAATTTTCAGTACTATAAATGGACTATTTTTATCTTACTCTTCAAGAGACTTCAATGTTTCATAACTACTAAGCTTTTTGGAAAAATGAGTAGTTATAAGTCTTGAAAGGAAGTGTGGTTTTATATGAAAAGATAACAGATGAATTTAATTTTTAGTACTGCTTATGGACTATTTTCCATCTTATTTTTCAAGAGGCTCCTCACCCTTTCACAACTACCAATTCTTGTGGAAAAATGGGTAGTTATATAAAAATTGAAAGGAAGTGTGGTTTTATATGAATAGATTGCGCAGGTGAATTAGTTTTTAGTACTGCTTATGGACTATTTTTTATCTTATTTTTCAAGAGGCTCCTCACTCCCTTTCACAACTACGAATTCTTGCGGAAAAATGCGTAGTAATATAAAAGTTGAAAGGAAGTGTGGTTTTATATGAATAGATTGTAGATTAATTTAATTTTTAGTACTACTTATGGACTATTTTCCATCTTATTTTTCAAGAGGCTCCTCACTCTTTCACAACTACCAATTCTTGTGGAAAAATGGGTAGTTATATAAAAATTGAAAGGAAGTGTGGTTTTATATGAATAGATTGCGCAGGTGAATTAGTTTTTAGTACTGATTATGGACTATTTTTTATCTTATTTTTCAAGAGGCTCCTCACTCCCTTTCACAACTACGAATTCTTGCGGAAAAATGCGTAGTAATATAAAAGTTGAAAGGAAGTGTGGTTTTATATGAATAGATTGTAGATTAATTTAATTTTTAGTACTACTTATGGACTATTTTCCATCTTATTTTTCAAGAGGCTCCTCACCCTTTCACAACTACCAATTCTTGTGGAAAAATGGGTAGTTATATAAAAATTGAAAGGAAGTGTGGTTTTATATGAATAGATTGCGCAGGTGAATTAATTTTTAGTACTGCTTATGGACTATTTTTTATCTTATTTTTCAAGAGGCTCCTCACTCCCTTTCACAACTACGAATTCTTGTGGAAAAATGGGTAGTAATATAAAAGTTGAAAGGAAGTGTAGTTTTATACGAATAGATTGCAGATGAATTTAATTTTTAGTAGTGCTAAACCTTACTTTCTTTGTCCTACTCTCCTTGGATTATTCTTTGTCCTACTCTTCTTGGATTATTCTTTGTCCTACTCTTCTTGGATTATTCTTTGTCCTACTCTTCTTGGATTATTCTTTATCCTATTCTTAAAGGCTCTCACCCCTATACAACGCCTAATTCTTCTTCTAAAAACCCCTTTCAACAACAAGAGGGTGGATAATGACAAACCTTCCAAATTAAACAGATTACAAAAAAGTCTTTAACCTTCCTGGTGGTTGTCTAGACGAGACATCTCGTCAGTTAAAAGAAAACTGTCCAGATCTTGATCTCGTCATTATAAAAAACCGGCAAGTTATCTCGCCTTTAGAAAAATTGGTCAGATCTTGATGGATGAAATATCCCTTCGAAACCACTTGGAAAGAAAGTTACTCACGATAAGTTTAGGTTCTTATCGTACTATTTATTTTAAAAAAGTTTTACAAATTTTCGATTTTCCATTACACTTGAATAAGGGGGTACCTCTTTCGCTTGATCTCTGCGAACATTTGTTAAACGCGAGTAAAGGAACGAAAAACATATACACCTTCAGGTGGTTATCTCGCCATAAGCAAAACTGACCTGTATTCTTCTAATGAGATATCTCGTTATTAGAAGAAAACTGACTTGATCATGATGTAGTCATCATCAAAAATTGGCAAAATCTTGATGGCGAGATATATTGCCATCAGTGAAATTGTCCAGATCTTGATGGATGAGATATCTCGCCGAAGCCACTTGGAGGATCAATCGGCTGAAATCTTGAAATCGTCTTAGCAAGAGTTGGTAGGTAGGTATTTCGCTTAAGGAAGCATTGGAGCAACACAATGGGCTATTGGCGACGGTCCGGGATCACATCCCGAAGGGAAACGAAACCAAGGACAACATCACGTAATTTTGAACCTCGGTAAGATGACGAGGCAACACCTGAGCTGGCAACCCACTCTCCAAACTTCCATACCACGGTAACGTGAGGACATTTAAGGCCACGACAGATTTAACATGCACCCGACATCCGTGTACACGACAGTCTTTTGGTTGGATTGAAACCCACCCTCCGGTTGCTAGTCCGTTACTCTTCCAACCGGGCCACCCCGGCCTTCATTGCTAGTAAGAGTTGATAGGTAAGTATTTCAATTGATGTAGCACTGGAGCAACAAAACGGGCTATTGGCGACTATCTGGTATCAGACCCGAAGGGAAAGATCATAGAATAGCACCATGTAATTTTGAATCATGGTCATATGACGAGATCACACCTGAGCTGGCACCCAACTCTTCAAACTTCCACATCACGCCAACGTGAGGACATTTCAGGCCCTGACAGATTTGACGTGCACCAGTTCTCTTTGTACACGACGGTGTTTCGTTGGATTCGTTACTCTTCCACACAAGCAGACTACCGTATTAGGAAGAGTTAATCCGTTGCTCTTCCATACAACCAAGCTACCGTATTAGGAAGAGTTAATCCGTTGCTCTTCCATACAGCCAAGCTACCGTATTAGGAAGAATTATTCCCAACGTTGTTGTTAATTCGTTAAACCTGTCCACATTGAAAAACCTTTCACATAATATGCACCAAAACATTTCTCAGCTTTGATGCTGAAACATCCCAATGCTTTCCACAACATCAACACAGCCTGAAACATGACAGATCTTTCCCAACCCACAAACCCCGTTTGAATCACCCACAAAACCCTCGAACAAACCGCAACCATCCTCCGAGAAGTACTTTTACAAACCCCGCAATCAATGCGAACCTCCAAAACTCCGAATCCTTCAACATTTCCCATTTAAACGCCGTGTTCCAAGAGTTCCAGCATCACCTGGCCCTACACCCAGCCTGTGGGAAACGCGAACGGTTCCGTGCTGTTCAAAAAGCAAACTCGTGGATTTGCCGGGCCAAGGGTAATTTATTTTCAGATTATTTCCTCCGCTGCCACATGCATTTAAATAATTTCTTCCTTAAATGCAGGCGATGGCCTCGTAATAGCGTGATTATGAAGTTTCGTGTTGCTAAGCCTCCTGGGATGGGCTCCTATATATGGGGAAGGTAGTGTAATTTTCCGCAAGTCTTATTTTAGAGTTCGCTTGGGTGGAAAGGTTTCGGTCATGACGGCTGGAAACTTTTTGTTCGGGATGAAGATGTAAATTATTAAATGTGTTTAGAGTAAACCCTCGTTATATCGCGAATCGATACATCGGTTTTAAAATTCGTTTTTATTTGTCCCCCGATAGATTTTTACCCTCCTCGTGGTGTATCTGGACGAGATACCTTACCATTGGAAAATACTGACCAGATCTTGATTTCGTCATCATAAAAAATCGGCAATATATCGATAACGATATATCTCTTCAATAGAAAAAACTCACCAGATCTTGACCTCGTCATCATAAATAAATCGGTAATATTTTGATGACGACATGTTTTGCTATTAGCAAAATCTGTCAGATCTTTATAGACCAAATATCTCATCAAAACCACTTTAACGATTATGTCGGCGCGAACAGCAGAAATTCTCAATATCTTATACTACTTTTGAATCGGGAAATCAAATAGTTTAATATTGGTCGTTACCCATGTTTCTGCTGTAAATGGTCGAACACAACAGAAATTAGGTAATAAGGTAGGTTTCCAGATATTAACGAGAGGTCAGTTGTGGGTAAACAGGCATTGTCGGCTGTCTGATTAAAAGCATTGTCGATTGAAGCTGCATATTACATCCATAGTCAACATCATAAATAGAAAACTATTGTTATAATGCACATAAAGTAATTCCTTTCCACAGATCATTGGACAAGCTTTGGGTTTGTCACTTGGGTAGTGAATTTCTTAAAAAACAACCCGAAACACCACAATCAGTAAGTCAATGAATCATTATCATCCCAAGTGGCTTCGACGAGATATCTCGTCCACCAAAATCTAACTAATTTTGCTACTGACGAGATATCTCGTCCATCAAGATATGATCAATTTTGCTAATGACGAGATATCGAGTCCTTCAAGATCTAACCAAATTTACTAATGACGAGATATCTCGTCCATCAAGATCTGCCTTATTAGGCTAATGACTAGATATCCCGTCCATCAAGGACTGTCTAAGTATTCTAATGACGAGATACAGCGTCCTTCAAGATCTGACAAATTTTGCTAATGACGAGATATCTCGTCCATCAAGATCTGTCTAATTAGGCTAATAAGATATATCGTCCATCAAGATCTGATCAATTTTGCTAATGACGAGATACCTCGTCCATCAAGATCTGTCTAATTAGGCTAATGACGAGATATATCGTCCATCAAAATCGATCTAAATATGAAATGACGAGATATCGCGTCCTTCAAGATGTGACAAATTTTTCTAATGACGAGATATATCGTCCATCAAGATCGAATCAATTTTGCTAATGACGAGATATCGAGTCTTCAAGATCTAACCAATTTAGCTAATGACAACGTATCTTGTCCATCAAGAACTAACCAATTTTTGTAATGATGAGATATCTCGTCCATCAAGATCTGTCTAAGTATTATAATGGCGAGATATCGCGTCCATCAAAATTATGCTAATGACGAGATATCGCGTCCTTCAAGATCGAACCAATTTTGGTAATGACGAGATATCGTGTCCATGAAGAAGTAACCAATGTTGTTAATGAGGAGATATCTCGTCCATCAATATTTGTCAAATTATGCTAATGTCGAGATATCGTGTCCATCAAGATCTATTTAATGTTTCTAGTGACCAGATATCTCGTCCACCAATATATCGCGAATAAAGAGATATCTCGTCCACCAATATATCGCGAATAAAGAGATATCTCGTCCATCAAGATCTACCAATTTCGCTAATAACGGTTTATCTCGTCCAACAAGATATTGCCGATTGTTTGACGATAATAATATAAAGATCTGGTTAGTTTTTTCTAATGACGAGACATCTCATCCATCCAGATCCGGTCAGTTTTTGCTAATGTTGAGAAACTTTGTTGAGGCAATCACAGGGAGGATTAGACTACTACACTCAGCACTAACCCATTTTTTTCCAGATCAAGTTGCAGAAAATGAAGCAGAAACACACACTGCAGATATAAATGAGGCGAACAACATAAATGCCGGAGAGCAAGTTACAGCGAATTATGATTGCATCCCGTGCAATTGCGCACCAGAGATTTAAGAGGCTATTAGAGAGTTCGGAATAATAGTTTCAGGAAATAAAATATCTGAGAAGCATCAGCGCAGGGGGTCGTAAAACACAAATTTGATTCAAAGCATCGAGAGGAGATAGCTGTTTTATTGTCTTCGACTTTTTTATTTGAATTTTCGTTTGAAATTCCGGTTCGTAAAACGCTTCGTTTGACACCCGTGTTGTTTGTTTAATGTTCCAAGGCATTGATCTAATTTAGTTCGTATTTATTTCAAACTTTTATCTTTTGCTTGAGCAATCACCGGAAGAGTAATTGTCGTCATTAGAGATGCCGTCAGGTGGTTATGTGTTCGTAAAGCGACACGTGCAATTCCGAAAACGAGCCAAACTTCGACTAGTATTCACGCTTTTTTCTTTGCTTGATTGGTTGGGCTTCATGGCACTAGGTCCGAAAACGGACAAGCTGTTCCAAACGCAAGTTAAGCAAAATAGTGCATAGATAAAATAAAATTAAAATTATCAAAATCAGGAACGAAATTGTTAGGGTCATAAGCAATTGTTGAATTGAGCATTATGAAAGGAAAATACCTCAAGAAAATAAACAAATTGCCTTGAGAATAAATGCTGATTTAAAAAATTCAAATAAAATTAGTAATAATACGCATTCACGACATATTATTACTAATTTCATTTTTAATATTTTTTATTTAATTACTAATTTTTAACGTTACTGAACAATAAAATGACATCCCTAAGATTACTGGGCCGCGGTGGCCCGCTCGGAAAAGTAACGGACTTGCAACCGGAGGGTTGCGAGTACGAATGCAACCAAAAGACCGTCGTGTACAAAGGAGACTGGTGCACGTTATATCGAGAATCCTGGGGACCTCCGGACGTGGATGAAGTGCAGCAGGGCTGCTCCTGCAACGTAAATTTACCTCCTTACATCCGGCAGTTGAAGACGTCTTGTTCCCGACGAAATAACCCTACACTGGGTCGCTTTCGAGACGTAAATTCGTCCTCTTTCACAGGCATCGGAGAACACCTTGTCCTTTGACAAGGCAAAGCTATTGCCACTCCGCTTGACCGGAAGCATTGGTTATTGGACGTACTAAGTTTACGGATATTCTAATTGATTATTAATCAATTAAGGAAAGGCCGTCAACAGCAACCTGGTAGTTTGGTGTTCCGTGATCTGTGTTTTGTGCGGATAAATTCCGGAAATTGTGTGCGCGTACGCATCATTGGAAATTTTTTTTTTTCTTGAATACGAAAAAAAAAAATATTAAAATGATAGGCTAATACCCCAACTAAGTCGGCCCCGGTGAGTATCTCAATCCTGCATCATGGAAATTTTTATTTACTGTCTTCTTGAATACTGTATTTTGATATTGTATATTGTAGTTTGTGTTTTCCGTTGGAAACCAACTGCAGAGTGTTGGACTGCTCGAAAATTAGTTAATTTTATTGTATTTGTTTTATTATAATGTTATAAATTAGTGCATATTGATATTCTTTAACCGGGAAATATTGAGCATTTTGAATTAGTTCTTATCATTGCTTACAGTCTTCGGCTCAGGCACGATGTATCATCCTGTTGCTGACTTTTTTTTTGCATATTAATCCATATTGTGAATCCCCATGTCTGTTGTCTTTTTTTTTCTTTCCTCTTTTTCCTTAGTGCTGTCTTGTTTTATTGGTTTTTTTTCCCTTTCTTCTTACTATTCCCTTGTTGGAGATTCTTGGTTACTTATGCACGTCAGCAATGCTCAATGCTTCTTCGGAAGTGAGTCCCAAATGTAGATTTGATGTTCTTATTACCTACACTTAATAGTCTAGCTTGGACTGTTCCTTGTCTATGATTTTTATGAAATTTTGTTTTGTCTTTTTTTCTCTTTTGTTTACTGCATATTGGAATTGTTTTCTCCCTTGATGTGAGCCCACTTTTTTTTTTAGGCCCAACCCTTTTCTTTTCTCTTATAATTTTTTTTACTTTTATTTCTCAATTGTGGCTGCAGGCGAATTGGTCACCGGGGTTTCTGGGTCCATTCCTTTTTCTTTGAGTCGCGAGAGTGACCGATTGGCCAGTAGCCATACACATGAAACAGCCCTTTGCTGGGAGTAGCGAGCTGAGCCGGAGACCGCGTGTTGAGGGTGCAGTGCTAGCGGTATGCTGGGGCCTTTCTTCTTATTATTTTTAATTCTTTTTTATCCTGGGTGAGGGAAGTTGTAAATTTTCTCCTTTTTGTCTTCGGAAATGAAGAGAAGTGCTGGTCTTGTTGGGAGTGGACTCCTCCCATTTGTTGCTTGGTCTGGCATTGCGAATTGAAATTTGGGATCGGGAACTAGGTCAGTGGGATGTGCTTGTTGACCCGAAAAGACACTGTCATACGCAACCTACCCGGAGATAGCTTGGTGATGCTAGTCAATGCAAGGGCCTGCGTTGTGAGATGGGTTCTAAAAAATTTCTCATTGTTCTTAACAATTTTTTGAACGCTTAACATGATCATCTTGCCCCGAAAGGGTCACAGGAGAGTCCGAGGGGTGCAATGGCCCGGGAGGAATTCGGTCTCTCCTCCCGAGCCTCACCAGTTCCCCTCCTCTTTCCTAGCGCGCCTCACCCTCCCCTCCTCGTTCCTCGCGCTCCTCACTCAGCGGCGCGGACCGGGGAGAGGGGATGCAAAAGCACATCCCTACAAAGAAAACGTCTAAAACTCTCATGTATTGATATTCATACTCAAACTGTGTATTTTTCTATAGTGTAATTGTTTTACTGTGCTACCGTTTTTTTTTCTTTTGTGTTGTCCATTTGTATGATGCAATACAGAGGGATACAAACCGGGGTCGACTTTGCCTATATGATTTATTGAGTTAAACAAAGCTATCCTACTTTAAAACCGTGAACATTCTAACTGTAATTTCATTCTTACAAATGGGTTCTGAGGATGAGGATATAATCCTTGAAGACTTTAGTGTGCTAATAACCTTCGCCAAAGATATTGATAGGATCTTTGCCAAAGATAAACGTTCACAGAAGACTACTAGGCAGCAAGTCCTAGACAAACTTAAGGGTCTTGAGGACGTGTACATTAATCAAGTACGAAAAATAGCTTTCCTGGAGGGCAAGCTAGAGAGAACGAGTAAACAAAGAGAGGTGAGCGAAACAATACATAGGGAGGTTAGCGAGACCATACAAAGAGAGGTTGCTGAGATAAAAACCTCATAAACGCACAACCGACTGTGCCAGTCAGAACATACGCGGAGGCACTCAGTCAAGAGGCCTTGGACAAAAGACTGGGTAAAAAGGACAACCAGACAACCCTCATTATTAAATCTAAAAGCCAGACGTCAGGCCAAGCCCTAAAAGAGAAGATTAAGGAGACTGGGAGAAAACTCCCAAAATATCCAAATAAAGGGCCTATACGCTGGGAAAAATAATAATTTGATCATCAAAACATCCACAAAAAGGGACTGCGACACACTGAAAACTAGGCTGGAAGCAGACAACACCCTACAAGACATAACAACCAGGATACCCATCCCAAGAAGGAAACCGATCATCGTCCACGGTATCCCGAGGGACACGAATCCTGACCGTTTGATCCAGGCCTTGTGTGAAAAAATAGACGTCCCTATCCCGAAGGAAGTGAAAACAAGGATTTTCACAGACAAAAAGGAGACCACGCACGCAGTGTGCTACTTCGACGCAAGAACATCGAACCAGCTCCTGGCAGTCAAAAACATTGTATTCGCATTCGAACACTGCTCGATTCGAATTTACAACAGCATCGTTAGGTGTTTTAACTGCCGGGGCTTCGGCCACACGGCACACACCTGCAAGGAAGTAGCCTTATGCGGGAATTGTGCTGAGAAACACCCCACACGGCAGTGCATCAGCAACACCAAGACCTGTGTCAATTGCAAAATAAACAACCAGATATACGAAACTGAGTTACCTACCAACCACACAGCATATGATAAAGAGTGCCCTAGCCTCCAAAAACAAAACAACACAAGGAGCAAGCTGACAGACCAGCCCAGCAACAGAAAATCGAACCCATCCCAGCCCACTAGTCGAAACTCCACATAAATAGACTCTACTCTTCTGAGACAATATGAAATTCATCCAACAAAATTTACATCACTGCAGGGCATCGACAGTCCTCCTCTCTAAGATTTTAGAAGATGAAGACATAGACGTGGCCCTCCTACAAGAGCCTTATACATCCAACAAAATATTACCAGGCTTTCCTGTTCACTGGCAGAAAATTCTGTCAGAAACTGGCAAAGCAGCCATAGTCATTAGAAACCCAAACATCATACCAACTCTCATAGCAAACAATAATGACACGATAACCATTAGCGCCAAAATTTGGCTAAACAAGGAAGTCTTAATCTCAGCAACTTATGCCTCTCCTATCCAGTCAATAGAGAACAATCTGAATGATTTAACAAGCATCCTGCGTAAAAATAGTAGCAATATAATTATAGGAGGGGATTTTAACGCCCACAGCCGGACATGGGGTTATCAGGACGAGGACGAGAGGGGTAGACAACTCCTCGACTTCATCGCTGGTAGCGGACTCACTTTGTGCAACACCCCAGGCGCAGCGCCAACCTTCAGGAGGGGTGACGCCAAGGGCTGGCCGGACATTACACTTACTGTGGGCGATATAGGCAGCCACTTTTCGAACTGGTCGGTCAAAGATCTAGGGATGGAGAGCGATCACCTTTCGATCGTTTTCGATCTGGAGACCTCCATACCCATCCCCATTCGCAATAGGTTCAAAACAATATATGGCAACCACGCCAAATTTAAGAATTTAGTGAAGCAAAAAGCAGCTAATCTTGACTTCTCCGGTATAATAACCCAGAAGGACCTGGACAGAAAGACGAAGCACATTATCACAATCATAAAGGGAGCAATGGCCGAAACTTTTAAAAGGAAAAATAAACTGAGGCAATCTAAAATTCCATGGTGGACTCCTGCCCTAAATACACAAAGGAAATTGGTGAGAACACTAAGAAGACGATTCCAAGCTGAAACTGATGAAGACATAAGGGAAGATAGAAAAGTAAAATTTCGAAGAGAGAAAGCCATTATGAAGAAAATGACCAACCAGGCTAAAACTCAAGCTTGGAAAATTTTTTGCACTAACACTAACTCTACATACGGAGCACCTTTCAAGATAGCAACGAACAAATTGATTAAACCTTCCATAATTCACTCAACACTCCGCGACACACCTTTCACCACGGAAACCAATCTTAATAATCTGCTTAAGAATATCTTTAAACCGGATCTCCCAGAGGAAGACACACAGGAACAACGTATAACCAGAACCCAACATCACATCAACCCAAACAATTCAGCAACACCTCCATTCACTAAACACGAGTTTGAACACCTTATGACGACAGCACCAAAGAAAAAGGCACCTGGGCCAGACGGCATAGATGGTACTATTCTTAGACTGCTTGCTCCTTGAAACTATTCCCAATAAGCTACTAGACCTCATGAATGCGTGCCAAAAGCTGGGTCATTTTCCGACCGCCTTCAAAAGGGGAGAGGTAATACTCTTTCCGAAGGAAGGCAAAGACCCAACCAGTACCGACTCATATAGACCTATAAACTTACTGCCTATGCTGGGAAAATTTTTGGAGAGACTGGTGTTGTTAAGGCTGCAAAAATTCTCCCACGACAATAAAATCCTGGAGCCTACACAATTCGGTTTTTGCTCCGGATTGTCCGCCGAACACGCCCTCAATGGTCTTATTAATAACATCAGAAACAACAGAAGGAACGGCCTCCACACTTGCATCATTTCCCTGGACATCCGGGGAGCCTTTGACTCCCTGTGGTGGCCATCTCTAATGAGAAATCTGCATTGCAAGGGATTCCCCCCCAATCTCGTCAAACTTGTTCAGAGCTTCCTGAAGGACAGAATCGTAGAGTTACATCAAGGGCCGATAGTGGCAACCCACACCATCCAGAAGGTTTGCCCACAGGGGTCGTGCCTAGGTCCATTCCTATGGCTGGTTGTAGCCAATTCGCTACTGGAAATGGACTGGGGACCGCACTGCAGGGCCCAGGCCTTTGCTGACGACATCACCCTGACGGTGGTGGGGGCCTCGAGACGAGAGCTAGAAAATGCAGCCACTGAAGCTCTGGACAGGGTTATCAACTGGTGTACCAGTGAGAAACTATCACTTTCAACTCACAAAACCAAGGCCCTTGTCATAAGCAAGGGCAGGAGATTAGCAAGAAAACCCTTGATCCAGAACGGAAATTGGAAAATATCAGTGGTCAGAAACATGAAGCTGCTGGGGATTACACTCGATGAAAGTTTATCCTTCATTCCACATCTTGCAGAGCTCAGGACAAAGGCCATTCTCATGAGCAACAGAATGTCATACATGCTGGGAAGAGATTGGGGGGTTAAACCCAGGTACCTCAAGATCTGGTACCAGGCGGTGGCAGTGCGGCAGATATGTTACGGGGCTAGTATCTGGGCCGCAAATTTAACAAGTAGAATTATTCGGAAAACGGAAACGATCCAGAGGTACTTCGCTCTACGCATCTGCAGAGCCTACAGGACTGCACCAACCAGTGCTCTGTTGTGGCATGGAACCATTACATCTGGTGGCCCACAGAGAGGGAGCACTCACGGGGCTTCTTCGATTTCGTGAGAACGTTAACTTTTGGGGGGCAACATTCAAGGAAGCGGACTACGAGAGTGAGGTACAAATCTGGGAGGAAAATACCTGGGAAAAGGACTACTCCCAGATAGGAGCGGAAACTGCCACCCATACCGAACTGGAGGTATTCACCGACGGATCGAAAACGGAGGATGGAGTGGGAGCGGAATTTGTGGCCTATGTAAACAGCTTAGAAGTTCACACCTGGGCTGCTACACTCCATCCCTCTAATTCGGTATTCCAGGCTGAAAAAATTGCCTTACTCTTCGCCATAGACTGGGCCGCCCTTCAGCACAACATCTGCCAAATTTCCACAGATAGCCTCTCAACCATTAAGACAATCCAACGGTTTCAGAATAAAGACAGAATAGTGGACAAAATCAGGAATAAAATTAAATACAATACAGATCTAATAAAAATTAAATGGGTTAAGGCCCACACGGGCATCCAAGGTAATGAGAGGGCGGACCAGTTAGCAAAAGCAGCAGCCACAGGCAAGTCATCATTTCAGCTCTCATTGAAGTTGCCAAAGAGCCATGCTAAAAGGAAGATGAGAGAACTGTCACTAAGAACCTGGCAGGAAAACTGGGAATAAGTTGAGACTGGGAGAAGGACATTTCAGTTCTTCCCGAAGGTCAACTCAAACAAACAACCATGTGGACCGTTCATGACTCCCTTCTTTACAGGTCATGGTCCCTTCCCCAGTAACCTGCATAGGTTCCACATAACCGAAAGCGACCAGTGCCTATGCGGGGAGATCGGCACCCCCGACCATTATGTCTTTGGGTGCCCGTTAAAGTGTAGTAATCACGTACGGGCACCCACCCAAACAAATTATGGAGCCTGGGCCGCGAATACGGCAAAAAACAACACAGTGCTACACAAAATTAAGAAAATAATGCAATTTCTCACGGAAAACATTGACATCATTAAAAGGTAGTAAAGCACATAAACTAATGAGCTAGTGCATGTAACCCAATAGGGGCGAACAATCCATGAGTGATAGAAGTGAATGTGAAAAATACCGCATATAGGATTGTGCTAAGGAAAAATTGTAAAGTATTGTGTTGTGCCTTTGTATACCTGTACTTGCTACTGGTCTATCTTGTAAATATTTTTGTACAAATTAATCTAATATTGAAATCTATGCAATTATGCTTTAAGGAATGAAGACGAGACGTCTGTCCACGGTAGTGACTTCGGTCACAGCCGTGACTGTCGCCTCCCAATAGGTGAATTCAGACTATTTTCCCGTAGGTGACCTAGACACCACTTAAACCTGACTCCTGTTGGGAGGTAAGTGGTCACCTGCGGTGCCCATGCCCATGCACGTTATATATGTCGTGGCCTCAAATGTCCTCACATTGAGGTGGTGCGGAAGTTTGGAGAGTGGGGTGACAGCTCAGGTGTTTCCTCGTCATCTGACCTTGGTTCAAAATTACGTGTGGAGGGGTCCTCGGTACTTCCACTTCGAGAATGATCCGGGACCATCATCAATAGCCCATTGTGTTGCTCTAGTGAGCCATTAATTAATTACCATTACCATTACCTTTGAAGCATTAGGTATGAGGTACCCGAGGATGTAACGGAACTTTTTTGAACCTCGGTACTTCATGTGGATTGAAAATGTGTCGAAAAAATTGAGTTGTGCCATAAGGCACAATGAAGCATCCGTCATTGCAAACGAAAACCCCAATTTTTTAATCCATCTGCAATTCATTTAAAAACTTAGGCTCATAAAACCAAGTACCGATTTGCACTCACACTTGACAGATAAAATCGACGCAAGCAGACAAACGCCTGAAATCGTCCATTGCACGACCACGTATACTTAAGTATCCCACTGCAGATGTCGCGGCGGGTGGCGGTAATCCTGTTGGAGGAGGATTAAAGGACTAGCAAACGGGGGGGGGGGTTACGAGTTCGAATACAACCAAAGGCCGTCATGTACAAAGGGGGCTGGTGCACTTTAAATCTAACGTGGCCTCAAATATCCTCACGTTGGGGTGGTGTGGAAGTTTGAAGAGTGATGTACCATCTCAGGTGCGACCTCGTCATCCGACCGTGGTTCAAAATTACGTGGTATTGTCCTCAGTTTTCTCCCTCGTCATCTGACCGTGATTCAAAATTATGTGGTGTTGTCCTTGGTATTTCCCATCGGGGGTTGATCCCAGACCGTTGTCAATAGCCCTTTGTGTTGGTCCAGTGCGACGTTAATTAAATACCTACCTACCTTGTTTTTTCCATTCGGGTTTTGATCTCGGACCGTCGCCAATACTCCTTTGTGTTGCTCTAGTGCGACGTTAATTAAATACCTACCTGTAGAAGATTCTCGCAATGGCCAACTAGTGGCTGGATCTATAGAATACAGCTATTGATCTATGCTAGCTGGGTTGTGCCATGGGACTTTACCACCACTACAAGAATTAACTTTCAATGAGTAGTATATATGTTACTGTGAAAGACCGATATCTGGTAAATGTCGATATTCCCCGGTGAAAGTCAGCATTTACATAGTCGCTTGGTGTATGTACGAAATACTTGCTATATATAATTATTTCTTACTTATACCTGTAAATGTCGCCATTCAGCATGCACTGATGGTGAATGTTGAATAAAAATATTTTTGTTACGTTAAGACAAAAATGAAACTTTTAAAATCGTACTTTATTATTAAAACATATGGTATATGTCAAAATAGGAGAAAGCTTAAGTACCGGCACATGCAAATAAACTGTTGAACCTAAAACGAACAGTCCATTCTAAATTAGAAAAGAAAATAATACCAATAATAAACTTACACATAAATTATATGATTAACGTTATACAATCTTATTTATTGCAACAACTTAAACTGAAGGCGGAGAAGCCTCTCTGGCTGTGGCCTCTCGTTTCCACCCCCACCAGAGCTTATCTGTGTTTGTCGACATACACCGGCGAAGATCCGAATGTATAAGAATATAACCAAATATTCGGTCTTTCGCCGACGTATTTGGTATGTGTCGACATTCACCGGAGAATATTGACATTCACTAATTTCGGTCTTTCACGGTAACATATACAACAGTAAAACCTACTCCTACTATGAATACTTTATGCTGGAGGTAGTTTTTATTGCTATGCATTTTAATATACTGTGCGTTAATTTGTGTTGTGGTTTCTGTGTTCCCCATAAACATTTCCAGTTCTCAGAAACAATAACTTACGCTAAACTTAACAAATAATTACAAGCCTTCATTACAACATTTAAACCTGAATTTCAAAAAACTCCAGCCTCAGTGTCCACATGTTGCGTGGTATGGAAATTTGGAAAGAGGGGTGCCAATTTAAGTGTTTCCTCTTTATCTGATCAAGTTCAAAATTACGTGGTGTTGTCCTCGGATCTTTCCCTCAGGAATTGATCCCGGAACTTCACCAATAACCCGTTGTGTTGCTCCAGTGCGACGTTAATTAAAATACCTAGCTACCTACCTCAAAAAATCAGTTACAATCATTCATTACTCTCATTAACTTTCAAATCAAACTGTAACGAGACAATGAACATAATAGCGGTCTGCATAAACAATCAGTTACTAGGGGCAACATAATCCAGTAAAACACATACAATCATACAAAGCACGACCACGTATACGAAAGTACCTTAGGATCTTACGGTATCATGGAACTAGTAATGTGTCAAGCAGTGTTAGCAGCTTTAATCATACGCAGGCTCTTCGAAATTTGAGTGTGTACTGTGTAGGACTTAGCCCACTACAGAAATTAACTAACATTACATATGAATCATATCGGCTTACAAATAAATAAGTAAATAAATATGAGAACGAAGAGGAAGAATTCTACTCCATATACTTTACACATTAAGCGTGTTTCTCTTGAAGTAATCTGATCATTGAAGACAAAAATAACTTAATGGACTTTAATAGTCTTACGATAAAAACTTCTGGTCTAGACGAAGTAAAAAACTCTAGTCTAGAAAGTTTCGACAAATAGTGTTTGACTTCTAAGCTGATCGTACATGTTAGTGCAATCCACTTTCAACCAAAAGTGCTCTTTGTTGGAAATAAGATACAAAATCTATTGAGATTTAGAGGTCGCTGTAGCCGGTTGGAAGAATAACGGTTTAGCAACGGCAGTGTTTCGAGTTTGAATCCAATCCAAGACCATCGTGTAGAAAGAGGGCTGGTGAATGTTAATTCTGTCGTGGCCTAAAATGTCCTCACGTAGGCGTGGTGTGGAAATTTGTAGAATGAGGTGAAAGCTCAGATGTAGTGTCATCATCTGACCGTGGTTCAAAATTACGTGGTGTTGTCCTCGATTCGTTCCTACTGGGATTGATCCCGGGCAGTTGCCAATAGCTCTTTCTATTGCTCCAGTGCGACGTTAATTAAATACCTACCTACCCCTCAATAAAGACGAGACCTATTTCGCTTAGATTGGTTGGATTTTATGGCGCAATGGCCATATTTAGCTATGGTGCACAAGCACAACACAATAGACATGCACACAATGGATATTTTACTGACACAGAATAGTGAAATATACCCACGAAGGAATCGAACGGGCGTCTCTTACAACTTACAGGTTGCTAGTGGCGTGGGCATACCTTTGAGCTACGACAGCCTCCAATATTGCTTAGGACGAGATATCTCGTCGACAGGATATTGCAAAATTTTTGATGATCTCAAGATCAAGACCAAGATAACGAAGCAACACTTGAGCTGCCACCTCACTCTCTAAACTTCCATGCCAACATAAGGAAATTTCAGATCACAACAGATCAGATTTAATGTGCACCAGCCTCCGCGAAAACAGTTGGTGGGATGATTTCTGGTTGGATCCAGTTTCGAACTTTCAACCCTCCAGTTGCTTTTCCAACCAGGCTACCCCGGCCCTTTTTCCTTAGGACAAGATATCTCATCCATCAAGATCTGACTAATTTTGCCAATTACGAGATACCTCGTAAAGACAACCACCGGGAGAGTAAACCCTCCGAGTGGTTTTGACGAGATATTGCGTTCATCAACATCTGACCAAATTTTCTAATGACAAGATATCTCGTCATCAAGATATTGTCTATATTTTATGATGGAGATCAAAATCTGGCTAGTTTTCTTCTAATGACAAGATATCTGGTTCATCAAGAACTGACCAGTTTTGATAATGACGAGATATATCGTAAATACAGGAACCATGAGACCTTTAACCCTCTAATTGGTTTCAATGAGATACGGCGTCCATATTGATCTGGCAAATTATCTACTGACGATATATCTAGTCATCGAGATACTGTCTATTTTTTGATGATGACGAGATCAAAATCAGTCTAGTTTTCTTAATGACGAGATATCAGGTTCATCAAGAACTGGTCAGTGTTCCTAATGACAAGATATCTCCGAAAGACAACCACATAGAGAGTAAAACCTCCAAGTAGTTTCGACGAGATATTGCATCCATCAACATCTGACCAAATTATCTCGTCATGAAGATACCGCCAATTATTCGACGATGAAATCAATATCTGGCCAGTTTCCTTCTAATAATGAGATACCTCGCCCATCAAGATCTTATCAATTTTCTAGTGACGAAATACCTCATCCATTAAGATCTTGTCAATTTTCTTGTGACGAGATAGCTCATCCATCAACATCTTGCCAATTTCCTAATGACAAGATACCTCGTCCATCAACATCTTGTTAATTTTCTAATGATGAAATACATCGTCCATCAAGATCTTGTCAATTTCATAATGACGAGATACCTCATTCATCAAGATCTTGTCAATTTTCTAGTGACGGGATAGCTCGTCCATCAAGATCTTGTCAATTTTCTAATGACGAGATACCTCGTTCATCAAGATCTTGTCAATTTTCTAATGACGAGATACCTCGTTCATCAAGATCTTGTCAATTTTCTAGTGACGGGATAGCTCGTCCATCAAGATCTTGTCAATTTTCTTGTGACGAGATACCTCATCCATCAGGATCTTGTCAATTTTCTTGTGACGAGATAGCTCATCCATCAACATCTTGTCAATTTCCTAATGACAAGATACCTCGTTCATCAACATCTTGTTAATTTTCTAATGATGAAATACATCGTCCATCAAGATCTTGTCAATTTCATAATTACGAGATACCTCATTCATCAAGATCTTGTCAATTTTCTAGTGACGGGATAGTTCGTCCATCAAGATCTTGTCAATTTTCTAATGACGAGATACCTCGTTCATCAAGATCTTGTCAATTTTCTAGTGACGGGATAGCTCGTCCATCAAGATCTTGTCAATTTTCTTGTGACGAGATACCTCATCCATCAGGATCTTATCAATTTCCTAATGACAAGATACCTCGTCCATCAACATCTTGTTAATTTTCTAATGATGAAATACATCGTCTATCAAGATCTTGTCAATTTCACAATGACGAGATTCATTCATCAAGATCTTGTCAATTTCACAATGACGAGATTCATTCATCAAGATCTTGTCAATTTTCTAGTGACGGGATAGCTCATCTATCAAGATGAGCTATCCCGTCTCTAATGACGAGATACCTCGTCCATCAATACATTGTCAATTTTCTAATGAGAATATATCTCGTAGAGAGAGTGAAGCCCTATTTCCAAATCATGCCATAAGGAGATTCAGATGACTCCCAAAACGAAAAAACAGCCCAACTACACAAGTTCCCCTCCGCAAAGGCCCCCATTAAAATGACCGAAATACCGCCGAGTCGTGGAATGACCATTCCGCCCGGTTAGCGAAACTCTAACGAGGCACAGTATAAGGTAATGGTTTCCTAGATAGGCCATTGTCAAAGAAAACACTAATGGCCACTAACTGGAAAGCTGAAACGGCATTAAATAACTAAGAAACGACGAGCAGGAGGGGAAAAAGAATTCCGATTACTTTTGTCTGCTGGCCTTGCTGAGGTAGATCTTGTCTGGATAGTTAAAGATGTGATGGGTATTTATTTTGTGTGCCGGAATTATTCAATGGTGGTGACTGCTGGGTAGTTTGAATAAAAGGCGGTATTTATGGGAGTTTATTTTATTTGTGATGAGTTGCTTGGGTGAGTATTGTGTCGCAAGGGCCATATTTGGCCAAGCTGAGTCAAACAACATCGAGTAAATGGTAGGTTTGGGGTTCTGTGGTGCAAGAACAGTATTTGGTCAAGATGAACCAAAACGCGAGAGACGAAGTCAATCAAAAAATGTCGTGGGAAGGAAAAAAGAGGTTAGGTAGTTGAATTGAAGAAACACAACGGGCTATTGGCGACGGGGAATTTCGAATCCAAGATCAATTTCGAAGAGAATGATCTGGGGACAATCCCTTGTCGTTTTGTACCACGATCAGATGACGAGGACAACACATTACCAGGAAATCCAATCTCCATATTTCCACACCACGCCAATGGGAGTAAATTTGAGGCCACGGCGGATTTAACGTGAGTCATCCCCATGAACATCCTCCAGTTGTTAATTCTTTACTCAACCAACAGGGTCACCACTGCCCTAACACTTAGATTCCAGTATAAATAGATTTGATATATATTTGTAGTGGAGACTGACTTGACATTGAAGGTGTCCACCATCAAACCAAGTATTTCTGAGCTATGTGCTGAAGAGCAGCTTTACTGTTAACATTAAGATCAAAGTGCATATTCTGATTAAAGTACATTTTCCTTCATGTTTCAGAACTTTAAATTGCAATCACTAATCCTTAACGTGAAGTCTTAACATTTTGTAATGTATATAAAAATTGCCGTTAGGAGTGAAAAATGGATTTATTGCTGTTGCAGGAGTTGGGTTGCAGAAATAAACTCTGTAGTGTATGAAAAACCATATAAGTTTTCTTTTTTGTGACTTTTCATAGTGCGTAATTTAAAACTGCGAGGGAAAGTCTAAAATTATCCGCACTTTATTTTTTCAATCAATATATACAAATCTAGGGGTTGAACAAGTTCGTCATTTTTCTACGTAGTCTCCTTCCTTTTCGATGCACTTGTTCCAGCGGACCACAAGCTTCAGTATTCACTCCGAAAAGAAGGTTTTGGGTGAGTCGCCCAACCATTTATGCACCGCTTCACCCACTTCTTTGTCCGTCTAATCTGCAGAAAACACACTACATTGTGGATGGTAATTCGCCGATTTGCCAATACCATTCTTCGAGCTTGCTGAATCTTCTCGTCGGTGGTGGAGGTTGAGGGCGTCCTGCTCCTTCTTCGTGCATCACGCTTGTTTTAAGCTTCTCGATCCACTCATACACACTTCCGCGTGGTAGATCACTATCCCCGTACTGTGTTGCAAGCCTCCGATGAATTTCAGCCCTTGACACACCTTCCGACCCTAGAAATTGGATCACTGCTCTTTATTACTCCTTGGTGCACACTGCTAGCGGAGTGGCCATGCTTACACTGAAGCAGAAGCAAGAAAAATGACGCTATCAAGGTCAAACTTCGGTTAACATGACATCAGTAGTATCTATACACGCATGCATGTGCAGAAGACAGTGTGTCAAACCTAAAGATGTATTATTGCCCGGAAAAGTTTGACTTACCCTTGTACATTTAATACTGAAAAAAGTAGTATTTTTTAAATCCGTCGTCGTAGTTGAAAGAGGTCACTTCAATGGAAGAACATACCATATAGTATAAATAATAAATACGTTTGCTACAGTATATCAGATTTGCATGTTCCCAAATTGGATTGGCAAATACCCGTTATTTAACATTTGATCTTTTCTTCAAATTTATATCCTAAAAGTACGGGAGCTATTTGAAAACAGCTTACATTGCTCCAAAAAGGGACTCATTTAGAAGGTATTTGACAAGCATTGTTCAATGTTTTGTGTTAGTATTAGATAGTGGTACCACCATGTACCCTCTGAAAATGATTATTGGAGTATTTCTAAAGACAACTTTGCCTATTGTCTCTAACATCATGTCACGGAAAAAGTTTAGACGAATAAAGATTAATTTCTTTTCATGACTGAATTTTTTTCCAAGTCAGGTTCCAATAGAGAACTCGTTTGGTAGGTATTTAACTAACGTCGCACTGGTGCAACACAGCGGGCTATTGGTAACGGTCCGCGATCAGTCCCTAAGGGAAAGATCGGAGGACAACACCACGTAATTTTGAACCACGGTCAGATGACGAGGTCACACCTGAGCTGTCACCCGACTCTCCAAACTTCCACACCACGCAAGCGTGAGGATATTTGGCATATTAAACGTGCACAAGTCCCCACGTACACGTCTGTCTTTGGTTGGTCTGACCAATTTTGCTATAATGACGATATATCTTGTCATCAAGATGTTACCAATTCTTTGATGATAATCAGATCAATATCTGGTTAGTTTTATTGTAATGACGAGATATCTTATCCATCACATCTGATTAATCCTGTTTATAACGAGATATCTCGTCAACATAATATATCTACTATATAAACCTTGGCTCTAGTATAGGTAGGCATTTTAATTAACGTCGCACTGGGGCAAAGCAACGACTATTTGCGACTTTCCAAACTTCCACACGACCCCAACGTGAGATAATCTGAGGCCACGACAGATTTAACGTGCACCAGCCCTCGTTATACACGACAGTCTCTCGTAGGATTCGAACTTTCAACCCGCCTGTTCATCATCATAAATTGTGTCCGATGCAGCAAGTCTAGCTTCATACAAGCTCACCCGTTCAGCCTCACTTCTCTCTTGTTCCATCATATGTCTCCAGGTCAAAAGGGGACGTCTGCGCTTTCTCTTTCCATCAGAGGTCCAGGTCAATGCCATATTAGGAATACTGTCCGTGTTCATTCTTAAAATGTGTTCTGTAAACTCCCAACTTCTAAATTTGATTTGATTTCATATTTCATTAAATTTTGCTTTATTAATAATTCTTCATTTGAAATGTAGTATGGTCAAAAATCTTCAAGATGATTCTTAATATTTATTTTGTAAAACATTTAGTTTTTTCATTGTGTTTTGGTAATTTTCCATGTTTCAAAACCGTATAAGAGAACTGAAAGTACTAGTGATTTGCACAGATTTAATTTGGTTTTTACTTGTATATTAGTTTCTCTCCACAATTTATTAAGATTCTTAAAACAGTTTCTAGCGTTTGAAATTCTAAGATCAATATCTTCATCAGTACCACCATTTTTATTTATTGTTGCTCCTAGATATGAAAAGGTGCTTACATCACTGTAATTTTATTATTGTTATTTTTCACCTTGATGGGAGTGCTAGATTTTTCGTTAATTCTAAGGACTTTTGTTTTATTCTGACAACCCTACTGTTACTAATCCGTTATTCATCCAACCGGGCTCCCACGGCCCTGGAAACCTGACAAAAAACTGGATAAAATTCAACTAATTTATGAATTGAATTCCTTGTTACACAAGTAATGTCTTACGGCAAAGCATATTTAATTAATTTTCATGTTCATTTACTTGAAGTTGTTTGGTGCAGCTTGACCAGATGTGACCCATGCGCCATAAAACCCAACCAACCAGAACTCTATACATCCCCTGTTTAAATTATGACCCCCAGTTCCAGTATCTATTCTTTAATCCAGCTTTTGAGGAGCTGCGATAGCCCCTCAAACAGTGGGATGCCAGCTTAGGTATTGACCTCGTCATCTGAACGTGGTTCTAAATTACGTGGTGCTGTCCTCGGTTCTTTCCCTTCGGGTTTGATCCCTGACCGTCGCCGATGGCCCGTTGTTTCTCCAATGCCACTTTAATTGAAATAATCTCTTGTTAAATCGAATTATTAAAACCTTGTCTAATCTTAAAATAAACTTTAATTAAAATCTCTCGCTCTTGAAAACTCTCTCTACACGTGACGTTCATTCAATTTAGGCTCTGACTGATCACCCCTAGCGAGGTGATAATGAACAAACAACCTTCAAGTGAGCGGAGAATATGAAAGCCTTCTCCCACACTTAGAAAAACTCGCTCTGGGATAACAGAAAGTAAAAGGAGAAAAAACCCAGGCGGGCACCAGAAAGAAAAGAGAAAAAAAAATTATGGATCTCCAATGGAAGTCACTGGATCGAATATACGAGAAGACGCAAGAAAATACTTTCGACTCTTCCAGTGATAGGAAAAAAAGTCCCACAAAAAATTTCACGGGAGGAAAAACCCGATATTGGAACCAGGTCCGCAATAAAGTTAAATCTGTGTATGGCTGTAAAAAACTTTTTTTTCTACTTCGCGACCGAAAGACATGATAAATGACTTATCACCGTGAGTTTTTCTGCTGGCTGGAACCTGTTGGTTGATTATGCGTTGCTTTATGGTTATTATTATAATGCGATTTTCTGCCGCTACCAATAGCGAAATTATGCAAAAGTCGGGGAGTTATTAATAACGCTATCGGAGGTTGACAGGGACGGATAATTCAATGTGATCGCTCAATTTTGTGTATTGATGGGCGTGGATGAGAAATAATGGGTGAATTAAAGAGGGATAAGTCAAATAATATGCAGATAGGTGGTACAAATGGATTCAGTCTCTTTATTCTGAGAGAATGTTGGAATAAAAGCGTTTCCTAAATGATGATTTGTTGGAAATAGGGAGCCATCAATTTTTCCGGTTTCGGTGCTTAGTCATTTGAATTCTGGAAGTGCAGGAATAGGTTTTCGATTATTCCAGAGTTCATTGTCTTCTCTATTTTTTTCAATACACTGAATTGCTGTTGGATTGTTTTGAAAGTTACTTGTAGTCGTCTGGAATATAAAGTATTTTTTAGAGTAGAATTGATATTGAATTGATTATGTTGTTTATAATCGACAGACCTTACAATTATACTTTTAACTCTTGCATTGGTGGTTACCGTAAGTATTTCTAAATGTATCCGCTGTTTAATTTTTCTTTTGAAGAACTGTTAATGTTGATTGAATCATGGCCCCAAAATGTTATATACCTAATTAAAACAAACTTTAGTAAATTATTTTAGGCTTATATATTCCATAAAGGCTCTTAAATCAATTTGGAAGTTTCATTGACATATGTATGACATGGGACATAGGTTACCAGATCCTAATTCACTTCAATTATTCATGAAATTAGAAATTAGAAATTTTTACAAGGACATTTTTTATTGCACAGAATGCCTTGAGAAGAGACATTGATACATGGACTTACATGGTGTGTATCAAAGCTCCATTATACAAATTATTAGTATTTTTAAGCATCTAACAATGTAGAGCTGCTGAAAAAATTAACCACTATTTATTCATACATCATTTAAAGGTATCAAAAGCTATATACTCATCCTTAAAACTTTCAAAAGGCTCCAACTTTATAACAAACTAGCAGAATTACACGGCGTTTTTCGGGATGAATTAATTAAATGTTGATTGAAAAGTGATCAGGCTAATAATTTCTCTTTCATAAAAGAATGCAAGCATCATTTATGTGTACAGAAAATAAATAATTTTTTAACTTCGTTTTAACTTTATCATAACTTCTACACTTTACTTCGGACGCAAATTTGTATACATTATATATATCCATCCATGTAATCCATTTCATATTCATCGCACTTCTCCTGTAAGACAAACTACAAAAGTTTTTTCTGAGGTGACTGTAGAAGTCGATTTTGAGTTTTGGAGTGATTGCAAATATCCCCGTACGTTCATTTTCAGTAAAAATGGTGAATTTTCGGCGTATAGTCTTGCACTGAGTTTTTATATGAATATGTTTTACTTGTGGCATTCTTGCACCTGGTATGCGATGTTTTCTAGTTTCATAAATATGAGACGATGGTAAATTAAATTGTTACGGCATTCGTGATTAATTTACTTCGATGAAAACACATTTTTTTAATTACATTCATTGGCACATGGAATAATGGAGCTTGTGTTAAAAATTAATGTCATCAATGTAGATGAAGCAAACTCAATCGATTACAATTTTTCAAAAGACAGAAGGTTTGAAATTTTACAGCATTTTTAAAAAAGAAAATCACTGCTTTCAGCGAATGTTTCACATGTATCTAAGTTTCGTAAGAACAGCTTCAATTTATAGAGTAAGCAACCTCGACTTTCTGTCACTTAAGACAAAATATTTCAATTTTCAAAATTCCTAACTGTTATTATTTCAAGATCAGAAAAGTCTTATTTAAAATCCTCTTTACTCCAACAGACATTCAGTTTTAAATTGAATCTTTTTTAAATTCAGAGATTCGGTTTCTGAATGGGAACAGTGTACTTATTTAGAATGATAGATGTAGTTACTTGACTATGTACAGCTTTCAATAACAAACAAATGAAACATGATAAACAAATGTACATTTAATTGATTTAAATCGTTTCGTAATGAAAATCTACGTATGTCAAAATTTTGAAATATATTTGAACTACAACGTACGACTACCCGTTTTAATTTAACGTAGAAATCTATCTTATTCTAAGTTTTTTAACTTTACCGGTCATTTTAAAATAAGAAATTACTTACTTACAAATGTTTTGTTTTGTATATTATATTTACTTTTAAGAAATAAATAAAATATACAAAACAAGTCGTGTACAATAATTATTTATTTACAAAAATAACAAATATTTAAAATATTTCGAAATGCTCAAATATGACAGCAACATTTCGCTGTAAACTCAAATACACAAACACAGAATTCTAAATCAAATTTAAAAAATAAACATTAATTTTGGCGTTGCCAGTTGAAAAAATTGTTTTTCGAGCAATATTGGTAAAACCATTTTAGAAAATTTGATTTTCGATCAAAAGGTGAAACGAACTGAGTTGCGTACCGCAATCGTTTTACGCTCAATGTTTTTCCTATGACGATTTCGAATTGATTTAGCCCCCTCTGCGCACCTAAGTTAAAGAGGACGGTGGTTAATGTGTAGCCTACGTTACCCGCAGGTTTCTGAAGGATAAGTGTACCAAATTTGTGAATCGGTCAAACGGTGTAGATAGTTTAGAGAACATACATACATACACACACATCCATTTTTATATATAGACTAGCTGAATTTACCCGGTTACTCGGGTTTAATTGGTTAAACATCGATTGAAAGTGATCCAAAAAATCACTTTTCTGTCATAGGAAATGTAAGTATAAAGAAAAAATAAGCGAGCACAAAATAATTTTTAAAACAGATTTTTAAAGCTTCTACAATTTATTTTAGATCCATTTCACATACTATAGATAAGACAAACCTACGAATACTGATACTGAGATGACTATATGCTGAAGTCGATTTTGAGTTTTGGAGTTATTGTGAATTCCCTTTAAGTTCCTTTTTTTTAAAAAAAATGACGTATATTGTATTATTCCAGTCAGTTTTTCTGTTATCAATATATTTTTATTTGTAGCACCTTGCACCAGGAATGCGAATTTCGGAATCCCACCATCATTATGAAAGGCTGACAAATCATATTGACACGATACCATGATCAACGTTTCAAGCAATTACACTTTATGCTTGAAAATTCAATCTCGCATTTTGCAGACGGGATAAGTAAACGATATGATACTGAGGGATTTTCAGCGCAGCCGACCATCTGCGGTTGCGTCATACTCTAAGATTCTAAAAAAACTTCCAAGGTCATCTTGAGAGGCGACAACTGTTGATGTTAACTCTAACGTCATCTGCACAGCCAGACCGGGAGAGAACACCCCCTAGCTATACTTAAAGTTATTCTTATGGCGATTTCGAATTGCTTTTATCCCACTACGACAAATAGAACGGAGGTTAATATGTATCCTACGTTACCCGCAGGGTTCTAATGTATAAGGTGCCAAATTTGGTGTGGATTGGTCAAACGGTGTAGATTTATATATAGAACAGACAGACAGTCAACTCTGCTTTATTTGTAAAGATGACAAGCATCATTAAGTCTCATACCAATATTCAGTAATGTCGTCACGTTTTAAATCTACATGTAGTGTCTCGGAAGCCCGGTTGAGAGAGCAGTGGATAAGGAACCGAAGGGATGCGATTTCCAAACTCGATCTAAACATAGACTGTCGTGTACGTGGGAGCTGGTGCACGTTAAATTTGTCGTGGCCTCAAATGTCCTCACGCTGTCGTGGCGTGGAAGTTTGGATTGGGGTGCCAGCTCAGATACTGACCTCGTCCGGTTTGGAGTCAAGTGACAGCTCAGATATCTGAACGTGGTTCAAAATAACGAGGTGGCAATCTCGGATCTTTCCCTGCGGGATTGATTCCAAACTTACACCATAGCCATATGTGTTCTGGTACGAAGTTAAGTCTACTACCTACCAATCTACATGGGTTGGTTGGGTTTCTATGGCACAAGTGCCACACACGGCCAAGCGGCGCCAGACACAAGACGAAAAACTCTACACAAAATAAAGACTAATCTACATGAGTAGGTAGGTATTTTAATTAACGTCGCACTGGAGAAACGCAACTGGCTTCTGGCAACGCTCCGGGATCGATCCCAGAGATAAGGAACACGAGAGAGAACAGGAATCCCACGATGCGAGGACAACGCCACGTAATTTTGAATGAGGAGGTCAAACCTGAGCTGAGACCCCACTCTCCAAACTTCCACGGAAACGTAAGGACATTTGAGGCCACGACAGATTTTGCCACCAGACCCTTGTATACGATTGGCTTTAGTGAATTGGAATTCGCAACCCTCTGGTTGCTACTCTGTTACTCTTTCTACTGGACTACAACGTTCTCAAATTTACATGGGATACCGAGTTTTATGTAAAAAGTAACTTTAGCGCAAATGCTATGTGCAAGTCCGCTAATTTTCCGTATTACACTTGTAACTTTACGAACTCATAACAACGACCTGATGGCGTCTCTAATGATCGCAATTACTCTTCAGGTGGTTGCTCAAGCAAAAGACACAAACTTGAAATAAATACGAAATAAATTAGATCATTGCCTTGGGACATTAAACAAACAACACGAGCGTGAAACGCAGCGTTTTACGAACCGGCATTTCAAACGGGAAATCATACAAAAAACTTGAAGAGAATAAAACAGCTATCTCCTCTCGATGCTTCGAATCGAATTTGTGTTTTACGCCCCCCTGCGCTGATACCTCTCAGATATTTTATTTCCTGAAACCATTATTTCGAACTCTAATAGCCTCTTAAATTTCTGGTGTGCAATGGATGGGATGCAATCATAATTCGCTGTAAATTGCTCTCCCGGATTTATGTTGTTTGCCTCATTTATATCTATAGTGTGTTTCTGCTTCATTTTCTGCAACTTGATCGGGAAAAAATGGGTTAGTGCCGAGTGTAGGTAGTAGTTTAACCCTCCCTGTGAGTGCCTCGAGAAAGTATCTCATCATTAGCAAAAACTGACCAGATCTTGATGGACGAGATACCTCGTCATTGGAAGAAAACTGACCAGATGTTGATCTATTCATCATAAAAAAAATCGGCAATATTTTGATGACGAGATATCTCGTCGTTAGAAAATTCGTCTGATAGTGATGTACAAGGTATCTCGTCATTAACAAAATTGGTCAGATTTGATGCACGAAGTATCTCGTCATTAATAAAATTGGTAAGATTGTGATGGACGAAATATTTCGTCGTTAGCAAACTTGTTTAGATCTTGATGGACGAGATATCTCGTCACTAGCAAACTTATTCAAATGTTGATGGACGAGATATCTCGTTACTAGCAAAATTGGTCAGATCTCGATGGACGAGATATCTCGTCACTAGCAAACTTGTTCAAATCTCGATGGACGAGATATCTCGTCACTAACAAACTTGTTCAAATCTCGATTGACGAGATATCTCGTCACTAGCAAACTTGTCCAAATCTCGATGGACGAGATATCTCGTCACTAGCAAACTTGTTCAAATCTCGATGGACGAGATATCTCGTCACTAGCAAACTTGTTCAAGTCTTGATGGACGAGATATCTCGTCACTAGCAAACTTGTTCAAATCTTGATTGACGAGATATCTCGTCACTAGCAAACTTGTTCAAATCTTGATGGACGAGATATCTCGTCATTATTAAACTTGCTCAGATCTTGATGGACGAGATATCTCGTCGAAATCACTTGGAGGGTTAATGATTCAAGGACTTTCTGATCCTGGTGTTTTGAGCTGTTATTATGAGAACAGTGACTCGTATCAAGTGACAAAACCATACCTTGCCCAAACGTTCTGTAAAAAGAAATTGTTTTATGCTCATAATAACAACAGTTCTCCGATTATAATATAGACTATTGATGTAAAATGCGGGTTCAATCTGTAATGCATTTATTCATACAGTCAACAATGCCTGTCCAAGCACAGTTGACATTTCGTTACTACCACAAAATGATATTATCACGTATATGTACTGGTCTGCATATTCTCCCGGCCTTAATCCCATTGAGCATGCATAGGATGCTCTTGGGAGACTTACTTCTCAAATAAACAATCTTATAGCATGGCTATTCACACTTATTTGTCTATAGTATTACACATTAACTTTCTCTTTCACGTTCAGTTATGTATTGATACAATATAAAATTACACAGGGTGCGTCAAAGCCTCCCGTACACATTTTAAGGGTTGGTAGGGGATATAAAATTAAAGTGTATTCCCACATGAATATATCCTTGAGGAATGCAGCCACCAATTGAAGTGTAGTGGAACCGTGGAACTCATACGTACTCATTTCAGTGGTTGAATTATGACAGCGTCGTCCAATGAAATGAGTGCGAATGAGTTCCATGGCTAGATTGCGCATCTATCGAGTCCGATCAGTATCATGCCTGTTCCAGGGAATATTCCAGCTCTACTCAGTCTAGCTCAAAAGCTCAAAATTGTGGTATTGGGTGCACATCTGTCCAGGTACCTTTCACATAAAAACGTACATTGCCTAGTCTGTTTCTAAACTTTCCTACCTTAATTGCGTGTCAACAATCTCAGAATTCATGACATGATACATGTAACCCCTATGAAGTCAGCATCTCAAATGACGGTGGTCCATACTAGCCAATTGTCACGTTGCCGATGGGTATGCATTTATTTTTTAACGTCGCACTCGAGCAACACAACGGGCTATGTGCGACGGTCCGGGATCAATCCTGACGGGAAAGATCAAAGGATCACGCCTGGTGATCTTGAGCTACTGTGAGATGACGAGGGCAACACCTGAGCTGGCACCCCACTCTCCAAACTTCGACACCACGTCAAGGTGAGGACATTTGGGGCTACGACAGATACAACGTGCACAAATCCCCTTTGTACACGCCGGTCTCTGGTAGGATACGAACCTGTGACCCTCCGGTTACTAATCCGTTACTCTTCCAATCGCGGCATCTTTCACGTTGCAGAATAACACCCTCTAATGTATACAGGTAGCGTTTTCGGATGCCTATGTGAATACGGTATAATTTTGTGTCCCTTGTTCCCGCTTTAAAATATGTATAAATTTTGATATTACGGTTTGTTGAGTTTGGATTTATTGCACCGGTCACACAATAATCCCTCACATTCGGGATAAGCTTAGGGGAAGAGAGTTTAACCCTCTGAGGGTTTTACACGCATATATCAGTTCTAAAACCCGCAATTATTCCTGCATGGGTTCTAATTCTAGATTGCTCGTGGGTAGAACTGTAGCCACAGCAGCCTCGTACCATAGAAGATTCATAATACATTTACTCCTGTTGGAATGTTAATGTTAAAGTAGATAGTTAATTCGCACTGGAGCAAGAAAATGGGCTATCGGCGACGGTCCGGGATCAATCCCGACGGGAAAGATCCAAGGACGACGCCTCGTGGTTTTGAACCATTGTCAGATGACGAGGACAACACCTGAGGTGGCTCCTCACTCTCCGAACTTCGACACCACGCCAACTTGAAGACATTTAGGGCTACGACAGACTTAACTTGCACGGTCTTTAGCTGGAACATTTTTTGAATCCGTAACCCTCCGGTTGCTAATCCCTACATCTACCAACTTGGCTACCTCGGACGAGTAGATTCACAATATATTCGTTAGTGTTGGACTGCTAAAGAAAAATGATATCAAGTACTTCTAAATGGAATCAGCAAATTCTCTACACTATAAAAATTGAATTCTAATGGATGTTGGAAACAAAAGTAGTTCATTTTGCAGATAACTTTATGTAGTTGAACTCTGAAATAACTTTATTACTGCATCATATTGAAAAGATAAATTAAAGATACGCGATGGAGCTTTTTTTACTTTCAGTATTTTACTTTAAATCAAAGTCAATTTGGAAATTGTTTTTCCTGCCATTTTCTTTTTGAGTGCTGGAATATATTCCACTCAAGTAAAATGCAATTTCGCTGAATCTACTTTATTATATGCTTAACTTTCTCTACGGTATTACTTTTGTTCATTTCTTGTCTTTAGTCTCCACTTTTAATATAGCAAAAAGTAAAAGTTAAGTAATTGCAATTCCATAAAATAATAAGAAACATTAGAAAAGAATATTTACGATTTCTTTGATATTGCATGGTGTTTATCAATCCATATGCAAATTGTAAAGCAAATATTAGTTCTGATAAGTATAGTCGCGAAAAAAATGAACCACCCATCTTTATTTTAGCAATTTTAACAGTAGAAAAAAATTCAAAGATGGCGTTTGATAGGAACTAGCGTCTTCTATAAATTCAAATGCATAACATTTCATAAGGGGTCGTCTTCATATTAAATCGAGCAACAACTTTAAATTTCCAATGGAAACTATCTGTTTCGACACACAATTTCGGATCTGACAAAATTTAACTTCAGGTACCAAATTTCATGTCATTAGGTCTTACCGTTTTGAAGTTAGGTAGGAATTTTAATTAACGTCACACTGGAGCAACACAACGGGCTATGTTTGAAGCTATGAGTACAGAAAGATTGGATCTCCTATTGTTAAATCGGTTTCTTAGACTTTTATGGATATCTTCCTAAATAATATTTCTATAGCGCTGATATTTTGTGCCATGTTACTGTTAACAACCCATACAACATCCACCTAATATTTTATTTTGAAAATAGGTTTTCGTATTCAATAATAATTATTAAATTAATGTATGAAAAAATTATGAATTGGAACCTTACTATATTTTGATGGGAATCGATTCCGAAGGACTTCTAATATGATCATGGAAAAATTTCAGCTCATTCCAATCGTTAGTTTTTTTAGTTGCATTTAAATTTTTCTCATTGTTGGGATTTTAGGGGGCAACCACAATTTAAAAAAACGTATGTCAAACCTCAGATAATTTTCGAATCTTTTGCACGCGCAGACAGATACGTATGAAATAGTGTTCGAATTTGATATTCCGGTAACTATAACTACAATATCGATCTACGAATAGCGATTTTTAATGTTGAGATGACGTCTGAAATTGGCTACAACTTGAACTTTGAATATGTCCGGATATATAAAGACAGTAGTCATGAAATTTCATATTTAGACTAATTTATCGATGCCGAATCTGATTAAGGCATCAAAACATGCGGTTTCCATTCGAAATTTTGTTGTTTACGCAAAATTTGATATGAAGACGGCCCCTAATGCAATATTTTTGCCATTTTAATTCGTAGAAGTCATTATTCCCTAATGAAGGATATGTTTGAATTTGCTGAACTATGAATAGTATTCGAAATAAGGGGTGGTTCGTTTTTCTTTCCGTTACTGTACATCAGATTTTATTTACATAAAAAAATACTATTGCATCAACCTTAATTATGTAGATTTTAAGTGTTCATTTGTTTTGCAAAAGTAGATACATTGGAGTAGTAAATGAAGGAAATATATGACATCATCCACTTCTGTAGTATGTTTTCTTACTACTATTGACCATATCCTACATATTTCAGGGATTTGCGGTAGCCCGGTTGGAAGAGTAACGGATTAACAAACGGAGGGTTGCGAGTGCGAATCCAACCAGACCGTCGTGTAGAAAAGGGGCTGGTGCACGTCAAATCTGTCGTCGCCTCAAAAGTCCACACTTTGGTGTGGTGTCGGAGTTTGGAGAGTGGAGTGCCTGCTCAGGTGTGACCTCGTCATCTGACCGTGGTTCAAAATTACGTGGTGTTGCTCGGATATTTCCCTTTGTGATTGATTCAGGACCGTCAAAAATAGCACGTTGTGTTGCACCAGTGTGACGTTAATTAAAATACCTACCTACCTGTACGTTCACCAACAACCCTAGCACCGACGTTAATTAAAATAGATACCTACCCGAAATCACTTCCACCAAACACTCCTGCAATGACGTACCTACCTACCATAACAGAAATACTTCAAATGAGGAATCAATCGAACCAGCACCGCGGGACATGAAGGTTGAAATGGGTTTAATCCTACAAGTGTTTCGACGAGATATCTTGACCAAGATCAGGTCAATTTTGTCAACGACGAGATATCTCATCTAGACAAAACTCCCCTATTACTCCAAAGGAAGAAGAGCCAAGTAGGAAAAACAACTTGCTCCTTGCCCAGACCTGGGGACAGTATGGAGCTGGGTTTTGCACCAGATGCTGGCCTCTACACGGCAGTTTTCGACGCAGATAAATCTACCTACCACAACAGAAATACTTCAAATGAGGAATCAATCGAACCAGCACCGCGGGACATGAAGGTTGAAATGGGTTTAATCCTACAAGTGTTTCGACGAGATATCTTGACGAAGATCTGGTCAATTTTGTCAACGACGAGATATCTCATCTAGACAAAACTCCCCTATTACTCCAAAGGAAGAAGAGCCAAGTAGGAAAAACAACTTGCTCCTTGCCCAGACCTGGGGACAGTATGGAGCAGGGTTTTGCACCAGATGCTGGCCTCTACACGGCAGTTTTCGACGCAGATAAATCTACCTACCACAACAGAAATACTTCAAATGAGGAATCAATCGAACCAGCACCGCGGGACATGAAGGTTGAAATGGGTTTAATCCTACAAGTGTTTCGACGAGATATCTTGACCAAGATCTGGTCAATTTTGTCAACGACGAGATATCTCATCTAGACAAAACTCCCCTATTACTCCAAAGGAAGAAGAGCCAAGTAGGAAAAACAACTTGCTCCTTGCCCAGACCTGGGGACAGTATGGAGCTGGGTTTTGCACCAGATGCTGGCCTCTACACGGCAGTTTTCGACGCAGATAAATCTACCTACCACAACAGAAATACTTCAAATGAGGAATCAATCGAACCAGCACCGCGGGACATGAAGGTTGAAATGGGTTTAATCCTACAAGTGTTTCGACGAGATATCTTGACCAAGATCTGGTGAATTTTGTCAACGACGAGATATCTCATCTAGACAAAACTCCCCTATTACTCCAAAGGAAGAAGAGCCAAGTAGGAAAAACAACTTGCTCCTTGCCCAGACCTGGGGACAGTATGGAGCAGGGTTTTGCACCAGATGCTGGCCTCTACACGGCAGTTTTCGACGCAGATAAATCTACCTACCACAACAGAAATACTTCAAATGAGGAATCAATCGAACCAGCACCGCGGGACATGAAGGTTGAAATGGGTTTAATCCTACAAGTGTTTCGACGAGATATCTTGACCAAGATCAGGTCAATTTTGTCAACGACGAGATATCTCATCTAGACAAAACTGACCTATTACTCCAAAGGAAGAAGATCCAAGTAGGAAAAACAAATTGTCACTAGCCCAGACCTAGGGACAGTATGGAGCAGGGTTTTGCACCAGATGCTGGCCTCTACACGGCAGTTTTCGACGCAGATAAATCTACCTACCACAACAGAAATACTTCAAATGAGGAATCAATCAAACCAGCACCGCGGGACATGAAGGTTGAAATGGGTTTAATCCTACAAGTGTTTCGACGAGATATCTTGACCAAGATCTGGTCAATTTTGTCAACGACGAGATATCTCATCTAGACAAAACTCCCCTATTACTCCAAAGGAAGAAGAGCCAAGTAGGAAAAACAACTTGCTCCTTGCCCAGACCTGGGGACAGTATGGAGCAGGGTTTTGCACCAGATGCTGGCCTCTACACGGCAGTTTTCGACGCAGATAAATCTACCTACCACAACAGAAATACTTCAAATGAGGAATCAATCGAACCAGCACCGCGGGACATGAAGGTTGAAATGGGTTTAATCCTACAAGTGTTTCGACGAGATATCTTGACCAAGATCTGGTCAATTTTGTCAACGACGAGATATCTCATCTAGACAAATCTGACCTATTACTCCAAAGGAAGAAGATCCAAGTAGGAAAAACAAATTGTCACTAGCCCAGACCTAGGGACAGTATGGAGCAGGGTTTTGCACCAGATGCTGGCCTCTACACGGCAGTTTTCGACGCAGATAAATCTACCTACCACAACAGAAATACTTCAAATGAGGAATCAATCAAACCAGCACCGCGGGACATGAAGGTTGAAATGGGTTTAATCCTACAAGTGTTTCGACGAGATATCTTGACCAAGATCTGGTCAATTTTGTCAACGACGAGATATCTCATCTAGACAAAACTCCCCTATTACTCCAAAGGAAGAAGAGCCAAGTAGGAAAAACAAATTGTTCCTAGCCCAGACTTAGGGACAAAATGGAGCAGGTTTTTGCACCAGATGCTGGCCTCTACACGGCAGCTTTCGGCGCAGATAAACCGCAAAGTGGGTTAAAATGCATCTCTGGTTGGTAGGTATTTAATTAACTTGGCACTGGAGTAACAAAATGGGCCATTGGTGACGGTCAGGACCAAACCGAAGTTAAAAATCCGAGGACAGCACCTCGTAATTTAGAACAACGGTCAGATGAGATAACACCTCAGTTTTTAAACACTCTCCATACTGCCACAACAAGAGAACGTGAGGACATTTGAGGGCGGGACAGATTTCACGTGCATCGTCTTCCTTTGTACCCGATGGTCTTTGGTTGGATTTGAACTCACAACCCTTCGGTTGCTAATCCGTTACTCTCTCAACCGGGCTACCGAGGCCCATTTTATTTTTTGATCTAATATTGTTTCTTAAATCATTTCACAGCAACATTTTGTTGTGAATTAATCTAATATTAATAGTGGAATGACTTACTTCTTTAATATAAGACTTGCAGCAAACACGGTATTTTAATTAACGTCAAAACTAGATCAACTCAACGGGCCATTGGCGACGTTCCAGAACCAAACTCGGAGATAAAGATCCGAGGACAACACCACGTAATTTCGAACCACGGTCAGATAACGAGGTGACCCATTATCTGGGAATCCACTCTCCATCCATCTACACCACGTCAACGTGAGGAAATTTGAGGCCACGAGCCCGCTTTGTACACGACTGTCTTTGTTTGGATTTGAACTTGCAACCCTTCGTTTCCTTATCCGTTACTCTTCCAACCTGGCTACTACGATCCGAGTACACCCAGGGAGGAAACTCTCCTGCGAAATCCATCTTTTGTACTTTACTTTTCGAACTAAAGTTGTGTTTGAAATCATTTCGTGATAATATCTAGTAACATGGCGATCAGTTGAAGCTGCAATCCATTCTCGATACTTTTCATTTGTAGTCCATACGCTGTTAAAAAAGCATTTCCCCTTTTTAAACCCGCCAAGAGCTTTGTTTCCCCATTGAAGTCTGCCCAAAATTGCCTAATTTACTCAATGTAATAGTTATATGGTTTATTTCCTCACTGTAAGGCTTACAGCCATCACGTTCTCCATCTTCCAAGCGAAATAAAACATCAACTTGAAACACTAAGACGCTATTTTGAACTCAAGTAAAACCGTCGACATTTATTTCCTCAAACGCTCTTTTATAGTTTCCTTTTCTTCATTCCACCGCATCGAAAAGAGAGATTCGCAACAAAAACTTTCCATCCAAGGAGGAAGAGAAGGGAAAAAAATCACAAATCATCCGAGATGGTCTTTACATTGCAACTTCATTTTCTCTGACCTTCCTTCTCCATCGACAAATCGATTAAGCCAAAAGTATGTCCGGACTAGTTCCCCCTGCACGTTCCGATGCGATGAACTCGGCGTTTCTCTTCCGATGAAGACAGGAAAAACGAAAGAGAGAATAAAAAACGAAAGTCGGAAAACGAAATCGAAAAGGGGAGTAAAAGACAAAAAGCGTCTGCGTGCGTGTGTGATGAAAACACTGTCGCTTCCACCGAAACTTCGAGGCTTCAGTCATCCGGGGAAATGAACTCAAAGAGCTGAACGTTTTTTTGGAAACTACAACTAGGCTCAGTGCCTCAATTTTGATGCGAGTCTCCGCGCTTTCGTGACGTCATTGCAGGAGTGTTTGGGAGATGAGATTTTGGGTAGGTAGGTATTTTACGTCGCACTGGGCACAATATTACGGACTACTGGCGAAGGAACAGGTTGTTGTTTTTTGTGGTTTTATGGCATATTTGGCCATGCTGCGCCAGGCACAATACAATATCAAGTAATTGACCCACACAATGAAAGCTTTACTGACACAGAAGATAGAAATACACAAAGGGAGGAATGCACCTGGCAGGAACCGAACCTGCGCCGCCTACAACTCGAAGGTTGCTAGCGCATTGGACATACCCACTGATCCACGGTGAAGGTACAGGATCATATCCGAAGGTAAAGATCAGTGAATAACCCCACGTAATCTCGAACAACAATCAGATGACGAATTCACACCTGAGCTAGCACCCCCCTTCGAATTTCTACACAACGATACCATGAGGACATTTGAGGCCACGACAGATTTAACGCGCCCCAGACCCATTTGTACACGACGGTCTTTGGTTGGATTCGAGATCGCAACCCTCCGATTGCTAGTCCGTTTCTTTTCCAACCGGGCAATTTGCCAAATATAGCCTGGTGCCATTAAACCCCAACAAACCAAACCATACCGCGACACAAATTTTAAGTAGACAGCTAGGTTAGGTGGGAAGTTAATTAGCAGTGCACTGGAGCAACAAAACGGGTTATGAGCGACGGTCCGGGATCAACCCACGAACGGAAAGATTCGAGGACAGCACAACGTAATTTTGAATCACGGACAGATGAAGAGGTCCACAACTGAACTGGCACCCCACTCTGCAAACTTCCACACCACAACAACATGAGCACTACCGCAGGATTACGAGTTTCGAAAAAGTAATCTACCTATTGCTTCTCTGTTACTCCTCCAACTGGGCTACAGTGGCCAGGCGACAGTTCGGGGTCAATACCGAAAGGACGATTAACCTCTCGCTGCGCATCCCGCGATTTCCGCGGGCAACGTAGAAGTAGCAAAATTTGCGCATCCCGCGATTTTCAAGGGGATGCATTTTTGCCGTCTATTTAACTGTGCAACCCGCTCTTAGCCCATTCATGGTTTCATTTTGGCTTTTCTGTGATGTTTAATTGTTTATTCAAATCTGGATTAACGGATAGCTTCAGATGTCCACATTTCTGCGAAATATACAAGCATTTTTTGCAGCATTTTGCGCGCTCTTTTCAAAGAAGCTCAAAGATGTCTGGCAGGAAGCATTTCGCGAGTGATAGAACCTACATTCCTGACAATATTTCCGACACTGATAGCAGTTCTGACTCTGATATCAAGTATATTGAAGATAGTTATAGCGAAACTGATGAGAATTTCTCAGATTCCTCTGCGGATAGTGATTTCTAATAATTCTTCATTTCTAATAAATGTTTTGTAAGTATTTTGCATATTTTCATTAGTTTATGCGTTTTACCTTTGTATTTCATAAAATAAATCATAATTTAACCAAGATTAATTTTCAAAATTTTGATTTTATATGATTATTCTTCCAATTTCAATATTCCGACAACCTTTTTGTATGATCTAATTCTATATTGAAAAAAAAACTCTTTTACAAATTTTTTTTGTATATTTTAACTCTAAAATATATGTATATTTGAAATATGTAATAAAAAAATACGCAATTTTTGAACCTATTTTGATAAAAAAAATTACGCAGCGAGAGGGTTAAGAGGACTACAGCTCGTAATTTCGAACCATAGTCTGAAGACGTAGTCAACACCTGAGCTTCCACCCCTCTCTCCAAACTTGCACACCATTCCAAAGTTGGGAGACATTAGGTCGCTTAACCCGATAAGTTAACCCAAGTCCGAGAAGCTGTGGCCCGGTTGGAAAAGTAACGGAACAGCAACCGGAGTTAAATATCTGTCGTGGCCACAAATGTCCTTACTGTGGTGTGTTGTGGAGTTTAGATTGGGGTGCCATATCAGGTGTGACTCGTCATCTGATTGTGGTTCAAAATTACGTGGTGCTGTCCTAGGATCTTTCCCTTCGGGGGATGATACCGGACATTCGCCAATACCCCGCTGTGTCGCTCCAGTGAGACGTTAATTAAATACCTATCAACCTCGGATCTTTCCATTTTGGACTAATTCCGTACCTTCGCAATAGCCCTTTGTGTTGCTCCAGTGTGACGTTAATTATAATACCTACGTACCGTAACTTCCCCAATTGCCTGTTTTGTTGCTCCAGTGAGACGTTAATTAAATACCTATCAACCTCGGATCTTTCCATTTTGGACTAATTCCGTACCTTCGCAATAGCCCTTTGTGTTGCTCCAGTGTGACGTTAATTATAATACCTACGTACCGTAACTTCCCCAATTGCCTGTTTTGTTGCTCCAGTGAGACGTTAATTAAATACCTATCAACCTCGGATCTTTCCATTTTGGACTAATTCCGTACCTTCGCAATAGCCCTTTGTGTTGCTCCAGTGTGACGTTAATTATAATACCTACGTACCGTAACTTCCCCAATTGCCTGTTTTGTTGCTCCAGTGAGACGTTAATTAAATACCTATCAACCTCGGATCTTTCCATTTTGGACTAATTCCGTACCTTCGCAATAGCCCTTTGTGTTGCTCCAGTGTGACGTTAATTATAATACCTACGTACCGTAACTTCCCCAATTGCCTGTTTTGTTGCTCCAGTGAGACGTTAATTAAATACCTATCAACCTCGGATCTTTCCATTTTGGACTAATTCCGTACCTTCGCAATAGCCCTTTGTGTTGCTCCAGTGTGACGTTAATTATAATACCTACGTACCGTAACTTCCCCAATTGCCTGTTTTGTTGCTCCAGTGAGACGTTAATTAAATACCTATCAACCTCGGATCTTTCCATTTTGGACTAATTCCGTACCTTCGCAATAGCCCTTTGTGTTGCTCCAGTGTGACGTTAATTATAATACCTACGTACCGTAACTTCCCCAATTGCCTGTTTTGTTGCTCCAGTGAGACGTTAATTAAATACCTATCAACCTCGGATCTTTCCATTTTGGACTAATTCCGTACCTTCGCAATAGCCCTTTGTGTTGCTCCAGTGTGACGTTAATTATAATACCTACGTACCGTAACTTCCCCAATTGCCTGTTTTGTTGCTCCAGTGAGACGTTAATTAAATACCTATCAACCTCGGATCTTTCCATTTTGGACTAATTCCGTACCTTCGCAATAGCCCTTTGTGTTGCTCCAGTGTGACGTTAATTATAATACCTACGTACCGTAACTTCCCCAATTGCCTGTTTTGTTGCTCCAGTGAGACGTTAATTAAATACCTATCAACCTCGGATCTTTCCATTTTGGACTAATTCCGTACCTTCGCAATAGCCCTTTGTGTTGCTCCAGTGTGACGTTAATTATAATACCTACGTACCGTAACTTCCCCAATTGCCTGTTTTGTTGCTCCAGTGAGACGTTAATTCCAAACATGAGGACAACTACCTATATACCCTCTCATGGAATTGACCATATTGTTCCAATTTCCCCTTTATATTTCCTGTGTTCATTCCCAACGAATGTGATGCATTTGGATGCTTCAGAATGTTTGGTTCAAATTTTTACCTTCAAATAATTAAGCAGCCGATGGGATTAACGCCAAACATCGCCAAATGTCGGTAAATCAAAACGTAAGATAAATATGAAAATAACGTGTTTTAAAGTGTTATCTTGAAGACTAACCCTTAATTGGAAGTGCGTTTCCTTTACTCTGCAATTTGAATATACTTAAAATGGTAGGTAGGTAAGTATTTTAATTAACGTCACACTGGAGCAACACAACAGGCTATTGATGACGGTCCGTGACGAATCCGAAAAGTTAAAAAAAAACTGTCATAATTGTATATTTTTGGGCACAACTAGGCTCGATGCCTCGTCTCCCATGCGAGTAGTCACCATTTGTGACGTCATTGCAGGAGTGATTTGGCGAACATCGCTCTGCTTGCTGTTTGATATTCGATTCACGATTGAAGAGATCGGCATTTGATTTCAATTCAAATGCGGGGAGTGGTTCCGATTTGTGCAGCCTTCACGCACCAGATCATTCGTTTAGCAATTACACTTGCTCTAGTGAATCGAATAAAAATATTCGGCGCGTTTAGTGTTTCGGGTTAAGGGAAAAGAAAGCGCGCTTGTGTGAAGAGGCGAGAAATCGATTCATCTAATGCATACGGTGGGTGGGCTCAATCCGAGGGTATTCGTTCAAAAGCATTTGGCGAACGAACTTTTATTGAATAAGAGATAGAAGGGAATTGCCTTTATTCTTTCGGTGGTCGCTATTAGATCGAAAATTTGTAGTTGAGGAATCTTCTGTGACGTGGTTAACTGTTGAATAACTGCAACAGTAGGCAAACCAGCAAATGTTGTATTGATCGATTTCCATATTAACCCTCTCGACGAGTTAACCCATCATTGGCAAGACTGACCAGATTTTTTTGGACAAGATATCGTTATTAGAAAAGAAATAACCTGATCTTGATCGGAGCCGTCGTGGCTCAGTTGATGTATCAACTGCTCAAGCAACCTTCGAGTTGTAGGTGGCGCAGGTCCTATACCTGCCAGCTGATCGAAGATTGGATGGTTAAAATTTCATTGGGTATGTCTATTGATGCTGTATCTCTTGTGTCTGGCGCAGCATGGCCAAATATAGCTGTTGCGCCATAAAACCCCACAACTAACCAACCCGATCAAAAAATTATTTTGCCGTTCCTAATAACGATATATCTCGCCATTATAGAATTGAACAGATCTTGATGGACGAGATATCTCGCCGAAACATCTTGAATAGCTAACATTTAACCCTCCGGGAGCTTTTGGCGAGATACCTCGTCCATCAAGATCTAGCCAGTTTTACTTTTGACGATATACCTCGTCAAGACAAAACCACTCAATTACTCCAACGGGTAATGAAGACCCGAGTAGAAAAAACAAATTGCCCCGTGCCCAGAACTGGTGACCCTTTCGAACAAGCTTTTGTATGAGACGCTGGGCACTACAAGCTAGTTTTGAATACGAATATAAACCACTAGGAGGGTTTAGAGATAAAAATACACATAGATTTGCAGAAAAATATAACCATAGTAACAGCTTACTGATGGTAATGATAATTAACGTCACACAAGAGCAACACAACAGGGCTATTGACGATCCGGGATCAATCCCGAAGGACAAAATTACGTAATTTTGAATCACGGTCAGATGACGAGGCAAAATCTGAGCTGGCACCCCACTCTCCAAATTTCTACACCACGCCAACGTGAGGACATTTGAGGCGACGACCATTTAACGTGCACCAGCCACTTTTGGTGACGGTCTTTTGGTCGGATTCGAACTAAAACCCTCCGGTTGCTTGTCCGTTATTATTACAACCGGGCCACCTCGGCCCAACTTACTGATTGATAAGCATGGTAACAACATTAAGAGATAAGTACCAGCAGATTCTAAGATAATGAAAGCATATTTTTGAAATTTGTAAGTAGTTCTGCGAAGAGTTTGAAATATTGTAAACATTTTAATTTTTAGTTTGAGATTTTCGTTTGATTATTTTGTTTCTTTTCTGCTCGTTCAAATCAGGCATCAATCTTTTCTTCAAAAATTTTAAACTAAACTAAAAATGCCACCGACACACGGTTATGACTCCATTTGCAAAGAAACGCATTTGCTAAGATAATTTTCCTTTTTTCTGCAAACCAATGTTTTCAAAACAATTACGTCTTTCAATAATCATTACACATCTGCGGTTCTGCGACAATGGCAAAAACAGCCATTCAAGCAACCAGCTTTAAAGTCTAGTGCAGCACTCCAAGATAGACCGCCCACAAAAGAACTTCCGCAATTAGAGTATTCACACTAAACTTGAGACTCGCATTACCGAATTATAAATGAACCTAAAACAATGAACAATTTTCAAAAACATGAACACTAGGGTGTGATTATATCCGAATGAACTTTCCAATTTTTCACAGAACAGTTCCATTGAAAAATGGCTCTCAGAGTTCCACGTCGTTCGTAATAGCTGGAACCTTTTTCCTCCCTTCAGTCTAGGAGTGCCTTTGTTACCGGCTTCAGTTCCTTTTCTTTTGTGCGGAAGATGTTAATGATAATGAAGAGCATTAGTGTAATGAATTTTAAAAACAATGGGAGTCTGTATTGACTTCCAAATTATTCTTTGTTTACAGTTATAAAAGCTCTCATTTAAAACTCGATATGAAAAGAAATGAAATTCATTATTCACCGCGTGCATTAACAGTGCGGATCATTAGGCTTAACAGCTGCGATATTTTGCGAGTGTTAAAAATGTTGAATATTGAAATGGCAGAAAGGGAAAGCATTTCGACTTCTGCTTCATCTGACGCACTAAGATTCGTGTATTTTCATAATGCGTGTGTATTCATATTTCCATAATTTTAACAGAGAAACTTCATAGTTCTTGTAAATATAGGATGAAATTATTTTGTCACAAGGATTGGTTTTTGCGAGATAAACGATTCGGTAGGTAGGTATTCAATTAACGTCACACTGGAGCAACACATGGGCTAAAGGCGACGGTCCGGGATCAAACCCAAAGGGAAAGACCCGAGGATAATACCACGTAATTTTGAGTCACGGTCAGATGACGAGGTCACCTGAGCTGGCATTCCACTCTCCAAACTTCCACACCGCACCAACGTGAGGACATTTGAGGCCATGACAGATATAACCAGCCCCTTTTGTAAACGACGGTCTTAGATTGGATTCGAACTCTCAATCGTCCAGTTGCTAATCCGTTACTCTTCCAACCAAGCTATAGCGGTCCACATAGTTTTGGTATCAATTTAATAATATATTTAACCTTTCTAAGGGTTCTTTCGACGAGGTATGTCGTCAAATTACCATAATTGACAAGATCGTGATAGACGAGATACCTCGTCATAAGGAAACTGACCAGATATCTATCTCATTCTCCTCCTGGTGGTTGTCTTGACGAGATATCTCGTCATTAGCAAAAGTATCCAGATCCTTAATGAAAAAAATACCTCGTCCATCAAAGATTTAGTCATTAGCGGAAAACTGACAAGATCTTGATCTTGTCATCATCAAAAATTCGGTATTATCTTGATGACGAGATATCTTGTCATTAGCAAAGGGTTATTGCATTAGGGTTAAAAGGTTTTCATGATTCTCAAGGAAGCAGTGGCAAGAGCTCTCTTCTCTCTCAAGACATTGTAATAATACCATTATGTACAAAACGAGATGCCCCACATTAACCCTCCAAATAGTTTTGACGAGATATCTTGTCCATCAAGATCTCGACCAATTTTCCAAATGACGTGACATCTCGTCATCGCGATATTCCTAACTTCTCTTATGATGACGAGATCAAGATCTGGTCAGTTTCTTTCTATTGACGAGATATCTCGTCCTTCTATATCTTGTCAGTTTTGCTAATGACGAGATACTTCGTCTAGACATACAGCAGGTTTACGGCATGTTTTGAAAGTCAACGAACTGGATGCCCAATGCATCCTTCACACTTATCTCAACCGAGCTCAACAATCTTTTGGAAGATTGGGGTTGTCTGCCCAACTGACGCGATTTGACATGCTTTTGAAACCGCCAGATGGCGCTCCTCACAACAGGGTCTACTGGTATTATATGCAATTCGATTAATGGTCCAGTTGCAAACTACTTCCAACTGAGTGAAGCCGTGGTCTCATAATCTCTTACGCCACTGACACTGGCTTAGCTCTAAATTACACCTCATCCTACACTCCACACTGCACGGATTTCACTGTTAAAGGCAAGGGCAAGACAGGAAATCGGGTAACAATCATTCATCGCACGACCACGCTTTGGAAGTGCATCGTTATCTTAATACATTCCACGGTGTCACGCAATTGCTAGAGTCAACCACTGGAGGTTTCTATGGAATAATTAAGCAATGCTAAATCTAGCCATCTAAGACTGGGCGAATATTCATCGACTTTAACCCTCCTGGTGGTTGTCTTTCCGAGGTATCTCGTCATTAGCAAAACCATTAGCAGATCTTGATGGATGAGTATCTCGTCAATGGAAGAAAACTGGCCAGATTTTGATCTCGCTATCATAAAGAAATGGCGGTATTTTTATGCAGTATCGTCATCAAAATTGGTTAGATCTTGATGGACGAGATATCTCGTTTACTTGGAGGGTTAACAATTGAAAGACGGGCAGATGCCATATACCTAGAGAGGTAGGGGGCCAGTGAGGTCCCCTCTAACACATTCTTATAGCTTGATGAAATTGGGCAGGTTATATATGAGGTAACATGTGATTTATTCAAGTTAAAAATTTATCACACTGATCATATTTTCCTAATTAATATATCACGTAAGTGATGTGTCAGAATTCGACAAGTTTAGAACAATTACTTGACAGTATCGTATCGTATGCAGTATCGTCATCAAAATTGGTTAGATCTTGATGGACGAGATATCTCGTTTACTTGGAGGATTAACAATTGAAAGACGGGCAGATGCCATATACCTAGAGAGGTAGGGGGCCAGTGAGGTCCCCTCTAACACATTCTTATAGCTTGATGAAATTGGGCAGGTTATATATGAGGTAACATGTGATTTATTCAAGTTAAAAATTTATCACACTGATCATATTTTCCTAATTAATATATCACGTAAGTGATGTGTCAGAATTCGACAAGTTTAGAACAATTACTTGACAGACTGCAGCCGAAACAGTGTTCATTGTCTTTGCTCACAGTTAGGAAGTATTGGTTGTTTTGAGGTTTTATGGCGCAGAGGCCAAATTTGGACAAGCTGCGCCTAACACAAGACAGCAATCAGGGAGGAAAAATAATGCCTAGGGAGGGTAGGTAGATAATTCTTTAACGTCGCACAGTAGCACCGTTTACTATTGGAGATGGTCCGGGATCAATCACGATGGGAAGATCCGAGGACAACACCTCGACCTTTTGGAACACGGTCAGATTACGAGGTCAACACCTCACTCTCCAAACTTCCACGCCAACTTGAGGACATTCGAGGCCGCAGCAAAAATAATGTGCATCAGTCCCGTGTACATGACAGTCTGTGGTTAGTTCGAGTTTCAAACTCGAAACACTCAGGTTGCTAATCCGTTACTCTTTCAACTGAACCACCTAAATAATAATCATTCCCAAACGGAAATAATTTCGCAGTATTATTGTGAAATAGCATAGGGGCACCTCTGGCCCCACCCGTCTTTCTAAATATATGGTCCTATATTTACAGTTCTATAGCTCAGTTTGATCAAAATAGTTAAATACATAATAAGTGTGGGCCAGATAATTAAAAGTCATAAATATTTAATTCATTATTACGGGAGTTGCAGGCTGGCAAAGATCATAAGGGCCACACAAACCTCGTCTGACTTTCTAGCATTTAAGAAATTATTTTAGTTATTTTAATGACACTTTAAGAAAGAGAAGTGATTATTCTGGTCACTTTTTCAAACTACAGATAAACATTTCAACTCGAGTAAGATCAGATAATTCTGCTAGTAAACTATAAAAATAGAATAAACCATAAAATAATACAATCAACCGTAAAGCAATGGAATAAAACATAAAACAATAGAATAAATCATAAAGTAATAAAATAAACCGTAAAGCAATGAAATAAAGCATAAAGCAATTGAATAAATCAAAACTGCAAAGAGAAAGATCTAAATATTCGTAAGAGTCGAAAGCATATACCTTTAGATTGATCATAATTGCATTACGTCATCGTTGCTTAGCAACGAAACCATTTTTAAATCTATTTAATTTCATGATAATACACGTTATTTGAGCACATTTTTCTTTGCGCATGTATAATTTCGACCATACTATATAATTCATCAAACCAGATTTTTCCATTCAAACTTAATCCCTCAATTCACTACAATAACTAAGAAATGGCTTTAATCGTGTTCAGTTACTCACACAGCAAATCGAATATTTGATGTTTTTAAAAGTTAAAGGAATTGCAGAGTAGATGAATCGGCAACACACATTTAGAGCAAGATTAAAAATGGCGATTAATAACAAAGAAAAATCGACACATTTGCAGTTTTATCCAAGTCAAACAAAAGAAAAAATCCGTTGAATGAGATAAAGCGAATCGCTGAGAGCAGACAATACGTTAAACATTCTTTTGAAAACTTGATACAAAATGGTTGTTGTATTGATTGAGATCCTTTGAGAGTCGATTCTTTTATCTTGTCGAAGGTTACGAAGATTCAGTACAGCAGGTCGTGTAACAACGCCACTGAAAATCCTTAGAGACAAGATTGACTGATAAAAATATCACTAGGAAAGACAACAGATGCATTGGAATTTCTTCATGAGGAAGAACATGCATTCGATTTTTTTCCCTTTGTGAGTTTTCTAAAAAGATCGAGTTTAGCAAAGTGAAATAATTCTCAGCTAATTCCGGATATGCGTTTCCCAAAAACTAACGATACACAAGAGATTGTATAGTATGAATTACACACACATACGTAAGAGACAATATTCAACGCATAAGTTGAAAGTCGTAACAAAAATTTGGAGGAAATGGAGCCTTTAAATTTGAATGAATCAATGTATTATATTTCAGATGGATGTGTAATTATTTGGATTTAAGAGATTATATGTAATGTTGTATCAAGATTTGTATTCACGATAGCTTTTTCAGAATATTGAAATGAGATTTTAAAGTAAACTGTAGCGCATCAGCCCCTTAACGTGTGTCTCAACGATATGCGCCTTGATTGGCGATGGCGGACCACGTGACACACTCTCCGCGAAAGAGAATGAACCCTTTTTCTCTAGTTGTTTCCCAAGGCGAGCGTAGAACTGACGCGCTGAAGTTTTGTTCCCCCGAGATGTTACTTTTTATGTTTGTTTATTCTTGTAATTGTTTTGTCTTGTGCTTAGTGTTAATTAAAATTGCTCTTTTGGCCAATTCTTGCATTAGTCATTGGATTCAGCTCTAAAATTGGCGCCCAATCTTGTGGCCCGAATTAAAGCCTTTGGGAACAACTCGTTTTTTGTTCAGGAATCTAGGTCCAATACTGTTGGTATTGAAAGAAAAACACACCCTGTGTTTCATTGATGTTTAGAAACTCATCCCGAGTTAGCATACTGGTAGGAAAAGCCATGGTTTTAGTGTTCTGCAGCGGCGTCGAACTCACTATTTTTGGAAGCCTCATCCCAGGTGTATCCTATTGAATATAGGTGGAAATCCCTTCCACGGATCATCCTTATGCTCGTATCCCCAAGTGGTGATGAAGAATGAGATAAGTTTATTTTAATTTGTTTAAAATCATTCTTGTCTAGCAGTACTTTCGATTTGGCCAACCCGTGTCCAGCAACAGAATTTTGAAGTTTCGTTTTGTGTTCAAACAGTATTCTTGTTTAAAATATAGTGTGAAATCACTTTAAATGTTATTATTCCTTTGGTTCACAAGTGCAAAGTATTTGTGTTTTGTGAAAAGTATTTGTGTTTTATGAAAAGTTTTGTTCTTAGAGTAAAAGTGCAAAGTATTTGTGTTTTATGAAAAATTTTGTTCTTAAAGTAAAAGTGCAAAGTAGTATTGTTTTGATTAAGTGTACTGCTAGAATAAGGTTTTTTGAAAATACGTTATGTGGGTATTCATTTTGTAATAAGCTACTTTGCAAAAGTGGTGCGAATTAATTGTGTTCAAAAACGAAAGCTACAGCGTTATTTCGTTTCAAAAGTGCAAGAACCGATCGCATTCTGATTCGGTCATGTTCATGAGTCATAACTCAATAGATTCAAGGTCTGTTTTCTGCCAGCTGCATTTTAAAAACCTTTCTAGATGTTAAAAGCGATTTTTTTTCTTTATTTTGTGTTTGAGCTACATTGGGATTTCCTTTTGAGAGTTATTGGTTTTGTTAATATATGTATGAATCAAGTGCAACGTGCGCAGAAATGTGTTTATATTATGCCTTTAAGGATTAGATATTAGGAAATATGGATTTCATTCTGTTTAAGCATTGATGTTTCTTTTTGAATTTTGAAATATTACGAGAATTTATCATTTCTTTTGAAGTATTATTGAAATAAGACTAACTCACGAGTGGAATGTTATCTAATGTTTTGGTTTTGAATATTTAAAAGTGTTTTGGAATTTAATGTTCATAAATAACATGTGTTTAAGTGTTATTGGACAAATGTTAATGTTTTAAAAGTAATTTGTTTAACAATGCTAAACAAGTAGTACCTATAAGAAGTGGTCATTAATTTAATTTTTTTTTCTTGAAAACAAACTGTGTGGGATCTATTTAAAAAATTTTTTTACTGAACTTGTTTACTTTCGTATTCAAAATTATTTGTACACTTCGTAACCTAAAGATGTCTTATTTGGCAAGAGCTCTTAAATGTGACCTGATAGAGTTGGCGAATGAACTCGGCATCGAAATACCTGCTGATGCTAGAGTAGTTGATATAAAAAGATTTATCACTGGAGATGAAAGTTATGATGAAGACTTCACGAAAAATCTGCTTCTGTCTATAAGCGAAAACCGTGCAAAAGAGAAAGCAGAAGAAAAAGAAAGAATAGCACGTGAAAATGAAAGAATAGAACGGGAAAAGGCTGAGGAAAAGGAAAGAATAGAACGGGAAAAGGCTGAGGAAAAGGAAAGAATAGAACGGGAAAATGAAAGAATAGAACGGGAAAGAGCGTACGAGTTGGAAAGACTCCGTCTGCAGGTAGAATCACAGAAATTGGAGCAGGTCTCTGGTTTTAATCCTCTGTCTGCAGACCATCAACCCAACTTTAACTTGAAAAAGTTGCTACCTGATTTTGATCCGAATGATGGTGATATGACATTGTTTCTTCAGTTATTCGAACGACAGATGAAAGTTCTTAAAGTAGGGAGACATAACTGGGTTGCCTATCTCCTGGGCCTATTACCTAATAGCGGGGCACAACTCATCGCCAGAGAACCAGAACAGAAGGCTCATGATTTTGATCACATTAGAACAATGCTGCTTCAGAGATTTAAATTAAGTGCTGAGAGAATGCGACAGCTCTTCGCAACTCACAAGAAAAGTCCTGAGAGCACTTAGAAGGACTTCCATTTTGAACTGCGTAGCTATTTTGAAGCATGGCTAGCAGAATTGAACATAACGGATTTTGAGAAATTGAAAGACCTCATGATCCTGGATCAAATGAAGAGACGTGTTCCTTCAGAGGTTAAAAACCATTTCTTGGACGTATGGAGCGAATGGGTCACCCCAAGTGACCTAGTGGAGAAGATGGACAGTTACGACAACTTACGTACTGTCAACCCGAAGCTTCCACCGAAGCAACATGAAACAAAACCCGTGTTCCAAAAAAGAAATTACTATAGAACCCAACAATCACAATTGGAACAAAGAGATAATAGACAAAGTCTGCCAGGGATTCCCAGTAACAGTAGGCGGGATCCCGGGGTCCTCAGTCAAAGTAGGAGGGACTCCTTTTCACAAGGCAGAATTACACCAAGGGGTATTGAAGAGAAGAAAGAAATATCGTGCTACGGATGTGGAGCACCAGGAACCATCAAATCAAAATGCAAAAACTGTTCGTCATCGACAAGAAGGGAGCCATTCCAAGCGAACTCTATCCGCATGTATACCTGTCACACCAATGCATCCCCGTTAGCGCTAATAGATATCTGTATATCGGGAGTAAGAGCCAGGGTTTGTGTTGATAGTGGTGCCAGCAGAACAGTCGCTGGAGAGATCATGTACCACCAATTAAAAAAGAGAGGAGTAGAGTTCCAAAGAGAAGTAGTAACAATGACTTTGGCAAATGGCTGTCAAACAACTGAAGAGGCTTGCACCACCATGGTCAAAATAGAGATTGAAGGAAAATCAGTCTCGCTGAATTTACTGGCATTACCAAATGCAAAAAAGAATCGTACTCTACTAGGAACCGACTTTTTGGAAAAGTCCGGAATTGTTCTAGACATGAAGAACAAAAATTGGCATTTCTCTGACAATCCCTGTTGGAAGATTGGTTTCAAGAAAGATATCCCTGTAAAATATCTGCTATCTGTTGAAGACCCACCAGTAAAGAGTCAACAGCCTGTCGACAACTGTAGCAACAAAGGAAATTTTCATGAAGAAGATGAACGTTCAAGTTGCAACCAGCAACTCTCATACAGCCAAGCTATATCACCAAGCTCACTGCGTTCTGATGAAGGAGAACATTTAATGTCTGATCAGCGCAGAAAGATGAATGGTTTGTTAGAAAAATTTGAGTCTACCTTCAAGCTAGGGGGAGAGCCTACCCCTTTTATAGAACATCGGATCAATACTGGTGATCACGTTTGGGTCACCATGCACCCTGTGAGTAACGCAGAAAAGAAAAGGACTGCCAAATTCATGCCTCGACGTGACGGACCTTACGTGGTGCTCACACAACGGTCACCTACAACTTATGAAATTGCAGATCCCAAAAATCCAACCACACCTATAGGAGTTTATCACTCTTCAGCTCTCAAGGCATGTAAAGCTACTGACAGTACTCCTGTGGTCCCACTAAGAAAGAGAGGACGCCCTCCTAAAGCACGTAATGCTGACTCCTCGTCGGGACGTCGTCGGAGCCAGAGGGGGAGGTTGTAGCGCATCAGCCCCTTAACGTGTGTCTCAGCGATATGCGCCTTGATTGGCGATGGCGGACCACGTGACACACTCTCCGCGAAAGAGAATGAACCCTTTTTCTCTAGTTGTTTCCCAAGGCGAGCGTAGAACTGATGCGCTGAAGTTTTGTTCCCCCGAGATGTTACTTTTTATGTTTGTTTATTCTTGTAATTGTTTTGTCTTGTGCTTAGTGTTAATTAAAATTGCTCTTTTGGCCAATTCTTGCATTAATCATTGGATTCAGCTCTAAAAAACTTATATTTACCATACTTCATTATTTCTAACTTCCCGTTTCCATTTTTTTTCGCGGGCCGCGGTAGCCCGGTTGGAAGAGGAACATACAAGCCAGAGGAGGGTTGCGAGTTCGAATCCAACCAAACACCGTTGTGTACAGAGGGGGCTGGTGCACACTAAATCTGTCGGGGCCTCAAATGTCCTCACGTTGGCGTGGTGTAGAAGTTTTAAGAATGGGGTGCCAGCTCAGGTGTGCTTTCGTCATCTGACCGTTATTCAAAATTACGTGGTGTTGTCCTCGGTTTATCCCGTACCGTCGTCCACCAATAGCCCATTACGTTGATCCAGTGCGACGCTAATTCAGTATCTACCAATTTGATTTCCTGGCCAGTTTCGATTCCTTCATATCCTTTATTTGTCAATAAAACTTTTGGTGTGTCTGTCCATTTACTTAAAGTTGTTTGTCGTAAGTAGTATGTGAGTTCCTATACCACCTCTTTCAAGATGGCGGCCGTTTGTTTACATTTTGGTGGAGGAACAAGATTTAGTCGGTTTTATAAGGAGTTGGGGATGATTGCTGATAAGGAAAGGATGATGCCTAGAGGGGGTGACGTCATTGTATTTTTCAAGATGACGTCGTTTTGTTGTTGGAGTTGTGTTGCCATTTAGATGAAGGATTGCTTGGAGCACCATCTGGTGAAGAAATTAGAAACCATATTATTTTAAATTAAAAAGTAATTTCTTGGATGCGAACTCGGGACGACAGGATCCGAAGTCAAGTGCGCTACCACTAAAACATCGGAGAGTAAGCTATGGGTGGTGAATTAATGTAGTGTTCGATTTCTCTTTCTTTTGGACTTGTATTTTTCTTAATACTAGGAGTGTGCTATGTTTAGAAAATGGTTTGATTAATTGTATGGGGGGGTTTAATAAATGCTTTTACAAAATGACTGGTAGCGCCATCTAGTGAATTTAAAAGTAATCAATCTAAGGAACGAATTGATTTCTTACTTTTTTTGCTTTATTCATATAGATTGACATGTTCTCTAGCATAAATTTTCTATTTTTGTTAAATGACTGAAACCGCCAACTAGGGGTTTATTTTGGAACGAATGTATTTTGCATTTATATAATAGTATCAAGATTTTGAGCATAAGTTAACATTTATTGAATTTTATTTTTTAATTTATTTTTCAAAATGATTGGTATCGCTATGTAGTGATGGAATAAATTAGCAACAGAATAATTTAGCTTTATTTTTTAATCTTTGATTTAGCTTTTTTAATTTGCTGCGAGGATATATGTATGAAAACACTTGGAATAAAAATAAGGATTATCTTAATACTCTAACGTTGGAACTCGTAAATCATAAGTAATTGAGACCAATCGATTGTATGGGAAGGATTTTAACCGTTTGAACACTGTTAGATAGAATTTATATAAAACGGAAACCTCTTTCTTTTTTTAATTTATATTTTAATGAGTTTATATACAGCATGTTCTTGAAGAAAATGTGCATGCTTAAGGGTGAATGTTTTGTTGGGAAATCATTATTACAATTTGAGTGGAGGACTTTGAGATATCAATAGGACACACAGGCATTAGCTTCTGGAATTTGGGCAATATAACTAAAGAATGTGTGTGACAAACGTGGGAAATTTGGGTTTTCATTAGATGCAATCTTAGGCAAATAACATACTTTTTACCAAAGATTTTACAGTATATATATTATTTGTGATGCCAAAGTATCAGATTGATAGTCTAAAAGCCTGTGGAACTTGTGAGAAAATGACTAAGATTATGTTTTGCACGTGTAGGTTAAATAAAATAACAGAAGAAATGGAGTTAAACACGGAGTCACACATAACGATAGAAACTGGTAATACTGTTTGATAAATAAGATGCTTTTAAAAGCATAGTTGGAGCATGAACTTATGTTTCTGGGGTCTTTGAATTACTTTGCTTCTTTGGATTTTTGCCCTTCTACTCTTTTGAAATAAATCATGGATTCTAGTGACATTAGACCTGCAAAGAAAATGCATACAGACAAAGAACAGTGTTTGCACAAATATTGTAAGATTTTTTATGTTATGAGTATGGTAAATTGTTTACAGATCGAGAAGGTTGGGTATATTTCAGTCTCTTGGGAAACGAATTAACGTATTAAAAGAAAGAGGAAACTACTATAGGAATTTACGGTAAAAAATATACTGTGCCTTGACAACTTGTAGCACACGGAGACGTAGGAATAAGCTATACCTTTAGCTGATCTTGTATTGCAGACAAGCCTTGGTCTCCTTCACTATTGGAAATAAAGGGAGAAATGGAACGAATAACTGGTGCAAGATTTAATTTTGAGTTCGTGAACCGGTTAAAAAGAAGGTAAGAACTGCATAGGTGCCCATAAAGACAACGAGGACTTGGGATTTTATGCACCCATAGCGTCTGTTTTTATTTGGGCAGAAAAGATCATTTGTGTTTTCTAACTACAGTTCTTTAAAATTGTTCTGGAAAATTAAAGTTTGATTTGGATGAAGTATCCAACAAACCAATTATGGTTTCACAGCTTGCCCATTAGAATGTATCATGCCCTAGAATTAACTTAACGTTTCGTAAAATTCTAGCGTAAATAAGCAATAAATCACTTATGTGCCCCGAACTAGAACTGAGTGTTGATAGGGATGTACACTAAACGGTATTTGGTAAACGCTATACAATTAATATTTGTGCCTTTCTGAATATTATTTATATAAATGATTATATCTTGCTATTTTAAATAAACTTTTGCGTGTCTTACCACATACACTGTATTTTGGATTATTTTTTTTATTACATAGTTTTATAAATTGTCTTTTAAAATACAAGATCTGAAATGAAATTGTCTTTGCTATAGAGACTTGTTTTTTTATGTTAGATGTTTTTACTCAAAAATTAATTATACATTAGATGCTATAACACCTATTTTATTGCAAAAATTTTGTTTTAAATAATGTACACTTAAGTAAGAGTAAAATTTTTGAAACTTTACAAGACCCGTACTATGAATACATTTCCTTGTACATTTGAAGAAGTTATAATAGTATAAAACCATTTATCCTATCAATCTAAATCAAATGTTATTTTTTAATTAATCTTTTTTGCATATTATTTTTTTATTTGAAAAAATCTATATAATCTACATTAAATGTTATTTTTTAATTAATCTTTCATTGCATATTATTTTTTACTTTGAATAAATCTTCATAAATTTTAGTGATTTAATTTGTATTATATAGATTTACAAACTGTTTTTAATGAAAATTTCTTTGATGTAAGGATTTTATATTTTAAAAGTTAATGATTTTACTCAAAAATTAATTATATATTAAATACTATTACACATATTTTTAATGTTGAAGATTTTTAGAAAACATTTTACAATTGGAGAGAGAGAGAGAGAGAGAAACATATACATTAAATATTATTACAAACATTTAAATGCAGATCCATAAGGGAATATTGGAGATCTTTTTAATGCTTACACCTTTCTATTTTAAATAAACTTTTGCTTGTCTTACGAAATACACTGTATTTTGGATTATTTGTTTTTTTATTACATGATCTTATAATTTTTTTTTAAATACAAGATCTGAAATGAAATTTTCTTTGATTTTAAGATTTATGTTTTACTCAAAAATTAATTATACATTAGATGCTATAGCACATATTTTATTGCAGAATTTTTTTAAATATTATACACTTAAGTGAGCCTAAATTTTTTGAAACTCTACAAGACCCATATTATGTACATGTTTCCTTACACATTTGAAAGCAGTGATAATAGTATTAAAACCATTTATCCTATAAAATCTAAATTAAATATTATTTTTAATTAATCTTTCCTTACATATTATTGTTTACTTTAAATAAATCTTTATAAATTTTAGTGATTTAATTTATATTATAAATATTTACAAACTGTTTTTATTGAAATGTTCTTTGATATAAGGATTTATATTTTAAAAGTTAGGTGTTTTTACACAAAAATTAATTATATATCAAATACTATTGCACGTATTATAACATTGAAGATTTTTAGAAAACATTTTACAATTGAAACATACATCAGATATTATTACAAACATTTAAATGCAGATTTTTGTTTATTATTTTTTAATTTTACAATTAAGATAGTTTTAAAAGTTTGATTCTTAAAGTGTGTTTTATGCATAGTAAAAAAGCAATACTAAAAAACCTGTGAGAGTAAAAATATTTTATACATTCATTTGAAACTTTGCAAGACCCATACAATGTTTCCTTGCACATTTGAAGTAGTGAAAAATAGTTTATTAAAATCATTTGTCCTTCAAGTTCTAAATTAAATTATCTTCTTATTTAATGCTTTTGCAAACCACACATTTTACTATATGTGAACTTCCTTTTATTTCTTTGAAACCTTATGCATATTGTAGATTAATTTACACAGCAAAATACCAATGCTGTTCGTACTTATGAAGTATTTTGCAAGATACTTCATATTGTTCTCTTAATTTTACATGTAATTCATTGCTACGTTAAATGAATAGCATGTGGGTTTTCTGTTTTGAAAACAATGTGGACATTTATGTGTTGCTAAGCAAATTAACTTTTGCTTTTCTCTATAGTTAATGCATAATCTGAAGATTTACTCACACCGCTGATAGTTTTACCCATTAAATAACTGAAAATTTTAAATACTAATTAATTTTAAAATGAACAAATATTATTGAAATAATGGATTAAATCTGAATTCAACGTATTCTTAAAACATTCTCTGCAAGAAAAAACAGTGGCATTTCCAAAACAGATTCAAGGAAGCCACATGGAAACAAAGTTAATTAAAACACGTTTTATAGAAAAAAACATCATAATTCATATATTTTACAAAAATAATACATCGCAGTGTAAAAAAGAACTTTTAGTTTTTTACATACTTGCATTTTTAAAGAGATGCATATTTCCGACAAGCCAATTATTCAATGCCTCCACCTAAGCTTTTGGGCAATGCAATTTATTTTTGTGATGACCACATGATAGTTTTTGGATATCTTTGTTGCTACTTAGAGCACATAGTGCATCGAATTTGGGACACCCATATCGTTTCAAGTTGATGTTCGGAAGTCAATGCATCTAAGCATTTCTTCTCCACATGACCACCTTTGTAAGCAACTAGGTACTGAGTGGAACTCTTGGTCTGCTCGTGCAATTCTAAAAGCTTTGAGTCTAGACTTTCTAAGGGAGCACAATTTGCCATGTCATGTGACAGAAATGAATTCCACATACGTAATTTTTAACATATCGCACAGGTCTACGATCTTTGGGACTAAGTTTATGCTTATAAGACGATAAGTTAAAACGAATACTTGAAGCTACTTGCGATTTTACAGCGATGTATCCGTATTGACGTACTAAGAAACCTTCTTGAGTCTGAAATCCATCAAAATCCACAATTGCACAAATGTTAAGCATTGCTATTGAAAAGCGTTAGCTGTTCTTGAAAAAATAATTGTAAACCGGAGGCACGAAGAACTGAACTATAAAACATCATACACTTACTAATCATGCTAATCAGTAAAGTTAAAATTTATATTTCGCGTTCCATAGTTACTCACAAAAGACTAAGTGAAGAAAGTACTCAGAAAACATGTATTTGTGATAATGCGCCAAATAAAATTTTATGTTGTAATACAAGATTTTAGCGAAAGGATATATTGTACTTAAATGTGCGCGTGATTTTTTTACTCTACCACGTTTATGCGCTGAATGCAATTCAATTCTACGACTAAATTTGAGCAAGAAGAAAACATAACCAAATATAAATTATAAGAGAAACGTATTTTGACTTTCTTTAAAATGAGAACTTTAAAGTATACTGAATTATCTTGATTCTGCAGTTTTATTTTTTCTAAAATTACATCAACAAATTGAATTATTTATTTGTGGGCGCACACAAGTCTTTGCCTTTGTTGAAAGGAAACTAGTATCTTTGACAAGTATCACATTTTTAAAAATTGACGAAGACAAGAACCTTTTAATGGGATTTAACTCAATCTGTATCATAATTTTACACAAGAGTAATAGAGCATAATATAGTTTTAAGGAAGATGAATAACCATTATACAAATTTGAAGCCAAAAGTACCAAGCATGTCTATGCACAATAAACGCCTATCTACATATAGAGATTGGCCACGCACAGACGTTGACATTAGGGACCTAGGCGAAAACGGATTGTATTATACAAGTGTCTTGGGCGTGATCAGGTGTTACTGGTATGGCGAAGGACTAGAAAATTGGTAAAAAGAAGATGTAGTGAGACACGAACACAAAGTTTTATCCAAAATGTTTGGTAGCCCATAGATGAAATTGTACATGTGTTGGATGAAATCAACAATAATACCAATGGTTTTATAAAAACCGACGTAAAGCTTTACCCATTATACAACAACAAGGACGAACGACTTTGTAAAATTTGCAAGGAATCGGAAATGAATGCTACTTTACAGTCTTGCGGTCATTTGGTAACATGCATGAGATGTACGAAGAGTCTCTCAACGTGTCCTATGTGCCGAACCAATATTTTACATAAACTTAAAACGTACATTTGTTACTAAACAGTGTATTTATCAGTACATGTAGTAGATGCAATTTCAAGTGATATACTGAACATGGTGAGGAAGAAAATTCAATTGTAAAAGGGTGATATTGAGTTGAAAGTCATTATATAGGCACAAGTGCTTCAGCAAAAAGATTAGTAAGGAAGTTTGAGACTCTAAAACTCATAAGACTCTTTATTAAGAACTCCATGAGGGAGAAATCGTGTAAGAGAGACTTATACACCCTTATAAATATATTGGTTATTTTAATTATTAGTTGTTTGTTCATTACATATGAAACCTACTTAAAGAATTTTAAAGTGCCGTAAACAGGAGTTACTAAATGCTTTAGGAAAGATGTGTAAATGTACTCTGAAATGCAAGAAAGAACGCTTGAATTAATAATTCATTTTGAGTGTTTCTTCCTTTTAGCGTGGACTTATTAAAACTTTTGTTAAAGCATTTTTTAATATTTCATACTTTAAAAGAATTATTTATATTTATTTTTATTAATTTTTAAAACTTTTTTACTTTATTTTACTGCTTAACTTTTTTTACTGTTTAACTTTTTTATGTTCGTCTTTTTTTTACTGTTTAACTTTCTCTGTTTAACATTTTTACTGTTTAACTTTTTTAACTGGTTTTTTTACTGCTTATTGTTTTTCTACTATAAAAATAGGTCTATAAGATTATTCAGTATGTTTCGAAAATTCTTGTGAAAATGAATGTTACAAAAATGTTTGCTAAAAAGAATGCCTGGATTACAATATAGTAATTTTAAATAAAAATATTATTTGTATGCATATCTTTGTCCTATGATTATTTATCCTTAGGTTCATTGCTCGAAACTTAGGTAAAATATATTTTGATTTGGAAAAGTGAGAATTTTTTACTTTATTTTACTGCTTAGGATTTACCGAACCTTTACCTTTACCGAGGATTGGAGGATAAGGAGGGTAATAAGGAGGAAATTACTTTAAGAGAATTAATAAAAGGAGGAAATGGCGCACTTGACTCGGGATCCTGTGGTCCCGAGTTTGAATCCAAGAAATTACTTTTCAATTTAAAATACTATGGTTTCTAATTTCTCCACCAGATGGTGCTCCAAGCAATCCTTCATCCCCATGGCAACACAACAAAACGACGTCATCTTGAAAAATACAATGACGTCACCCCCTCAAGGCATCACCCTCTCCTTATCAGCAATCATCCCCAACTCCTTATCAAACCGACTAAATCTTGTTCCTCCACCAAAATGTAAACAAACGGCCGCCATCTTGTTCCTCCACCAAAATGTAAACAAACGGCCGCCATCTTGAAAAAGGCGGTATAGGAACTCCCATACTACTGTCGTAGCTTGGCCAAATATGGTCCTTTCACCGTATAACCAAACTAATCAACCGATTTGATATCACTAAACACACATGTACTTCTTTATGGGTATTGGGTATTGGGTATTTCAATTAACGTCACACTGGAGCAACACAATGGGCTATTGGTGACGGTCCGGGATCAATCCCAAAGGGAAAGATCCGAGGACAACACCACGTAATTTTGAACCACGGTCAGATGACGAGGCAACACCTGAGCTGGCACCCCACTCTCCAAACTTCCACACCACGCCAACGTGAGGACATTTGAGGCCACGACAGATTTAACGTGCACCAGCCCCCTTTGTACACGACGGTGTTTGGCTGGATTCGAACTCGCAACCCTTCGGTTGCTAGTTCGTTACTCTTCCAACCGGGCCACCGCGGCCCTGTACTTCTTTATGATAGTGTAAGTGGGTTGTTATTATAATTAACGTCACATTCTGGAGAAACACAACGGGTTATTGGCGACGGTTCGGGATCAAACACGAAGGGAAAGATCGGAGATAATTTTGAACCACGGTCTGATGATGAGGTCACACCTGAGCTTTGATAGGTTAGGAATTCAATGAAGAGTAAATTTCAAATGAGGGGAGAATATTTATTGTCTACTCTGTTCAAGTATCAAACTTAAGAAAGCAGTTGTGAAATCTATTGAACAGTGACTTCTGAACAATATACATTCACAAAGAATACTACTTGACAGTTTTGACTAAAACCCACTAAGCCTTTCAAGAAATATGGAATGATAGAAGTTTGATTAGTTGTTTTAGAGTTTTATGGTGCAAAGGCCATATATGGCCAAGCTGCGCCAAACACAAGACAGACAACACAATGAGGGAGCAAAAAACAGGAAGCAGATAGGTAGGCAAGAGTATATATGAAAGGAAAGATCACTTGGGTATTTGGGAAAATGAAAATGAAATGTACTCGTAGAATGAGATTTAACAAGAACAATGGAATAAGTGCGAACTAATTTAAATGTATAGCGAATGTAGGTAGTTGAATTTACGCCGCACTGGAGCGACACGAAGGGATAGTGCGGACGGTCCGGGATCAAACAAGAAATGGGAGATTTCAGATAATTTAGAACCAGATGAAGAGGTCAACACTTGAGCAGGCACCCCCACTCTCCAAACTTCCACATCACCTCAACATGATGACATTTGAAGCCGATGAAGATTTGACCAGCCTCCCCGTACACTACGGTAGGTAGGTATTGTGATTTTTTTCTTGCTTGGTTGAGTGAGTTTTATGTCACAAGGATCATGTTTGGCCAAGTTGTGCCAAACACAACAGGTGACGTCGGAAAAGAAGAAAAACGATTTCTTAGTCTCAAACGGTGCAGACGCACTTTTTAACGTTGTCGCCAGCCGTTTTGAGCAGTTCTTCTTTCACAACCTAGGTGCACACATAATGCACTGATAAATGCACTGATAAATGTGTAAATACTGCACATGCATTGTAATGTAGTGGGTAGAGTTGTGTGGCAGAACCTAAATCTATACATATAAAGCAGAATTGGCGTCTGTCTATTTGTCCTCTATACAAATCTACACCGTTTGACCAATCCACACCAAATTTCGTACTTTAATTCTTCGGAAAACTGGGGGTAACGTAGGCTTTATATTATCCCCCGTTCTATATATCTTGGGTGTGCAGAGGTGAGCTTAACCTTCTGGATACGGGGACCAGTCCAACCGGCCGAAAGTTTCGAGTTCCCTCGTTACGAAAGCTCGGATTCTTTCAGACTTTAAACTCCTGAAGAATCGCCGAAGCCCATTAGATTTTCATCCCCTCTTTTCTGTGCTATAAAGAGACCCGCGCGTGAATAGCCTTATCTCCCCGTTGACAAAGGTATCAGGGTTATCGACGGGGAGCCTCGCAAACTGTTTATCCTCGAGCATCTAGTCTGTGAGAGGTTGTATAAATGAAAAGAGATACACTTAAAAAGTCACCGCCGCCCTTTCAGTTTACTCGGGAAGAATCTGTCCCTTCTAGGCATACCCATGACCCGACAATAGAAACCGGCACATTAGGTGATAATGGGACGACACATATTCCCTCTCCTCCTGGGGGAAAGCATTGTAAAGGCCGTTTCGGCCAGTTCCAGTAAGTTGCCTGTTATGTCGTTTGGCCGGCTGTCGTAACGATAGAAGGAAGCGATATTCTGTCCCAACGTATGCAGAGGGTTAAAACACTATTTGAAATCCCCATAGAAATAACATTATTTATACGCTCAATGTCAGACCTATTCACACTAAATTTGGTACATTCATTCTTTAGAATTCTGCTGGACACATAGGATATATATAGTAGCCCCAATCGGATTTCTCCTGGGTGTGCAGAGGGGCTAAAAACAATTCGAAATCCCCATATGAATAACATTGCGTATTTTTGCGATCCCTGCCCGACCAATTTACACTAACTTCGGTATATTCATTCTTCAGAATCCTGCGGAAAACATAGGTATACGTATATTAACCCCGTTCAATTTGTCCTGTGTCAGCAGAGGGGGCTAAAAGCGATGCGAAATCCCTTTAGGAATAGCATTAAATATTTATACTATCACTATCAGACCAAATAATTTGGTACATTCATTATTTAGACGACAGCTGGTAACGCAGGTTAGCTAGTAACTCCCATTCCGAGGACTTGTCCTGAGTTTGCATTGGGGATTAAAAACAAATAGGAATCCCCATAGACATAACATTATTTTTACTATCAGATTCAGACCAATGCACTAAATTTGGTACATTCATTCTTTAGAATACTGCGGGAAACATACGAGTAATCTACATATTAGCCCCCGTTATACTTTCCTGGTTCTGTCGAAGGGGGTAAAAACAATTCGAAATCACCATACAAATAACAGTGAATAATTACAAACAATTAAACCCCAGCAACAACGGGTATTGGTACTTTTAATTAACGTCACACTGGAGCAACAAGACGGGCTATTGATGACGGTCCGATATCAATCCCCCAAGGAAAAGATTCGAGGACAACACCATGTAATTTTGAACTACAGTCAGATGACGAGGCCACGACTGATTTGACGTGCAGTAGTCCAATTTGTACATGATGGTTTTTGGTTGGATGTGAATTCGTAACCCTCCAGTTGCTAATCCGTTCCTACCGCGGCCCACACGTATTTTGGCTCCGCTGTCTTTTATAACACATATACAGCCTACTACGTGACATTATTCTGTAATAAGCTCACCCAAAATCGTTCAAATATTTTATATGTTGTAACTAGCAAAATTGCCCAAACCTCACTCGTGTTGAATTGGTTAACTATATATTGAAAGTGACCAGAAAATAATAACTTTCCTCTTTCGTAGATAAATGCCAAATCATTTAAGTGTGAGTAAAATGATTTTTAACATCTTTTTGACATTTTTATAAGTTCTACAACCTACTTTGGACACAAATCCTATACATGCATATCCATCCATGTAATACATTTCATGTATATCACAACTGCTAAGGGTACAAATTGGCCAAAGTTGAGACACTAAGATAACTCCTACAAAAGACTATTTGAGACAGGATTCCTTTTCTTAAATGCTATTCCTGTAAAATTGCTCAACTCAATTCGTAAAAATGACGAATCTACGGCACATACTCTCACATAATTTACCTGCTAATATTTTTTTATTTGTGTCACTTCGAATTTCGCTACCATTAAGTGAAAGACGACTAATTTGATAAGATATTGATCACCAATTTTATTTTAAAAGCGAATAAGTTTTTCTTGAAAATTCCGTTTCGTGGCACGTGCAATAATAAAGGAACTTGTTCTAAAATTTAATATCTTCAGTAGTGATAAAGCAAAGGTAACTTATAACCATTCCTTTAAATGGTAAATCAATATGACAGCTTTTCTTCTAAAGAAGATCATTGTTTTAAACAAACTTCCCTATATAAGTTGCTTAAATATAGCTTCGATTCGTAAAATAGGTCACCTTGTCTATCTGTCGCTATGACAAAGAATTTTTAATAATTCAAAAGTTCCACTTTGAATATTTTTAACATTAACGTTCTGTCAATAATGGCAGAAATCAACTTAAAATTTGCTTTATTCTAACGTGCATGCCGTTTTAAACAGAATTCTTTGCGGTGGTGTTGCGTGTGATGAAAAGTAATTGCAATTTATTAAATTAATAAATATTAAAAACAGAAATAGTACTAAAGCAAGATAAAAGTTGGTGGCAGTTCTAAAGATATAAATTCATAATTCCTTTTTATCTCTCGATCTCGCACAGTTGCCACAACTTACAACTAAAAATTAGATGGAATTTAAAAATACGAAATTATTTCGGAGTGAAAAAAATATCACTGCACATTGCAAACAAACACGAGTTTCCACTTTGTTGCAAAATATCGTCTGTCCCAAATGTTCGGAAATAGTTTATACTTTGCAAAGAAAATAAATAAGGCTCAAAATATAAAAGTATTTGAATTTAAATTCTGCAAAAATAGTTTTGAAAAATAATTTATTTTTGAGAAGTACTGGTAAAACAATTTAAGTAATTGAATTGCTCAAAATGAATTCCAGCTTCTCCAAAACTACGGAATTATGACTGATTTAAGTAGAGTTACTCAGATGCTTTAACATCAAACTTGTTTAAGTTCGTACGTAAGCAAGATAATTTCAAATAATGCATTCACTACATTAAAATATGGGTTTTCAAATGTAGGACATTGCACTAGAATGTGACGAATAAATCTTATGTGATACTTGTACAAACACACAGACACAAAATCAAACATAGAACCGGAAGACGGACAGATTTATGAAACCAAGTTCAGTCACTAAATAAATGTAAGAACTTACAGTATGCAGTTTCATAAAAATATGTTCAACCGTTTGGACGTAGCACGGACAGACAGACAGACACCAAACGTGCTGAAGAGGAATTTTGCATCAGAAGAGTTCGAAACGGATAGAAAACTTGAAATGGGTCGAAAATACTCAATGTACAAACACTCCATTCTTATTTATATCGATTAACCGGTTCGTCTTTTAACTAGCTAAACGAGAAATGCAATATAAACACGTATAACCAATGTTATCAATTTGAACCCTCAATCCAGCATAAAACACCCACCTACAAATCTTTCAAAACGAAATAGAAACAGTAATTCACTGACTATTCGCTTGCAAAACCATATTTCGGACGGTAGCGATAGATTTTAAGTAAATGTATCGGAGAACATCAATGTTCGTTACGACGACTCCGCTTAAATGTTCCATTTGTAATTAAAGAGCGAATATTCCATTAGTTCGTTGATTAATTAATCATAGGAATGCTAATAAAGCACAGTTGTTGAACTCGGCAGATTCGGTTAGGAAAGGAATTAACCAAATGGTATTTGCGCTGCTGCGAATGTTTATTATTAAACATATATTCGCCAGAAAACGCAATTAATGTAATGGACGTTTGGAGATTGTGTTTTTGATTGCCGGGCACATTTCGGAGGGTTGGCATTGGAAGCGAAAAAAATATTGTTTGAATATCCGTGCGGATTTGAGAGAATGGCGAATTTCTGGGTCTGTGCAACGGGAGGTGATTGGTCTTGATGTAATTAAAAGTGTTATGTGGTTGCCTTTGTTTCTTGAGCTTGGGAGATTCGATTTGAATTGGTTCTGTCAGCTAGGAAATGAGCCCTAATTTAAATAAGTGCACAACGAACGGCCAACTGCGGCAATTCTTATGCGATTTCGTATAGAACGAGCACGCCCGACTTACTTAATTGCTTTTATCTATTGGAGCAGGAGCCAGAGTGGCCCGGTTGGAAGAGTAACGGATAAGCAGCCGGAGGGTTGCGAGTTCGAATCCAACCAAACACCGTCGTGTACAAAGGGAGCTGGTGCACGTTAAATCTCAAATGTTCTCACGTTGGTGTGGTGTGAAAGTTTGGAGAGTGGGATGCCAGCTAAGGTGTGACATCATCATCTGAGAGTGGTTCAAAATTACGCGCAGTTCTCCTCTATCCTTTCCCTTCGAGGGATGAAATTGAAACCGTTGCTACTAGCCCGTTGCGATGCTTCAGTGCGACGTTAGTTAAAATACCTACCTATCATCTATTGGGGCCGTCGTGGCTCAGTGGGTATGTCCACTGCGCTAGCAACTTCGAGTTGTAGGCGGCTCAGTTTCGATTCCTGTCAGATGTATTCTTCCCTGCGTGTATTTCTCTCTTCTGTGTCAGTAAAACTTTCATTGTGTGTGTGTGTCTATTACTTGATATTGTATGTCGTGTCTGGCACAGCATGGCTAAAATATGTTAAATATGTATGTTAAATATTAAATATGCATGGATTAAATATGTAAATATGTATGTGTATTTCTCTCTTCTGTGTCAGTAAAAATTTCAATGTGTGTGTGTCTATTACTTGATATTGTATGTCGTGTCTGGCACAGCATGGTCAAATATGGCCCTTGTGCCATAAAACCCCAACCAAATTTTATCTATTAAAGACACGGGGCTGTTACTCATATTTTATGCCTCGTTTCAATAATAAATGTATGAATATAACATTCAAATTCACATGAATGGAATACACACTTTTAGTTCATACCTATGAATGAAATCAAATTGTCCTCAATTATATATGAGGTTGCTGTAGCCCAGTTGGAAGAGAAGCGTATTAGCAACAGGAGAACTGTGAGTTCGAAACTTGGTCCAAACAAAGACTGTCATATACGTGGGGACTGGTAAACGTTAAATATGACTTAACCTCATGTTGGCGTGGTGTGTAAGTTTGGAGAGTCGGTTGCCAGATCAGGTGTTGACTTCGTAATTTGAATGTGGTTCAAAATCACGGGTGTTGCCCTCGATCTTTCCCTTTGGGATTGATTTCGGACCGTCGCCAGTAGACCGTTGTTTTGCTCCAGTTCGACGCTAATTAACTACCTATATCTGTCGATGAGAAAGCGACGTTACTCACATTATATATCGCATTTCAAACCCTTTATAGTGTATGTATGATTATTGAATTCATATTCACATAAAAGGATTGCATACCTATAATTGAAATAAAATTATCCTAAAATATGAGGTTAGTTGGAAGAGAAACGGATTAGTAACCGGAGGGTTCAAACAAAGACCGTCTTTTCTGTGGAGGCTGGTGTACGTTAAAACAGTCCAGGTCTCAAATGTCCTCACGTTGGTGTGGTGTGGAAGTTTGGAGAGTGGGGTACCAGCTCAAGTGTTGTTATAGGTCATCGGAACGGGGTTCAAAATTACGAGGTGTTGTCCTTGGATATTTCCCAATGGGACAGAGCACGGACCGTCACCAATAGGACGTTTTGTTCCTACAGTGAGACGTTAATTAGCTACATTCCTGTATCTATGGATGAAAAAGTGTTGTGACTCACATTGTTTACCTCATTCCGTTTATTCCAACCAAAGAACGTCGTACACATAGAAGGCTAGTGCACTTTAAATCTGTCGTGACCTCAAATGTCCTCACGTTGGTGTGGTGTGGAAGTTTGGAGAGTGCGGTACCAGCTCAAATGTTGTTATCGATCATCGGAACGGGGTTCAAAATTACGAGGTGTTGTCCTTGGATATTTCCCAATGGGACAGAGCACGGGCCGTCACCATTAGGACATTGTGTTGCTACAGTGAGACGTTAATTAGCTACCTTCCTGTATCTATGGATGAAAAAGTGTCGTTACTCACATTTTTTACCTCATTCCGTTTATTCCAACCAAAGAACGTCGTACACATAGAAGGCTAGTGCACTTTAAATCTGTCGTGACCTCAAATGTCCTCACGTTGGTGTGGTGTGGAAGTTTGGAGAGTGCGGTACCAGCTCAAATGTTGTTATCGATCATCGGAACGGGGTTCAAAATTACGAGGTGTTGTCCTTGGATATTTCCCAATGGGACAGAGCACGGGCCGTCACCATTAGGACATTGTGTTGCTACAGTGAGACGTTAATTAGCTACCTTCCTGTATCTATGGATGAAAAAGTGTCGTAACTCACATTTTTTACCTCATTCCGTTTATTCCAACCAAAGAACGTCGTACACATAGAAGGCTAGTGCACTTTAAATCTGTCGTGACCTCAAATGTCCTCACGTTGGTGTGGTGTGGAAGTTTGGAGAGTGCGGTACCAGCTCAAATGTTATTATCGATCATCGGAACGGGGTTCAAAATTACGAGGTGTTGTCCTTGGATATTTCCCAATGGGACAGAGCACGGGCCGTCACCATTAGGACATTGTGTTGCTACAGAGAGACGTTAATTAGCTACCTTCCTGTATCTATGGATGAAAAAGTGTCGTAACTCACATTTTTTACCTCATTCCGTTTATTCCAACCAAAGAACGTCGTACACATAGAAGGCTAGTGCACTTTAAATCTGTCGTGACCTCAAATGTCCTCACGTTGGTGTGGTGTGGAAGTTTGGAGAGTGCGGTACCAGCTCAAATGTTGTTATCGATCATCGGAACGGGGTTCAAAATTACGAGGTGTTGTCCTTGGATATTTCCCAATGGGACAGAGCACGGGCCGTCACCATTAGGACATTGTGTTGCTACAGTGAGACGTTAATTAGCTACCTTCCTGTATCTATGGATGAAAAAGTGTCGTAACTCACATTTTTTACCTCATTCCGTTTATTCCAACCAAAGAACGTCGTACACATAGAAGGCTAGTGCACTTTAAATCTGTCGTGACCTCAAATGTCCTCACGTTGGTGTGGTGTGGAAGTTTGGAGAGTGCGGTACCAGCTCAAATGTTGTTATCGATCATCGGAACGGGGTTCAAAATTACGAGGTGTTGTCCTTGGATATTTCCCAATGGGACAGAGCACGGGCCGTCACCATTAGGACATTGTGTTACTACAGTGAGACGTTAATTAGCTACCTTCCTGTATCTATGGATGAAAAAGTGTCGTTACTCACATTTTTTACCTCATTCCGTTTATTCCAACCAAAGAACGTCGTACACATAGAAGGCTAGTGCACTTTAAATCTGTCGTGACCTCAAATGTCCTCACGTTGGTGTGGTGTGGAAGTTTGGAGAGTGCGGTACCAGCTCAAATGTTGTTATCGATCATCGGAACGGGGTTCAAAATTACGAGGTGTTGTCCTTGGATATTTCCCAATGGGACAGAGCACGGGCCGTCACCATTAGGACATTGTGTTGCTACAGTGAGACGTTAATTAGCTACCTTCCTGTATCTATGGATGAAAAAGTGTCGTTACTCACATTTTTTACCTCATTCCGTTTATTCCAACCAAAGAACGTCGTACACATAGAAGGCTAGTGCACTTTAAATCTGTCGTGACCTCAAATGTCCTCACGTTGGTGTGGTGTGGAAGTTTGGAGAGTGCGGTACCAGCTCAAATGTTGTTATCGATCATCGGAACGGGGTTCAAAATTACGAGGTGTTGTCCTTGGATATTTCCCAATGGGACAGAGCACGGGCCGTCACCATTAGGACATTGTGTTGCTACAGTGAGACGTTAATTAGCTACCTTCCTGTATCTATGGATGAAAAAGTGTCGTTACTCACATTTTTTACCTCATTCCGTTTATTCCAACCAAAGAACGTCGTACACATAGAAGGCTAGTGCACTTTAAATCTGTCGTGACCTCAAATGTCCTCACGTTGGTGTGGTGTGGAAGTTTGGAGAGTGCGGTACCAGCTCAAATGTTGTTATCGATCATCGGAACGGGGTTCAAAATTACGAGGTGTTGTCCTTGGATATTTCCCAATGGGACAGAGCACGGGCCGTCACCATTAGGACATTGTGTTGCTACAGTGAGACGTTAATTAGCTACCTTCCTGTATCTATGGATGAAAAAGTGTCGTAACTCACATTTTTTACCTCATTCCGTTTATTCCAACCAAAGAACGTCGTGCACATAAAAAGCTGGTGCACTTTAAATCTGTCGTAACCTCAAATGTCCTCACTTTGGCGTGGTGTGGAAGTTTGGACAGTGAGGTGCCAGATGAGGGGTGCTGTTCTCGTCGTCGGATTGTGGTTCAAAACGACGAAGCGTTGTCCTTGGACCTTTTCCTTCTGGATAGATGCCAAAATGAGCTATTAGCGCGGACCGTCTCTAATAGCCCATTTTGTTGCTCCAGTGCGACGTTAATTCAATTACCTAAACCAACATTAATTTCTTAATTACTTTTATCCTGCTGACAAAGTATAAAAGTAATTAAGAAATTAATACTTTTACATAATCAAATTCTGTACCTCATTTAAATCCGTTTATAATGAATGTATGAGTATAGCATTCATATTGAAATAAATGGGTTTCCATACCTATAAATGAATTAAATTATCCTCAAATATATTCCAGCTTTTCGTTAGTAGGTAGGCAGTTGAACTTACGTCCCGAACCATTGTTGACAGTCAGGAATCGATCCCAAAGGGAGAGATTGAAGATATATCGTAATTTAGATCCAGATGAAGAGGTCAACACCTGAGTTGGAACACCACTCTCCAATATTCCACACCACATAGACATGAGGACATTTGAGGCCACGGCTGGTTTAACGTGTACCAGCCTCATCGTACACGACGGTCTTTCTATGGATGGTGTTTTAACTAGCAATCTTCCGGTTGGTAATCAGTCAACTCCACCATCTGGGCTACCGCTTCCCCATGTTGAGTTAACGGAATTGAATTATCATTTCAAGCTCTCTATTCACGTCATTTTGTGCAGTGTTTGAAATTTGTGATTTTCTACATTTTTTAAATAATTTGTTCTGTGCCTGGCATATTTTTTGATAAAACGCTTTTCCTATTTTTACCTCAAAGGGCATACACGCTGTCTCATTTTGTAATTGTATAGTTGCTTTACTATACCTATACTATACTATACCTACACTTCACTTTCATAAGTACGACTATCTGCGTTCAACATTAAAAAACGTGGTATTATAAGGACTTTACTAAACACCCTGTATAACTAGGCCATGCACCATTAGGATCAGTCACATGGTTAGGATTACTATAGCCCAAATGAGGACACGACCTCATTTTGAATTGAAATATACTGTCCTCCTTTACCTTAACACATTGACTGCCGGTCACGCGAGGTTGTGTTAATAGTTATTGCCATAACATTGAAGCAAGATTTTACCCATATGCCAACTTACTTATTATAAGAAATATGATTTAAAAGTGGTAATAAAAGATGGTTATGTGTATCACACTGATAGCTAAGCATTATGTAAGCCTTTAATTATAAAATTTTATCACTACGCGCCAGCGCGTGATTGGCACTAGAGGTAAAATTATTTCCCAAATGCCACATTACGCGCTGGCGCGTGACATGTAAAAATAAATCAGAATAAGTAACAATATGCATTATTTTTGTATGAAACTATCACAAACAAACATATATGTATACTAGGGGGCTCCGCCCCTGCTCGCTCGCGCCCGTTCCCTAAAAACGGGATCTGGAGGAAATTACTGAAGGAGGAATTGCGTTTTTTTATACGAGGCGTGTTTTTAAGTACTGTTTTGAAATAAAAATAAAACAAGTACACTTTTCTTAACAATTTTATTTTTACATGAAAGCCTGTACCTTAATCTACTTTTCTGCATAATTCCCACCAATATTAAGGCACTTATCGTATCGTACAACCAGCTTTTGAATACCATCGTCGTAGAAATCTGCCGCCTGATTAGACAACTACTGCAACACGGTCGTTTTGACATCGTCGTTGAGGCGCTGACCACCCAGATGCCTCTTCAAATGCAGGAACACGTGGTAGTCACTGGGCGCTAGATCAGGGCTGTACGGAGGGTGATCAAGTTGTTCCCAGCCAAATGATCCGATCAGCTCTTGAGTTCGATTGGCCGTGTGTGGACGGACATTGTCATGAAATCTTCTGAATCCGACACCTGGGCATCTTTGGGAGGAAAGAATTCCTCGTCACTGTCATAACTAAATTTACTCGGGTACTCGTCCGATAGCTCAACCAACAAATTTGCAATTTCATCAGCCGTTAGCTTATTATTTTGCAACTTTCTTTTCTTTGCACGTGAAGGCCCTGCAGAACTATCATCTGTACAACTCATGTTACAAGATTCTATTAGAAAGCGATAAATCAGAAACCACACACCTTTACAACTAGTTTCCAACCTTCACTCCACGCCAATACCAGCATACATACCCAAAACGTAATGCCGATTGAACTGGAGAACAAACAACGAAGCGTAGCTTTTCACGCGCCCGAGCGTGACTGGCACCTGAGACATCACCCCACATAACGCGCCTGCGCGTGATTGGCCCTTCACCGGCAACGCCAAATCACGCGCTGGCGCGGGATCGGCAGTCAATGTGTTAAGGGGTGCATTTCAAAGAATTATAGTTTTGTGTTTTTATATGTATAAAGCAAAAGTTAAGAGGTTTATCTCTGGTTAAAACTTCAGAGAACTATATAGCAGGATCGATTTAAAGAGGATTCCCGATAAGAACTAAGTACTCACGAAGCAACACTAAGTACTCACTAAGCAACAAAACAAAAAACTTCCAGGAAAATCTTCTCTGAAAAGTATCCTAAATAGAGATATGCTGTAGATGGTAGGTGTTTTAATTGACGTCGCACTGGAACAAAACCCCGGGCTATTGGAGACGGTCTGGGTTCAGAGCCGAAGGGAAAGATCCGAGGATAGCACCACGGTCAGATGAGGAGGTCACACCTGATCTGGCACCCAACTCTCTAAACTTTCACGCCGACGCGAGGACATTTGAGGAAACGGCAGATTTAACCAGCCCTCTTTGTACACAACGTTATTTAGTTGGAATCGAACTTGAAACCCTCCTGTTGCTAATACGTTACTCTCAACCGGGCTACTACGGCCCAGGTTTTATAACGGAAAGGCCATATTTGGCTAAGCTGCTCCAAACATCGAGAGAAAACCAGGAAACCATGAGCAAACGTTCTTCCTCAACTTAACACCTCCCAGACTCTATTCCCAATCCCCTTTTATTTCCCGCTCACATTTTTTACCTGACCTTGTCTTGTGTTTGGCGCTGCTTGGCCAAATGCGCCATAAAACCCCCCAAAAAACAACCAAACCACCAATTTCCAAACCGGACAACAGCCAAACTCAACATCTCGCTTAAAGTGAAATTACCGACTAAATCCCCGAGCTCCTACCTCAAATCAGGCCACCGAAACCGTAACACAATTCATTCACTTCCCCGATTTACCTGACCCTACAACTGCATCCTGCTTAACCCCTCCCTCTGAGCCATGCGTCACAGTCAGCATTAACCTGGCACAATTAATTTGCCTGACAATTCGCATCCCTCCGCAATCAATTCCGACCGGTCCGTCCGTCCGTCCTGCGGATATCCGGCACGGCGAGGCATTAGCAGTGTTTACGAGTGCGGCGGAATGAGTACCGATATCCGGTCACTCGTTATGACGTTTATCCGGGATCGAACTGTAAAATTGGGCCGGATAGCGAAGGACTATGACGTTTGTGGACTGTGGGATATGGAAGGAAGGGTGGACTCAAGGATGGATTGACACGTAACGCCTATTGTATTGTTCATTTTGTTGGCCATTACCCTGTGAATAGGTTACTTAGTCAAGTATTTAATGTTACTTATTGCTACGTACCCGTTCAGAGAGGTAGGTATGTATTTAATTAACATCGCACTGGAGCGACACAACGGGGTATTGGCGACGGTCCGGGATCAACCCACGACAGGAAAGATTCGGAGACAACACCACGTAATTTTGAACCATAGTCAGACGACGAGGTCACACCTGAGCTGGCACCCATTTCTCCAAACTTCCAAACCACGCTAAGGTGAGGGTATTTAAGGCTACGACAAATTTATCATGCACCATCTCTCTTTGTGCACGACGTTCTTTGTATAAACTCGAACTCGCAATCCTTCGGTTGCTAATACGTTACTCTTCCTACAGGGCTACCACGGCCTCTTGGAGAGCAGTGGATCAATGAGTGTGCTCACTGAGCTAGCAGCCTGAGTTCCAGGAAGCTCAATTCTTCCTTATACGTATCTCTCCCCCTTCTGAGTCGGGCCGCAGTTGCTCAGTTGAACGAGCAAATGATTAACAATCAGAGGGTCACGAGTTTGAAACTCGGTCCAGCCCAACACCTTCGAGTACAATGGAGAGGGGGCACGTTAAATATGCGTGGCATCAAATGTCCTCAACTTGGCGTGGTGTGGAAGTTCGGAGAGCGGGGTGCCAGATCAGGTGTGACCTCCTCATCTGACAGATTCAGAAGTACGTGGTGTTGTCCTCGGATATTTACATTCAGGTTTGATTCCCAACAGTCGCCAATAGCACACTTGTTACTCCAGTGTGACGTTAATGAAAATACCTAACATACCTACCTAAGCCCTCCAGTGTCGAGCTTCGGTAGCTGAGTTGGACGAACATCTGATTGGCAACCGCAGGGTTGCGAGTTTGAAATTCGGGTCACCCCAAGACCGTCGTCTACACTGGAGCTGCTGGTGCACTTTAAATATGTCGTGGCCTGAAATGTCCTCACGTTGGCGTGATGTTTGAGTTTGGAGAGTGGTATAAAAGCTGAGGTATAGACCTCGTCATCTGACCGTTGTTCAAAATTACAAGGCTTTGTCCTTGGATCGTTCCTTTTGGGATTGATCCCGGATCGTCACTAATAGCCCGATGTGGTGTTCCAGTGCGACGTTAATTAAATACCTACCTCGCCCTTCTGGGTCGGTAAAACTTTCCTAGTGTGTGAATGTCCGTTAACCCTCCTTGTGGTTGTCTCGATTAGGTATCTTACCATTAGCAAAATTGGTCAGATCTTGATGGAGTTTGGAGAGTGGTATAAAAGCTGAGGTATAGACCTCGTCATCTGACCGTTGTTCAAAATTACAAGGCTTTGTCCTTGGATCGTTCCTTTTGGGTTTGATCCCGGATCGTCACCAATAGCCCGATGTGGTGTTCCAGTGCGACGTTAATTAAATACCTACCTCGCCCTTCTGGGTCGGTAAAACTTTCCTAGTGTGTGAATGTCCATTAACCCTTTGTGTGGTTGTCTCAACTAGGTATCTTGCCATTAGCAAAATTGGTCAGATCTTGATGGTTGGCTAGTTGTTTTGGAGTTTTATGGGGCAAGGGCCATATTTGGCCACGATGCGACAGACACAAGATATACAATATCAAGTAATAGACATACACACTCAATGAAAGTTTTACTGACACAGAAGAGAGAAATAAACCCAGGTAGGAATGGACCTGACAGGAAACGAACCTGCGCCGCCTATGATTCGAAGGTTGCTAACACAGTGGGCACTCAGATTTTGATGGATGAACCCTCTCTTAGAAACCGTTTGGAGGGTTATCCTTCCAAATGCTTTCGACGAGTTTATAATTCATTGAGATGTGTCCGATATTTTGATGAAGACAAAATCAAGATCAGGTCAGTTTTTCTAATGATTGACCCTAATGTCATCCTCCGATTGTTAATCTGCTACTCTTCGTACTGGGCTACAAGAACCATTCATTAGAAAAGTGCTTCTCATCATGCAAAAACAATCACGCAGCGAAAAATAAATAATATTCAGCTGGTATATACAATTAGGTTGAGAAAAAATATTTAATGGAACACAAGAGGCGGTTATTGTACACAAGTGACGTTCCGAACATAACTTTAAAGAATCGCAATTTAAATTTTTTCTCCTAAATTTCGGTGAATTTTATGTTTTACTTAGAGCATGAGCGCGGAAAATTCTTTAAGAATTCAGGCTTATATTTGAACGATATTTTAGATTATGCTTTTTATTAAATTATAAAAACACAGGATATTTTGCATTAAAATTTTTCTTCAGTTTAATGGTTTTTATATGGAAATTGATGATGAAGTAAACCCTTTGATCGGTCTTTATCCTGCTTGAGGTAACGAACATATGTCGGGAAACTACTAAAATAAATAAACTAAATTCACCGACCATAGGTCCGAGCAATTTTGTTTGTATTCTCATCTGTTCGTGAAAATTTATTATGATTTAATTTAAACTAAGCATACTTTTTCTAATATTTAAACTGTCTTAACTCTCCTGGTGGTCGTTCGTCATTATAAAACTGATCAGATCAAACATCGGCAATAGTATTAAGACGAGATACCTCGTCCTTAACAAGATTAGTCGGATCTTTATGACGAGCTATCTCGTCATTAGTAAAAATGAACGAGATATTCCGTCGAGACCACTTGGAGGGTTAAAAGGTTTTATTCTGTTAACCCTCCGCTTTGGAAAGGGAAACAAGAAATGTCTACGTTTTGAGACACGTTGTTGTAGCTGATGTATATTCAGGAGTTAAAAAAAGAATATAAATGGTAGTTTTGATTTAGAAATAATTTATAATTTACGAATTTATAATTTTTTCGTCATACACATAAATCCAGTTAATCTCTGAGAGTCACCAGATTTCCGAGTTCTGCTCACATCTATTGGTTGAAAAAATTCGAGAAAAGATTCTATTGGTCAAGGTCAAAACTGGTTAGTGAACAGCGGATGTATAAGACATTTGGCGTGTGTTTTCCATGGCGACCAAAATGATCGCCAAGCGTCATAGCCGCGGAATACAACGCGTTCCATTAAATCACCGGACGTTAAGATGTGCCAAGGAACCAGGTTAAACTGTTTTTGTGCATTTTGATTTATTTCATTTTTTCCACTTTTAGTCATGCCTAGTCATTTATAAAACAACATATAGTATATTAACATCTTAAAACATAACATAAAATAAACACAAAATAGAAATCAAGATAATAACATCTTAAAACATAACATAAAATGAACACAAAATATATAAATCCTGATTAAATAAGGCATTTTGATTAAAATCAAATCTGGATTAAACATATAAATCTGGATTAAATATGCAAAGATTGACTAAATATAAATCTTGATTAAATACTAAAACATTTAAATTATAAAATTCAGAACAACCACACAATGCGAAAGAAATCAAATATCGGCAGAAATTTTAAAACAAATCATATAAAACTGTAATTTTAAATTCCTCCCAGTTTACTTCCCTTATTTCCAAAAATTTTGATAAACAGTTAGTTTACTGTTCATTGCACGATTTTTTAAACATATAGTATGGTAGCCTGTAGGGTTGCCATACTCAAAGCCAGTGGAGCATTCGGGAAGTGAAGGGGGTTACCAGAAACGGAAAAATAAAACCGCGCCAAATAATGTCCTATACTATCGATGTTCCCTGGTAAGAAGTGATGTAAGGAAGATTGCATATTGTAATTCTTTGCTCAGAATTGGTGGAAGTTTGAAACAGGTTTTGCCCCAGAGGCTGGTCAGGGCAGTTTTCAACGGGAAGGTAAACCACAGAAGGGTTAAGGTTGGTTGGTTTGGGGTTAATAGGGCAAGAGTCATATTGGGAATCAAACATACGCACAAAAAAAGTAAGTTTTTCTGACACGAAAGAGAAATGAACACAGAGGAATCGAACCAGCTCTCCTGTAACTCGCAGGTTGATAGCCCAATGGGCAAACCCAATGACCCACGGCTACCCAAAGAGAGGTAAGGACGTAGTTTAACCTTCTGAGGGTTTCATACGCATATTTCCGATTAGCAAGCTGTAGTATTCCATGCATGACTTCAACCCACCTTGACCAACATATTTTTCTTAGGGATTCTTTCACATGTGTTGACCTCGTCATCTGACCGTGGTTCAAAATTACGAGATGCTACCCTCGGTATGCATGCATTTTAATTAATGTCGCACTGGAACAACACAACGGGCTATTCGCGATGATCCGGGATCAAACTCGAAGGGAAAGTCCAAGGACAACACCACGTAATTTTGAACCACGGTCAGATGACGAGGTCACACCTGAGCTGCCACCCCACTCTCCAGATTTCCACACCAACCTGAGGACATCTGAGTCCATGACAGACTTAACTCACCAGTCCCCTTTGTACACGACGGTCTTAGGTTCGAATCGAACTTGTTACCCTCCGGTTGCTAATCAATGTTGCCCTCGGATCTATCACTTCGGGATCGTTCCCGGATCTTCGCAAATGGCCCACGGTGTTGCTCCAGTTCGACTTTAACTTCATTACCTACCTACCTGGGATTATTTCAACTAATATACGTAGTTATATTCATTCATGTGTATTGCGGAGAAAAAGCAATACAACACTATTCAAAAATCTTGTATAGCTCAAAGGGTCAATAATTGTTGAGGAATGTTTCAACAATTACTGACCCTGGGCTTGTAACACCCAGATCCGACCCTTGCACCATATCGACCCCCTTCGAATCCTATCCAAACATAAATCACAAACTCAGGCAGTTTGGAAACGTATAACACATCCATTTGAACGTCACATAAGCCCAATCCAAATCCTTCAAAGGCTACATATTTAACATCGAATTATACCTAAACCTGTCTACTACCGATGTCCTCATCAAATCCTCTCATTCAACCTCGCAACCAGGGTTAAATTACGCAGCATAAATAGATTCATTTATAACTCTTCCATCTCAGGACTACATCTTTACCGTCTAATTAGATGGTGGGAACGAGATTATAATTGCATCACGTTTACTCCTGATTAGTTCCGGAGTTCCAGTCTACTTAGAGAAGCCTTCAGCTCCTGGCTTCAATCCTAAGTAAATGCACTAACTTCCTATAAATTGACTTCAGATTAGCCCTTAGTACATTTAACCCTATATTAGAGCATGCAAGGATTTTGTTGGACGCTGTACATAAGGAATGGACGCTTCGAACCCGTGTAATGTTCAGTCAGTTGACTTCGATTATATAAGATCAAGAACCACTTCAAACGGCTCGATAAAGGTTTAGTTAACACTTATATCTTGACGAATCAAATTCTTCAGCTCATTAACACATGGAATGTGTTAATCTCCAATTTCTCAAGCACGTTTATTTAATTCAACACAACGGATAATGTGCAGGTGTTCATAGAGTATCTCTATATACTTAATTCTGATGGCTTGGCTTTGTTTCTAAAACTGTCCTATAGTGGTCAGCCTCATGTAAAAACATGTTCCAAATTGTCGCCTGTTAAAGCAAGAGGCGATTTGGGTCTGCATTCCCCATGGAGTAAAATGACAGTATTGTCACGACGAGTTATCTCGTCATAAACAAAATTGATCAGAACTTGATGAACGAAGTATCTCGTCATTAGCAAAATTGACCATATCTTGGTGGACGAGGTATCTCGTCATTAGCAAAATTGACCAGATCTTAATGAATGAGGTTCCCGTCATTAGCAAGATCGAGCTTCAAAAGGCATGCTTCAATTTCATTGAGTGAAACTCACTGTGGCTTTAGAAAGAAATATGCGAATATTATGATTAGATTTTACTCTCCAGAAATATGCAAATTTTGCATTGGTTGAAGACGACGCTTTTCTGAAGCCTTTGGATAGATTATTTTAAATGTTTATAGAAAATTTTTGAAAGACGTTTCTGGTTATTTGTGAATTAGAAGGTCCATTACGTCTCGAAGACGACTGGAAGATTATCAACGCTGTTGGTGCTGTGGGACTGCTTGAAGCAGGAAAGTCTCACGACTGTCTCTTAACTCTTTGAAGTTAGGAGGGTTAAAGACAGTCTCACCTTTTGCTTAGCTTTCTATGCATGGCGGGATATTTTTTACCGCACCTCAAAACGTGTTAATTACTCATAGTCATACAGTTATATTTCATTTACAGTTTCTCATTGAGTCGGCAAAGCTATGAACAAACGCTAAATGTGTATATAACTGAAAACAAAAATTTACACGTCAAAAATCATTAGTAAGTTGTTGACACTATTGTGATAGAGGTTGGCGAATTGCTTGGTTCAGTGAACTTTTCTCTTTCATAAGGGTAAATATTGGCTTTTTCGTAATTATGAGTAAATAATTTTATATTAAAAAAACAAGTTATTTGATGTTTTATGCTAATTTTAAGCTGAATAAGTGAATAAACAATTCTGTGCAACTTGCTTTTTTCTTTAAAATCTTGTGCCTCAAAGAGTTAAAGACGTAGCTGTTTTCTTTGGTGTTGATCACTTTTTGATTTCGCGTCAATGGAAACAAGTTCAAATGAGTGAGTCAGTTGTTCATAGACCTGTTGCCGGTCGTCCAAGGGTTACCACATACTCTGATAATAAGTATATGGTATCCTAAAACTATCAAAGAACAGGAAAGTGCCATATTAGTGAAATGTCATTTAATGCCTTCTGGTGAGCTTGACCACCTAATTGAAGGTACCTTATTAACACTAGAAAGACACCTTATTAGCACTAGAAAGACACCTTATTAGCACTAGAAAGACACCTTATTAGCACTAGAAAGACACCTTATTAGCCCTAGAAAGACGGGAAGTTACCTTAAAAAGATGAAAGGGGCTAATTTGGCCCCAGCTCTTATTCAGCGTTAGATTATGTTATACAGCTTATTTTAGGTCTCAAATAATAGATAATAGGTAAGAGAATATACGGGTCATTTCGTAAGTAATGCATAGGTTGGCAACACTGCGGAATGAATGACGCAACGATCGTGAAAATTACACTGCTGGCCACCCAAATTGCAACACCAAGAAAGACAAGAGATATCACAACAAAATTTATTTTGTAGATAACATGTTGACCAAGTATCAAATGATTAAATTTATAGACTTCTGTGAAGTGTGGTTCCTGCCAAAATCAGTAGCCAGAGTAGCCGCCATTATTGGAGATCACCGCTGCCACACGCCTCGGCATTGATTCAAAGAGACTTTGGATGTGTTCTTGGGGTACAGCAGACCAAGCAGCTTCCACACGTTGCCAAAGTTGATCTGGTGTGGCAGCTGGGGATGTATTCTGGGTCAATCGTTGAGCAAACATGGACCACATGTTTTCTATCGGCGAAAGATCCGGAGAGCGAGCTGGCCAGGGAAGCAATTCAATCTGGCGATTGACGAAGAACCCTTGGACAATGCGTGCCACGTGTGGTCGCGCATTATCCTGTTGAAATATGGCTGTGGGCAAGCCCTGAAGGTAAGGAAGGACAACTGGCTCCAACACCTATGAGATGTAGCGCTGGCTGTTTAAAGTACCGGCAATGCGTACTAGAGGAGTGCGAGAGTGATATCCAATACCGCCCCATACCATAATACCCGGTGCAGGACCAGTGTGGCGGTGCATAACGCAGCTGTTCAGCATCCTCTCTCCACGGTGTCTCCAGACTCGAATCCGACCATCGTGGTGTTGCAGACAGAAGCGTGACTCGTCAGTAAAGACAATTTCATTCCATTCTGCCGTCCACATCCTTCTTTCATCGCACCATTGGCGGCGGAAACGTCTGTGGTTCTGCGTCAAGGGTAGACGAAGCAATGGACGTCTTGCGGACAGACCACTCTGCTGTAAACGGCTTCGAATGGTACGCGCAGACACTGGATGATGCGGTACAGACTGAATGTGCTGTGCTATGGTTCGTGATGTGGCTGAGCGATCCGTCACTGCCATACGCACAATATGCCTGTCATCACGTGAAGTGGTGCACTGAGGTGGATGCGATCGAACACGTCGGTCCGTCGTACCCTCCTGCATCCAACGATCACATATCCGCATTACAGTTGTTTGGTTTCGTCCAACACGACTACCGATTTCCCTGAAAGATAATCCACAATCTCGGTAGGCCACTATCCTTCCTCTGTCGAACTCGGATACTTGATCAAAAGATGATCGCTGTTTTCTACGAGGCATAATTGATCGTTTTTTTGAAAAAAGCACCAGAAAAACACAATTGCCGTACTTGAAATCGTCGAAATCTCCAAGCCTTAAATAGCGCTTTGAAGTGGCGCCACAGGCGCGCTTGATGTGCGTCTGCGCTGAAATTCTAATCATTTGCATATCTCACCTCCGCTAATGCATGTTGTAAATTTCATATTATTTGCATGCTTCCTTCAGGGTGTTGCATTTACGGTGGCCAGCAGTGTACATCAGTTGTAGTTCAAGGCTTGAGAAAGAAGCACGGGTTTTTGTTTCATCGATAGCTTAATTTTTTTAGTAACGCGAGTTAGAAATGGAACCTGCACCAGTCTCGTGTCTGTGACTGTTGAGGATCAAATATCGTATATTAAGATCGAAACTTTACGTGGCAAAAACCCGACAGAAATTCAGTGCTTTAAGTGAAGTTTGCGGTGAATTAACAGTGGACCACAGTACTTTCTCGTTGGACTAATCGTTTTCGTGAAGGTCGTGTAAGCATAAACTACGACCCAAGACCAGGACGGCTGAAAACATCAACAGATGAACGAAGTGTGAAACTTGTGACAGATGCACTGAAAGAATATCGTCGTGCGAAATGTGAGAAAATTTCTGAAGCCACAGAGATTTCAGCAACGTCAGTATTCCGAATTCTGATAGATGATTTGAACAAGAGAAAAATTTCTGTTCGATGGATCCCTCACTACTTAAGTACTGGACAGAAGCAAAAACACCTGGACATTGCGACCTTGCTGAAACGAAGATTTGACGTTGAAAATCAAGCATTCTTGTATCGAATTGACGCTATTGATGGGAAGTGGGTTAGAGACTTTGAGCCGGAGTTGAAATCACAGTCCAACGAGTGGAGAGGTCAAAGTTCTCCACGACCTCAATCAAAGGTGAAACGAATGATGATCTTTGCTTACGATCACCACGGAATAATCATGACAGAGTTTCATGTGGACAAGTGTAACAGCACTGTATTATCGTGAATTCATTCAAAAACTGAACAGAAAAATTCACAAAACCCAACCTCAGTTGATCGAGGCTGGACCACTCATTCTCCATGACAACGCTCACCCGCACATAGACAATGTCGTAAATGAAAAGCTGCGCGAATATGGTTGGGAAATGTTACCTCATGGACACTACAGTCCTAACATGAGTCCACCAGACTTTTACTTATTCCCAAAGTTGAAAAAACATATGCGTGGTTGTTGTTTTCCTTTTCTGGAAGAGCTTTCTGTGCCGTTGCTCGAGCCATTCGCCAGATGAACAGAGATGGTGTATTAGATGTAACTGTAAAGCTTCCCAGACGTTGAGACTCGGTCATTGCGAAGCAGGGAGACTATATTGAAGGATTGTAAATAGACAGTATCAAAAAATAAATATGTAAGTAACAAAAAATTTGTGTGCATTATTTATGAAATGACCTTCATATATTAGTATTCAAATTGAAAATTTATCACACTGACCTACTTTTATACATCATTTTATTTTTTTCATACGTTGAAACAGTCAGCACATTTTACTTCTCTCAATGAGCTTTTTTCGCATACTTCCTTTTTTTATTTTTTTTGTGTGGTTTCCGATGCAAAATCTCCACACACTCTGCATTTCAATCTTCATTGGTGATGTCTTCATTTATAACTAAGTGCGACAAAATCTGAGTATTTGCTGCATTAATTTTAGATGAAGCTCTTCACAAATCTGCAGCATGAAACAGTATATCGTGCTAAGTGCACTTCTTTATACAAAACCCAAGCATTTACCGCAGATATGTCGAAAATATTAAAAAAATACTTGCATATTCCAGCGACAAGATCACGATTTTGTAGTGTACAAGTGTACCATTTGATCTACAATGTCGACGCCATACTTAGTCTGGTTATAAAATGTACGATTTCTGGTGTTTTCTCATTATTATCGATGGTAACACGATGAAGAAAACTTTAAAAAGGCCCCCTTCCGTCTTTCTAATGTTAAGTACGACTCTTGTTTTCTCAGCTTGCAAAAAAGTGTTTTGAATGTTCGAAATGGGTTGTAAATATATACCTGAATATATTATGTTTACTGTAATTTTTTAGACATGAATATATAAATAAAATTCCTATCTACATATGAAATCTTGACTCAATGTATAACTTTTTCAGTCACTTCGAATTTAGTGTGTCGTGCTTGACTTTTGGAAAGCAGTGTTATTGCTAGGAAAAAAATTATTACTCAGCATAGAAATTAGGAGTCATCTTCATCGCATAGTGAACGACGAGAGCAAAAAACCGAAGACAAGAAAAAAAGTCTACTGTGAAAAAACGTCGAGACAAAATCTAATCTTTTCCCGCTTCTTAAGAAAGTTTACGGTACGAATTATTTCAGATGCAATGCACTGGACGCGTGAATAATAGATGGACAGTGTAGGAATCTTGAGAAAGTTTAGGACACTGAGGTTTGCATCACACGAGATCTCTTGAAAAAAGGCGAGCACAAATGTGAGTTTTATGATGCTATTATTTAGAATACCAGGTGGTGTTTTCATGCATGTTGAAAGTAAAATGTACGTCTGGATATAAAGGATTACTGGCAACGGGGCTTTTTTATGGACTCGCTCATTGTTTTGCGATTGTCTTTTTGTTGTTAGGCGAAATCTTCTTATTCTTTTGGAATGGGTCGTGTAAATCCAGTGTTTGATGATGTAAGCGAGTAAAAATGCATACACTCCATGGTATAAAAAAGGGTGTTGTATGATTGATAACCACTGTGGCGAAGCGTCCGTATATGCCCAGAAGCCGTGCCTGCCCTGTTGAAAAAAAATTATAAGTCCTCCACCTAATCAGAAAGTTTGATGTGAAACACGATTTTCATGCATTCATAGAGCCGTCAGTTTCGATTCCGAATGTGCCGATTTCAGAACTAGAAAAAACATCCATATAATAAATATAGCGTCGTATAGGCAAAGGATGTCCGTACCTAACGTGACATTCGAGCCGACTGCGCAGGTGCACTTTAGAAAGGGGAGGGGTTTGTAATATGTCGAAACTCTACGGTGCTTGGCCTGTGTAACTGGATCTGGTGGACTGAGGACTGCATAATGGTGTCACTCGTAAACTATCGAACAACTCTAAATTCACTTGTCTAACCAATACAATTATCCTTCAATATTAATATCAAACTGCACTTTAATCGTTCAAACTGTACATTAACTGTTGAATATTCACACATAATGAACAATCGTTTAAAAAGTCTGTTTCATTCATTAAACAATCCGATATTAGACTTGATTTTTCACGTCAAAACTACGGTTTGTATCCTCGACACAACCTGACAAATTTAACCGTTGTTTTTACATGAAAGCGCATGGTATGATTATTGGGTGGTTGATTCTGATCAGCTTGAACACAACTTTATCAAAAACAGCGTTTGTTAATTATGTATAAAATAGACATATTGAAGGTTAACTTATATCATTTATATTCCCCCAAGTTTGAGAACAGCTGAGGTAAAGGATTTGTATCCTTATCAAAGAGGTTTAATCCTCCAAGTATATTCGACGAGAAAACTCGCCGATCAAGATCTGACAAATTTTGCTAATGACGAGATATCTCGTCATTAGCAAACAACAAATTGACAAAACAAATTGACGAGATATCTCGTCAATTTGTTTTTAATGACGAGGTATTTCGTCCATAAGGATCTGTCCAATTATGTTAAAAACGAGATATCTCGTGATCAATATTTTGCCGATTTTTTTGTGAAGGCTAGATCAATAGTACGTGATTTTTTATGATGACTAGATCGATAGCACGTCAATTTTTATGACTAGATCGATAGCACATCATTTTTTTATGATGACTAGATCAATAGCACGCCATGTTTTATGACTAGATCGATAGCACGTCATTTTTTTATTATGACTTGATCGATAACACGTTATTTTTTATGATGACTAGATCAATAGCACGCCATGTTTTATGACTAGATCGATAGCACGTCATTTTTTGTATTATGACTTGATCGATAACACGTTATTTTTTATGATGACTAGATCAATAGCACATCATTTCGTTTTTAATGACGAGATATCTCGTATATTAAAATCTGGTCAGTTTTACTAATGGCGATACCTCATCGCGACAATCACCATCTTTTTTTCAACCTTCTATACATCCTAGCCTCAAACATTTTTTTTCACAAAACCTGAAACATTTTCCACCCTAAGTGCTGAGGCACAGAAATGAAGAAAAAAACGGCAAGATGACTAAAACGTGATACACATTACAAAAAAGCTTTTAATAAAAAGGGACACATCTCGGGAAAGAAAAAATTCAGGAAGCACCATCTCTCTATAAGACGCTGATGGATAATAAATTATCTCCCAAACTTAAGTTGGTAATCGCTGTATCAATATTAGACTTCCTATCACAACACTGGTCTTATTTTGTACTCTAGAAATCTGGGATGTAAGTTATTTTTTGGAGCATGAAGATTTAACAAGGAAGACTGTTCCTCTGACATAAGTTTGTGTGCTTAAAGGATTTTCTGATCATTAGAAAGAAATTAAAATCAAATCTGCATAAAAACACATATTTAAGAAGCACAAGAGATTGGAACGCATGATATTTTAGACAGATTTAAATCAATAGGATTTGAGATTTATTTTGTTTAATAAGCATTCCAGTTCTAGCAATTATAGTAAACTATCGCGTCTAATAGCATCTTGCATTACTTTATCTTTGCTGCATATTTAACACTACAAGTCGTTCAGACAAAGTATCTCGTCCATCAAGATGTGGTCAATTTTCCTAATGACGGGTTATCCCGCCTATCAACATCTGGTCAATTTTACTAATGACAAGGTACCTCGTCCATCAAGATCTGGTCATGTTTGCTTATGATGAGGTATCTCGTCTATCAAGATCTGATCAATTTTCCTAATGAAAGGTTATCGCGCCTATCAACATCTGGTCAATTTTGCTAAGGACGAGGTAGCTCATCCATGAAGATCTGGACATGTTTGCTTATGATGAGGTATCTCGTCCATAAAGATCTGGTCAATTTTCCTAATGACGGGTTATCCCGCCTATCAACATCTGGTCAATTTTGCTAAGGACGAGGTAGCTCATCCATGAAGATCTGGTCATGTTTGCTTATGATGAGGTATCTCGTCCATAAATATCTGGTCAATTTTCCTAATGAAGGGTTATCGCGCCTATCAACATCTGGTCAATTTTGCTAAGGACGAGGTAGCTCGTCCATGAAGATCTGGTCATGTTTGCTTATGATGAGGCATCTCGTCCATTAAGATCTGATCAATTTTGCTAAGGACGAAGTAGCTCGTCCATCAAGATATGTTTATTTTTGAAAATCAGAAGGTAACTTGTCCATCAAGTCAATTTGGTCAATATGTCCGTCAAGTCAATTTGATTAACTACTGGGTACCTCGTGCATCAAGATCCGAGCCTTTTGCTAATGACGTGATACTTCGTCGATACAAAAAGTGCCCTACTATTCCCAGAGGAATGAATAAGCAAGTAGGAAAAACGAATTGTTCTTTACCCAGGACTGGTGAAAAATATGAAGCAGGTTTTTGCTTCAAAGGATGGCCACTACCAGGGCGCGGAGATAAACCACCAGGAGTGTTAAATTCGTCTCTACTTTGAAATTAATGCATTTTAATTTTAAAGAAAATATTTATTGGAAACAAGATTCTTCCTACATCACTGTGAAAAGTGTAAACTTCGGGAATGCAAATTTGTTCCAAAACACACGGAGTGATCTAGATAATTTTTAGTAGTCACTTTTCGTTATTATTTACTATTATGTATTTCGTTGATAATCCTAAGTATCGTTTCACAAGTGAAGCACACTAAGTCAAAACATTCAGGATATGAGAATTTTAGTTTTTTTAGATCTCAACGTGATCTTTAGGCTGGGATTGGGTGGTTGATTTTGGGGTTTTTTTTATGGCGTAAGGGCCATATTTGGCCATACTGCGCCAGACACAAGACATGCAATATTAAGTAATAGACAAACACACACAATGAAAGTTTTTAGAAACAGAAGAGAAAAATACTCCCAGGGCTTTAGGCTGGTGAATTTCAGAAAGCTATTTTGTCTTTGTTTGAAGATTCAATTTCCTCCAGAGAAGCACACTTAGTGAGTAAAGCTCAGGGAGTAAAATTCACCCTTTCCCATTTCTGAGAACTACATTTTGTTCTACTTGCCGACGATATATTTCACTAAAGTAGCACAATTGATATATGTATATAAAAATTCATTATATACCCTAGTTTTTGAGATGGTTAAGAACCCAAATAGTCACGGGTAATAGTAATGAAAAACCACGTAGCAAACGTATTGCACATGCGGATTGTTTTCGTGAATGCTGGTTCCAGGAACCATTCTTTGTGTACTTCGGATTGTACAACTTTTTGTGTACTTAGAATAAATAGTACAGTTCTTTGTGTACTAAGTATAGTACATCAATCAATCAATATAAATATAGTTAGTCCCCTAACGTTTATAGTTTTGTGTGAGCCTCGACACAGCAAAACCATAAATGTTTGAAATAGTTTCAGTAGAATTATATGAAACATTGCACAGATCACCCCTTTAAAACAGATTATACTTCTGTGGATATCCTAAGAAACATTGTGGTTGTAATAATTTTCCAACATTTTAAATGCACAAAGGATCATATTTAGTCATACTGCACCAATCACAAGACCAATAACATCAAGTAATGATAGGTAGTTGAGTTAATGTCGCACTGGAGCAACACAATGGCAACGGTTCGGGATGAATCCTGAAGGGAAAGATCCGATTTGTGAATGGTGGATAGCGGTTTTTTTCTAAATTTCCTGTAATGTATGCATATTTCAAAATTAAAAAAACACTAAGTGAATCTTGACTGAACAGATATTTTAAATCTTAAATATTATTAACCCTATTATACAACAATCAGCACTCCATGCTTATCTGCAAATAGCAGCCAACAGATGAGACCACCAAAGAGCAGAGCTCTAATCAATAACATTTCCCAACTCATCCTAACACCTTAGACCAAGGGTAGAACAATTTCTGATAGTTTTCCCAACTCCTATTTCCCCCTATATATCTAAAATATATTCCCCATTTATTTACTTTTCCCCTATAACTTCTTGAAGCTTTCTTTCTACTATATTATTCGCTCCAATGATTACATAATTTAGATGTAATAAGACAGTGGTGAACATAACAATGCATATCAGTGAAACGAATTGACTTTTCGTTCGTGGCTTGCTTTTCTCAACCGAGAATAGTTCTAGCACGAAGAGATTTATTAGAGAACCTTCTTCGAGATGAAGGTACTTTTATTTGTTAATACATACTGGGCCAAACGAATAAATCCAATTACATAACTGCGAGAAAAGTACAGAACACGAAACAGACAAACGCAGTGTCACAGACAAATGCAGTAAACGATTATTTAGCAACATAAAGTACAATATATACATCAACGTAAACTAGAATATATACTGCAGCATAAACTAGAATATGTACTGCGACATAAACTAGAATATGTACTGCGACATAAACTAGAATATGTACTGCAGTATGAACTAGAATATGTGCTGAAACATAAACTAGAATATGTATTGCAACATAAACTAGAATATGAACTGCAACATAAACTGGAATATGTACTGCAACATAAACTAGAATATGAACTGCAACCTAAACTGGAATATGTACTGCAGCATAAACTCGAATATGCACTGCAACATATACTCGAATACATACTGCTGGTCTTCGAAAATGCAACACCTTAAAAGCAACATCCATAACCTTAGAATTTTCACGATGGAAGGTCATCATCATGGAAGGTCGTCATCATGGAAGGTTTACATCATGGAAGGTTTACATCATGGAAGAATATGAAAATAATTAATATTACAGCGTATATGAAAATTATGTGGACCAGTAGATCCCCTTGTAAGCAATATTAAAAAGAAACAGAGATCCTGTTTTGAGAATTGTAACTGTGTTCCTCGATGATCCTGTGTATAGGAAGCTCAATTATGCACCATTGGAAAATACGGCAGTCACATAAACACTGCTCTAGCAACCTGCTATTTGCAGTCTGTGGCAGCTCGAGTTTTATAGCTTACCCTGGGTATATTCCCCTCTTCTGTATCAGTAAATATCGTCCTTGAGTATGTGTATATCCGTTACTTAACACTGCCCGTCTTGTGTTTGGCACAACTTGTCCAAATATGACCCTTGGGACATAAAACCCAATAAACTCTATACTATTAATTACATAGAAAAATGCCAGAAATAGATCGAGACAAACAACAATGGAAGGTAGATAGGTATTTTAATTAACGACGCTCTGGAGCAACACTATTAACGACGGTCCGAGATCAAACCCGAAGGTTAAGATCCGAGGACGTACACCACGTAACTTTGAACCATGGTCAGATGACGAGGTCACACCTGAGCTGGCACCCCACTCTCCAACTTCCACACCACGCCAACGTGAGGACAATTGAGGCCACGAGAGATTTAACTTGCACCAGCCACCTTTTGTACACGACGGTCTTTGGATGGATTCGAACTCGCACCCCTTCTGTTGCTAATTCGATACTTTTCCTGTCCACAAACAACAATGGCGAAAATACAATAGTTTTAAAAATATCATTTTCAAATATTAGATCTATAAAATTACTCAAAATCTACTGAAGCGTCAAAGAAAACAAGGGTTAGTTTAAACAATCGATCATACTGATTAATTAGGTTGGTTTTTGAAAATAAACCTTGCTGAAAAATTTCTTGAAAAATAATTTTTTACGAGTATTATGTGAGGATACATTGATATTTATCTCACATAGTGCACTGGACACACTTTATTCCAGCCTAATAAATTAAAACCCCGTTCAAAAAATAAAAACCTCACGCAAGATATCTCTTAAAGTAAATCGGTATAATTTTGGAAGCTAAGAGCCATATTAGAATTTATGGAAATAAAGTTGTTGATCACAAAGCCAAATAATCTTTAAAAAGAGACACGTATATTGATAGTACGCAGGCTGGACTACGTAAGTAGTAAGTTGAAACAAAATTAAATATTCCAGCTTTTCATTATTCATCAAACAAATGTATAGGAAGAACTTTATGAAACTTCAACGCATCAATTTTAAGATTATGATGTAAGTGTCCATTTCCTATCTAACGATTTTTAAACTGATCTATATTTTTTATATTTGGGATATGTTTTATGTAGTTTTAAGCAATATGGTGAGTTTTACGGTGCAAGGTCCATATATGGCCAAGCTATTCATTTTTAAAAGCGGTGTTTGAGGCGGAATTAATTTCGTGAACACGAAATTGTAACACTGTTCACGTTCTTCGCATAACGCATAATTTTAGTCATCAATATATTTACTGAAAACTAATATTTTAATGAACATATTGCATATTATATTAATATAGATTTAATCAGTTTTTTCTTTAAGTTTTCTACTATATATTTAACGCTCCTAAATTCCAGTCTAAAATAAACTTAAATTACTCGCTTTTACTTTAGCAACGATTATATTTTTTATCGTATGCAAACTGAAAAATGTTAGCCAGAATATCCTTTATCATTACAATGTCTCACTTTCTTTTGCCTCATTCATGATGCACAGATTATTACTGTTATATCAGGATTGAAGCGAAGGTTTCATTCATAAATTTATTAATTTCATAGGGATTTAGGGATTTTATAAGGGTATATCCTCTGAATAATTAATGACTAAGCTTATTTTCTAAACAAATGGATTTTTTTAACCTTTACAAGTTTTATATTGGTCATTTTCTTAGAATAGAATAATTTATAACAATTCTATTGCTCCTTTACAGGGAATGCATTCATTTGGAAATATTCTACTGATCCTTTCCTTAGAATAGAATCCTTTGGAAAATTTTTAATTGCTCCTCTACAAGGAATATAATCATTTGGAATGATTTTATTGTCCCTGTAGTTGGAAAAGTCTTTTCGAATAATTTTATTCGTTCATTTTGTAGAATAGAATCCATTCGAAAAATTCTATTAGTCCTCTCCTTAGAATACAATCATTTGAAACAATTTTTATTGCTCCTTTACAAGGAATAGAATCCTATGAAACGATTTTATTGGTCCTTTAGTTGGAACAGAATCTTTTGGAACGTTTCTATCCGCCCATTCAGTTGAATAGAATCCATTTGAAAACTTGTTCCTTTTCTTAGAATAGAATCCTTTGGAATTACATTTATTGCTCTTTTACAAGGAATAGAATCCTTTGGAATAACTTTTATTGCTCTTTTACAAGGAATAGAATCCTTTGGAACAACTTTTATTGCTCTTTTACAAGGAATAGAATCCTTTGGAATAACTTTTATTGCTCTTTTACAAGCAATAGAATCCTTTGGAACGATTTCATTGGTCCTTTAATTGGAATAGAATCTCTTTTGGAACGATTCTATACGCCCATTATGTAGAATAGAATTCCTTGGAAAGATTCTATGCGATATTTTCTTTAGTATTCCTCCCTGGATGTATTTTTCTCTTCTGTGTCAGTAAAACTTTAATTTTGGGTTTGTCCATTCCTTGATGTTGTTTAGCGAACCTTGGCCAAGTATGGCCCTTGATCCGTAAAACTAAATGAACCAACCAATCTTTGCTTAGAATAGAATCCTTTGGGAAGTTCCTATTGCTCATTTTGTTAGAATAGTCCTTTGGAAAGATTATGTTGTCATCTAAGACAGACAACGTAAAGTAACAGACATACACGCACAAGGAACATTTTACCTGACATAGGAAAAGAGAAATACTACCACTATACAGGATGAGTCTAAATTGTTTTTACAAAATAAGAGGGGTGATAGTACCCATCCAGACGAGCAATAATTACCATGGAACATAAGGTCGCATTCCACTCTGAGGGGCAGAAAAGAGTAAAGTCGAAACGCGTCGAGCATGAACAAGTCAGCGCCTCTGACGTCGTTTTGTATCTGCCTTCGTAGCATATCTCCTAAGCAAGATGGATCGGACGTGGCGGACCTGTGGCTCACCGGACCTCAACCCACTGGATGTTTTCTTCCGGGGCACATGAAATCTCTAGTGTACCAGACGCCTGTGGACTCGGCTGAAGATCTCGTAACGAGAATTGGTGTTGCCGTAGACAAAATAACACAACACTAGGAATCTTCGAGAGGGTGCGCCAGTCATTCCTTCGCCGGTGTGAACTGTGCAACGACACGCGCCACTTTGAGCACTTGCTGTGAGCTTTTCTCTGATCAATCAATCAGATTGTGTAACTTTTGGCATCGTTCATTCGCTTTCCCAACACTGTTATAAGTTCATGTTGAAATTCTAATTTTACTCTTTTCTGCCTCTCAGAGTGGAATGCGACCCTATGTTCCATGGTAATTATTGCTCGTCTGGATGGGTACTATCACCCCTCTTATTTTGTAAAAGCAATTTAGATTCACCCTGTATATATACTAAAGTTATGGAAATCTAAACTACGTCGTCTGCAACTCGCAGGTTGAGAGAGCAGTGGGAAAACACAATAGTCACTATAAAACCTGGAAGGAAGATTATGTCCCCATCCGAAATTATTTCCTGAACAGAATATTCTTACCGTAGCAAAAAATGCACGAATGGTTTTCCTACGCTTTAAAAATAATCCAAATCCAAAGCCTCGGAAAACGCGGTTTATTTATTCTCCGGATCAAGAACTTTCATCTTTCCAGCAAAACATATCGGTGAGCGTTTCACCCCTTTACATCCTCCTCCCCCTGAGTCAAGCCCATTCAATTTTTGATGCCCTGCGTCAATCCGAAGGAAACTAAATCCCTACCAAATCCCTTTCCCCTATAAAAATCCCTGCGCGATCCCAACCGAAAAGGGGACTTGGTAGATTCAATTAAACAACTCCCAACAAACTCCTCCCAATCCAAAAGCGTTTAAATATTTAAAAGTCCATTTCTTCCATTTTGGGTTTGATGTAGGGGAAAGCGTAGGGGAAAACTGCGAAGGATGGGGAAGATGCCTTTTATTTTTAGGGTGTATCTAAACAGGGGTATCTGGAGAAGAAGGGATTAACTGGGGAATGTTTGGCTGTTAAGCAACAAATAGGGATCGTTGTTCAAGCACAGACCCAGCGTTGTTGGGTAATTTCGGCTGAGATTTTCGACGGGATTGAGTCATGAAGTGGCTATTTGGGTGGAGTTGATCTGTTCTTTGTGTAATAGAATGGGTTTTTATGGCGGTTGTTGTTGCACTTGTTGCGGCGCCTTCTTTGGGAGGGGTAGTTGGGTGAAAAGTGATTCAGGAACTTCCAATCAAAGTGTAAAAAATGTATATTTTTTTGTTTATTTCGTGTCATATGTGGTGTATTCGTGTTTATACATGATTAAATTACGAAATAGATTGGATGAGTGTTTGAGATGTGTAGCAAATAATTGGATTGTTGAAGATAGGTAGGGGCCGCGGTGGCCCGGTTGGAAGAGTAACGAACTAGCAACCGAAGGGTTGCGAGTTCGAATCCAGCCAAACACCGTCGTGTACAAAGGGGGCTGGTGCACGTTAAATCTGTCGTGGCCTCAAATGTCCTCACGTTGGCGTGGTGTGGAAGTTTGGAGAGTGGGGTGCCAGCTCAGGTGTTGCCTCGTCATCTGACCGTGGTTCAAAATTACGTGGTGTTGTCCTCGGATCTTTCCCTTTGGGATTGATCACGGACCGTCACCAATAGCCCATTGTGTTGCTCCAGTGTGACGTTAATTGAAATACCCAAATACCCGAAGATAGGTAGGTATTTTAATTAACGTCGCACTGAAGCAACACAACGGGCTATTAGTGACGGTCCAGGATCAATCCCAAAGGAAAAGATCCGAGGATCATACCACGTAATTTCGAAACATGGTCAGAAGACTAGGCAACACCTGAGCTGGATTGGTTGAAGGAATTTCAGGAAAGATTAAACTGGCCAAGGTATGGTATTATTTTAATTAACGTCGCACTGGAGTGTGACGTTAACAACGTGCTATTGGCGACGTTCCGGGATCAAATCCACAGGGAAAGATCCGAGGACAACACCGTCCTCTGACCGTGGATCAAAATTACGTGGGATTGACCTCGGACCTTAACCTTCGAGTTTGATCCCGGAACGTCATCAGTAGCCCATTGTGTTGCCCCGGGGCAACGTTAATTACAATACCTACTTACCGAGGACGACGCCACGTAATTTTGAACCACTGTCAGATGACGAGGCAACACCTGAGCTGGCACCCCACTCTCCAAACTTCTATACCACGCCAGCGTGAGGACATTTGAGGCCACAACAGATATAACGTGCACCAGCCCCCTTTGTATACGACGGTTTTCTTGGTTGGATTCGAACTTGCAACCCTCCGGTTGCTAGTCCGTTACTCTTCCAACCGGGCCACCGCGGAACGCGCTATTATTAAGTTGTCTTCATGCAGCGGAATAAATACATTTTCTTTTAGCTCTTCAGATACTTAGTAGATTTAGACGTAATAGCCTGGAATATATATTAATCTATATCTCCTATGAATCATGAAAGCAATAAAAAATAAACATATTGCTTTTCTATGTGTATATAGTAGCTAAACTGGTAATCAAATTCTAATATCTCTTAAAATAATTAATTCAAGATGAAGGATATAAAAATAAATCTAATTGCTCAAATTTTAACGTAGTTTACGAAATACCAGTCTCTGATTTGCTACTTTTTAAAAATTTAATTTTTACGAATGAGCATCCTCTAGGAATATCTGGTATCCTTATCTGGTGTGCGCGCTGGCTAAACTTTATTGGAGGGACGTATCTGAATTGCGGGCTGGGTAACTGTTTTCACAGGGCCGTATCTGGCAGGCGGGCCGGTTAAAACCTTCCGCAGTGCCTTATCACTCTGGTGGGCAGGGTAAATCTTTCCGAAATATCTCGTCATTCATTATATTACTTCAAAATTGGCAAGATCTTGATGGACGAGATATCTCGTTGAAACCACTTGTAGGGTTAATAATCTTCGGTGCAATATACTGCCAATTGGTGAAAATCGAGGCTTGTATAAATTAAATTTCCTATCCTTGGTAAAATCGGATAAATTGATAACGTTCTAAGGAATTAATTTTAATTAATTTTTACACAAATATTTATGTAAAACGGGGAATTTCAATTTTAGAATTCCTTTGTATTTCGATACCTTGATAGGTTGTTTGGTTTTGGGGTTTATGGCACAAGGGACATATTTTGCCATGCCTGCTCCAGACACAATACAATATCAAGTAATTGACACATATGGTAAAAGCTTTACTGAAACAGAAGTGAGAAATACAACCAAAGTGGAATCCAACCTGCGCCGCCTACAACTCGAAGGTTGCTAACGCAGTGGGCATACACACTGAGCCTATACCTTGATAGGAAAAGGGGCAATGCCCATTTCGATAACATCTGGTTCAGCATTTATCTGACTTTAATTTTAATACAACGCACAAAAAATATGTTTCAATGTTTTGATTCCTTAAAGTTTATACACACCCACTTTAACCATCCTATGTTTTGAATAGGTACTTAAAGGTTGTGAATGTGACAAGTTTCAAAAACCTTCACACGTGTTGCTTTGTTATAAAAAAACAAGATTGTCCTTCCAAAATGACAAAAACTTTCTTCTATCGATCCCAATCTCAATTTCTAAAATATACAATTTATGTAAATGAGATTGAGTCACAAACTCCAGGTGATCATGTGATAATAACACATCATCACCATTGTTGTGTTCCCCAAACAAGGTTTAGCTATCTCCACGCTTGGTGTTTGGTGTGCCTTTTATACCCAAGTCCAGGAAGTTACAGAATTTCCTCTCCTTCGCTATGAATTATTCAGTTTCTACTGGATTGTGATTCCAAGGGAAACGGTTTTGACGAAGACCTGGATTTGAAACTAAATAAGTATTTGTTGCTATGGATGATGTATCTGTGAGACAAAAGTGATGTTTCATCCTATGATAGATAGAAATGGGATATACTGTATATTTCTTCGAACTAGATATCTATATAAACAAGAATGGAATGTTTGTTTGTACATTGAATATTTTCAACCCATTTCAAGTTTTCCATCCGTTTTGGACCCTTCTGATGCAAAATCCGTCTGTTGCGGGTTTGGTGTCTGTCCATCTGTCTGTATGTGTGTCCGTGCTACGTCCAAACGGTTGAATATATTTGCATGAAACTTTGCATACTGTGAGTTCGTACATTCATTTAGTGACTGAACTTGTTTGCGTAAGACTCCGTTTTCCGGTTCTATGTTCAATTTTGTGTCTGTGTGTTTGTACAAGTATCACATACGATTTATTCAAAACATTTTAATGCAATGTCCTAAGTTTAATAAATTATATTTTAGTGTAGTAAATGCATTACTTTAAGTACATTTGCTTAAGTATGTAAGCAAGTTTCATATTAAAACATCTGAGTTAACTCTACTTAAATTAACCATAATTTAGTAGTTTTGGAGGTTGCATATTGAGCATTGCAATTACTTAAATTCTTTTACCAGTACTGCTGAAATATCAATTATTATTTAAAAACTCTTTTTATAGAATTTAAATTCAAATACTCTTTTATTTTGAGCCTTATTTATTTTCTTTGCAAAACAAACTATTTCCGAACATTTAGAACAGACGATATTTTGCAACAAAACGAAAACTCGTGTACGTTTGCCACGCGCAGTGATATTCTTTTCGCTCCGAATTTATTTCGTACTTTTAAATTCTATCTAAATTTTAGTTGTAAATTGTGGCAATTGTGCGAGATCGAGATAAAAAAGAATCATGAATTTATATCTCTAGAACTTTTTCCCGTCAACTTTTATTTTGTTTTATGTTTTCTGCTTTAGATATTTATTATTTTAATAAATTGTAATTCCTTTCCATCACACGCAGCACCACCGTAAAATATTCTGTTTAAAGCGGCATGTACGTTATAATAAAGCAAATTTTAAATTGATTTTTGCCATTATTGAAAGAACGTTAATGTTAAAAATATCCGAACTAGGACATTTGAAAAATTACAAATTCTTTGTCAAAGCGGCAGATGGGCAAGGTGGCTTATTTTACGAATTGAAGCTACATTTAAGCAACTTATATAAGGAAAGTTTGTTTAAAACAATGATTTTCTTTAGAAGAAAAGCTGTCAAATTTATTTACCATTTAAAAAAAATGGTAATAGGTTACCTTTGCTTTATCACTACTGAATATACAAGGATATATCAAAAAGTAAGGTGAATTTGTCTCTAAAAATCAGAGTTTTTTGTGTAGGTAATTAATTTTTTTATATGTTGCAAGTACCAAGGTGATAGAAGTGTGACGGCTTGTAGAAACTTCTATGTCAACCCATCTGGTGCTTAGAGCAAATCAAAGATCGCGCATCGACTTGAGCTTTACTCCAAGGAGGAGGTGCGCGGTGTCATTCTTTTTTTATGGTCCAAGGGGAAAAAACCTGTAATATTCATCGAGAATTGTTGGAAGTATATGGAGAGAGTGTTATGTCGCAGAAACAAGTGTATGTGTGGTGTAACGACACGAATGTGGCTGTCGTCGATGCCATGATTCGTGAAGACAGAAGAGTGAGGTTGCATGATATTGGCAAATGCATTGAATAGCTCATATGTTTCAGTGAGCAGTATTACCATTTTGGATTACCATTTGTTTGACCCCTGAAGAAACACTTCCGTGGGCAGCGTTTCCATACACTGGAAGAGGCACAACAGGCTACACTTACCTGGTTAGGGAACCTGGAGCAAGATTTCTTTGAAAAGGGCATGGATGATTGGGTGCCACGTTGGAATAAATGCTTAGACAACTATGGTTCCTTTGTCGAATGATAGTGTGATACGATTTGTCAAACATAATAAATTTTCATATATTTCTCTCTGCACGTTTTTCTGTCAATCAAAAATTCACTTTACTGTTTGATACTCCTTTGTATTAAATTTTAAAACAAGTTCTTTCCTTCTGCACGTGCCACGAAACGGAATCATCAAGAAAAATGTATTCGCTTATAAAACAAACTTAATGATAAATATCTTATCAAATGACTCATCTTTCTCTTAATGGTAGCGAAATTTGAAAAGAATGCCACAAATAAAAAATATTGGTAGGTAAATTATGTGAGAGTATCCACAGTAGATTCGTCATATTTACGAATTGAGTTTTGCAATTATACAGGAATAGGATTCAAGAAAGGGAATTCCTAATCCTAAAGTACTATCTTCCGAACCGATGCGGGCTGGTGTACGTAAAATCTGTCGGAGCCTAAAATGTACTCACGTTGGCTTGTTTGGAAGTTTGGAGTGTGGGGTGCCAGCTCAGGCGTGAAATCGTCATCTGACCGTGGTTTAAAATTACGTGATGCTGTTCTGGGATCTTTCCCTTTGGGTTTGGATCCCGGGCCGTTGCCAAAATCCCGTTGTGTTGCTCCAGTGCGACGATAATTAAATACCTACCACCCGAACCGATGCATAATACATTCTCGAAACTCAGAGACATAACGGAAAACAAAATCTGTGCATAAACTATTGCAGGGAGTTTAAGTAATTTATTCACAAACACCGCTGTGATGAAAAAACTCCAAGTTGTTCCTTTCATTTTTCCTTTCGGTATTGATCTTGTACCGTCGACAATAGCCCGCTATGTTATTCCAGTCCGACGTTAATTCAACTACCAACCTACTTTGAATAATTGATATATGCGAGCTCTTCGTTTATTAGTCCCAGTACGGTTTTAGCTGAAAAAAGTAATAGTTATTGTGCGCCCACACACTTGGATATATTACACCTATAATTAATATGAAACATTTCCCACCATAACTAAACGAAAGCATTATCTTCCGTACCGATGTATAACATATTCTCGGAACTCAGAGACATAGCAGAGAAAAAAAACCTACGCATAAACTTTCGCGGGATATTTAATCAATTTATCCCCAAACACCGATGTGATGTATGAAACTTCAGGATGAAGTTATAAAAGAATAATCGCATAACCTAAACTCTTGAGTGATAATTCAATTACCAAGACCCAATATCAATTTTGATCAGTCAATCATAAGCATTTGTTTCGGTGTTTTCGAAACGAAGAAATGACATGTTTCTCACGCGAAAACCAGTAAACAAAACTTCCCGTAAACTGGCAAAAAAAGGATACAGGATAGCAAATGCAGCACCAGTTAATTTGCATGTGATCCATAAATTAGATGAAACGCTGACACTAAAACGTTACTGCGTTCTACCATTTTATATTTCTTCCGTTCTTATAATTACAATATATATATATATATATATATATATATATATATATAGAAGTGTGTAATGCAATTATATGACAAGAGCGTAATTCAGTTTGTCTTTTGGCAGGTAATGGCGTTTCCAACTTTTACGGCATGAATAAATGGAAAAGTTACTTCAAATAATATGTTCACCGTAAATACAGTTATGTATTATGGAGTGCTAGTTTCGTATTTAGTAGGAAGATACAGGGTGTCCCACAAAGGACTCTGATTTTAAAATTAAATAACTCGGAAACGGAGATCGATAGAAGAATGAAACAAGTGGTATGTTTATTTTGAAAGCCGTAAAAATCTGATACAGTAGTTTCAAAATTAGTTACAAATGTTACCCCCTGCGACTACTTTCTGTTGGGCACATTGAAGGATAGTTTTCCGGAACAATCCTGCAACACTGGACGAGCTTGAAGAGTTGATCTGTGAGGCTGTGTTTCCATTTTCGTTGACACTAAAGAGGGTGACTGAAGATTTCATTCTTCATTTGCGTCATCTCTGCACTGCGAAAGGTGCACATTTGAAATCGATTGTGATGTGATTGCAACGACTGCTTGTAAAGGACATTTTATAGCCTATTTCTCCAACTTCGTACTGAAACTACAGCGTACAGCGCCACCATTCGGCAACATTTGTAACTAATTTTGAAACTTCTGTATCAGATTTTGACGGCTTTCAAAATCAACATACCACTTGTTTCGTTTTTCTATCGATCTCCGTTTCCGAGTTATTTAATTTTAAAATCAGGGAGTCCTTTCTTGGACACCCTGTAGGTATTTCACTTAACGTCGCACTGGAGCAATACAACGGGTTATTAGGAAGAGTATAGGACTAGCAACCGGAGGGTTTCGAGTTCGCATCCAACCAAAGACCGTCGAGTACAAAGGGGATTGGTGCATGTTAAATACGTCTGGAACTCAAATGTCTTCACGTTGGCGTCGTGTGGAAGTAGTTTGCAGAATGGGGTGCCAGCTCATATGTGACCTCGTCATCTGACCGTAGTTCAAAATCACATGGTGTTGTCCTAGGATCTCCTTTGGGATTCATCCTGGACCGTCGTCAATAGCCCGTTGTCTTGTTCCAGTGCGACGTTAAATAAATACTAACGAACTAACTCCCTGGCACTACAGTCCATGTTGATCCTTGGGCTCTCTAACGATACGACTCCAAAGCTCCTTGTCTTTGACCCTAATCCATCAATTTTTTGTTTTTATGTTTTGAGGTCTTTTTTGACCTCCTCACGCCATCTTTTCCTCGGCCTTCCCGGTTTTCTCTGGCCTTGACACTGATTCTTAAATATATTTTTGTGCCTCGGTTGTTATACATTCTCTCCGTGTGTCCCATCAATGGGATTCTTTTTGATTTTATCAAATTTATATCTTTTTCTCTATATAAATTTGGATTTCATGATTTTAATCTCCTCCATACATCGCCTTCTTTAATTGGTTCAAATATGGCGCACATGATCTTTCTCTCCCCCAAGTTATCAACATTTTTTCATGCTTTTGAGTCTAAGTCCATGTCTCGGATCCACATATATTACAGTTGGTTTAATGATAGTTTTATACATTATTAGCTTTGTCATCCTCGCAATTGCTTTAAATCTTATTCTTTGTAGCGCGAAAGAGCTCCGATTTCCTGCACTAAGCCTCTGTTTTATTTCAGGTATGTCATTATTTTCAGTAAAAATTGAGCCTAGATACATAAATTCTTTATCTCTCAAACTTAACTAACTAAATACCTACCTACCCAAAATGAGTGTCATATTTGTACATATTAATAGTTTTTTTCTTAACCCTCCCAGTGGTTCTCAAGACGAACAGATCTTGATGGACGAAGTATCTCCTCGTTATAGGAAAACTGACCTGGTCTGGATGAACGAAGTCCTCCTCGTTATAGGAAAACTGACCAGATCTGGATGGACGAAGTATCTCCTCGTTATAGGAAAACTGACCAGATCTGGATGGACGAAGTATCTCCTCGTTATAGGAAAATTGACCAGATCTGGATGGACGAAGTATATCCTCGTTATAGGAAAACTGACCAGATCTTGATGGACGAAGTATCTCCTCGTTATAGGAGAAAACTGACCAGATCTTGATCTTATGATAATAAAAACTCAGCAATATCTTTATCACGAGATATCTCGTCATTAGCAAAATTGTTCAGACGTTGATTGACGAGATATCTTCTTGAAATGACTTGAAGGGTTAAAAGCACATAAAAAATGACTGACGATGCTAATAAGATAATAAGAGTGGTGTATAGTTGGTGGACATCTGATATCTGATCTGACTCTGCTTCACAAATAAAAATTTTAGTCATAATGATGTATATAAACATTAAACCTAGTGTTGGTTGCCACGACGAAGTATCTCGTCTTTAATAAACTGAACCAAAATTTGATGAACGAGATATCTCGCCATTAAAACAAACTGACAAGATCTTGATCTCGTCATCAGCAAAAAAATCGTCATTATCTCGATGATTGGTTATCTCGTCATTACAATTGATCAGATCTTGCCGACCAAGATGTTTCGTCGAAACCACTTGAAGAGTTAATTTTGAAGTAAACTGTACCAACAATGACATCATTCGTTAGTATTGCATAAGGCAATCTAATGGATCATTTTTTTCAGATTGTAAACAAAAACTGTTAAAATGTAAAAAATATTTGTTTGGACACTTGAAAAAAAATTAGAAACATTTTCTTAAAATTACAAACATATATGGTAGGTATGTAGGTAGGTATTTTAATTAAAGTTACACTGGAGCAACCGAACGGGCTATTGGCGACGATCCGGGATCAAACCCCAAGGGAAAGATCGAAGACAACACCACGTAATTTTGAACCATGGTCAGATGATGAAGTCATACGTGAGCTGGCACTGCACTCTCCGAACTTCCATACCACGATACTTCCATAACGTGAGAAAATTTAAAGCCGCGACAGATATAACGTGCCTCACCCCCCCCCCCCATTGTACCCGACGATCTTTGGTTGGATTCCAAGTCACAACCCTCCGCTTGCTAATCCGTTATTCTTCCAACCGGGTTATCACGACTCCGTACTTCCTACAAAATAAAGAAAGAAAACGCTTAGACGTTAAAATCGCTCTTTTCATGTTTGATTAATTATAATCCTGAAGCTAGTACATTAACCCTCCAAGTGCTTACGACGAGATATCTGGTCCATCAAGATCTGTCCAATTTGCTAAAGATGAGATATCTCTTCATCAAGATATTGCTGATATTTTGATGACAAGATCAAGATATAGTCTGTTTTCTTCTAATGACGAGATATCTGGTCCATCAAGATCTGGTTCAGCTTTTCTGATAACGAGATACCTCATCGAGACAACCGCCAAGAGGGTTTAAAAGCAATCACTGTCTTAACATGTAATATTAAAACTTGTTCGGAAAATAAACCTCTTAATGCACGATTAATTATTTTTATTTCCCGTCTCTTTTTACAAACGTGGCTTCTAATTCGGTAAGAGAAATCAAGTGGTAAAAGCGACACTTATTTTGGAACAGGACAAATGCGCCAACTATTTCCGAACGAAATGTATTTAAGTGTTAAATGTGAAATATAATTTGAGACAGAAGAGATTTTGTACTGAAATCAACCCTTCAATCAAACTTATTTTCCAATCGTGAAGCTTTTCTCACCTTTTTATCAGATTTTACCAACTGATCGTAGTTATTGCTGAATTCGGAGACCAGCCGTGAATATGTCTTCTAAGTTTTCAGCTGGGATTTGATTAAAACCATTTATTTACTTCGTACTCACTTATTCAAGAGCATGTACATCTGAATAATTTAACCTGCAATAATTTAATATTCTCGTCGAACATTGTAATATCGAGCAATATATTGGCGGTTGTCATTCACAAGTCAGTGTAGGAATTTAGATGATCTCCTGATAATAATATTTTAGCTGCTTCTATGGTAATATTCAGTTTTGTAGGTAGGTAGATATTTAATTAACATCGCACTGATGGCAACAAAACAGGCTATTGGTAAAGGTCCGGGATCAAACCAGAAAGAAGATCCGAGGAATACACCACGTAATTTTGAACCACGGTCAGATGACGAGGTCATACCTGAGCTGGCAACCCACTCTCCAAACATCCACACCACGCCAACGTGAGGACATCAGAGGCCACGACACATTTAACGTGCACCAGCCCCCTTTGTACAATATGGTCTTTGGTTAGATTCGAACTCAATCCTCCAGTTGCTAATCTGTTACTCTTCCAAATGGGCTACCACAGCCGCCTTCTGTATAAACAAAATTGTCCTTGCGTGTGCATGTCTATTGCTTGATGCTGTCTGATAAATAGTATGAACTAGATAAATAGAATAAGATTTAACTCTCCTGGTGGTTGTCCCAAAGAGGTATCTCGTCATTATCAAAACTGAACAGATCTTGTTGGGCGATATGTCTCATTAGAAGACAACACTATCATTAAAAGAAAACTGAATAAAAGATATCTTGATCTCGTCATCATAAAAAAGTCGGTAATATCTTGATGACGAGACATGGCGTCAAAAGCGAAATCGGCCATATCTTGATGAAATTATATCTCGTCGAAACCACTTGGGTGGTTAAGCCAATCTCTTCTCTGGTTCATAGAACAATAATTCCACGAAGAATTCCAGCTCATCCAAACCACAAAGGCAATGGCCCGCGTCCAGTTTAAAATCCAAACCTTTTTCTGCCACCACCGCATTTATTAAAAAGACAACCCGGAAGTTCCACCATCGCTAAACAACACACTTCAAGTCTCGGTTATCGCAGTGCATGAATAGCAAGGCTCCAGGAACGGCAGCAATGTGCTGAATCACCACAAAACGCAAACGGGACAAAAGAAGAGCCCAACTTTTGGTAGATGAGTCTAAAGTGAATGAAGAATGGGACATCCTCTACCAAAGTCAGTTGTCGGGAAGACAATTAGTCAGTCCATTGTTGGAATTCTCTTAAAGCCTCCATTAATCTCGCCTCCCTGTCACGGGTGTCGCTGCATTCGCCAGCTCAGGTTAACGGAGGCTTTAAAGAAACTCAGGACAACAAAGGTTTGATTCTTTGGACGTACTTGGGAAAAAGTCTGTTGGGGGAATTGTTTTTTGTTTCTCCACATTTTGCTTTGAGATGAATGAGTTTTTTACCATTTCTAATGTTTGGCTTTGTTTGTGTTGATTGAATGCGCAGGCTGTTTCGAAACTAGCCTGCCAAATTGTAGAGAGTGGTAGAGTGAGCCAAAATAATCATTTTTGGTCAATTAATGTGTCCGGCATATGCCGCGTTTAGGTGGTAGAGGGCGCTGTTTAAGGGTCAGTTGATAAAATTGTTTCTGTGTCGTAAGGTATCATTCCCCATTCTAAATTTCAACGGCAAGCACTGGATTCGTGTAGCAATGCATGCATGAAAACTTCGAGTTCCAAGACAACGTTGGGCCATGGTAGCCCGGTTGGAAGAGTAACGGACTAGCAACCGGAGGGTTGTGAGTTCGAATTCAGTCAAAGACCGTCGTGTACAAAAGGGGCTGGTGCGTGTTAAATCCGTTGTGACCTCCATTTTCCTCACGTTGGCGTGGTGTGGGAGTTTGGAGAGAGGGTTTCCACCTCAGGTGTTGCCTCATCATCTGACCGTGGTTCAAAATTACGTGGTGTCCTCGGATATTCCCTTTGGGATTGATCCCGGACCGTCACCAATAGCCAGGTGTGTTGCTCCAGTGTGACGTTAATTAAAAATACATACCTACCAAGACAACGTTTAGATCATCCAGAGTTTCCAAGATTCGGCTCTTTTGTGCTCCTTTCTAACTAGAGCAAACATTTTTTTTTATTGTATGGTCTGTGCATTAAGGTTTTACATAACCCTATGTCAACTCCTTATATCATTTCTTCTTTTCCACAAAGGCAATAAAATCATTTTTGGCTTAGTTCAACGAACCCAAAAGACAATTCCGTCCACTCTAGGCAACTTTGTGTAGATAATCCAACCGCTGTCTTAACCCTTCTGGTTACAGATATCTCGCCCATTAAGATCCGATCAATTTTGCTAATGACGTCAAAAGCAAAGATCAAAAGCTGGTTGTGTACAAGGTGGGCTGCATGTTAAATCTGCAATAGCCTCAAATGTCGTCATGTTGCCCTGGTGTGGATGCTTGGAGAGTTGGGTTCCAGCTCAGGTGTGACCTCGTCATCTGACGACCGTGATTCAAAATTACGCGGTGTTGTCCTCGTTCTTTCCCTTCGGGATTGATCCGGGACCATCGTCAATATCCCGTTGTGTTGCTCCAGTGCGACGTTAATTAAAATATCTATCCACCCCTGTAGGGTTCATCACTAACTCATAACTAAACATAACTAATGTTAGATAAGCCCTTATTGCAACACCTCAGAACCACAAGTGCAACAGCCTTTTGGAGACTCATTAACCATGATAAATTACTCCTTTTTCCAAATTCATGCACGGATATAACACCTAATCTCCCACAGAACGTCAACTTATCCCACAAAACTTTGAAGACAAAGTGAATCCTGAAATGCTAAGAAACCACACTGAATGGAAATTATAAATAACGGCTCTCATTTCGAGCTAAAGATGCAGAGGCTCATGAATTCCGCAGACACCGATGCCATCGCAGGACAAGAAACATTTAAAAGCTGCCTGGGTCACGTGATTTACGATGGGAGTCTGACGTCACGAGTTGGGGTGACAGGTTCTCTCCCACAAGTTGAAAACAGCGGAGGTGAGAAGAGATTAATCATTGGGACACGGACGGGATTGTTTAAAGTTGGGATCTATTTTGTGCAGAAAAATACAGACCAGCATATTTCAACTCGTTTAGGTGAACTTGATTCTTATGATTCTTTAACAGTTAATGAAGCAGAAAGTTGGAGGAGGTTGCTTTGGTCCACTCCTGTTGTTTTCAGTTAACCTGTTCTTGGCATGATTGTGATTCTAGGTATGGTAGGTAGTTTATAAACGTTACACTGGAGCAACACAATGGATTATTGGCGACGGTATGGGATCCATACCAGTGGTGCAGGTCCAAGGAAAACGTCTAGCCATTTTGAACTACTGTTAGAGGAGGAACACTTGATGACACCAAATTTTTACACCACGCCGTACTCGCAACCCTCCGGTTGATAATCCGCTGCTCTGGCAACTGGGCAACCGCGGCCCTATTCAAGGTATGAGATGCCCAATTTATTACCTATCGATAACTATTAAGCTCCCTTCACACCAACAATATAAAAAACTGGTCCCGTCATCATAAAAAACTGGCAATATTTTGATGACGAGGTGTCTCGTCATTACCAAAATTAATCAGATATTGATGGACGATATATCTCGTCATTACCGAAATTGATCAGATGTTGATGGACGAGACATCTCGTCATTACCGAAATTGATCAGATGTTGATGGACGAGACATTTCGTCATTACCGAAATGTTGATGGACGAGGCATTTCGTCATTACCGAAATTGATCAGATGTTGATGGACGAGACATTTCGTCATTATCTAAATTTATCAGATGTTGATGGACCAGACATCTCGCCATTACCGAAATTGGTCATATCGTGTTGGACGAGATATCTTGTCGAAATCACTCGCAGGGTTAGACTATGAGCTCTAGAGCATCTCGACTTTTGGCTGCCCATATGATGATGGTCACTGCCAGATGAAGACATAGTTTTGATATGTCTACGGAATTCAGAATGCAAGCGAAGAGTGCCTGGGGTGTTGGGGCTGATTGGGTTTTATGGCGCAAGGGCTATTTGGCCATGCTGCGCCAGACACAAGATAAATAATATCAAGTAACGGACATGCACACAAGGAAAGTTTTACTGACACAGAAGAAAGAAATCCAACTAGGGTGGAATCCAACCTGAGCCGCTACCAGTGCCTGAGAAAGTATTTGCAGTTAGCGCTGAGACATCAATATTAAAATGAGAGGGTTCAAGGGAGTGTGGGATTGGATTGGGTGTTTGGGTTTTATGACGCAAGGTGCAAAAGAGCGGACAGGCTGCGTCAAACACAAGACAAAATATAACCCAATAAAAGTATGAAATATTTAAAAACTATTGGGTTGATACAAATGTTTGTCCCGGATTTTTTTTGACAAAAATTTAAAGAACTATTTAGTAAAAATTACATTTAATCAATATACAGGGTGTACCAAAAAGGTTGTTACGCAATTTATGTTTTTACCATTTGGAGATAGGTAGGCAATGTAAATTGCAAAAGTGCACCAAATAAGGTAAGTAATTAAGATATGTAAATAAAATTATCACATGACAACAATTTAAGCGGATACAGTTTTTAATTTGTATACAACCCCTCTAGATAAAAATACGAGATAGCAGAAATGTTCCTTACCTGTATCCCTATCGTTAGTAAAAAACCATATTTCTGTAGGTTGAATAGTAACGGAGATACGAGAGTCTCCATTTTAAGGGGGCCGTACCTAATTTAGAACGATGGCCAAAAATGAAGAGCAAAGTTCTGCATTGCTGCAGATGGAAAACATTTTGAACATGCGTATTAAATTTCCTTTTATTTTTATTTAAACCATTTTTTCTACAATATTTTATTGAAGATTACATTGTCTACTATTACTCAGTGCGATTTTCATCTGCAGTTGCAATACTACATTACTTTGCACAATGTTGCACTTTCTGACCGAAAAGTGCTTTTTAGCATTGTGTATACGGTCCCTAATCTGACTGCTTGAACAGCTGTGCACAAGCGGTATAAGTCAACTTTTTTGCGTCATTATGCCTCCGTTACTGTTCAACCTACAGAAATGCAGTTTTCTGCTAACGATAGGGATGCAGGTAAGGGACATTTCTCCTATCTCGGATTTTTATCTAGAGGGGTTGTATAAAAATTAAAAACTGAATCCGCTTAAATTGCTATCACGTGATAATTTTATTCACATATCTTAATTACCTACCTTATTTGATGCACTTTTGCAATTTACATTGCCAACCTATCTCCAAATGGTAAAAAGATAAATTGCGGAATAACCTTTTTGGGACAACCTGTATATGTGCCGTTCTGTTCGATGATCTTTTTCCATCTCTCCGGTAGCTGCATCATCCCGCGCTCATAGAAATTCAGAGGTTTCTTATTAAATAACTGATCCAGGAAACGTAACTTCATGAACCACTTACGGGACTTGGATTCGACAACGGCACCCCTCATCATACACAACACATATCTTCTTTCGCGTCTGCGAAGCATTCTTGCTTTTTCGAAAATAAAAATGTCGAAAATGCTCCATATTTTTCTGATTATTTTAATGCTTAACAAGATTTAAGAAACAACCAAATAACTCAATTTCTTTTCCAAATACTCGGTGAAATTCCTTCTTTGAAACATCGAATTTTGCACGTGTGAAATAGATAACACTTCGGTTTAGCGATGCAATGCCATCTAACACCAAAACGGGACTAATTTTTGCCCCGATAATAGTCCAAGACAAAGATGAAAAGTAGATTTAAAGCATATAAAATGCGTACATAAGAATAAAAGTATTCAAGCCGTCAGATGATAAAAACAAGACCATTATCGGCTAATGGAACTGAAAAATGTAATTTGCCTATGCATAAAATGTTGAAAGTGGGAAATTTAAAAGATGGAATTATGAAAGAATGTAAAATAGTATATTTGCGTCATTTTGAATTTGGAAAAAAAAATTAATGAGATTTAAAAAACCAACTGAACGTAAAAATGAGAAAAGGTTTCAATGGGGATTTTCTCCAATCAAATCTCGCAGATACAAAATTACACTTTTAAAAAATTTGAGACGCTGAGAGAGATGATTAAAAAGAGGACATAAAATATGGTAAATATCAAAGGAGTGTGGGAGAGAAGAAATGAAGGGCGAAATCGATATAAAACTGTGAATTATGCGAAAAAATAGAAGGGAAAGATTTTAGGCATATCTCGTCCATCAATATCTGGTCAACTTTGATAATGAAGGGCTATATCTTCCAGCAACATCAAGTCAATTTTACTGATGACAAGATACCACATCGAGAGGAGTCAAGATACCAGCATCGGAGGAGGATTACTTCTAGGGAAATGCTCAAATGTCCTCTGTCCAGAACTGGTGACAATTTTAAACAGGTTTTTTTATGAGGCTGGCTATTACAGGGCAGTTTTTGACACGAAAATAAACCACCACGAGGGTTTACCATCCAAGTTGCTTCGACGAGATATCTCATCTATCAAGATTTGACCAATTTTGCCAATGAGGAGATATCTCGCCCATCAACTTTCACCATCTGACCAATTTTAGTAATAAAGAAATATTTCGTCTATCGACCCATTTAACATCTGACTAATTCTCTAAATGACGAGATATTGATCTGGTCAGGTTTCCTCTAATGACGAGATAGTGATCTGGCCAGTTTTCCTCTAATGACGAGATATCTTATCCATCCAGATCTGACCAATTTTGCTAATGACGAGATATCTCGTCATTAAGATCTTACCAATTTTTGAGGAAGACTCAACCAAGATTTGGATCAGTTTTCTTCTCGCGACGAGACATGTCGTTCATCAAGATCTGGTCAGTTTTGCCAACGGCGAAAAACCTCAACGAGACGACCACCAGATAGGTAGGTATTTTAATTAACGTCACACCGGAGCAACACAACAGGCTATTGGCAACATTCCGGGATGAATAACAAAGTAAAGATCCAACAACATGTAATTTTGAACCACGGTCAGATGACGGGACAACACTTGAGCTGCCACCACTCTCTCCAAACTTCCATAACATGCCAACATAAGGACATTTGAGGCTACGATAGATTGAACGTGTCCCACCCCCTTTGTACACGATGATCTTTGGTTTGCTAAGGACGAGATCTCGTCAATAAGATATTGTCGATTTGATGACGATATCAGAATGTGGGCAGTTTTCTTCTAATGATAAGATTTTTCGTCAATCAAGTTCTGGTCATTTTTGCTCATCACGAGATGCATGGTCCAGACAACCACCAGGAACATTATACGTTTGGAATCATGTATGTTTGGCAACCACGTGTGAAACCGTGCAACTTTGTCTACCAAAAAGTACTTCATGATAGAGTTGGTTACACTGCTATATATACTACACGCCGACATAAGGACATTTGAGGCAACGATAGATTTAACATGCACCAACCCACTTTGTACACGGCGGTCTTTGATTGGATTCAGACTCGCAACTCTCCTGTTTCTAGACGACCACCAGGAGAATGAAAGACAGAATTAAAATCAATACAGAATCCACAGTTCAATACCCTTCCTCCTTTTAATCGGTTTTATTAAAAGAACGATATCAACTACTGGAAATTCAATGACTCGTATCTAACTTTATCAGGAAACTTCCCGACTCGAAAGATATTCCTATCAAACCTCGTTATTTTTGCCCCGTTTTTATCCATTTATCGAGAAGCCGCTACAACCAGGAAAGCAGCCAATGAATTCTCACCTTTTAACGAGAAGTCAGACATGATCACCGCTGGAGCCTGACTAATATCCCAAACCTGCTCCAACGTTCAATGTTCGTGTTAATCAATGGGAAGACTTTCGTGGGAGATTTTGCTTTACTTTCTGTGGTGGGAAAATAAATATTTTATGGACTAGTGTTATCTGAGTTATGCAGTTGATGATAAAATGAATATATTCACAAGGCAATGAGGTTAAGGAAATTAAATTGGAGAACTGAATTTATCTATTTATCTATCTAACTGGATAAGTGTAATATTATTTTCAGGTAGGTAGGTATTTAATTAACGTCGCAGTAGATCAACGCAACGGGCTATTGGCGACGGTCTGGGATTAGACCCAAAATGAAAGATCGGAGGACAACGCCACGTAATTTTGAACCACGGTCAGATGACGAGGTCAAACCTGAGGTGGCAACCCACTCACCAAACTTGCCCACCCGAACGTGAGGACATTTGAGGTCCCGACCGATATAACGTGCACCAATTCACGTGTTTACGACGGTATTTGAACCTAGTTTCGAACTCGTAACCCTGCTGAGGTATTTGGGTAGGTAGGTATTTAATTAACGTCGCAGTAGATCAACGCAACGGGCTATTGGCGACAGTCTGGTATCAGACCCGAAATGAAAGATCCGAGGAAAACACCACGTAATTTTGAACCACGGTCAGATGACGAGGTCACAACTGAGCTGCCGCCACACTCTCCAAACTCCCACACCCCACTAACGTGAGGACATTTTAGCCCATGACGGATTTAACGTGCACCAGTTCCCTTTGTACACGACGGTCTTTGGTTGGATTCGGAGATATTTGGGAGTGGTACACCAGATAATAAAGAGTCTAAGCATAACGCATGTGGTTTTGGAACTTATTCGTCTTAATTGGGAAAACTTGCCAAGATGCCAATACGTAATATGGATATGGAAACAGATGATAATCTACCAGTGTATAAATTGCTATACATTATCTCGTATACTACGAAAGGAGATGCCTAAACTATTTTATTTTCCTCTTGAGTAAACAATTTTTATTCGGATTTTTACACACATTTATCCCCAAATGTGTGAATTGGACAAATTATGTGACTTCATATAACAGATAAAAAGCGTGAAATTGCTGACCACAGCTCGAAATTGTGGATTTCGCTTCTTCAAACTTGGTTACCTAAAGATTTCTTTTCAAGTTTAGTGCTAAATAGCAGTATACAATATTTGGATGATAAATGCATGCAATTCAATGTTATATATTTTAGAGACAAGGTTTATATAGTAGATATACTATGTTGACCAGATATCTCGTCATAAGCAAAATTCGTCAGATCTCGATGGATGAGATATCTCATAATTACACGAAAACTAATCAGATATTGATCTAATTATCATCAAAGATTTGTCAACATATTAATGAGATATCACGGCATTATAGACAAATTGGTCAGACCAACCAAATACCGTCGTGTACTTCAGGGGGTATTTCAATTAACGTCACACTGGAGTAACACAACGGGCTATTGGTGACGGTCCGGGATCAATCCCAAACGTGTACCTGAGGGCCTGAGCACGTTAAATATGTTATATCCTCAAATATCCTTAAAGTTGGCGTGGTGTGGAAATTCGGAGATTTGGATGACAGCTCAGGTTTTGACCTTGTCATCTGACCTCGGTTCAAATTGTCAGTCGTTGTCGTTGGATCGTTCCCTTCGGGATTGATCCCGGATTGTTGCCAATAGTCCGTCATGTTGCACAAGTGCGGCATTATCTTAACAACCTACCCGCATCGAAGTTTGCCAAACACCAAATAAAATTGAGACAATTACATACACCAGCCAACCCTACTCAAAATGAATAGGCTCTGTTCCTATGGCAACCGCCGCCATTCAGATGTTGTGGTGAGGCAGTTCTCATGGGGGATAGACAGTATACCTTTCATCTGTACGGCGAAACGGACTGAAATGTAAGACTTCATACATCCAAAAAGTGTGTAAAAGGTATACATTAGAGAATTCTTTGAAATGCATATTTTAATAACTACTAAACTATTATATCGTAAAGGTAATATAATATTTACCCAGACAGATATTCACATGCATTATAGACTTGTATAAGCTGTATATTTTTATTAGTTCGGTTTCCAGGGTATAAATCTTCAAAGATAGATATAGTACGAAGCTTTTTTTATCAAAAGAGGGGTAGATCTCTTAAGATTTGATTCTGTAAGACTTGAATAGAAGTTGGGAAAAGATCAACACAACAGTACAGTTATTTTATATATCTAGCTTAGAATAGTTACCGCTGTATTTGTAACTATCGGTAAGTTTCAATAACAGTGCTGAACATACACGATTCCTAACGTATGTCCTCACAATGAGTGAACCGCCTCCTCACGTTGGCGTGGTGTGGATGTTTGGAGAGTGGGTGCCAGCTCAGGTGATGACCTCGTCATCTGACCGTGGTTCAAAACTACGTGGTGTTGTCCTCGGATCTTTTCCTTCGGTTTCGATCCCGGACCGTCAACAATAGCCCATTGTGTTACTTCAGTGTGATGTTAATTAAATTACCTACGTCGTCTTTCGCAAAATGGATCTGATATAGATCGACGATATGTCTCGTCGAAACCATTTGAAGCGTTAAGAGTAACTGTTTTTTTAGCCACATCTTCAGTTAAAAACTGCCATGGTGTTTCATGTTACTGAGGCAAAAACCTCTTTCAAACTCTCACCAGTTATGAGCAAGGGAAATTTTGTTTTTCGTTTTTGGATTTTCATACCCTCTCGGAGAAATAGAACTGTTTTGTCTCCACAAGTTATCTCGTCATTAGAAAAACTGGTCATATGTGGATACCTGGTTCGAATTTTGCGAGTTAAGAGTTCTATATCATCTGAATCACTCTAAACCATGGTTTCCCAAAATGTGTATTGTAGTAATCGTTGTTGGCAATGCTGGCCCAGAGATAGCCAAGTAGGTAGATGTTTTAATTAACGTAGCGCTGGAGCAACACAATGGGCTATTGGTGACGGTCTGGGATCAAACCCGAATGGTAAGATCCGTGAACACCAAGTAATTTTGAACCACGGTCAGGTGACGAGGCAACACCTGAGCTGGCACCCCACTCTCCAAACTCCCACACCACACCGAAATCGATTTTATTCAGGAGAATTTACCAGACATTTATTTCCACTTGTAGCATGTTAAATACACATACAGCACTAAATAGAAAAGCAACTAAAGCGGGAAAAATATATTTCGAACTTTCTAGAATCAATTTAGGTAGATAGTTTATTGACTTCACACTGGAGTAACGCAAACGGAGTATTGGTGACGGTTGGAGATCGAACCCGAAGTAAAATATCTGAGGGCAGCCCCTCGTAATTTTGAACCTCGGTCAGATGAGAGATAAACACTTAAACTAGCAGTCCGCTCTCCGAATTTCCACACCACGTGGGGATATTGGAGTCCACGACAGATCTAACGTGCACCAGCCCCACGTACTCCTTATTACATACTAGCTCCTTATTACATACTTATTCACCCAGTGTTGCTCGGGTTGAATTATTTATAATTCATCGTAATATTACTCAATGTTATTCCTATGTAGATTTAAAATTGTTTTTAGCCCCCTGCAGACCCAGGACAAATCTAACGGGGTTAATATATAGCCTATGTGCCCCGCAGAATTCTACATGATGAATGTACCAAATTTAGTGTGAATGCGTCTGACATTGATCGTATAAATACGCAATGTTATTCCTATGAGGATTTCGAATTGTCTTTAGCCCCCTGTACCATATCGACGATAAAAAAAGACCACTTTCCATAAAAATAATCTTATATGATCATAAAAATTTACATTCCAATAATAAAGCTGCAGTTTAAATATTTACAGACGGGATACATAAGCGATATGATACTGAGCAATTGTCAGCGCAAGCGCACTCATCTGCAATTGCACACGATTCCTGTAGATGTTAACTCTGACGTCATTTGCACAGCCAGACCGCGAGAGAGCGCCCACTAGCAAGTGATCTGTCCAGGATGACTGGACGTTACAACCCTCTGTACTCCCGAGACAAATAGAACGGGGTTAATATGTAGCCTACGTTACCCGCAGGGTTCCAAATAATAAGAGTACCAAATTTGGTGTAGATTGGTCAAACGGTGTAGATTTGTTTAGAACAGAGAGGTCAACTCTGCTTTATATGTATAGATTTGTGGCAACACTTGAAAATATCCCTAGAATTTGTGTTCTTATTGTTGCAACTGTTCGCAAAAAGAATGTTCCCATCGTTACGATGTTCGCGCTATGAATTCTTAGACTAACGGTGTACCGCGCAACTTTTCTCCGTACGCATATCAAACTATTTGCTCTTTATTCATTTTCCAGTTTCAATTGTTTTAAGTGAATAAATGTCCTTGTTCCTGAGATGCTTATGGCACAGTTGATAACACGCAGAAATAACATCGAATAATTGAATGCTGCTAGCCAGCATTTTGAGTTGGGATTTTTCCGGAAGCAAGAACCGGGAACTACCAAAACACTGGTGACATCCCTAAGATCATTACAGAAAAGGTAAACTCAAGCGATAGGTGCATCCACGGTACAACACGCTTTACAAAGGAACTTTCCAGACTCCTTAAAATCAGCAATTCGCATCATGGCATTTTGTTAAACTCATTAGAAATTTGATCATCCACTTTGTGCACCCAACATTTGAATTTTGAGCCGGTTCAAACGTTAACGAGCCCTTGGATCCAGGGCCTAATTCATCATGCTCCACTAGAAGATAGCTTTCATTCCCAAAATGGCGGCCAACAAACTTTAATTTATATGCTAAGCAGGAAATACAATTCTCCCCAAAACCACGACGCACTGCTTTTGGGGCCACACTTTAATTATTGCACTAAAGAATGGAAATTTTCTCCAAATAGAGGGTTAAGAGTTTTAAGTATAGAATGTTCCGTGTTTTAATATCCTTGTTGTGCGGAAGGAAATCATTAAATTTATGGGTTGAGTGGCCTGTTGGGAACATGAATAGCAAATGAAAGGGTCCAGGTTGCGGAAGTCTTGTTTTTTGTTGCAAAATAAATCCTAACATGTCACCAATAATTCCTATACTCGAAGTGCAGTTGATTTAATTGAACAAAACACACAATTGATAGTCTCATGTGGAATAATGGGACGCTCTGATTGGCTAAGATGGCCGTTGTAGCACGGATGGAAGAGCAACTAATTAGCAACTGGAGGGTTGCGAGTTGGAGACTCGATCCAACCAAAGACTATCGTGTACGTGGGGGCTGGTTCTCGTTAAATCTGACGTGGCCTCAAATGTCCTCACGTCGGTTTGGTGTGGGAGTTTGGAGAGTGGGGTGCCAGCACAGCTGTTGACACCGTAGTCTGATCATGATTCAAAATAGCAAATGTCGTCGGATCTTTTCTTTGGAATGAATCCCGTACCTTCGCCCGTTGTGTTGCTCCAATGCGGCTTTGGTGTAAACCATCAACCTAACTCCCCTCCACAGTAACATCTAGTATACCGTTAGACCAGATCTGGTACAAATATGATAACACTATTGTTAACAGTATTATAGTAAAAAGGTTATAGGGGACATGGTTTTTTATTGTAGGAAGAAACTAGAATTCCGGTTTGAGTTTAGGGTATTAAGGTATCTAACCACGTACTGAGTCGTTTTCTATTAAATGATGAAGTATTATTTTTTAAGGTAAAACTTTTAAAAACACATTATAAAACAAGAAAATCATTAAAAAGTGTTATAATGCATTAAATAATTTTTCTTCAAAAAACATTCTTTATAAACATTTTAGTATGTTATTTGAAAAATTTAGGTAAAAAATAATTCACTCTATAATATTCTTTATAAACATTCTAGTATGTTTTTTTACATTTTAGTACTTTAAAAAATTTGAAAAATTTAGGTAAAAAATAATTCTCTCTATAATATTCTTTATAAACATTCTAGTATGTTTTTTTACATTTTAGTACTTTAAAAAATTTGAAAAATTTAGGTAAAAAATAATTCTCTCTATAATATTCTTTATAAACATTCTAGTATGTTTTTTTACATTTTAGTACTTTAAAAAATTTGAAAAATTTAGGTAAAAAATAATTCACTCTATAATATTCTTTATAAACATTCTAGTATGTTTTTTTACATTTTAGTACTTTAAAAAATTTGAAAAATTTAGGTAAAAAATAATTCACTCTATAATATTCTTTATAAACATTCTAGTATGTTTTTTTACATTTTAGTACTTTAAAAAATTTGAAAAATTTAGGTAAAAAATAATTCACTCTATAATATTCTTTATAAACATTCTAGTATGTTTTTTTACATTTTAGTACTTTAAAAAATTTGAAAAATTTAGGTAAAAAATAATTCTCTCTATAATATTCTTTATAAACATTTTAGTATGTTCTTTAAAAAATTTGAAAAATTTAGGTAAAAAATAAAGTTAACGAAAAACATTACAACTGAAAACCTTGACTACATTTTCCTACAATTTCGCATAGTTTCCTAAATATATATCCTAGGGCCTGAACTACGAGATATGCACTATTTTTTTCCACTCATGAGATGTTGAGAATAATGTAGAAGAAAACATAAATATTTGAAAATTTTCCGTACCTCACGACATTGAAATTTATCTAGTCTCCTTTCAAGATAACTATCCCTATAACCCTCTTCTAGTCTAGTCTAGGCACTCCAAAACAATTGTAAAAATCAATTCCCCCCACTAAATTTCATTCAAAACTATATACTACAAGTACATTTTTAGTCATCGCGTTTCTCGTGCAAACATTTTGCCCAAAATCACAATCAGAGAAATGCATTTAAAGATTTGAAAACGTAATTAAAAAACATCTATAACGATCTCTATTCAAATTGTTATATCTCCGCTTCCAGTCACCGTGCGGGGCCGCGGTGGCCCGGTTGGAAGAGTAACGAACTAGCAACCGAAGGGTTGCGAGTTCGAATCCAGCCAAACACCGTCGTGTACAAAGGGGGCTGGTGCACGTTAAATCTGTCGTGGCCTCAAATGTCCTCACGTTGGCGTGGTGTGGAAGTTTGGAGAGTGGGGTGCCAGCTCAGGTGTTGCCTCGTCATCTGACCGTGGTTCAAAATTACGTGGTGTTGTCCTCGGATCTTTCCCTTTGGGATTGATCCCGGACCGTCACCAATAGCCCATTGTGTTGCTCCAGTGTGACGTTAATTAAAAAATACCAATACCAAAAAAAATACCAGTCACCGTGCAGACAAAATAAAAACAGTTTTGCAAAGAATAAAAGGTCTAAATATTAAGTTGTAATATATACACTAGATATCCCGAATTTACCAGAATATCGATTGTGTTTTTATTGCTTCAAAATATTTCCCAAATTCTGAGCTTTTAAACAATACAAAAATATTTTAACTATTCAGAATTCTGTTTCCAAAACTTTAAACCCAATTTTTTGAAAAACCGTTTCTGCAATATGATGCTTTGTTCAAACAGTAATACCTCAACAATAAATCGATCTTTTATAATTATTTTTTTTATCATTATAATGTATATAATACAGTGGATGTTCTGCACCTCAGAATTTCTAGTTAAGAAATTAATTTTTAGTTGATTTTTAAATGTTAATATTCCAGAAAAGATCTTGAATTTTAAGAATTCCTTGATGAAAACAAATGTAAAAGATAACATATTCCCTCTAGCAACTTGATGGAGAGTCAACACATGAAGAATAATTAGAATAATTTCTAACAGGAATTGCCTTTGTGACGAAGCATCTTACACTCCTTTTCCCGGAGGTGTTCCTCTCCCCTTTTCAGACTATGGAGACGCCGATCAGCCCAGCAGCCATGGTTCGGTGCCGGGGCACAAAAGGTGAATGGGAACCGAAGCCCCTTCATCTCTGCCGACGCTCCCAGGGTTTTGAAGGAATTCGGGGATAGTTCGTCTCGGCGGCGCCCGAACATTCTGGAACTCATGAGAAAAAAAAGAAAAATCCACCAGGAGAACTTTGACCAATGGGGGACGAGAGGACGTCCCCTACCGCCTTTTGCCGACCCGAGTCCGGGGAGGATGAAGGCAGACGACGCTAGAACTTCAACGGTGTTGGGAGTGTCTCTCAGAGGTCCCAGAAAGGGTACCGCCTTTAAGTCCCGTTGCGGGCAAATTTGTTTTCTGTACTGTACATATTTCATGTAACTGGAGATATTTCTTTGTTATTAAATAATCCAGAAAGCAGTACAACCATTAGTACTCATTTATACGATTTCCCACCACATAGTGTGAAGACGCTACAGCTATTAATTATATTTCTATTGGTGGCAGATTATCGGATGCGGATTTTCGTTAAATCAATTCTGCGGACCCGTTCGTCGTTACTGTACTGAACTCTATAGTCAACTACAGCGTAAGCCTCGTCCCAGACGTTTGAAGGAGAGCAGTCGACTTCAGCGTGAGCCGGGCGCTAAACTCTTCAAAGGAGCCGATCCAGATATCTGAAATCAGCGAGTCAACTTCAGCGTGAGCCGGGCGCTAAACTCTTCAAAGGAGCTGTTCCAGACCTCTGAAATCAGCGAGTCAACTACAGCGTGAGCCGGGCGCTAAACTCTTCAAAGGAGCTGTTCCAGACCCCTGAAATCAGCGAGTCAACTACAGCGTGTGCCGCGTCCAGACGTTTGAAGGAGCGCAGTCAACTCCAGCGGTGAGCCGAGCGACGGAGTGGAATCTTGGACCCGACCTTGCGAGATTGATGACAAGGGAGCCTGATGTTCTGATGTGGGAAAAGGTAGGCCTATTTGGAGATTTTTCTTTTGAGAGGCATAATTCTATGTAGTTTTCCAAATTGTTAGCGAAAGAGTTTATATTCAGTGAAAGTAGGGTAAAACTTTAGTGTTTAATTTAATTTAATGGCATTAGCAATTGTGTTTTCAGTGTATTTTGTTAAAGTTAAATTTACTTCAGAGTGATACCTAGTGTGGGAATTTGTACATCTAAGAAAGTAAGGTTTATTATTGTGCATTGTGTGATTAGTAGATGATAAGAACTCAGTTTTGAAATCTAGTTGACAACTTTTCTTCGGAGTAGAGAATTTATTTTTGATCTAGTAAGAAATTGTAGAAGTTTAGTGTGTATCGTTGAGAGTACCCTTTAGGTAATATTAATTCATTTAGGGTAAAATATGGCTTATTTAAAAAAGCAGAAAAAGCAGGTCTTGTTATTATTAGCGGCAGAATTTGAAGTTAGCGTATCTAGCTCAGATGTTGTTAAAAATATCATTCGGTCCATATTGAGTGCACCGGATTATGATGAGGAGACCGGAATAGCTTTTGTGGATAGGATTTTGGATGAATTAGAACAAGAACGTCTTGATAAAGTAGCAGAACAAGAACGTCTTGATAGTTTAGCAGAGCGCGCGCATGAGTTGGAGAAATTAAAAATTAATGCTTCATTTGGGAACGCAAGTTTGGCGTCAACTACTACGCCAGCTGAGGAAATTGTTAGGCGCGTAAATTTAAAGGACTTAGTGCCTAAATTTGATCCCAAGGTGTTGGACATCGCCCTATTTTTCATGATTTTTGAGCGGCAAGCGAACAAAGAAAGTGTGCCAGAAAACAAGTGGGTGTCCCAATTAATTCCTTTATTGCCTGCGGATGTTTCTGAAATTATAGTTAAAATACCAAGGGAATGGAATGATGATTATTATCATGTTAAAAAGGTATTATTAAAGAGATTTAGACTCAGCTCCGGAGATCTGAGAATTAAATTCGAAGAACATGGAAGAAAGGTTGGGGCGTCATGGTCAGATCTTGTGTTTGAATTAAAAGGGTATTTAGACAATTGGCTGGAGTCGGTTGAGGTGACTGATTTTGATTCACTTAAGGAGTTAATGCTGGTAGAGCAACTTAAAAGGAGAGCGTCGCCCGCAGTCCGAGACCATTATCTAGATCAATGGGAAGAATTCAAAAAGGCGTCGGATTTGGCGGTTAAACTTGACCATTACGAGAGCGTCCGGCGTAATTATAAAATGAAGGAAGTCAGAACATGGGAAAAACGTCACTTTGGTAAAGAAAGGAATGACTATGCCTCTGTGAAGGACAGGCGCGAGTTTAAAAACGGGAAAGGAAAGCCCAGGGAGAAAGAGCGAGGAAAAGGAGATGCTTTAATCACGGAAAATAAGGGTTTTGATAGGAAAAAACCAGTAGTCTGTTTTTTGTGCAATGAGCCAGGTCACATTAGGCCCCTCTGTCCCCAGTTAGCAAAAAAAAGATTAGAAGGGTTGAATAATCTGAGTGGGTTAAGCGAGAGTTTTAGACCTTTCATCAGCACTATATCTGTAAATGGAATAGAACGAAGTTGTTTGCGTGACAGTGGAAGCGGCATTGATGTATGCGTGAGGAGTTGGATTGATCCAGAGGATGTTACGGGTGAAGTAATTTGGTTACGCCAACCTTTAGACCCCGAATGCAAGTGTCTGCCGTTAGCGAGAGTTGAGCTAGAAGGGGATTTCGGGAAAGTTGTAACGAAGGTCGCCGTGAAATCGGATGCTTTGGATCAGGGTTACTACTTATTAGGGAACAAAACTGCCCAACTTTTAGAAGATAATAGGAAAAACCCAACCCCTATTAATGCCATTACGCGAAGTAGGGCGAGGGAAGAGCAGCGAGCTCAAGTAGTCGAAGGCGCAAATGAAACGAGAGCTTCCGTTCATAATTCGTCACAGAGCCCTGAGGAGGAAGAACTACCCTTTCCCCCGGAGTTGTCCATGCAGGTGAATAATAGTTTGGCTGGAGTATCGTCCCGGGAGTTCGAATCGGCACAGAGGAACTGTGATTCTTTGAAATCGTGTTGGGAACTTTCCGAGAAAGGGGAGGAATTCCAGGTATTGAAGGGAAAATTAACGCGTGTGGTGGAGACAAAGCGGGGAGGAAAAAGAGTACAGTTATGCATTCCCTTAAAGTATCGGGAGAAAATTATGGCATTGTGCCACGAGGATGTAGCTGGTCATTTGGGGGCGACCAAAACGAAGGATAGGGTTTTAAGGCAATTTTACTGGCCCCGGTGTTACCCCGAGTTAGAGTCCTGGGTAAAAAATTGTCACGAATGCCAGAAAGTCGGCAAAAACAACGATAAGAGAAAGGCCCCAATGAAGCTGGTTCCCGTTATTTCGGAGATTTTCTCCAAAATAAATATTGACGCGGTGGGTCCCCTTCCAGAGAGCACAAAACGAAATAAATACATAATCACAGCGATTTGTTTAGCCTCTAAATATCCCGAAGCTATTCCCGTTCCGGATATTACGTCGGCGAATGTAATTAACGCTCTAATTATGGTTTTTTCACGTATGGGATTTCCTAAAGAAGTCCAAAGCGACTTGGGAAGGTCCTTCACCAGTGTTTTATCATCAGAGTTTTTTAAAAGATTCGGGATTCATGTGACTCACAGTTCAGTGTGCCATCCCCAAAGCAACCCTGTTGAGAGATTTCATTCCTCGGTTAAGAGGGTTCTCAAAGTGTTGTGTTTGGAGACGGGAGAGGACTGGGAGCATAATTTGCCAGCGGCTTTGTTTGCTCTTCGAACTGTTACTCACGAAAGTACGGGGTTTAGCCCGGCGGAATTAGTGCACGGACGGAATCTTCGTACCCCCCAGACTTTGATTTTTGAAAATTGGTTAGAGCCGGATAACTCAGATCCAAATGTAGTCGAGTATATTTTGGGAATAACCAATAGGCTAAAAAAATGGATGGAGCTTGCGGCCGAACAAATGACCGACAAGCAGGGCAAACGAAAAATGTGGTATGACAGGAATGCCGTATCGCGGGTTTTTAGGGTTGGAGATCAGGTGCTGGTATTGTCCACGTCGAAGTTAAACAAGATGGCAGTGAACTGGATAGGGCCAGGGACTGTGACCAGTAAAATCTCCGATACAAATTATCTGGTGGACCTCCCAGAGAAAAGGGATAAATCCACAATATACCATGTGAACCTCATTAAGCCCTATTTCAAGCGACCCGAATGTGTTAATTTGATAATGGGCGAGGAGAGTGAAGAGGTGGAGCAGGAGGCAGAAATACCTTACCCCTTATCCGATCCTACTCAATTTGATCTCCAGGAGATAATAAGAGAGAGCGCTTTGGTGGAAAGGTTAACGGTGGAACAGATAGGGAGTTTTGGGTGCAGGTTGCGAAATCGTAGCAGGGTGTTCTCCTCGGACCCGGGTTCTACGCCCCTGTTAGAGATGGATATCGAGCTTACCAGTAGTGAGCCCGTTAGAGCTAGGCCCTACCGCATGTCTCCTAGACAAACAGAAATTTTGAGGGAGGAGATTACAAGACTCTTGGATTTGGGGGTGATAGAAGTGGGGCAGTCCGATTACGCATCGCCCATGATTCTGGTAGAAAGTCAGGGAAAACCACCACGTCCTTGTGTGGACTACCGGCGATTGAATGCCATTACCAGAATCCAGTCGTTTCCTCTCCCCAATATAGAAGAGGTAGTAGAGCGGGTTAGTGCCGCACCTTATATAACGGTGATGGATTTAACGAAAGGTTACTTTCAAATTCCTTTGAAAAAAAGTGCGCAGAGGTACGCCGCTTTTGTGACGCCATTTGGAGCGTTTATTCCCAAAAAGATGATGTTTGGGCTGGTGAACGCTCCCTTTTATTTTTGCAAGATAATGGCTCAGGTTTTGGGAGGTTTGGAGAGAATTGCATCTCCTTATATTGATGACATTGCAATTTATTCAAAAACATTCGAAGATCACGTTAAGGATGTGAGTTCGGTATTGGATAGGTTGTTAGAGGCACGGCTTACTGTAAAGCCTTCTAAGTGCAAATTTGCGCAAGACCATGTTAGGTTTTTGGGTCACGAAGTGGGAAGTGGCAAACGCTCCCCTAGTGAAGCAAAAATTAGGGCCATTCATGAATTCCCCAGCCCAATAACGAAGACGCAAATTAGGTCGTTTTTAGGGTTGAGTGGTTATTATGCCAAGTACGTCCAAAATTACAGCGTCATCGCGGTCCCCTTAACAAATGCGTTGAAAGGGAAAACCCGGAAAGAGAAGGTAGATTGGAATGAGGAGTGTCAGGCGGCTTTCGAGGCACTGAAGAATGCTTTAGTAACCAAGCCCGTCTTGTATGCTCCGGATTATTCGAGAGAGTTCACGATGCAAACGGATGCCAGCGATTCCGGTGTGGGTGTTGTTTTGTCCCAAAAGATCGAGGAGGATGAGCACCCCATAATTTATCTCAGTAAGAAGTTTTCGAGAGCAGAGCGAAACTACGCAGTGGTCGAACGCGAGCTCGCAGCCATCGTATATGGCGTAAGGAAACTCCACTACTATCTGGACGGTCAACTTTTTGTTATAGAGACGGACCACGACCCCCTGACCTACCTGAATAAAATGATTGGGACGAATGGTCGTTTAACTCGATGGGCCCTGTTTCTACAACAGTACCGATTTGAGGTAAGACATAAGTCGGGGAGCAAAAATGGCAACGCGGATGGTCTCAGTAGAGCTGGAAATCAGAAAATTTAGGAAGGTGTCCAAATTTTTTTTTTTTGTATTTTCAATTTTATTTTTACTTGTATTTTTAGGTGTTATTTTCGTTAATATTATGTAATGTAAATATTTGTTAGTTAGTATGTAAAGATTTGTCACTAGATCGCACAACTGAGATTTAGTTTCGGAACCCAAATTTGTATTTCCGAAGCATGTTATTTTGGTTAAAACTCAATGTTTAGTATGAGTTGAGGATTCCGGGGATTCGGGTGAATGCCTCTCAGGGGACTATCTTAAGATGGGTTTACTTTCAGGTTTAGCCGAAGTTTCCAGGTTACCTTGGAAACTTCGTCTTTATGGGGGGAGGAGTTGTGACGAAGCATCTTACACTCCTTTTCCCGGAGGTGTTCCTCTCCCCTTTTCAGACTATGGAGGCGCCGATCAGCCCAGCAGCCATGGTTCGGTGCCGGGGCACAAAAGGTGAATGGGAACCGAAGCCCCTTCATCTCTGCCGACGCTCCCAGGGTTTTGAAGGAATTCGGGGACAGTTCGTCTCGGCGGCGCCCGAACATTCTGGAACTCATGAGAAAAAAAAAGAAAAATCCACCAGGAGAACTTTGACCAATGGGGGACGAGAGGACGTCCCCCACCGCCTTTTGCCGACCCGAGTCCGGGGAGGATGAAGGCAGACGACGCTAGAACTTCAACGGTGTTGGGAGTGTCTCTCAGAGGTCCCAGAAAGGGTACCGCCTTTAAGTCCCGTTGCGGGCAAATTTGTTTTCTGTACTGTACATATTTCATGTAACTGGAGATATTTCTTTGTTATTAAATAATCCAGAAAGCAGTACAACCATTAGTACTCATTTATACGATTTCCCACCACATAGTGTGAAGACGCTACACCTTTCTCAAATTAGAATTTGAGACATCACTGTTGAAAAAACATTCTAATTAGTTTATTACTATATCTAAATTAGATAATTAATATTTAGCTTAATCATTTTTTCTCACTGAAATTATTTTAAGCACAAGCCAATGATTGTTGGGAAAAACTGGATTTTTAAAGTCAAAATTAAAAAACAATTTTCTAATTTATACGTACACCTTAAGAACATTGAATAAAATGAAATATGAAATTTTTTCAAAAACCGACATTTAAACGTAGTCAGACATCTTAAGTTCCTTTAGTATGAAGCATACAACATGTCATACCTTCATATCTAAACTCTGCCAAAAGTAGAGATAAACCATTTTAGGCAGGATGAAAAATTCTTGAATTAAATTCAGTTTACTTGAGAAGAAACGTTTTCTTTTTAATTTAAAAACTAATTTGCAGGTGTGGATATAAGGAGCCTTGGCGTATGTTCTTTAAAAGGTCTTTTGTCTATCTGTCACGGTCGGGGTTTCTAGATTAATTAAGTCCTTTAAAACATAATTTATCTTTTCTGATGAGGAGTTACGAGGTTCCACTGTTGAGAACGTACGTTGCCGGGTATGACTCCTTTGTTTTCTCCTTTACTAACAAGTTTCTCAGAATATGTTTTGTATTTTGTTGTTCCTTAACCCTCATGGTGGCTATTTTTACGAGGCATTTCGTCATCTCGTCAGTTACCGCAAAATTGACCAGAACTTGATGGACGAGATACCTCGTCATTAGAAGAAAAGCGATCAGATACTAATATCGTCCAAATTTAAAAATCGGCAATAGCTTCATGACGATATATCTCGTCATTTGCAAAATTGGTCGGATATTGCTGGACTAGAAATTTCGACGAACCACTTGTAGTGTTAAGGAAGTGAAGATTGTTGAATTGATTTTTAAACTACCTTTGAAAAGTAGTTTTGTATTTAGTTCATGCAAATGACTGTGTCCAGATAAATTATTTAAAATTTCATAATATTTTGTGCGTCTAAATATGATATTGTTTGTTATACCAGTTGTAATTCAGGTCAGGGATGGGCCAACCCCCTTTTAATCCTCTAAGGGGTTTCGACGAGCTATCTCATACATCAAGATCTGACCAATTTTGCCAATGTCGTGATATCTAATCAAGATATCGCCGATTTTTTATGAAGATCGTTTCAGTTTCTTATGATGACCAGACGAAGGGGAAGTTTTCTTTTCATGACGAGATATCTCGTCCATCGAGATCTGACTAATATAGCTAATGACGATATATCTCGTATATCAAGATCTGATCACTTTTGCTAATGACGAGATATCTCGTCCATCAAGATGTGACTTAAGTAGCTAATGAGGAGATATCTCGTCAAGATATTGCCGATTTTTCGATGATGACGAAATCAATTTCTGTTCAGTTTTCTAATGACGAGATATCTCGTCCATCTAGATCTTATCAATTTTGCTAATGACGAGGTACCTAGATAAGGCAACCACCAGAAGTGTTAACAAAGATATTGTATCATTTCCTAGGTTGGTTGCTTGATTGTTTGTATGACGCAAGGGCGACAAATGGTCAAGCTGAGTCAGACAATACAAAATCTCTAGTCAAAATACTGATATAAAACTTATGTATTTAGAATTTTGAATTAAAACTAGCCAATGTATAAAATCTAAACAAAATGCACAATTCATGGTGCAAATGGTCAGAGATGAACAAAAACAAATTTTTATTGTAATGATGTCCTATAAGGTCTTTTAGGGTTTGATTTGAAACTCCAAATCAGATTTGTCTGTGGTTATTAAAAGCTCTACATTCAATCAAAATGTGTCGAACAGTAAAAACACAATGGAAAGATGAACATAAAGGAACAGGTTCTCTGATCAATAAGTGTCTTTGTGTAAAATGGGTATGGCCAGTGCGAAGTCTTGTCAGTTGTACTTCATTTTCCTATTCAAATTTACTTCCGAATCTTGGATTTCCTAGGTGTTCATATTATTTTGAACATCACTTGCTTTCTTGTTTCATTAATATTACGTTTATTTTCTTATATGCCATAGTTCTGTTTATTTCTAAGCTTAAGAAAGTCTGGAATGTTACTAACATAAAAATAAAATTTTCAACTTGATTAAATTTAAATACATGAGAACAAATTGATATTCTATTGCATCTCAACCGTATGAAAAATGACATAATTCATCATCATTTTTATCAAATGATCTTAGTTAAGTTCCGCGGAAACTGTCATTAAACTTGACAGATTCAAAGTCATTTTGTAGTGTCAACAAATACTTTTGAAGTAGATCATAAACTTCACTTTTCCCATTTCTCTTAATTAAGTTCACTTTTTCCGCCCGAATCATCACAATTGAATTAAAATATGTTGATTTGAGTGTTGTTTCTCGACACGTTAGTTATAGTTAATGTCAACATAAATCATCTTTTGTTTTCGACGCATTCGTTAACTCAATGTCTGGAACGCAAATTGATGAGGACTATAAATCACATTTTCGTTGAAAATTCATTCAGTCGAAAACTACAAAAAGAGTATGCTTGAAGAAACCACTACGGGTATTGAGTTGAAGTATGCATAAGTCTGTTTGCTTAGGAATCGGGAAAAAATCGAAAAGCAATTTATAAAGCTGACGAAAGAAATATTCTGTAAAACGAAAAAGTAGCAGTCATGCCATAATTGCTTATAGGGAAATGGCTGAAAAAGTACCGATTGCTTCTCAAGCTTAAAAATATGAATTAATTTATTGGATGAAGTATTTGAAATATGGTTGTTACGAGACCGTCATGCATAAATCATTTTAAATAGGAGAAAATTTACTGATTTGTACAACCATGTAATCACTGGTTTCTATTTTAAACCCTATACCGGTCAGGCGGTCGAGTGTTTAGCACTGGCTATCGTTTCAACAGGCTCTGGAATCGAATCCTATCCATTAAGCATCACCCAATTTCATAAAAAAATGAAAAATCTGTTTATTATTGTGATATTCCACCGAAATGATCTCAATGAAGGATAATGTTTGGGAATGAAAAAAATTAGTTCATGTTTCCCCCAATAGAGGGCGAGAAAAACGATGTTAGTCAGAATGGTACTGCTAGGTACTTAATTAACGTCGCACTGGAGCAACACAACAGGCTATTGGCGATGGTCCGGTATCAATCTCCCCAAGAGAAAGATCCAACGACAACGCCACGTAATTTGTAACCACGTTCGGATGACAAGGTCACACCTGAGCTGGCATCCCACTCTCCAATCTGCCATACCACGCCAACGTGAGGACATTTGAGGCCACGATAGATTTAACTTGCACCACTCCCTTTGTACACGACGGTATTTGGTTGGATTTGAATTCACAACCCTTCGGTTTCTAATCCCGTTACTCTTCCAACCAGGTTACCCCAGCCCCTTATGCATGAAATAGTACATGCATTCTTGTGCATATTGAACACTATACAGGGTGTACCAAAAAGGTTGTTACGCAATTTATGTTTTTACCATTTGGAGATAGGTAGGCAATGTAAATTGCAAAAGTGCACCAAATAAGGTAAGTAATTAAGATATGTGAATAAAATTATCACGTGATAACAATTTAAGCGGATTCAGTTTTTAATTTTTATAAAACCCCTCTGGATAAAAATCCGAGATAGAAAAAATGTTCCTTACCTGCATCCCTATCGTTAGCAGAAAACCGCATTTCTGTACGTTGAACAGTAACGGAGGTATAATGACGCAAAAAAGTTCACTTATACCGCTTGTACACAGCTGTTCAAGCAGTCAGATTACGGACCGCATACACAATGCTAAAAAGCATTTTTTTTTTCGGTCAGAAAGTGCAACATTGTGCAAAGTAATGTAGTATTGCAACTGCAGATGAAAATCGCAGTGCATAATAGTAGACAATGTAATCTTTAATAAAAATATTGTAGAAAAAATGGTTTAAATAAAAAATAAAAGGAAATTTTTCCATCTGAGCAATGCAGAACTTAGCTCTTCATTCTTGGCCATGGGTCAGTTTCCGTTCTAGATTAGATACGGCCCCCTTAAAATAGAAACTCTTGTATCTCCGTTACTATTCAACCTACAGAAATATGGTTTTTTACTAAGGATAGGGATGCAGGTAAGGAACATTTCTGCTATCTCGAATTTTTATCTAGAGGGGTTGTATACAAATTAAAAACTGTATCCGATTAAATTGTTATCACGTGATAATTTTAATCACATATCTTATTACTTACCTTATTTGGTGCACTTTTGCAATTTACATTGCTTACCTATCTCCAAATGGTAAAAAGATAAATCGCGGAACAAACTTTTTGGGACACCCTGTACAATCGTATGCACATCAAATGAGTAATTTGTTATGTATCCGCAAAAACAATCATTTTGTCATTTTGAATTCATTCAAGTAAAATTAGAAAACTGACCAGATCTTGATCTCGTCATCATTAAAGAATCGGCAATACCTTGATAAGACCAAATATTTCATTAGTAAAATTGTCCAGATATTGAAGAGCAAGATATCTTGTCTAAACCACTTGCAAGGCTAATTTTGAAGTGAGCTGTTGCAACGGTTACAACATTTGTTAACAATGTATAAGGCACTCTGAGAATACCACTCGACCAGCTTTTATAATTCCAAACAAAAACTGGAAAAAGATTAAAATAACTTATTTTTATCTATCTGAGAAAAAGTAGCATGGTTAAAATAATTTTCTTTGCAACTTCCAAAGAAAATTCTGGGTTCACGCTTCAGATTCTTTAAATAAGGTAGGTAGTTAATTAACGTTGCATTGGAGCAACACTACGGCGTATTGGCAAGCTAACTTTGAAGTGATCTGTTGTAACGTTTACAACATTTGTTAACAACGTATAAGGCACTCTGAGAATACCACTCGATCAACTTTTATAATTCCAAACAAAAACTGGGAAAAGATTGAAATAACTTATTTTTATTTGAGAAAAAGTACCATTGTTAAAATAATTTTCTTCGCAACTTCCAAAGAAAATTCTGGGTTCACGCTTCAGATTCTTTAAATAAGGTAGGTAGTTAATTAACGTTGCATTGGAGCAACACAACGGCATATTGTCAAGGGTCCGGGATCTACATCGAAGGGAAAGATCCTAGGACAACATCTCGTAATTTTAAACCACGTTCAGATGACAAGGTCACCGGGCCAGACCTGAGCCGGCATCTCACTTTCCAAACTTCCACACCCTGCCAACGTAAGAACATTTGAGGCGATGACAAATTTAAAGTGTATGTATTCACTAGAAATCACGAGAATTGACCAAAATATTGATTTATTTTTAATAATTCAAAATAGTATTATCCAACCCCTTAGTTTTCAAACGATACCAAGATCTTGTAAATATTCGAAATAGTTTTCAAGTTACAAGGGTTTGGGGTTAGGTACTGACACCATAGACAAACACGTTTGCAAAACTGTAAACTTGATTTCTGAAGAACTATGTTTTTGCAATAGAACGTTTTTTTCGAACAGTGATAACTCAACATTGAATTGATCGATTATAATAACTTGTGTGTCCACTATAATCTATATAATACAGTGGCTGTTTTGACCCTCAGTCGAACGTATTGGTTAAGAAATGAATTTTTAGTTGATTTTTAAATGTTGAAGTTCCTGAAAAAATCTTGATTTCTTAGACTTTCTTCGTGAAAAAAAAGTAAAAAATAACCTGTACCCTCTAGCAACTTGATGGAGGGTCAAAACACGAAAAACATTGTCTTTCTGTACACATTAGAATTTGATATATCACAGTTAAAAAAACATGCTAAGTAGTTAATTATGTCTAAATTATATTATTAATGAGTAGCTTAATCAGAATTTTTTACACTAAAATAAGTTTAAGCACAAACCAATAACCTATTGTGAAAACTGCATTTTAAAAGTCAAAATTAAAAAAAAATGTTCTAGTGTATATATACACCGCGACCCACTTTAAGAGGAAGACCAAGATCTAATTTGACTTGGGGTAGCCAAATTTATCGAGCTACAAATCACATTTTATGTCCTTCCAATTCTTTGCATAATATTTCCATCCTTTATTTAAAAGAATTTTTGCTGGGCATTATCATATGCTTATTTCGTCTAACACGCTATATCAGAAATTTCAATTTATGTAATTCAATTTTTCATGTAGGGACATTTACATTTGTTTTGTTTTAAACAATTTGTTATGTTGGGCATTTCTATTTACTTATTACATTGATTTTGTCATGTTTGGACATTTCTGTCTGTTTACTCTATTCAATCTATCATTGTGTGAAAGCATTTCCCTAGCTCTTAATCTTCCAGTAAAAGAGCAATGTGAAAGATTATGTTATTGTGTGCATTAAAACGGAAATGAAATGTTTGGAATTTGCTCTTTAGTGCAAAGGAGTTTAAATTCTGGGAATTTTGTTATAATTTTTTTTATTTTAATTTTTATTTATAGTATTTGTAATTTTTCCAATAATTTTCATTTTACCCTTCTGGTGGTTTAACCCTCCTGTAAAACGCACTGTAGTGACTAACCTCTGGTTCAAAAATACCACCAGTCAAGGGAAAGTTGTTTTTCACACTTGGATCTATATTTCCCTGGACAGTTTTGCCTCGACATGGTTACTTGCCATTAATACAATTCACAAATCGTGAAGGACGAGGCATCTTGTCATTACCAAAACGTACAAGAACTTGACTAGATATCGCATCATTAGCAGACCTTGATGATCGAGATATCTAGTCGAAACTTTTAGAAAGGTTAACTGTATGAATTTGTTGCAGCACGAAAATAGATTGCTTAGACTATCTAAGAACTTTGGGCGAGTTTTAATCCACTAGTTTACATCTCGCTAACACCATTTAAGTTCTGAAATGGCACACTCTAAGAAGAGGTTTTCCAATTCTGGAAACACAGATGGATATTCCTCTTAACACCCTCTTTACATACAAAGACAATGACCTAGAATATACAACGGCTAAATGTTTCAAAATTAGCAATTAAATAACACGTTTGTATTATCCAAGTACGTAATTAACCCAATAGACACAGGCTAACATCATTGGGAAAACGTAACAGGAATTGCGTGTACCTAATCGCATTAATTTTTAGCAATGTGGAACGCGGTGGCACGGTTGGAAGAGTACCGGATTAGCAACCCGAGGGTTGCGAGTTCGAATCCAACCAAAGATCGTCGTGTACAAGGGGGACTGGTGCACGTTAAATCGTGGCCTCGCATGTCCTCACGGTGATGTGGTGTGGAAGTTTGGGGTGCCAGCTCAATTGGTCAGATGCCTCGTCATCTGACCATGGCTCAAAATTGCTTGGTGTTGATCTTGGATCTCTCCCTTCGAGATTGATCCCGGAAAGTCACCTATAGCCCGTTGTGTTGCTCTAGTGTGACGTTAATTAAATTATCTATCTACCAACCATTGGCAATGTATTATTAACAACCTGAAGGGTTCACACGCATGATTCCGCCTTATGACCTGCATTCTTCTTTGTGACTTCAAACCAGTTTTGACCTTCTTGATCAATAGAATCAGTCCAAAGGATCCATTTCCAAGGAAAGTAAAGGAAGGCTAATTCCCAAAGATTCTATTCTAAGGGAAGGGTCAAAAGAATCTTTCCTAGATTCTTTTTAAGGAAAGAACCAACAGAATCGCTCCAAGCTTCTTTCTAAGGAAAGAACCATCAGAATCTCTTCAAGCTTCTTTCTAAGGAAAGAACCAACAGAATTTTTCTAAAGGATTATACTCTAAGAAAGAACCAACAGAATCTTTCCAAAGGATTATATTCTAAAGAAAGAACCAACAAAGTCTTTCCAAAATTCTTTCTAAGAAAAGAACCAACAGAATCTCTCCAAGATTCTTTCTAAGGAAAGAACCAACATAATTTTTCTAAAGGATTATATTCTAAGAAAGATCCAACAGAATCTTTCCAAAGGATTATATTCTAAATAAAGAACCAACATAATTTTTCTAAAGGATTATATTCTAAGGAAAGAACCAACAGAATCTTTCCAAGATTCTTTCTAAGGAAAGAAACAGAATCTTTTCAAAGAATTCGAAAAGGGCCAACAGACTGTTTCCAAAGGATTCTAAGGAAAGGACCAATAGAATATTTCTAAGGTAGGTATGTATGGTATGTAGGTATTTAATTAACATCGCATTGGAGCAACACAGTGGGCTATTGGCGACGGTCTGGGATTGAAACCGAAGAGAAAGGTCCAAGGACACGTAATTTTTAACTACTGTCACATGACGAGATCACATCTGAACTGGCACCCCATCTCCGAACTTCCACACCGCGAGGACTTTTGAGGCAACCACATATTTAACGTTCACCAGCCCCCTTTGTAACGACGGTCGTTTGTTGGATTCAAACTGGCAACCCTCGGATTGCTAATCCATTACTCTTCTATCCGGGCCAAAGCGGATCCTCTTTCTAAAGGATTCTCTTCTAAGGAAAAGACTAACAATCTTTCCAAAGGATTATATTCAAAGTATAGAAAACCAACTGAATCTTTCCACGATTCTCTCCTAAGGAATGGACCAATAGAATCTATCTAAATGTCAAAGGAATCCGTGGAATTTGTTATCGCTTTTGTTTAAAAATACAAAATTAATTTACTACTAATGGCATGTAATCTCACTTATACTCTTAAATAAGCAATTTTGTATGAAAGTACATAAAAATATAGTATACAAATATTTTTGGGGAGTATATAAATAGGAAACAAAAGGTCGCCAAACAGAATCATACTCAAAAAATGAAAGCTTCATAGATTTTTAAATTTTTTTCAATTAAAAATGTATTTAAAATTTGAGCAAAGAAGCACTTCAATATCAGATAAATGCTTGCTGTGAAAACAATTTAAGTACTCTCGAATATGATGGCCGCTAAAACGATTATGAAAAAAAGTTGTTTATTTTATTCTTTTCGAAAACAGTTTTTTAAAGCTAAAGCATCGAAATCAAATTACGTGGTTTTAAATTTATTTACGTTCTACATATTTCTCCATTGATCTAAATTGGAGGAGATATGTCAAAATACTACATAAAATATCGAGATAAAATGTCATTGTAAACTTAATTTTTCCAAAGCGGTCATTAATATGTATTGTTTCTTACAGATTAACAATTTATTGAAACTGATTATAATCGTAATCGCAACTTTTGACGTCAAACTTCCTTCGAAGTGATTCATGAATCTGATAGTTTAGCTTAAGAACCTCACAAGGTAGTTATTTTAATTAACGTCGCACTGGAGCAACACAATGGGCCATTTGCGACAGTCAGTGATCAGACCTGAAGGGAAAGATCCGAGGATAACACCACGTAATTTTGAACCACTGTCAAATGACGAGGTCAAACCTCAGCTGGCATCCCACTCTCCAAACTTCCACATCACGCCAACGGGAGGACATTTCAGACCAAGACAGATTTAACGTGCACCAACTCCCTTTGTACAAGATCAAGATGGTCTTCGGTTAGATTCGAACTCGCAATCCCCGGTTTCTAATCGGCTACTCTTCCAATGGAGCTACCGTGTCCCTTCCGAACCTCACGAGAATAACAAAGATAAAAAAAATCAAGTCTTTGGGTCGTAATTAATTTTTTAAGTATAGAATATTTTTCTTTAATGACCTTTAGTTTGAAATTACAAATGGAAAAGTAAATTTCTTATAGTTGAATGAATTATTTGTTAGGCTTAGAATCGATGATATCTGTACTCTTGTGATAAGGTTCACTTCAAGTAATCATATGTTGTTCACAATTACAAGGTGTTCGCCCTTCGGGATTGTTTCCACACCGTCGCAATAGCACGTGTGTTCGACCAGTGTGACGTCAATCAACTACCTACCTATGTAATTTTCTTTTGATCCGTTTGAATATGCAGTAACCGAAAATCCGTGAAATCCCTTTTCCATTTATTGGTTACAATATTTAAATTGTTAGTTGGTTTGGAGTTTTTTGGCGCAAGGGCTATACTTGGCCATACAATATTTAAATAATCCGTAAGTGTTAAAAATTTGTTTCTGAACTTAGTTTACTTATTTTATACATTATGTATTGTAAACATTAATCTTTGTTCTACGTAAAAATTGTAATGTTAACCTAAGTAATCCATTTACAAGCTTAACGGCAGACTAAGTGACTTAAAGACAGATTTTGCACGTTTGCTACAGTATTGGCTACAAAAGAGTATAATACAAAAAATTTAGGGTAACCCGGAGATTTTCATCATCCCAATTGCATGTGCCATCCATAATTTATGACGTTATTAATTTCGTTTAGATCTCGTACTATCCATCGATTCGTAGTCCACAGTTTAGGGTGTTATTCATTTTGTTTCACTCAGTTATCTCTCAACTTATAGTCTATAAATAGAGCGTGATTCGTCTTGCTTAGCTCTCGTATTAAACTATGTATTCAGTTCATAATTGAGGACGTTATTCCTTTAAATTTACTCTCGTACCATCTATCGATTCATAGTTCAAAGGATTATTTATTTGACTTAAATCATGTAGGATCTATCAATTCATAGTCCATAATCTTGCTTAGCTCTCGTATTTACTATCTATTCACTTTATAATTGAGAGGATTATTTGTCTTGTTTAGCTCTCGTATTAACTCTATTCAGTTTAAAATTGAGAGGATTATTTGTCTTGCTTAGCTCTCGTATAAACTATCTATTTAGATCAAATATGAGGGCATTATTCCTTTCGTTTGACACTCGTACCATCTATCGATTCATAGTTAAACGAGTTATTCATTTCACTTAACCCTTCTAGAATCTATCAATTTATAGTCCATAGTCTTGCTGAGTTCTCGTATTAACTACCCATTAAGTTCATAATTGAGGGCGTTATTCGTCTTGTTTAGCTCTCATATTAGCTATCTATATAGATAGCTATCTATATAGATTAGCTATCTATAATTGAGGGTAAGTATGGTATGTATTTCAATTAACGTCACATTGGAGCAACACAATGGGGTATTGGTGACGGCCCGGGATCAATCTCAAATGAAAGGTCCGAGGACAACACCACGTAATTTTGAACCACCATAATTGAGGGCGTTATTCCTTTCGTTTAACTCTCGTACCATCTATCGCTTCAAAATTAAAAGGAATATTAATTTCACTTCACTCTAGTGGAATTTATCAATTCATAGTCTTGCTGAGCTCTAGTATTAACTACATGTTCAGGTTATAATTGAGAGGGCTATTCGTCTTGCTTGGCTTTCAGTATTAACTATCTATTCAGATCATAATTGAGGGAGTTATTCCTTTCGTTTAACTCTTGTACCATCTATCGATTCATAGTTAAAAAGGTATTCATTTCATTTGACTCTTGTAGAATCTATCAATTCATAGTCCAGCGCTTAGGACGGTATTCAATTCGCTTACTCCATCAATTCAGTCCACAGCTTAGATCGTTATTCATTTTGATTAACTCAAATTTCATGTCGATTCATGGTTCATAGTTTACAGCATTCTCCATTTCGATGAGTTCTCGTATTACCTATAGATTATTAGTCCACATCTTAGAGCGTTATTCACTTTAATTCACTCTCGTTCTGTCTACCGATTCATAGTTTTTAGAGTGTTATTCATTTCGCTTAAGTCTATCGTAAAATCTATCAATTCATAATCCTTAGTTTAAGACGGCATTTATTTCGCTTAACTCTCGTTCTACCTGTCCATCGATTCATAGTTTATAGCTTTCCATTGTTCTTAGTTTAGAGCGTTATTCATTTCGCTTAAATCTCGTACAATCTCCCAATGTACAATCCATAGCTTAGGACGGTATTCGTTTCGATTAACTATAGTACGATCTTTCAATTCGTAGTCCATAGTTTAGGACGTTATTCATTTGGTTTCACTTTCGTACTCTCTACGAATTCATAGTTTATCGGTATTCCTTTCCTTAACTCTCGTATCAATTCATAGTACTTTGATTAGGACGGTATTCATTTTTCTTAGGTGTCGTACGGTCTATCGATTCATAGTCCACAGTTTAGAGGGTTATTCATTTTGCTCAAATCGATTTATATGTCAATCCATCGTAGAGTTTACAGCATTCTGCATAACTCTCGTATATCCATAACGCGCATAACGTTCGCTTAACTCTCGTATTATCCAATCAATTCAGAGGGTTATTCGTTTTTCTTAAATAGAATTATATGTCACTCCATGGTAGTTTACAACATTCTGTATTTCGCTTAACTCTCATATTATCACATCGATTCATATTCCATAGTTTAGAGGGTTATTCATTTTGCTTAACTCGATTTATATGTCAATCCATGGTAGAGTTTACAGCATACTGCATTTCACTTAACTCTCGTATTATATCATCGATTCACAGGTCATGTTACATAAAGCGACGATAAAAGCGAAAAAACTTAAACTTCGATACACAAACTAAAAAGTTCCAAAAAGTAACTAAATGTATCCACTATCAAGCACGAATTATACAGATAAATTATTCCATAATATTTTAATATTCATACATTATCTCCGAAAAATCCTCCACGAATCTAAAAACGGTAGCAAATCTTCACTTGCGAAACAAAACACCCCCAAAAAAGCAGCCAAAGTCGTTCTAATCCTTACAAATCACGGCCGAGATTAACAGGGATTTTCGAGGAACGGTGTCATAAGCAGTTTTGTTTACACCATCCAATTTTTTATTCCTTCTTCCAAAAGCTTAAACCTCGGGGAACGTTGCTCAGCCATTAAGCTATTGGAGGAAACACTTGATGAAATTTCTGACAGCTGCGCCCTCTTAAAGAAGTTTTTATTTCCTCTTTGCCAACGATGGATCAAATGAGACTTAAAGGATGCGTATATGGGAGGGCAGAAGCTTCGATTTAAAGTGGGGCTCGTGTTGAAAGAAATAAAGAAATAAATGCATTATCCATCCTACAATTCATACGGTTATACACTTAGCGATGTCTACGAGAGGATATTTCGGAGAATCTGGGGCCGCGGTAGCCCGGTGGAAATGCAGAAGTTGGGATATTGGGGTGCCAACTTGGTTGTTGACGTCGTCATCTGACCGTAGTTCAAAGGTAGTTAATTAGCATTGCTCTGGAGCAATACAGGTGCAGGATCGATCCCGAAGGGAAAGATTCGAGTTCAAGACCCCGCCATCTTGAACCACGGACAGAGGATGAGGTAACACTTGAGTTGGCACTCCACTCTACAAACATTCACACCACAAAGAGTGATTCAAAATGACGAAGTCCTCGTCACCTGACCGTGGTTTTAAATGATGAGTGTTATCATCGTTATCTGACTGGTTAAAAATGACGATGTGTAGCCCTCGTCATCTGTCCATGAATCAAAATGACGAGTGCTATCATCGCTATCTGAGTAGTTAAAAATGAAGATGTGTAGTCCTCATCATCTGACCGTGAATCAAAATGACGAGTGATATCGTCGCTATCTGACTGGTTAAAAATGACGATGTGTAGCCCTCGTCATCTGGTCGTGAATCAAAATGACGAGTGATATCATCGCTATCTGACTAGTTAAAAATGACGATGTGTAGCCCTCGTCATCTGACCGTGATTCAAAATAACGAGATATTTTCCTCGTCGTCCGACCATGGTTCAAACTGACGAGCTATTGTCCTCTCATCCCTTTCGATACCGAAGCCAGACCGGCGCCAGTAGCCCGTTCTTTTGCCCCAATGCGACGCAAATTCACCCACGTTTCAATTCCCGTACGATGCAATTTCACCCAAACTTAACGGGAACCATAATCCTAACTCCAGCAACAACGCACTTTACTCGCACTAAGCAACGCATCGCTTCCCCATTCTCGTCACATACCATCGCTCGCCGGTTCATCAAATTACATTACTAATACCCGACGAGATTTAACGTCTACCTCTTCCTCCGGAACGAACTTATATTCAAATTCACCAGATCTCCTCAAATATTAAAGCGACTCAAACTCCAGACGCGGGGAAAGATTTCAAAAGAAAAAAAAAGATTCGCCATTGTTTGAACTGAGATTCAAACTTCGCTTTCCTGGTAAAGAAAATTCCCGTTTAATAATTCAGGAAAAAAGACCCTTCCCCGTATGTCTGTAGAATACTTAAGCTCCTGCTTCCCCTAGCAACACACAATGCAAGGGTAATTACAAATTTAACTGATGTTCACATTATTATTGTATTACGTCACGTGCGTTGGAGATCATTAAAGTATAACAGAATTCCGGTGTTCTGTTGGTATGGAAATTTTCGTTTTCGGAATACGTAACGGAATTGCAGGGATGATGGGATAATCTAGTTTTACGGTGGGGTGCAAATTTGAAGTCTACAATGTCTGCTATGATTCGAGGATGTTGATTTTATTTTCGTTTTGAAACGCAAAGGATGAGCGGTTTCTTACGATGTCGATTTAAATGATGCATAGGATAATGGATATTCTAGTTTTTCAATTTAAACAAGTGATTATATTAGTCCCGAACTAACCTAGAAATATGCTACAGAATTTTGTTAACCCTCCTGGCGGTTGTTTTTCAACGCGGTATCTTATCAACAAGCCAACCTACATTGATGGACGTGGTAATGGTAATTAACATCGCACTGCAGCCTCACAACGGGCTATTAGCAACAATCCAGAATCAATCCCGAGGTGAAAGATTCAAGGACAGCACCATGTAATCTTGAATCACGGTCAGAGGAGGAGGTCAACACCTGAGGTTGCACCCCACTCACTAAATTCCACGCCAACGTGAAACACCTCACGAGATCCTGATCCAGTCAAGAAAAAACTCGGTAATATCTTGATAATATATGTTACTGTGAAAGACCGATATCTGGCAAATGTCGATATTCTCCGGTGAATGTCAGCATTCACATAGTCGCTTGGTGTATGTTCGAAATATTTGCTAAATATCATTATTTCTCACTTACACCGGCAAATGTCGACATTCAGCATGCACTGATGGCGAAGGTTGAATAAAAATATTTGTGTTACGTTAAGACAAAATGCAACATTTTAAATCGTACTTTATTACGAAAACATTTTATGATATATGTCAAAATAGGAGAAAGCTTAAGTAACAGCACATGTAAATAAACTATTGAACCTAAAACGAACAGTCCATTCTAAATGAGAAAAGAAAATAATACCGATAATAAACTTACACATAAACTATGCAATTAACGTTATACAATCTTATTTATTGCAACAACTTAAACTGAAGGCGGAGAGGCTTCTCTGGCTGTGGCCTCTCCGCCTTTTCATTTCGATTGAGATTTTGAGATTTTTATGGCGCAAGGGCCATATTCGGCCATTCAGCGCCAGACACAAGACATAAAAGATCAAGTAATAGACCTACCTACCTATAGAATTACTGACACAGAAGAGATAAATGCACCTAGGGAGGAATTATGATATTTACGGTTGACACGGATATGCTGCATACCTTATTTGCTTATTTTGAAATGGTTTGGTTGGTTGGTTTTGTGCTTTATGGCGCATGTAACATATTTGGCAAAGCTGTGCAAAGGATAGTAGGTTGGCTACGTTTGGCTTATTGGGGTTTTATGGCGCATGTAACATAATTGGCAAAGCTGTGCAAAGGATAGTATGTTGGTTTCGTTTGGCTTATTGGTGTTTTATGGCGCAAGGGCCATGCTGCGCCATACACTACATACCATATTGTTGGGTTTTATCGATTGAAGACAGAGTTTTATACATTAAAAATAAATTTTATTACGTGACCAAGTCTTATGGTTTAAAAACATACAAGAAGTCTGATCAGATCATGATCCCCAATCTCCTCACTTATATACATACAAAGATTTACATATTCTACTATATTGATGTGCCCCACACGGCACTATAATTGGAGGTTTGAGACCGATTCCAACATGCGGCCCCATCGGTTGTAAAACCTCAGCAGATGTATTACAATTCAATATATATATTTATATAAATCTAACAAAATATTTTTCTAATAATATTTTTAAATTTATTTAACAATAAAGGCTATGTTAAAAAGTCAGCCAAATTATTTTCCGATGAAATATAATTTACGTTAAATAGTTCATCTTTTATTAATTTACGAATAAATTTGTACTTGATATCAATATGTTTAGTTTTCTGATTTTCCTGACTATTTTTTGAAAAATAGATAGCAGATTGATTATCACAATATACTTGGGGTCTTATGTGATCACACAAACTTAATTCATTTATAATTCTACTAAACCAAATAACTTCTTTAGTGCAATCGGTTAGTGCAATAAATTCAGATTCCACTGAGCTAAGAGCTATGCACTTTTGTTTAGAAGATTTCCATGATATTGGGATGTTACCAAAATAAATTAAATAGCCACTGCTTGAATGTCTGTTTGTGAGACCACATCCCCAATTTGCATCAGAAAAAGCAATCAAATTTGAACTTTCTACATTGGAAAGATTAATTTTAAAATCCTTTGTAAGAAAAACATAGTTCATAATATCAACAACGCAAGACCAGTGTTTGTAAGTATAACCATTACAAAACTGAGACATTATATTAACGGCAAATGCAATATCTGGTCTGGATCTATCTGACAGAAACGATAAACATCCTATTAAGGAACGATAGGGAAATTTCCTCATTAAATCATTTTCAATTATTTCTTCCTCTTTAACCTTATCAGGTAAGTTACAACCAATTTTAAAAGGTAAATTCACAAAACTTTTAGGAAGATCTTTGAATTTTTACATTAATTTTTCAATGTAGGTAATTTGATGTAAATAAATCGAATTTTCAATCTCTTGAAAGTTTACGCCTAACAAATATTTAGTTTTACCTAGGACTGTAAGATCCAATTTTTTGTCCAATAATTCGATTACTTCATTTATCAAATGTTCTCTTTTTGAAAACAAAACCATATCATCTACATAAACAATTAAAATTACATCTTTAAATTTGTAGACACAATTACACCAATTTAACTGAGAAAATCCTAATTTAGTTAAAATACCGTCTAATTCCAAATTCCATTCTCTACCACTTTGATGCAGACCATATATAGCCTTTTCCAATAGACATACTTTGTTTTCGGATCCTTTCAGCACAAATCCTTTTGGCTGTTTCATGTATATAGTATCCTTAAGGTGTCCATATAAATATGCACTTTTCACGTCAACTTGACAGTGATACCAACCCAACATAGAAATCAATAGTACAAACAATAATCTAACAATAGAAAAATTCACAACTGGTGAAAAAATATCTTTAAAATCAATGCCGGGTTTTTGCTTAAAACCTTGAGCAACAAGACGAGCTTTATACCTTTTAGGTATATTGTTTTCGTCCATTTTTATGCTGTTCACCCACTTACTTCCAATTATGGTTGTATTTGGGGGTGTGTCCACTAATTTCCATACTTGCCTATCCTTCATCTGAATTTCTTCATTCATGGCAGTATTCCATTTTATTTTATCCTTACTTGCTTGCGTTTCTTCATAACTTTTGGGGATTTCGACATTGTAACACTGATCATACATGTCGTACATCTGTTGGTCTAAAAAATTAGATTCATCACTAGAAGTAGATGGCACATTAGAAATATCCACATTAGGATGTTCAGTTTCTGGCTTAAAATTGAAATTTACAGGATCAAACCTAATCTTATTTTTAGTACAGTACTTTTTAATATCATTTAAAGATCTCATTCTCAAATTTTCAGGAGAATAATAGTATACATCTATCCTATTGCTTTTATTTCTAGGTTTTTCGATTCTTCGCCAATTTGAAATGTTAAGACTTTTTAAGTCCTCAGTTTTAACTAAATCTTTAGAATCTAAAACTTGAGTTTCACTTTCCGATTTTACTTTTATATTTTCATTTGATTGATAAATAGGAATATTAGAATTAAGATCGAAAGAAACGTACTCAAAGTTTTTACCAAATAGTACATCAACAGCTTTCTTACTTTCGTCGATATGAACATGGACTGTTTCAACTATTCTCTTCTCGTTTGGTACATATATTCTGTAACCTTTAGTTTTCAAACCATATCCTGTCAAAATACCAAGTTTTGCTCTGGGTTGTAATTTATTTCTCTGTATTTTAGGAATATGAACATATGCCAAAGAGCCAAAAATTCTAAAATGTTTTACTGATGGTTTGAAACCAGTCCATATTTCGTTAGGAGATATACCCTCAGTTAATTTGTGTTCGCATCTATTTTTAGTGTGAATAAATGCTAAAAGTGCTTCTGACCAAAATTGTGGTTGTAAACCACTGTCTTGAAGCATAGCTCTGACACAATCCATGGCTGTTCTATTGAACCTTTCTGCAATGCCATTTTGTTCAGGGGTATATGTTGAAGTTCTTTCGATTTTTATTCCTATATCATTTAAAAACTTTTTAAATTCTTTGTGACAAAATTCTAAACCATTGTCAGTTCGGACACATTTTAACTTAACATTTAGCTGTCTTTCAGCTTTAACCAAGTATTTTTTAAAGTAATCAAAACTTCATTCTTATTTTGAATAATATAAACAGTTACTTTACGTGAAAAATCATCAATAATAGATAAAAAGTATTTGTTTCCACCTAGAGAGTTAACTGGAGCAGGACCCCACAAATCCATATGGATCCTTTCCAAAACATTTTTAGTTTTCCTTTCGTACATATAGTTTCTTTTTAAGGATATTCTAGTGGATTTAGCAGTAGCACAAATCTTACAATTTTTATCTATATTCTTACAATTAAGTTTTTCAATTCCTTTTACACAATTAATTTTACTCATATTTTCAATTAAGGGCATGTTAACATGACAAAACCTACGGTGGGCTTTTTCTAGATCTAAACCAGTTACATATGTATAATTTTTAATCTTGGGATAACCTTTCAAGATATACAATTTTCCAATTCTGGGAACAGTAAACAAATATTTATTATAACTATTATAAATAATCATTTTGTTATTTCCCCATTTAATTTGGTTTCCCACAAGGTCAATACGAGCACCACTAATTAAATTTCTTCTCATATTAGGCGAGTATAACACATCTTTTAAAGTTATATCATAATTTCTGTTTCTATCTAAAACTGTAAATTGAATATCACCCATACCTAATACTTCCGAGGTGCTGTCCTTGTCTCCGACTAGGATCTTCTGTGGTGGTAGTTTTCTGAATGTCGTAAACATATCGCGTTCTTTACAGAAGTGAGCAGTTGCAGCAGAATCAATGAGAAATTCCCTCGGTCTTTCATTTGGAAAATTTGAAACTGCATAGGCACGTTGAAGATCAGTTTTTGGATTGTCCTCCATATAAAATAATTCACCACCAGGTTTCTGCCGATTGCATTTCTTGAAGCACTTCGATTCGTAATGTCCCGACTTTTTGCAGTAGTTGCAGAATGGTCGCGGCCCCATACGACAAACTGTCGACTTTCTTGGGCTTGAAGGAATTAATTCAGGGTCCAGTACGCATCTGCTGTGATCAGGAGTAGACGCCCGTGTCTCCTTGTATCTAGATGACTTGTTTCTTGTAGCATAAGCATCGGCCACGATACTTAATTTTGTGCCTTCGTCTTTCCGCTTCAGCTCGATTCGGCTGGATTCTGTTATTAAATGTTTAGACAAATTGTCTAGCGTGAACTCGTTGTCATCCATCCTGTATAGCAATTGTACCAGATTATCGTATTCGTGAGGCAAATGTCTTATTAGTTGAAAGCAAACTAAGAGGTCTGGGATTTCGAATCCACCTTCTTTTATCTGTAACAGCTTCTCATGCACTCGTTTGCAGAAGAGTCCAATGGATTCGTCCTCCGGCTGGTAGCGGATTGAAAAGAACTCGTCCACAAGGCCTGCCAATCGTGCTCTAGATGCTGGTTCAAAGTTGGTCTTTAATATATCCCAGGCTTCCTTACCGTCCTCAGTAGATGAAATTAAGACTTGATATTTTCTGTCTATGCCCTGGTAGATAGTTGTGTATGTCCTCTGCTTCCTATAACGATAGTCTCTTTTTTCTTGTTCTGGAGCATCTTCCAATAATAGAGGTTCCGTTTTAGTGATAAATTCCCAGCAGTTCCGGTCCATTAGCAATATCTTCATGTCCGTCTTCCACGTGGCATAGTTGAAATCCGATAACTTCGGGAAGGAAAACATGGACATTTCTTGAATACCCATCATACTGGATACCTGTAGTGGCAGAATTCAGGTTTAGCTTAAGGTCTGAGGCCCATAACCAATTGTTGGGTTTTATCGATTGAAGACAGAGTTTTATACATTAAAAATAAATTTTATTACGTGACCAAGTCTTATGGTTTAAAAACATACAAGAAGTCTGATCAGATCATGATCCCCAATCTCCTCACTTATATACATTCAAAGATTTACATATTCTTCTATATTGATGTCGTCATCTGACCGTGGTTCAAAATTACGTGGTGTTGTCCTCGGATCTTTCCCTTTGGGATTGATCCCGGACCGTCACCAATAGCCCGTTGTGTTGCTCCAGTGTGACGTTAATTGAAATAAAAATAACAAAACCATCTATATTGATGTGCCCCACACGGCACTATAATTGGAGGTTTGAGACCGATTCCAACACATATCAAGTAATAGACATACACAATGAAAGTTTTACTGACACAAAAGAGAGAAATGCACCCCGAAAGTAAGAAATCCGGAATCTATATTATAGGTTGGGTAGGTAGGGTATTTCAATTAACGTCACACTGGAGCAACACAATGGGCTATTGGTGACGGTCCGGGATCAATCCCAAAGGGAAAGATCCGAGGACAACACCACGTAATTTTGAACCACGGTCAGATGACGAGGCAACACCTGAGCTGGCACCCCACTCTCCAAACTTCCACACCACGCCAACGTGAGGACATTTGAGGCCACGACAGATTTAACGTGCACCAGCCCCCTTTGTACACGACGGTGTTTTGGCTGGATTCGAACTCGCAACCCTTCGGTTGCAAGTCCGTTACTCTTCCAACCGGGCCACCGCGGCCCGATGCGAGGATAACACCGCGTAATTTTGACCCACGGTCAGATGACGAGGCAACACCTGAGCTGGCACCCCACTTTCCAAATTTCCACACTACGCCAACGTGGACTTTTGAGGCCACGACAGATTTAACATGCACCAGCGAGTTTTGTACACGGTCTTTGTCTGGATTCGTACTCACAACCCTCCGGTTGCTAGTCCGTTACTTTTTAGCGGCCCATTTTCTAGATGGATGCAAATATTTGATATTGGTTTCCCATTTTATCGTCATCTGACCGTGGTTCAAACTTACGTGGTGATGTCCTCGGATCTTTCCCTTTGGGATTGATCCCGGACCGTCACCAATAGCCCGTTGTGGTGCTCCAGTGTGACGTTAATTGAAACCCCCCATTTTATCAATTTAAGGAAAATATTAGGTTCGTAGTTAACGTCGCACAGAGACAGCGGGCTATTGGCGACGGTTCGGGATCAATTATTAAGGCTAATTGGTAATTAACGTCGCACTAGACAACTAAGCCTAAAAACGGTGTTTCTTGGATATTACTTCTAAGTCTAAAAACGACGTTTCTTGGATATTACTCCTAAGCTTCAAACGTTCTAAATTCTAAAATACGCTTCCTCAAGTTCAAAATTTCTTTACCCGCCCTTCGTTCTTTATTACGCAAGGTTTTCATTTCCGTTTGTTGTCCTTTGATTTAGTTGGTCCTTATGTCATTTTTCTCCTGTTCTGTTTTTTTAATTCGAAAGGACAATGTGTCCTTTCGAATTCTTTCGCTATCAGTAAACTTGAAGTATTAAAACATGCAGTCGTATCTAGCTGTATTGTTCCTTGCTTTTATTAGTCATTAATCTTTGTAAATCATTTTTAAAAATCATTCCTTCTGCATTTAGAGTTGTAAACTTTCAAGGTAGTTTTCAGAATTTAAAGTTAAGTTCCCGTTGTAAGTCAACTTTACTAAACGTGGGAGATACTAATCGTTTATTCCCTATATATTTTCTTATTTTTTTCAACTACATACTGCTAAGCCTAAACACGGTGTTTCTTTGGTCACTCCTAAACCTAAAAACGGCGTTTTGGGATGTCGCTCCTAAGCCTAAAACGGCGTTTCTTGGATGTTACTCTTAAGCCTAAAACTGTTTCTTCGATATTGTTTTAGGCACACGCCAAAAGCGTTGCCGCAAAAACGTCTGTATACCAAAGCTGTACCATATTTACTGTGATAGTAATGAAACAAAATATTTCTTTAAATAATTGGTATGCGCATGAAACTGAAACACTTCAATTATGTAATATTTAGACATATGTAATATTTAGACTGCGCAACATGGTTGATGGTTTAGGGATTTTATGGCGCAGGGCCATATTTGGCCAAGCTGAGCAGCGTAGGCGAGGAAAAAACAAATGGGAGGACAGATAATTTGGGGTACCTCGAGCTGTGATGCAGGAACACAACTAAAAATGTGCCCGAGGGATATAGTACATCACGAGAAATTTCACTTAACAGAAGATAGTGTACCTGAAAATGTTCCGAGCAATTAAGATTAAGCATACAGACACAAATCATTAATGGATAATATAAACGAGTATAAGAAAAATACTATAATAATTTACATGCAGAATCTTAGATGTATTTTAATTGTTTTAGTTTTAGGAAAGTGTTTAAAAATTATGTACTATAACAAAAATCTCCACAAGTTCAGAGTAGATGCAATTCTTCAATAACGTATAATATCAAACTACACAAAAATGACTTCTCATGAATTTGAAACCAATATTTTTTAAAACAATCTCAGGACGATAAATATAATACAACGAAAAACATTCAGAGTACAATATTTCAAAAATTTCCGACAGCTCTAGGAACACGAACCCAGGCTGTGTATTCTTCCGAGGTCAGAGTTTTGACTGTATACATGCTTGAAATTAATGTACGAATATAACATGTATACTCCTGTGAACTCAGAAGCAAACACAGCCTCAGTTCGTGTTTCTTAAAATTATTGCACGAATATATCAACTAGAGGAACAGCAACACATCGTGTATGCTTTCGAGTTCACTGTTTCAACCGTTTTCAGGTCATGTTCGTACAAAATTTCAGACAAAAGGAAAACGAACACATCGCGTGATTTTGAGCTCAGACGAGTTTCGCCATCTTTACACTCCGTAACAATACTCAAACTCGGTTCCTTGACAGCCCGAGTAGAAACACAGCAGCCTGTGAAGACGATACTCCCCTTTATGATCAGTTCGTCGTCGTTGAGTTAAAGTTCGTCGGAGCTCTTACTCCCGGCTGGGCGAGTAGTCTTGAAACAAAAGTGCTCCCTCCAGTTCTCGCTGAAATCTCCGACCGACACCCACTTCCCGAACACCTCACCCTCGTGTTGTAGACACCCAAGTCGAAGTACCCGTTGATCATTCCCTTGAATCTGGAAACTAAGTTGATGAAGACTTCCATGTGCGATCATCCATGTCATCGGTGTAGTTGGAGAAGTTCTCCAAGGACCATTCGAAGTCGATGGTGTGGCACGGGTTATGGGTCCTGAGGAAAACAAGATTTTTGGAGGTTGGTTGGGGTTGGATCACCCTTGGGACAGATTCCACGTGGACTTCCTCCAGAATTGGTGGGCTGCTTTGGGACTTCTTTGAGGTGGTCTCCAGTGCTGAAGCCACAGTCGGCTTCTTAGGAATTACAAGCTGAATTGTGTCTTTGGGTTGGGGAGAGGTTTGCGGAGAGTTGTGGATTGTGACGACTGTGGTGATTTGGTTTATGTGCTCGGCGGTTTTCTTCACTTCGGGAACCAAGTTGGACGGTTCGTCGTCGATCGAGATCTGGTCCTCTTCTTCCGACTTCCGGATTCGCACATTTTTCCGGAATTCGTCGATTATGGCTTGTACGGACGCTTGCACCGAAGACGAATTCAGATTCGGGTCGATGAACGGCAAGTCGGACTTCGGCGTTCCGCCAGACTCGGTGGAACCAGCTAAGGTGACGTCTCTGGCAGCATCGTAGAACGTCGTCACGACTTGTTCGAAGGAATCGGTCAAGAATCCCGGGTGTGCCTCAGACACATCCATTGAAATTAACGCTTGTAAATCGTTAGCCCGAAAAGATGCAAATAAACCTTAAATATATGTATCGAGTGAGTGCGAATAGTATATACCGAATAGAATGAAAAGTGAACTTGAATGAAACGACGAATAAATAGTTTATCAGTTCTAGGGTATTATGGGATATGTTTCACAATAACGTCATTGCATTTATCGCAGTTAAAGAACTCTTAAAATTCTAATTATTTAAAGAGGGTAGGGTAGGGTATTTCAATTAACGTCACACTGGAGCAACACAATGGGCTATTGGTGACGGTCCGGGATCAATCCCAAAGGGAAAGATCCGAGGACAACACCACGTAATTTTGAACCACGGTCAGATGACGAGGCAACACCTGAGCTGGCACCCCACTCTCCAAACTTCCACACCACGCCAACGTGAGGACATTTGAGGCCACGACAGATTTAACGTGCACCAGCCCCCTTTGTACACGACGGTGTTTGGCTGGATTCGAACTCGCAACCCTTCGGTTGCTAGTTCGTTACTCTTCCAACCGGGCCACCGCGGCCCTCATTATTTAAAGAAGGTGGAGCCGTGCTCAGGTAGGTAGTTAATTAAACTAGCACTGGAGCAGCGCAACGGGCTATTTCGACGGTCCGTTATCAATCCTCAAGCGTCGTTGATTAGGAAGTTCCGAGACAGGGTTCCCAGCTCAGGTGTTGACCTCGTCAACTGACTGGTTCAAAGCGACGGTGTTATCATAGAATCTTCCTTTGGATGGTGCCATGGGCCGTGATATTCCTTTTGGATGGTAGGTAGATATTTTAATTAACGTCGCACTTGAGAAACACAACAGACTATTGGCAACGGTCCGGGATCAAATCCGAAGTGAAAGAGCCGAAGCCCTATTGGAAGAGTAACGTATTTACAACCTGAGGTTGCCATAATCCAACCAAAGACCATCATGCACAAAGAGGACTGATGTCCTGTGTTTGGCGTAGTTTGGCCAAATATGGAAATTGTGCCATAAATTCTAAGAATCAATGTCGTGAAAATATAATTGAGAAACGATAACTGGCACCTAAGTTCAAAACCTAAAACGCAAATTTCTGTATGGAATCATCAAAACCACAGTATTCAATTGTCTGTCTTTAAGTATAAAACTCAAAAGTGTAAACGACGGTTTTTCGGTAGACGGCGTTTCGAACCCGCAACCGTTCGGCTGCTAATCCTTTGTTCTTATAACTGACCACAAAGACCGTCGTGTACAAAAAGGGGCTGGCGGACGTTAAATTTATCGTGGCCTCAAATGTCCACACGTTGCCGTGGTGTGGAATTTGAAGAGTGGGGTACCGACACAGGTGTTGACCTGGAATTCCGATTGTGATTCAAAATAGTGTTGCCTTCGGACTTTTCCCTTCGGGATTTCGATCCCGCTCCTTCGCCAATAGCCCATTGTGTTGCTGCAGTTCTCCAAGAGTGTCGTGTACGCGGGGTCACATTAAAACTGTTGTGGTCTCAAATGAAATGATGTTAGCTTAGTGTGGAAATCTGGAGAGTGGGGTGGCAGCACACTCGGCACACTCGTTGATCTCGGCATCTGACCGTTGTTCAAAATTTAGTGGTGCTGTCCTTCGTTGGTTGGTTTTATGGCACAAGGACCGTATTTGGACTTTGCTGCACCAGACACGACTTACTATACCAAGTAATGGACACACAATGGACGTTTTACTGTCACGAAAGAGGTAGGTATTTTAATTAATGTCGCACTGGAGCAACACTACGGGCTAGTGGCGACTGTCCGGTATCTGAGGGAAAAGATCCGAGGACAACACCACGTAATTTTGACCCACGGTCAGATGACAAGGCAACACCTGAACTGGCACCCCACTCTCCAAACTTCCACACCATGGCAACGTGAGGACATTTGAGGTCACGAAAGTTTTAACATACATCAGCCTCCGTGTACATGACGGTCTTTGTACCAAATTCGAGCTCGTAAACTTTCGGTTACTTATTCCTTACTTTATCAAACGTTTGGATATGGTGATCGTCTTAAGCTTCAAAAGGTACTTCGGAACACTTCAGATAATTTAATAAATCGCCAAACGCCAATTTTTCTTTGTGCAAACGGTCCAAAGGATCATTCATCCCTCTCAAATTACGCAGATATTTTAGTAGCTAAAACTCAAGTTCGGTAAATGGATTTAATTTTAATAACGTATGGCTTACCTGAGTTTACTTTTGACCTGGTGTTCGAATGTTTGGTTCACAGGAAGTCCGAACATTCCGTTTTTGATCTCAACAATATTAAATGGGATTCAAAAACCAAATTAATTTAATATACTTGCTCTAGAAACCATCTTGAAAACAAACAAATCGAGATCTAGGTAAAGTTCTAACTAACAATGCAAACACTAAAGTTCGCCAATTTGGCATCTTCAGCTATCCTTAATGTTGGTAGTTGTATTTACTTAGCACTTCTCTAGGTGTGCAAGACAACGAGCTATTCACGACGATTCGGGATCAATCCCGAATTCAAGTAGCATGTAGATGGGTATATAGGTAATTGAACTAACATCGCACTGGAGCAACATAACGGGTTATTATATTGTTGAGTAAGGCAAGAAATAGGTATTGTTGAGTAAAGAAACAAGTATTGTTGAATAAAGCAATAACATATATGTTATTGTTGAGTAGACATCAAATAAACAAGTAACTACTGTTCAGTAGACTAACGCTTGGCAAAAATATTTTTACCCATGGTTATGAAAGCGGTTCTTTTTAGTCATTACTATTTAGTATTGATTGGCGACATAAAATTGAAATTACGCCAAAGACGCTAAGCAAAATAAGATTTTAATGAGATGTGATTGAAACTGAAATCTTCCTCTTGGAAAACGAATCTTCACCAGACCGATGCAACTCAAAATGGTAAATATTACGAGGTTCTTTTCTTAGTATAGAAATAAGGTGCTAATATTGAGCACGTAAATTACACTTAACTTTAAAATACAAGAACCATATACTACACTATTTAAAAATTACTCGATACTTGAGTAACTGATTATCAATCAAATTTTTGAGAGTTCGAATCCAACCAAAAACCACGTGTACAAACGGGGATGACTACAATTGTCCAGCATCAAACAAGAGTGACAACGGCAGGTAATGGAGACACGAAGAGATAAGAATACAAAGGGTTCTTAAAATTACTTTTTACTATTATAGTGTTTATAACCTTTTGCTAAATAATTAATTAGTAAATCACAATATATTAATCATAATAACATGTGTGTATGGAAATATACCTTTGATGTGAGTTCATTATATTCACAACTCAAAATACTCAGAATAGCGTCAATTAATTTCACTACACAAAAAACACAACTATAATTTCATTAATATTCTCACAAAAATCCATCACAGAACTAAATCAATATATTAAACACAGTTCAAATTTACATCTCAATGAATAATTCTAAATGTAATTAAAAAATGAAACATTACTGCCCTTGCAATTTTTAGTAAATATTAATTATTTATAATTTAGTTACATACTATGGTTTTCAGTTTTCACCAAGTTTCTTTATAAACATCTCTATCGTTTTCTGCTGCATCATAAATATCACTTTCATCCTCCGTTTACTTACATCTCATGATTACTTATTTATTGCTCACGATCAATTTCTCTGAAAGTATTTAAATATGTTCTTTAAACACATGGGACTCGTTAGTAGGATTGGAGGAGCAATGCATGAGCAAACAAAGGGTTGCGATTTCGAAACTAGGTATAGCCAAATACCGTCGTATACACGGGGGCTAGTGCACGTTAGATCTGCCATGGCCTGAAATATCCTCCAGTTGGTGTGGCGTTGAAGTTTGGAGAGTGAGGAACAGCTCGGGTGTTGATGTCGTCATTACCGTGATTCAAAATTACGAGGCGTTATCGGATCTTTGCCTGAAAAACTGATCCCGGACAGTCGCCAATAGCCCGTGTATTGCTGAAGTTCGACTTTAATTGACTACCTACCCTAACTCCATGATAGAGGACAAAGTGATCCACTTAGTTTTACGGCTTGCTTTTTCTAGATGTCATTTTGGTATTTGATACTTTTAATTAACGTCACTCTGGAGCAATACAGCAGGCTATTGGTGACGGTCCGGCATCAATCCCAAGGTTAAAGATCCGAGGACACCACGTAATTTTGAACCACGGTCAGATGACAAGGCAACACCTGAGATCGCATCCCACTTTCCAAATTTACACACAACGCCAAAGAGGACTTTAGAGGCCACGACAGATTTAACATGCACCAGCCTGCTTTGTACACGGTCTTTGGCTGTATTCGAACTCACAACTCACCAGTTGCTAGTCCGTTAATCTTCCGCGGCCCATTTTCTAGAGGGATGCAAATATTTGATATTAGTTTCCCATTTTATCAATTTAAGCAAAATATTAGGTTGGTAGTTAACGTCGCACAGAAACAGTGGGCTATTGGCGACGGCTCAGGATCAATTCCTAAGGCTAATTGGTAATTAACGTCGCACTAGAGTAACTAAACCTAAAAACGGCGTTTCTTGGATATTACTTTGCAACATAAAAAGTACGCCAAAAGCGTTGTCGCAAAAACGTCTTTATACAAAAGCTGTACCATATTTACCGTAACAGCCGGATATTGACGACGGTCCTGGATCAATCGCAAAGGGAGAGGTTCCAGTAAAACGCCTCGTAATTTTGAACCTTGATCATGACGAGGTCAACACCTCAGCTGCCATCCAAACGTCCCTACATTAGAAATCTAATTTCAAAATTTTACAGTACAGCTTTTATATAAAGAATTTGTGGCACTCCTTTCTATGTTTTTGGCTTGCTTTTTGAAGTGAGTAGTGGCAAGTAAAGACTACTCCGGTTTATAGGATTGATTCAACCCTCACGAAGTTCAAAATTTCTTACCGGCCCTTCGTTCTTTAATATTACTGAAGGTTTTCATTTCCGTTTATTTTCCTGATTTCGCTGGTCCTTATACCATCTTATCTCCAATTTGTCTTTTCCAATTTTACCGCTTTCAGTAAATTTGAAATATTAAAACATTCAGTTGTATTTTAAACACTGCATAAAGCAGTCGAATCTAGCTCTATTGTTCCTTGGTTTTAGTAGTCGTTAGTCTTTGTAAATCATTTTAAATAATCATTCCTCCTGCAATTAGAGTTGTAAAGTTTCAGGGTAGTATTTTGACAGAATTTAAAGTTAAATTCTACTGGTGGTAAGACAACTTTACTAAACGTGGGAGATGCTAATCGTTTATTCCTTAGACATTTTCTTAATTTTTTAACTATATACTGCTAAGCCTAAAAACGGCGTTTCTTCGATGTCACTCCTAAGCCTAAAACGGTGTATCTTCGATATTAATTGGCAACATAAAAAGCGTTGCCACAAAAACGTCTTTGTACCAAAAATGTACCATAATTACTGTAATAGTTATGAAACTAAAGATTTTTAAATAATTGGTATGCGCATGAAACTGAAATACTTCAATTATGTAATATTTAGAGTACATCATGGTTGATGGTTTTGGGGTTTTATGGCGCAAGGGTCATATTTGGCCAAGCTGGGCAGAAGGGTAGGCAAGTATAAAACAGATGGGAGGACAGATCATTCGAGTACCTCGGGGATGTGATGCACTTACATAACTAAAAATGTGCCCCTTAGGAAAAAGTACATCACGAGAAATTTCACTTAACGGAATAGTGTAGTACTTGAAAATGTTCCGAGCACTAAGATTAAGCATACAGAAACAATTCATTGATGGATATAATATAAAAGAGCCTTAGAAAATACTATACAAATTTACATGCAGAATGTTAGATGTATTTTAATTTTTAGAAAAGTGTTTAAAAATTATGAACTATAACAAAAATCTTCGAAAGTTCAGAGTAAATGCAATTTAATAACGTATAAAATCAAACTACACAAACATGACTTATCATGAAGTTGAAACCAAGATTTTTTAAAACAATCATACAGAACAATAACTGTATAATACAAGAACTACGAACATTAAGAGTACAAAATTTCAAACAACTCAAGGAGCACGAAGCCAAGCTGTATGCTTCCGAGTTCACACGAGTTTCGACTGTGTATACATGCTTGAATTTAATGTACTAATATAGTATGTATACTCGTTAACTCAAAAGCATACACAATCTGGGTTCGTGTTTCTTAAAAGTATTGTACAAATATATCAACTAGAGGAACACCAACATATTGTGCATGCTTTCGAATTCACCGTTTCGACCGTTTTCAGGCCATATTCCTACAAAATTTCATACAATAGTGACATGAACAGATTGCATAAGCTCACACGATTTTCAGCCGTTTCAGGCCATATTCCTACAAAATTTCAAACTCGAGGAACACGAATACATCGCGTTATTTTGAGCTCAGACGAGTTTCGCCAATTTACAATCCGTAGCAATATTCAACCTCGGTTCCTTGACAGGCCGAGTAATAACACAGCAGCCTGTGAAGACGATACTCCCCTTTATGATCAGTTCGTCGTCAAACAGTTTAAGTACGTCGGAGCTATTTCTCCCGGCGGGGCGAGTAGTTTTGAAACACAAGTGCCCTCTCGAGTTCTCGATGAAATCTCCGACCGACACCCACTTCCCGAACACCTCACCCATCGTGTTGTAGACACCCAAGTCGAAGTACCCTTTGATCATTCCCTTGAATTTGGAAAGTATGTGGAAGAAGACTTCCATACGCTCCTCCCTTGTGGCGCTGACGGTGGTCAAGGCAATGTGAGACATCCAAATCTTGGCGCAACAGTCGACGGGAAAGGAAGGGCTGTACAGTTCACCGTTGTAGTTGGAGAAGTTCTCCAAGGACCACTCGAAGTCGATGGTGTGGCACGGGTTGTGGGTCCTGAGGACAACAAGGTTTTTGGATATCGGTTTGGGTTGGATCACTCCTGGGGCAGATTCCACGTGGACGTCTTCCAGAATTGGTGGGCTGCCTTGGGACTTCTTTGCGGTGGTCTCCAGTGCTGAAGCCACAGTCGGCTTCTTAGGAATTACAAGTTGAATTGTGTCTTTGGGTTGGGGAGAGGTTTGCGGAGAGTTGTGGATTGTGACGACTGTGGTGATTTGGTTTATGTGCTCGGCGGTTTTCTTCACTTCGGGAACCAAGTTGGACGGTTCGTCGTCGATCGAGGTCTGGTCCTCTTCTTCCGACCTCGGGATGCGCACCGTTTTTTGGGATTCGTTGTTTAGGGCTTGGACGGACGCTTGCTCCGAAATCGAATTCCCAGTCGGGTCGATGACCAGCAAGTCGGTCTTCGTCGTTCCGGACTCGGAGGGACCAGCTAAGGTGGCGTCTCTGGCAGCATCGTAGAACGTCGTCACGACTTGTTCGAAGGACGCGGTCAAGAATCCCGGGTGTGTCTCAGACTCATCCATCGAAATTTAAGCTTGTAAATCGTTAGCCCAAAAAGATGAAAAAAACTTAAAGATATGTATCGAGATAGTACGAACAGCGAATCGTATATACCGAATAGAATGAGAAATGAATTTGAATGAAACGACGTATAAATAGTTTATCAGTTCTAAGGAATTATGGGATATGTTTTACTATCACGTCATTGCATTTGCCTTACAGTTAAAGTGCAACACTCTTAAAATTTTTAATATTTAAAGAATGGGGAGCCGTCGTTGCACAGGTAGGTAGTTGATTAAACTCGCACTGGAACAGCGCAACGGGTTATTTGCGACGGTCCGTTATCAATCCCCAAACCTCGTGGCTCAGGAAGTTCCGTGACAGGGGTGCCAGCTCAGGTGTTGTCCTCGTCATCTGACTGGTTCAAAGGGACGCTGTGTTGTCTTCGGAACTTTCCTTTAGATGGTGCCATGGGCAGCGTTAGTCCTATTGGAAGGTAGGTATTTTAATAACGTCGCACTTGAGAAACACAAGACTATTGGCGACGGGGGGGGGTATTTCAATTAACGTCACACTGGAGCAACACAATGGGCTATTGGTGACGGTCCGGGATCAATCCCAAAGGGAAAGATCCGAGGACAACACCACGTAATTTTGAACCACGGTCAGATGACGAGGCCACACCTGAGCTGGCACCCCACTCTCCAAACTTCCACACCACGCCAACGTGAGGACATTTGAGGCCACGACAGATTTAACGTGCACCAGCCCCCTTTGTACACGACGGTGTTTGGCTGGATTCGAACTCGCAACCCTTCGGTTGCAAGTCCGCTACTCTTCCAACCGGGCCACCGTGGCCCTTGAAGCCCTATAGGAAGAGTAACGGATTTACAACCTGAGGGTTGTTCTAATCCAACCAAAGACCATCATGCACAAAGATGACAGATATACTGCGTTTGGCTTAGCTTGGCCCAATATGGAAATTGTGTCATAAACTCTAAGGTATTTCAATTAACGTCACACTGGAGCAACACAATGGGCTATTGGTGACGGTCCGGGATCAATCCCAAAGGGAAAGATCCGAGGACAACACCACGTAATTTTGAACCACGGTCAGATGACGAGGCCACACCTGAGCTGGCACCCCACTCTCCAAACTTCCACACCACGCCAACGTGAGGACATTTGAGGCCACGACAGATTTAACGTGCACCAGCCCCCTTTGTACACGACGGTGTTTGGCTGGATTCGAACTCGCAACCCTTCGGTTGCAAGTCCGCTACTCTTCCAACCGGGCCACCGTGGCCCTTGAAGCCCTATAGGAAGAGTAACGGATTTACAACCTGAGGGTTGTTCTAATCCAACCAAAGACCATCATGCACAAAGATGACAGATATACTGCGTTTGGCTTAGCTTGGCCCAATATGGAAATTGTGTCATAAACTCTAAGGTATTTCAATTAACGTCACACTGGAGCAACACAATGGGCTATTGGTGACGGTCCGGGATCAATCCCAAAGGGAAAGATCCGAGGACAACACCACGTAATTTTGAACCACGGTCAGATGACGAGGCCACACCTGAGCTGGCACCCCACTCTCCAAACTTCCACACCACGCCAACGTGAGGACATTTGAGGCCACGACAGATTTAACGTGCACCAGCCCCCTTTGTACACGACGGTGTTTGGCTGGATTCGAACTCGCAACCCTTCGGTTGCAAGTCCGCTACTCTTCCAACCGGGCCACCGTGGCCCTTGAAGCCCTATAGGAAGAGTAACGGATTTACAACCTGAGGGTTGTTCTAATCCAACCAAAGACCATCATGCACAAAGATGACAGATATACTGCGTTTGGCTTAGCTTGGCCAAATTTGGAAATTGTGTCATAAACTCTAAGGGTATTGGGTATTTGGGTATTTCAATTAACGTCACACTGGAGCAACACAATGGGCTATTGGTGACGGTCTGGGATCAATCCCAAAGGGAAAGATCCGAGGACAACACCACGTAATTTTGAACCACGGTCAGATGACGAGGCCACACCTGAGCTGGCACCCCACTCTCCAAACTTCCACACCACGCCAACGTGAGGACATTTGAGGCCACGACAGATTTAACGTGCACCAGCCCCCTTTGTACACGACGGTGTTTGGCTGGATTCGAACTCGCAACCCTTCGGTTGCAAGTCCGCTACTCTTCCAACCGGGCCACCGTGGCCCTTGAAGCCCTATAGGAAGAGTAACGGATTTACAACCTGAGGGTTGTTCTAATCCAACCAAAGACCATCATGCACAAAGATGACAGATATACTGCGTTTGGCTTAGCTTGGCCCAATATGGAAATTGTGTCATAAACTCTAAGGTATTTCAATTAACGTCACACTGGAGCAACACAATGGGCTATTGGTGACGGTCCGGGATCAATCCCAAAGGGAAAGATCCGAGGACAACACCACGTAATTTTGAACCACGGTCAGATGACGAGGCCACACCTGAGCTGGCACCCCACTCTCCAAACTTCCACACCACGCCAACGTGAGGACATTTGAGGCCACGACAGATTTAACGTGCACCAGCCCCCTTTGTACACGACGGTGTTTGGCTGGATTCGAACTCGCAACCCTTCGGTTGCAAGTCCGCTACTCTTCCAACCGGGCCACCGTGGCCCTTGAAGCCCTATAGGAAGAGTAACGGATTTACAACCTGAGGGTTGTTCTAATCCAACCAAAGACCATCATGCACAAAGATGACAGATATACTGCGTTTGGCTTAGCTTGGCCAAATTTGGAAATTGTGTCATAAACTCTAAGGGTATTGGGTATTTGGGTATTTCAATTAACGTCACACTGGAGCAACACAATGGGCTATTGGTGACGGTCTGGGATCAATCCCAAAGGGAAAGATCCGAGGACAACACCACGTAATTTTGAACCACGGTCAGATGACGAGGCCACACCTGAGCTGGCACCCCACTCTCCAAACTTCCACACCACGCCAACGTGAGGACATTTGAGGCCACGACAGATTTAACGTGCACCAGCCCCCTTTGTACACGACGGTGTTTGGCTGGATTCGAACTCGCAACCCTTCGGTTGCAAGTCCGCTACTCTTCCAACCGGGCCACCGTGGCCCTTGAAGCCCTATAGGAAGAGTAACGGATTTACAACCTGAGGGTTGTTCTAATCCAACCAAAGACCATCATGCACAAAGATGACAGATATACTGCGTTTGGCTTAGCTTGGCCCAATATGGAAATTGTGTCATAAACTCTAAGGTATTTCAATTAACGTCACACTGGAGCAACACAATGGGCTATTGGTGACGGTCCGGGATCAATCCCAAAGGGAAAGATCCGAGGACAACACCACGTAATTTTGAACCACGGTCAGATGACGAGGCAACACCTGAGCTGGCACCCCACTCTCCAAACTTCCACACCACGCCAACGTGCCGTGGCCCTTGAAGTCCTATAGGAAGAGTAACGGATTTACAACCTGAGGGTTGTTCTAATCCAACCAAAGACCATCATGCACAAAGATGACAGATATACTGCGTTTGGCTTAGCTTGGCCCAATATGGAAATTGTGTCATAAACTCTAAGGTATTTCAATTAACGTCACACTGGAGCAACACAATGGGCTATTGGTGACGGTCCGGGATCAATCCCAAAGGGAAAGATCCGAGGACAACACCACGTAATTTTGAACCACGGTCAGATGACGAGGCAACACCTGAGCTGGCACCCCACTCTCCAAACTTCCACACCACGCCAACGTGCCGTGGCCCTTGAAGTCCTATAGGAAGAGTAACGGATTTACAACCTGAGGGTTGTTCTAATCCAACCAAAGACCATCATGCACAAAGATGACAGATATACTGCGTTTGGCTTAGCTTGGCCAAATTTGGAAATTGTGTCATAAACTCTAAGGGTATTGGGTATTTGGGTATTTCAATTAACGTCACACTGGAGCAACACAATGGGCTATTGGTGACGGTCTGGGATCAATCCCAAAGGGAAAGATCCGAGGACAACACCACGTAATTTTGAACCACGGTCAGATGACGAGGCCACACCTGAGCTGGCACCCCACTCTCCAAACTTCCACACCACGCCAACGTGAGGACATTTGAGGCCACGACAGATTTAACGTGCACCAGCCCCCTTTGTACACGACGGTGTTTGGCTGGATTCGAACTCGCAACCCTTCGGTTGCAAGTCCGCTACTCTTCCAACCGGGCCACCGTGGCCCTTGAAGCCCTATAGGAAGAGTAACGGATTTACAACCTGAGGGTTGTTCTAATCCAACCAAAGACCATCATGCACAAAGATGACAGATATACTGCGTTTGGCTTAGCTTGGCCAAATTTGGAAATTGTGTCATAAACTCTAAGGGTATTGGGTATTTGGGTATTTCAATTAACGTCACACTGGAGCAACACAATGGGCTATTGGTGACGGTCTGGGATCAATCCCAAAGGGAAAGATCCGAGGACAACACCACGTAATTTTGAACCACGGTCAGATGACGAGGCAACACCTGAGCTGGCACCCCACTCTCCAAACTTCCACACCACGCCAACGTGCCGTGGCCCTTGAAGTCCTATAGGAAGAGTAACGGATTTACAACCTGAGGGTTGTTCTAATCCAACCAAAGACCATCATGCACAAAGATGACAGATATACTGCGTTTGGCTTAGCTTGGCCAAATTTGGAAATTGTGTCATAAACTCTAAGGGTATTGGGTATTTGGGTATTTCAATTAACGTCACACTGGAGCAACACAATGGGCTATTGGTGACGGTCTGGGATCAATCCCAAAGGGAAAGATCCGAGGACAACACCACGTAATTTTGAACCACGGTCAGATGACGAGGCCACACCTGAGCTGGCACCCCACTCTCCAAACTTCCACACCACGCCAACGTGAGGACATTTGAGGCCACGACAGATTTAACGTGCACCAGCCCCCTTTGTACACGACGGTGTTTGGCTGGATTCGAACTCGCAACCCTTCGGTTGCAAGTCCGCTACTCTTCCAACCGGGCCACCGTGGCCCTTGAAGCCCTATAGGAAGAGTAACGGATTTACAACCTGAGGGTTGTTCTAATCCAACCAAAGACCATCATGCACAAAGATGACAGATATACTGCGTTTGGCTTAGCTTGGCCAAATTTGGAAATTGTGTCATAAACTCTAAGGGTATTGGGTATTTGGGTATTTCAATTAACGTCACACTGGAGCAACACAATGGGCTATTGGTGACGGTCTGGGATCAATCCCAAAGGGAAAGATCCGAGGACAACACCACGTAATTTTGAACCACGGTCAGATGACGAGGCAACACCTGAGCTGGCACCCCACTCTCCAAACTTCCACACCACGCCAACGTGCCGTGGCCCTTGAAGTCCTATAGGAAGAGTAACGGATTTACAACCTGAGGGTTGTTCTAATCCAACCAAAGACCATCATGCACAAAGATGACAGATATACTGCGTTTGGCTTAGCTTGGCCAAATTTGGAAATTGTGTCATAAACTCTAAGGGTATTGGGTATTTGGGTATTTCAATTAACGTCACACTGGAGCAACACAATGGGCTATTGGTGACGGTCTGGGATCAATCCCAAAGGGAAAGATCCGAGGACAACACCACGTAATTTTGAACCACGGTCAGATGACGAGGCCACACCTGAGCTGGCACCCCACTCTCCAAACTTCCACACCACGCCAACGTGAGGACATTTGAGGCCACGACAGATTTAACGTGCACCAGCCCCCTTTGTACACGACGGTGTTTGGCTGGATTCGAACTCGCAACCCTTCGGTTGCAAGTCCGCTACTCTTCCAACCGGGCCACCGTGGCCCTTGAAGCCCTATAGGAAGAGTAACGGATTTACAACCTGAGGGTTGTTCTAATCCAACCAAAGACCATCATGCACAAAGATGACAGATATACTGCGTTTGGCTTAGCTTGGCCAAATTTGGAAATTGTGTCATAAACTCTAAGGGTATTGGGTATTTGGGTATTTCAATTAACGTCACACTGGAGCAACACAATGGGCTATTGGTGACGGTCTGGGATCAATCCCAAAGGGAAAGATCCGAGGACAACACCACGTAATTTTGAACCACGGTCAGATGACGAGGCAACACCTGAGCTGGCACCCCACTCTCCAAACTTCCACACCACGCCAACGTGAGGACATTTGAGGCCACGACAGATTTAACGTGCACCAGCCCCCTTTGTACACGACGGTGTTTGGCTGGATTCGAACTCGCAACCCTTCGGTTGCAAGTCCGCTACTCTTCCAACCGGGCCACCGTGGCCCTTGAAGCCCTATAGGAAGAGTAACGGATTTACAACCTGAGGGTTGTTCTAATCCAACCAAAGACCATCATGCACAAAGATGACAGATATACTGCGTTTGGCTTAGCTTGGCCAAATTTGGAAATTGTGTCATAAACTCTAAGGGTATTGGGTATTTGGGTATTTCAATTAACGTCACACTGGAGCAACACAATGGGCTATTGGTGACGGTCTGGGATCAATCCCAAAGGGAAAGATCCGAGGACAACACCACGTAATTTTGAACCACGGTCAGATGACGAGGCCACACCTGAGCTGGCACCCCACTCTCCAAACTTCCACACCACGCCAACGTGAGGACATTTGAGGCCACGACAGATTTAACGTGCACCAGCCCCCTTTGTACACGACGGTGTTTGGCTGGATTCGAACTCGCAACCCTTCGGTTGCAAGTCCGCTACTCTTCCAACCGGGCCACCGTGGCCCTTGAAGCCCTATAGGAAGAGTAACGGATTTACAACCTGAGGGTTGTTCTAATCCAACCAAAGACCATCATGCACAAAGATGACAGATATACTGCGTTTGGCTTAGCTTGGCCAAATTTGGAAATTGTGTCATAAACTCTAAGGGTATTGGGTATTTGGGTATTTCAATTAACGTCACACTGGAGCAACACAATGGGCTATTGGTGACGGTCTGGGATCAATCCCAAAGGGAAAGATCCGAGGACAACACCACGTAATTTTGAACCACGGTCAGATGACGAGGCCACACCTGAGCTGGCACCCCACTCTCCAAACTTCCACACCACGCCAACGTGAGGACATTTGAGGCCACGACAGATTTAACGTGCACCAGCCCCCTTTGTACACGACGGTGTTTGGCTGGATTCGAACTCGCAACCCTTCGGTTGCAAGTCCGCTACTCTTCCAACCGGGCCACCGTGGCCCTTGAAGCCCTATAGGAAGAGTAACGGATTTACAACCTGAGGGTTGTTCTAATCCAACCAAAGACCATCATGCACAAAGATGACAGATATACTGCGTTTGGCTTAGCTTGGCCAAATTTGGAAATTGTGTCATAAACTCTAAGGGTATTGGGTATTTGGGTATTTCAATTAACGTCACACTGGAGCAACACAATGGGCTATTGGTGACGGTCTGGGATCAATCCCAAAGGGAAAGATCCGAGGACAACACCACGTAATTTTGAACCACGGTCAGATGACGAGGCCACACCTGAGCTGGCACCCCACTCTCCAAACTTCCACACCACGCCAACGTGAGGACATTTGAGGCCACGACAGATTTAACGTGCACCAGCCCCCTTTGTACACGACGGTGTTTGGCTGGATTCGAACTCGCAACCCTTCGGTTGCAAGTCCGCTACTCTTCCAACCGGGCCACCGTGGCCCTTGAAGCCCTATAGGAAGAGTAACGGATTTACAACCTGAGGGTTGTTCTAATCCAACCAAAGACCATCATGCACAAAGATGACAGATATACTGCGTTTGGCTTAGCTTGGCCAAATTTGGAAATTGTGTCATAAACTCTAAGGGTATTGGGTATTTGGGTATTTCAATTAACGTCACACTGGAGCAACACAATGGGCTATTGGTGACGGTCTGGGATCAATCCCAAAGGGAAAGATCCGAGGACAACACCACGTAATTTTGAACCACGGTCAGATGACGAGGCAACACCTGAGCTGGCACCCCACTCTCCAAACTTCCACACCACGCCAACGTGAGGACATTTGAGGCCACGACAGATTTAACGTGCACCAGCCCCCTTTGTACACGACGGTGTTTGGCTGGATTCGAACTCGCAACCCTTCGGTTGCAAGTCCGCTACTCTTCCAACCGGGCCACCGTGGCCCTTGAAGCCCTATAGGAAGAGTAACGGATTTACAACCTGAGGGTTGTTCTAATCCAACCAAAGACCATCATGCACAAAGATGACAGATATACTGCGTTTGGCTTAGCTTGGCCAAATTTGGAAATTGTGTCATAAACTCTAAGGGTATTGGGTATTTGGGTATTTCAATTAACGTCACACTGGAGCAACACAATGGGCTATTGGTGACGGTCTGGGATCAATCCCAAAGGGAAAGATCCGAGGACAACACCACGTAATTTTGAACCACGGTCAGATGACGAGGCCACACCTGAGCTGGCACCCCACTCTCCAAACTTCCACACCACGCCAACGTGAGGACATTTGAGGCCACGACAGATTTAACGTGCACCAGCCCCCTTTGTACACGACGGTGTTTGGCTGGATTCGAACTCGCAACCCTTCGGTTGCAAGTCCGCTACTCTTCCAACCGGGCCACCGTGGCCCTTGAAGCCCTATAGGAAGAGTAACGGATTTACAACCTGAGGGTTGTTCTAATCCAACCAAAGACCATCATGCACAAAGATGACAGATATACTGCGTTTGGCTTAGCTTGGCCAAATTTGGAAATTGTGTCATAAACTCTAAGGGTATTGGGTATTTGGGTATTTCAATTAACGTCACACTGGAGCAACACAATGGGCTATTGGTGACGGTCTGGGATCAATCCCAAAGGGAAAGATCCGAGGACAACACCACGTAATTTTGAACCACGGTCAGATGACGAGGCAACACCTGAGCTGGCACCCCACTCTCCAAACTTCCACACCACGCCAACGTGCCGTGGCCCTTGAAGTCCTATAGGAAGAGTAACGGATTTACAACCTGAGGGTTGTTCTAATCCAACCAAAGACCATCATGCACAAAGATGACAGATATACTGCGTTTGGCTTAGCTTGGCCAAATTTGGAAATTGTGTCATAAACTCTAAGGGTATTGGGTATTTGGGTATTTCAATTAACGTCACACTGGAGCAACACAATGGGCTATTGGTGACGGTCTGGGATCAATCCCAAAGGGAAAGATCCGAGGACAACACCACGTAATTTTGAACCACGGTCAGATGACGAGGCCACACCTGAGCTGGCACCCCACTCTCCAAACTTCCACACCACGCCAACGTGAGGACATTTGAGGCCACGACAGATTTAACGTGCACCAGCCCCCTTTGTACACGACGGTGTTTGGCTGGATTCGAACTCGCAACCCTTCGGTTGCAAGTCCGCTACTCTTCCAACCGGGCCACCGTGGCCCTTGAAGCCCTATAGGAAGAGTAACGGATTTACAACCTGAGGGTTGTTCTAATCCAACCAAAGACCATCATGCACAAAGATGACAGATATACTGCGTTTGGCTTAGCTTGGCCAAATTTGGAAATTGTGTCATAAACTCTAAGGGTATTGGGTATTTGGGTATTTCAATTAACGTCACACTGGAGCAACACAATGGGCTATTGGTGACGGTCTGGGATCAATCCCAAAGGGAAAGATCCGAGGACAACACCACGTAATTTTGAACCACGGTCAGATGACGAGGCCACACCTGAGCTGGCACCCCACTCTCCAAACTTCCACACCACGCCAACGTGAGGACATTTGAGGCCACGACAGATTTAACGTGCACCAGCCCCCTTTGTACACGACGGTGTTTGGCTGGATTCGAACTCGCAACCCTTCGGTTGCAAGTCCGCTACTCTTCCAACCGGGCCACCGTGGCCCTTGAAGCCCTATAGGAAGAGTAACGGATTTACAACCTGAGGGTTGTTCTAATCCAACCAAAGACCATCATGCACAAAGATGACAGATATACTGCGTTTGGCTTAGCTTGGCCAAATTTGGAAATTGTGTCATAAACTCTAAGGGTATTGGGTATTTGGGTATTTCAATTAACGTCACACTGGAGCAACACAATGGGCTATTGGTGACGGTCTGGGATCAATCCCAAAGGGAAAGATCCGAGGACAACACCACGTAATTTTGAACCACGGTCAGATGACGAGGCAACACCTGAGCTGGCACCCCACTCTCCAAACTTCCACACCACGCCAACGTGCCGTGGCCCTTGAAGTCCTATAGGAAGAGTAACGGATTTACAACCTGAGGGTTGTTCTAATCCAACCAAAGACCATCATGCACAAAGATGACAGATATACTGCGTTTGGCTTAGCTTGGCCAAATTTGGAAATTGTGTCATAAACTCTAAGGGTATTGGGTATTTGGGTATTTCAATTAACGTCACACTGGAGCAACACAATGGGCTATTGGTGACGGTCTGGGATCAATCCCAAAGGGAAAGATCCGAGGACAACACCACGTAATTTTGAACCACGGTCAGATGACGAGGCCACACCTGAGCTGGCACCCCACTCTCCAAACTTCCACACCACGCCAACGTGAGGACATTTGAGGCCACGACAGATTTAACGTGCACCAGCCCCCTTTGTACACGACGGTGTTTGGCTGGATTCGAACTCGCAACCCTTCGGTTGCAAGTCCGCTACTCTTCCAACCGGGCCACCGTGGCCCTTGAAGCCCTATAGGAAGAGTAACGGATTTACAACCTGAGGGTTGTTCTAATCCAACCAAAGACCATCATGCACAAAGATGACAGATATACTGCGTTTGGCTTAGCTTGGCCAAATTTGGAAATTGTGTCATAAACTCTAAGGGTATTGGGTATTTGGGTATTTCAATTAACGTCACACTGGAGCAACACAATGGGCTATTGGTGACGGTCTGGGATCAATCCCAAAGGGAAAGATCCGAGGACAACACCACGTAATTTTGAACCACGGTCAGATGACGAGGCCACACCTGAGCTGGCACCCCACTCTCCAAACTTCCACACCACGCCAACGTGAGGACATTTGAGGCCACGACAGATTTAACGTGCACCAGCCCCCTTTGTACACGACGGTGTTTGGCTGGATTCGAACTCGCAACCCTTCGGTTGCAAGTCCGCTACTCTTCCAACCGGGCCACCGTGGCCCTTGAAGCCCTATAGGAAGAGTAACGGATTTACAACCTGAGGGTTGTTCTAATCCAACCAAAGACCATCATGCACAAAGATGACAGATATACTGCGTTTGGCTTAGCTTGGCCCAATATGGAAATTGTGTCATAAACTCTAAGGTATTTCAATTAACGTCACACTGGAGCAACACAATGGGCTATTGGTGACGGTCCGGGATCAATCCCAAAGGGAAAGATCCGAGGACAACACCACGTAATTTTGAACCACGGTCAGATGACGAGGCCACACCTGAGCTGGCACCCCACTCTCCAAACTTCCACACCACGCCAACGTGAGGACATTTGAGGCCACGACAGATTTAACGTGCACCAGCCCCCTTTGTACACGACGGTGTTTGGCTGGATTCGAACTCGCAACCCTTCGGTTGCAAGTCCGCTACTCTTCCAACCGGGCCACCGTGGCCCTTGAAGCCCTATAGGAAGAGTAACGGATTTACAACCTGAGGGTTGTTCTAATCCAACCAAAGACCATCATGCACAAAGATGACAGATATACTGCGTTTGGCTTAGCTTGGCCAAATTTGGAAATTGTGTCATAAACTCTAAGGGTATTGGGTATTTGGGTATTTCAATTAACGTCACACTGGAGCAACACAATGGGCTATTGGTGACGGTCTGGGATCAATCCCAAAGGGAAAGATCCGAGGACAACACCACGTAATTTTGAACCACGGTCAGATGACGAGGCCACACCTGAGCTGGCACCCCACTCTCCAAACTTCCACACCACGCCAACGTGAGGACATTTGAGGCCACGACAGATTTAACGTGCACCAGCCCCCTTTGTACACGACGGTGTTTGGCTGGATTCGAACTCGCAACCCTTCGGTTGCAAGTCCGCTACTCTTCCAACCGGGCCACCGTGGCCCTTGAAGCCCTATAGGAAGAGTAACGGATTTACAACCTGAGGGTTGTTCTAATCCAACCAAAGACCATCATGCACAAAGATGACAGATATACTGCGTTTGGCTTAGCTTGGCCCAATATGGAAATTGTGTCATAAACTCTAAGGTATTTCAATTAACGTCACACTGGAGCAACACAATGGGCTATTGGTGACGGTCCGGGATCAATCCCAAAGGGAAAGATCCGAGGACAACACCACGTAATTTTGAACCACGGTCAGATGACGAGGCAACACCTGAGCTGGCACCCCACTCTCCAAACTTCCACACCACGCCAACGTGCCGTGGCCCTTGAAGTCCTATAGGAAGAGTAACGGATTTACAACCTGAGGGTTGTTCTAATCCAACCAAAGACCATCATGCACAAAGATGACAGATATACTGCGTTTGGCTTAGCTTGGCCCAATATGGAAATTGTGTCATAAACTCTAAGGTATTTCAATTAACGTCACACTGGAGCAACACAATGGGCTATTGGTGACGGTCCGGGATCAATCCCAAAGGGAAAGATCCGAGGACAACACCACGTAATTTTGAACCACGGTCAGATGACGAGGCAACACCTGAGCTGGCACCCCACTCTCCAAACTTCCACACCACGCCAACGTGCCGTGGCCCTTGAAGTCCTATAGGAAGAGTAACGGATTTACAACCTGAGGGTTGTTCTAATCCAACCAAAGACCATCATGCACAAAGATGACAGATATACTGCGTTTGGCTTAGCTTGGCCAAATTTGGAAATTGTGTCATAAACTCTAAGGGTATTGGGTATTTGGGTATTTCAATTAACGTCACACTGGAGCAACACAATGGGCTATTGGTGACGGTCTGGGATCAATCCCAAAGGGAAAGATCCGAGGACAACACCACGTAATTTTGAACCACGGTCAGATGACGAGGCCACACCTGAGCTGGCACCCCACTCTCCAAACTTCCACACCACGCCAACGTGAGGACATTTGAGGCCACGACAGATTTAACGTGCACCAGCCCCCTTTGTACACGACGGTGTTTGGCTGGATTCGAACTCGCAACCCTTCGGTTGCTAGTTCGTTACTCTTCCAACCGGGCCACCGCGGCCCACATAAACTCTAAGAATCCCTGTCGTTAAAATATAATTCCGAAACGATAACTGACACCTAAGTTCAAAACCTAAAACACAAATTTCCGTATGGAATCATCAAAACCACAGTATTCAATTGTCTGTCTTTAAGTATAAAACTCGGGCCGCGGTGGCCCGGTTGGAAGAGTAACGAACTAGCAACCGAAGGGTTGCGAGTTCGAATCCAGCCAAACACCGTCGTGTACAAAGGGGGCTGGTGCACGTTAAATCTGTCGTGGCCTCAAATGTCCTCACGTTGGCGTGGTGTGGAAGTTTGGAGAGTGGGGTGCCAGCTCAGGTGTTGCCTCGTCATCTGACCGTGGTTCAAAATTACGTGGTGTTGTCCTCGGATCTTTCCCTTTGGGATTGATCCCGGACCGTCACCAATAGCCCATTGTGTTGCTCCAGTGTGACGTTAATTGAAATAATAAATAAATAAATAAATAAATAAGTATAAAACTCAAAAATCGTGTAAACGACGGTCTTTCGGAAGACAGTTTCGAAACCGCAACCGTTCGGTTGCTAATCCTTTGCTCTTATAACTGACCACAAAAACCGTCGTGTACAAAACGGGCTGGCACACGTTAAATTTATCGTGGCCTCAAATGTCCACACGTTGGCTTGGTGTGGAAGTTTGGAGAGTGGGGTACTGACTCACGTGTCCTCGACTTCCGATTGTGATTCAAAATAAGGTGTTGCCTTAGGACTTTTCCCTTCGGGATATATCCCGCTCCTTCGCCAATAGCCCATTGTGTTGCTGCAGTTCTCCAAGGGTGTCGTGTACGCGGGGTCACATTAAAACTGTTGTGGTCCCAAATGAAATTATTTTATCGTTGTGTGGAAATCTGGAGAGTGGGGTGGCAGCACAGGTATTGATCTCGGCATCTGACCGTTGTTCAAAATGTAGTGGTGTTGTCCTTCGTTGGTTGGTTTTATGGCATAAGGACCATATGTGGAATTTGCTGCACCAGACACGACATACAATACCAAGTAATGGACACACAATGGAAGTTTTACTGTCACGAAAGAGGTAGGTATTTTAATTAACGTCGCACTGGATCAACACTACGGGCTAGTGGCGACTGTCCGGGATCTGAGGGAAAGGATCCGAGGACAACACCACGTAATTTTGACCCACGGTCAGATGACGAGGCAACACCTGAGCTGGCACCCCACTCTCCAAACTTCCACACCATGTCAACGTGAGGGCATTTGAGGCCACGAAAGTTTAAACATGCATCATCCTCCGTGTTCATGACGGTCTTTGTACCAAGTTTCGAGTTCGTAAACCTCCGGTTACTTATTCCTTACTTTATCAAACGTTCGGATATCGTGATCGTCTTAAGCTTCAAAAGGTACTTCGGAACACTTCAGATAATTTAATATATCGCCAAACGCCAATTTTTCTTTGTGCAAACGGTCCAAAGTATCATTCATCCCTCTCAAATTACGCAGATATTTTAGTAGCTAAAACTCAAGTTCGGTAAATGGATTTAATTTTAATAACGTATGGCTTACCTGAGTTTACTGTTGACTTGGTTTTCGAATATTTGGTTCACAGGAAGTCCGAACATTCCGTTTTTGATCTCAACAATATTAAATGGGATTCAAAAACCACATTAATTTAATATACCTGCAGTAGAAATCCCCTTGAAAACAGACAAATCGAGATCTAGGTAAAGTTCTAACTAACAATGCAATCGCCAAAGTTCGCCAAGTTGGCATCTTCAGCTATCCTTAATGTTGGTAGTTGTATTTACTTAGCACTTCTCTAGGTATACAAAACAACGAGCTATTCTCGACCGTCCGGGATCAATCCCGAATTCAAGTAGTATGTGGATGGGTATATAGGTAATTGAACTAACATCGTACTGGAGCAATATGACGGGTTATTATATTGTTGAGTAAGGGAAGTAGGTATTGTGTTGAGAGAGAGAGTAAGGGAAGTAGGTATTGTTGAGTAAGGGAAGTAGGTATTGTGTTGTGTGAGAGAGAGAGAGAGAGAGTAAGGGATGTAGGTATTGTTGGTTAAGGGAAGTAGGTATTGTGTTGGGAGTAAGGGAAGTAGGTATTGTTGAGAGTAAGGGAAGTAGGTATAGTTGAGAGAGAGAGAGAGAGAGTAAGGGAAGTAGGTATTGTTGAGTAAAGAAACAAGTATTGATGAATGAAGAAACAACTTATAATTTATTGTTGAGTAGACAAGAAATAAATAAGTAATTACTGTTCAGTAAACTAATTCTTGGCAAAAATATTTTTACCCATGGTTATGAAAGCGGTTCTTTTTAGTTATTACTAATTAGTATTGATTGGCGCCATAAAATTGAAATCACGCAAAGACGCTAAGCAAAATAAGATTGATGAGATCTGATTGAAACTGAAAACTTCTTGGAAAACGAATCTTCACAAGACCGATGCAACTCAAAATGGCAAATATTTCGAGGTTGTTTTCTTAGTATAAGAAATAAGGTGCTAATATTGAGCACGTAAATTACAAACTTAACTTTAAAATACAACCATATACTACACTATTCAAAAATTACTCGAGACATGAGTAACTGATTAGCAATCAAAGGTTTGAGAGTTCGAATTCAACCAAACACCATGTGTACAAAGGTGGAGTACCATTGCCCAGCATCAAACAAAAGAGTGACAACGGCAGGTAATGGAGACACGAAGAGATAAGAATACAAAGGGTTCTAAAAATTACTTTTTACTATTATAGTGCTTATAACCTTTTGCTAAATAATTAATTAGTAAATCACAATATATTAATCATAATAACATGTGTGTATGGAAATATACCTTTGATGCTAGTTCATTATATTCACAACTCAAAATACTCAGAATAGCGTCAATTAATTTCACTACACAAAAAACACAACTATAATTTCATTAATATTCTCACAAAAATCCATCACAGAACTAAATCAATATATTAAACACAGTTCAAATTTACATCTCAATGAATAATTCTAAATGTAATTAAAAAATGAAACATTACTGCCCTTGCAATTTTTAGTAAATATTAATTATTTATAATTTAGTTACATACTATGGTTTTCAGTTTTCACCAAGTTTCTTTATAAACATCTCTATCGTTTTCTGCTGCATCATAAATATCACTTTCATCCTCCGTTTACTTACATCTCATGATTACTTATTTATTGCTCACGATCAATTTCTCTGAAAGTATTTAAATATGTTCTTTAAACACATGGGACTCGTTAGTAGGATTGGAGGAGCAATGGATGAGCAAACAAAAGGTTGCGATTTCGAAACTCGTTTTAGCCAAAGACCATCGTGTACACGGGGGCAGGGGCACGTTAAATCTGCCGTGCCATCAAATATCCTCCCGTTGGCGTGGCGTTGAAGATTGGAGAGTGGGAGCCAGCTCGTGTGTTGAACTCATCATTACCATGATACAAAATTACAAGGCGTTCTCGTGTCTTTGCCTTGAGAATTGATCCCGGACCGTCGCATATAGCCCGTGTATTGCTCCAGTGAGACGTTAATTAACTAATTACCTTAAACCCATGATAGAGGACAAAGTGATCCGCTTAGTTTTAAGTCTTGCTTTTACTAGATGGTATTTTGTTATTTGGTACTTTTAATTAACGTCGCACTGGAGCAACACAACAGGCTATTGGTGTTGTCCTGCATCAATCCCAAAGGGAAAGATCCGAGGACGCAGCGTAATTTTGAACCACGGTCAGATGACGAAAGAACACCTGAGCTGAAACCCCACTTTCCAAATTTCCACAGCACGCCAACGTGGACTTTTGTGACCACGACAGATTTAACTTGCACCAGCCCGCTTTGTACATGGTCTTTTGATGGATTCGAACTCACAACCCTCCGGTTGCTAGTCCGTTACTCTTCCGCCGCCCATTTTCTAGATGGATGCAAATATTTGATATTGTTTCCCATTTTATCATAGCCCGTTGTGTTGCTCCAGTGTGACGTTAATTGAAAAATACCAATAAAAATACCCATTTTATCAATTTATTTATTTATTTATTTATTTATTTCAATTAACGTCACACTGGAGCAACACAACGGGCTATTGGTGACGGTCCGGGATCAATCCCAAAGGGAAAGATCCGAGGACAACACCACGTAATTTTGAACCACGGTCAGATGACGAGGCAACACCTGAGCTGGCACCCCACTCTCCAAACTTCCACACCACGCCAACGTGAGGACATTTGAGGCCACGACAGATTTAACGTGCACCAGCCCCCTTTGTACACGACGGTGTTTGGCTGGATTCGAACTCGCAACCCTTCGGTTGCTAGTCCGTTACTCTTCCAACCGGGCCACCGCGGCCCTTTTATCAATTTAAGCAAAATATTAGGTTGGTAGTTAACGTCGCACAGAAACAGCGGGCTATTGGCCACGGTTCGGAATCAATTAAGGCTAATTGGTAATTAATGTCGCACTAGTGCAATTAAGCCTAAAAACGGCGATTCTTGGATATTACTCCTAAGCCTAAAACGGTTTCTTCGATATTGCTTGTCAACATAAAAAGTACACCAAAAGCGTTGCCGCAAAAACGTCTTATACTAAAGCTGTACCATATTTACCGTAACTACGGGCTATTGACGGCGATCCTGGATCAATCCCGAAGGGAAAGATTCGAGTAAGCCTCGTAATTTTGAAACATGGTCATGACGAGGTCAACACCTGTGCTGCCCTCCTCCAAACTTCCACTACATTAGAAATCTAATTATATATATACAGTACAGCTCTTATGTAAAGAATTTGTGGCAAACATTTCGATGTTTTTTTGGCTTGCTTATTATTATTTTTAAACGGTTTAATTGGATATTATTCCCAAGCCTAAAACGGTGTAATTGGATATTATTCCCAAGCCTAAAACGGTGTAATTGGATATTATTCCTAAGCCTAAAACGGTGTATCTTCGATATAACTTGGCAACATAAAAAGCACAAGAAAAGCGTTGTCACAAGAACGTCTTTATACCAAAAATGTACCATATTTACTGTAATAGTAATGAAACTAAAGATTTCTTTAAATAATTGGTGTCAGCATGAAACCGAAATACTTCAATTATATAATATTTAGAGTTCAATATGGTTGATGGTTTTGGGGTTTTATGGCGCAGGGCCATATTTGGCCAAGCTGAGCAGAAGGGTAGGCGAGTATAAAACAGATGTGGAAGGACAAGATCATTCGGGTACCTCGGGGATGTGAAGCACGTATATAACTAAAAATGTGCCCCTGAGGGAAATAGTACATCACGAGAAATTTCACTTAATAGAATAATGTAATACCTGAAAATGTTCCGAACACTAACAGGATTAAGCATAAAGAAACAATTCATTGATGTATATAATATAAAAGAGACTTAAAAAATATACTAATTTAGATGTATTTTAATTGTTTTATTTTCAGGAAATTGTTTAAAAATCATGTACTATAACAAAAATCTTCGAAAGTTCAGAGTAAATGCAATTTAATAACGTATAAAATCAAACTACACACACATGACTTATGAAGTTGAAACCAATATTTTTTAAAACAATCATACAGAACAATAATTATATAATACAAAACTCCAAACATTAAGGGTACAAAATTTCACAAATTTCAGACAACTCAAGGAGCACGAAGCCAAGCTGTGTATGCTTCTTTGTTAACACGAGTTTCGACTGTATACATGCTTGAAATTAATGTACTAATATAGCATGTATACTCGTGAACTCAGCATACAGCCTGGGTTCGTGTTTCTTACAATTATTGTACAAATATATCAACTAGAGGAACACCAACATATTGTGCATGCTTTCGAATTCACCGTTTCGACCGTTTTCAGGTCATATTCGTACAAAATTTCAGACAAAAGGAAAACGAACACATCGCGTGCTTTTGAGCTCAGACGAGTATCGCCACTTTACACGCTGTATCAATACTCAACCTCGGTTCCTTGACAGCCCGAGTAGAAACACAGCAGCCTGTCAAGACGATACTCCCCTTTATGATCAGTTCGTCGTCGTTGAGTTAAAGTTCGTCGGAGCTCTTACTCCCGGCTGGGCGAGTAGTCTTGAAACAAAAGTGCTCCCTCCAGTTCTCGCTGAAATCTCCGACCGACACCCACTTCCCGAACACCTCACCCTCGTGTTGTAGACACCCAAGTCGAAGTACTCGTTGATCATTCCCTTGAATCTGGAAACTAAGTTGATGAAGACTTCCATGTGCTCCTTCTTGCTCGTGCTGACGATGGTCAAGGCAATGTGAGCCTGCCACATCTTGGCGCAATCGTCGACTTGAAAGATAGAGCTGTACAGGTCATCGATGTAATTGGAGAAGTTCTCCAAGGACCACTGGAAGTCGATGGTGTGGCACGGGCTGTGGGTCCTGAAGACAAGGTTGTTGGGGGTCGGTTGGTGTTGGATCACCCCTGGGACAGATTCTATGTGGACGTCCTCCTGAATTGGTGGGCTGCTTTGGGACTTCTTTGCGGTGGTCTCCAGTGCTGAAGCCAGTCAGCTTCTTTGGAATTATAAGGTGGATTACGTTTCGGTTTGTTGAGAGGTTTGCGGAGGGTTGTGGATGGTGGCGACGGTGGTGATTCGGTTTCCGTGCTGGGAGGTTTTCTTCAATTCGGGAACAGAGTTGTACTCTTCATCGTCCAACGAGGTCTCGTCCTCCGACTTCCGGATTCGCACATTTTTCCGGAATTCGTCGATTATGGCTTGTACGGACGCTTGCACCGAAGACGAATTCAGATTCGGGTCGATGAACGGCAAGTCGGCCTTCGGCGTTCCGCCAGACTCGGTGGAACCAGCTAAGGTGACGTCTCTGGCAGCATCGTAGAACGGCGTCACGACTTGTTCGAAGGAATCGGTCAAGAATCCCGAGTGTGCCTCAGACACATCCATTGAAATTAACGCTTGTAAATCGTTAGCCCGAAAAGATGCAAATAAACCTTAAATATATGTATCGAGTGAGTGCGAATAGTATATACCGAATAGAATGAAAAGTGAACTTGAATGAAACGACGAATAAATAGTTTATCAGTTCTAGGGTATTATGGGATATGTTTCACAATAACGTCATTGCATTTATCGCAGTTAAAGAACTCTTAAAATTCTAATTATTTAAAGAAGGTGGAGCCGTGCTCAGGTAGGTAGTTAATTAAACTAGCACTGGAGCAGCGCAACGGGCTATTGCGACGGTCCGTTATCAATCCTCAAGCGTCGTTGATTAGGAAGTTCCGAGACAGGGTTCCCAGCTCAGGTGTTGACCTCGTCAACTGACTGGTTCAAAGCGACGGTGTTATCATAGAATCTTCCTTTGGATGGTGCCATGGGCCGTGATATTCCTTTCGGATGGTAGGTAGATATTTTAATTAACGTCGCACTTGAGAAACACAACAGACTATTGGCAACGGTCCGGGATCAAATCCGAAGTGAAAGAGCCGAAGCCCTATTGGAAGAGTAACGTATTTACAACCTGAGGTTTGCCATAATCCAACCAAAGACCATCATGTACAAAGAGGACTGATGTCCTGTGTTTGGCGTAGTTTGGCCAAATATGGAAATTGTGCCATAAATTCTAAGGGTATTTGGGTATTTCAATTAACGTCACACTGGAGCAACACAATGGGCTATTTATAAATTCTAAGAATCAATGTCGTGAAAATATAATTGAGAAACGATAACTGGCACCTAAGTTCAAAACCTAAAACGCAAATTTCTGTATGGAATCATCAAAACCACAGTATTCAATTGTCTGTCTTTAAGTATAAAACTCAAAAGTGTAAACGACGGTTTTTCGGTAGACGGCGTTTCGAACCCGCAACCGTTCGGCTGCTAATCCTTTGTTCTTATAACTGACCACAAGACCGTCGTGTAAAAAAAGGGGCTGGCGGACGTTAAATTTATCGTGGCCTCAAATGTCCACACGTTGCCGTGGTGTGGAATTTGAAGAGTGGGGTACCGACACAGGTGTTGACCTGGAATTCCGATTGTGATTCAAAATAGTGTTGCCTTCGGACTTTTCCCTTCGGGATTTCGATCCCGCTCCTTCGCCAATAGCCCATTGTGTTGCTGCAGTTCTCCAAGGGTGTCGTGTACGCGGGGTCACATTAAAACTGTTGTGGTCTCAAATGAAATGATGTTAGCTTAGTGTGGAAATCTGGAGAGTGGGGTGGCAGCACACTCGTTGATCTCGGCATCTGACAGTTGTTCAAAATTTAGTGGTGCTGTCCTTCGTTGGTTGGTTTTATGGCACAAGGACCGTATTTGGACTTTGCTGCACCAGACACGACTTACTATACCAAGTAATGGACACACAATGGACGTTTTACTGTCACGAAAGAGGTAGGTATTTTAATTAATGTCGCACTGGAGCAACACTACGGGCTAGTGGCGACTGTCCGGTATCTGAGGGAAAGGATCCGAGGACAACACCACGTAATTTTGACCCACGGTCAGATGACGAGGCAACACCTGAACTGGCATCCCACTCTCCAAACTTCCACACCATGGCAACGTGAGGACATTTGAGTATTAGGTATTTGGGTATTTCAATTAACGTCACACTGGAGCAACACAATGGGCTATTGGTGACGGTCCGGGATCAATCCCAAAGGGAAAGATCCGAGGACAACACCACGTAATTTTGAACCACGGTCAGATGACGAGGCAACACCTGAGCTGGCACCCCACTCTCCAAACTTCCACACCACGCCAACGTGAGGACATTTGAGGCCACGACAGATTTAACGTGCACCAGCCCCCTTTGTACACGACGGTGTTTGGCTGGATTCGAACTCGCAACCCTTCGGTTGCTAGTTCGTTACTCTTCCAACCGGGCCACCGCGGCCCTGAGGACATTTGAGGTCACGAAAGTTTTAACATACATCAGCCTCCGTGTACATGACGGTCTTTGTACCAAATTTGAGCTCGTAAAATTTCGGTTACTTATTCCTTACTTTATCAAACGTTTGGATATGGTGATCGTCTTAAGCTTCAAAAGGTACTTCGGAACACTTCAGATAATTTAATAAATCGCCAAACGCCAATTTTTCTTTGTGCAAACGGTCCAAAGGATCATTCATCCCTCTCAAATTACGCAGATATTTTAGTAGCTAAAACTCAAGTTCGGTAAATGGATTTAATTTTAATAACGTATGGCTTACCTGAGTTTACTGTTGACCTGGTGTTCGAATATTTGGTTCACAGGAAGTCCGAACATTCCGTTTTTGATCTCAACAATATTAAATGGGATTCAAAAACCACATTAATTTAATATACTTGCTCTAGAAACCATCTTGAAAACAAACAAATCGAGATCTAGGTAAAGTTCTAACTAACAATGCAAACACTAAAGTTCGCCAATTTGGCATCTTCAGCTATCCTTAATGTTGGTAGTTGTATTTACTTAGCACTTCTCTAGGTGTGCAAGACAACGAGCTATTCACGACGATTCGGGATCAATCCCGAATTCAAGTAGCATGTAGATGGGTATATAGGTAATTGAACTAACATCGCACTGGAGCAACATAACGGGTTACTATATTGTTGAGTAAGGCAAGAAATAGGTATTGTTGAGTAAAGAAACAAGTATTGTTGAATAAAGCAATAACATATATGTTATTGTTGAGTAGACATCAAATAAACAAGTAACTACTGTTCAGTAGACTAACGCTTGGCAAAAATATTTTTACCCATGGTTATGAAAGCGGTTCTTTTTAGTCATTACTATTTAGTATTGATTGGCGACATAAAATTGAAATTACGCCAAAGACGCTAAGCAAAATAAGATTTTAATGAGATGTGATTGAAACTGAAATCTTCCTCTTGGAAAACGAATCTTCACCAGACCGATGCAACTCAAAATGGTAAATATTACGAGGTTCTTTTCTTAGTATAGAAATAAGGTGCTAATATTGAGCACGTAAATTACACTTAACTTTAAAATACAAGAACCATATACTACACTATTTAAAAATTACTCGATACTTGAGTAACTGATTATCAATCAAATTTTGAGAGTTCGAATCCAACCAAAAACCACGTGTACAAACGGGGATGACTACAATTGTCCAGCATCAAACAAGAGTGACAACGGCAGGTAATGGAGACACGAAGAGATAAGAATACAAAGGGTTCTTAAAATTACTTTTTACTATTATAGTGTTTATAACCTTTTGCTAAATAATTAATTAGTAAATCACAATATATTAATCATAATAACATGTGTGTATGGAAATATACCTTTGATGTGAGTTCATTATATTCACAACTCAAAATACTCAGAATAGCGTCAATTAATTTCACTACACAAAAAACACAACTATAATTTCATTAATATTCTCACAAAAATCCATCACAGAACTAAATCAATATATTAAACACAGTTCAAATTTACATCTCAATGAATATTTCTAAATGTAATTAAAAAATGAAACATTACTGCCCTTGCAATTTTTAGTAAATATTAATTATTTATAATTTAGTTACATACTATGGTTTTCAGTTTTCACCAAGTTTCTTTATAAACATCTCTATCGTTTTCTGCTGCATCATAAATATCACTTTCATCCTCCGTTTACTTACATCTCATGATTACTTATTTATTGCTCACGATCAATTTCTCTGAAAGTATTTAAATATGTTCTTTAAACACATGGGACTCGTTAGTAGGATTGGAGGAGCAATGGATGAGCAAACAAAGGGTTGCGATTTCGAAACTAGGTATAGCCAAATACCGTCGTATACACGGGGGCTAGTGCACGTTAGATCTGCCATGGCCTGAAATATCCTCCAGTTGGTGTGGCGTTGAAGTTTGGAGAGTGAGGAACAGCTCGGGTGTTGATGTCGTCATTACCGTGATTCAAAATTACGAGGCGTTATCGGATCTTTGCCTGAAAAACTGATCCCGGACAGTCGCCAATAGCCCGTGTATTGCTGAAGTTCGACTTTAATTGACTACCTACCTTAACTCCATGATAGAGGACAAAGTGATCCACTTAGTTTTACGGCTTGCTTTTTCTAGATGTCATTTTGGTATTTGATACTTTTAATTAACGTCACTCTGGAGCAATACAGCAGGCTATTGGTGACGGTCCGGCATCAATCCCAAGGTTAAAGTTTCGAGGACACCACGTAATTTTGAACCACGGTCAGATGACAAGGCAACACCTGAGATGGCATCCCACTTTCCAAACTTACACACAACGCCAAAGAGGACTTTAGAGGCCACGACAGATTTAACATGCACCAGCCTGCTTTGTACACGGTCTTTGGCTGTATTCGAACTCACAACTCACCAGTTGCTAGTCCGTTAATCTTCCGCGGCCCATTTTCTAGAGGGATGCAAATATTTGATATTAGTTTCCCATTTTATCAATTTAAGCAAAATATTAGGTTGGTAGTTAACGTCGCACAGAAACAGTGGGCTATTGGCGACGGCTCAGGATCAATTCCTAAGGCTAATTGGTAATTAACGTCGCACTAGAGTAACTAAACCTAAAAACGGCGTTTCTTGGCTATTACTTTGCAACATAAAAAGTACGCCAAAAGCGTTGTCGCAAAAACGTCTTTATACAAAAGCTGTACCATATTTACCGTAACAGCCGGATATTGACGACGGTCCTGGATCAATCGCAAAGGGAGAGGTTCCAGTAAAACGCCTCGTAATTTTGAACCTTGATCATGACGAGGTCAACACCTCAGCTGCCCTCCAAACGTCCCTACATTAGAAATCTAATTTCAAAATTTTACAGTACAGCTTTTATATAAAGAATTTGTGGCACTCCTTTCGATGTTTTTGGCTTTCTTTTTGAAGTGAGTAGTGGCAAGTAAAGACTACTCCGGTTTATAGGATTGATTCAACCCTCACGAAGTTCAAAATTTCTTACCGGCCCTTCGTTCTTTAATATTACTGAAGGTTTTCATTTCCGTTTATTTTCCTGATTTCGCTGGTCCTTATACCATCTTATCTCCAATTTGTCTTTTCCAATTTTTCCGCTTTCAGTAAATTTGAAGTATTAAAACATTCAGTTGTATTTTAAACACTGCATAAAGCAGTCGAATCTAGCTCTATTGTTCCTTGGTTTTAGTAGTCGTTAGTCTTTGTAAATCATTTTAAATAATCATTCCTCCTGCAATTAGAGTTGTAAAGTTTCAGGGTAGTACTTTGACAGAATTTAAAGTTAAATTCTACTGGTGGTAAGACAACTTTACTAAACGTGGGAGATGCTAATCGTTTATTCCTTAGACATTTTCTTAATTTTTTAACTATATACTGCTAAGCCTAAAAACGGCGTTTCTTCGATGTCACTCCTAAGCCTAAAACGGTGTATCTTCGATATTAATTGGCAACATAAAAAGCGTTGCGACAAAAACGTCTTTGTACCAAAAATGTACCATAATTACTGTAATAGTTATGAAACTAAAGATTTTTAAATAATTGGTATGCGCATGAAACTGAAATACTTCAATTATGTAATATTTAGAGTACATCATGGTTGATGGTTTTGGGGTTTTATGGCGCAAGGGTCATATTTGGCCAAGCTGGGCAGAAGGGTAGGCAAGTATAAAACAGATGGGAGGACAGATCATTCGAGTACCTCGGGGATGTGATGCACTTACATAACTAAAAATGTGCCCCTTAGGAAAAAGTACATCACGAGAAATTTCACTTAACGGAATAGTGTAGTACTTGAAAATGTTCCGAGCACTAAGATTAAGCATACAGAAACAATTCATTGATGGATATAATATAAAAGAGCCTTAGAAAATACTATACAAATTTACATGCAGAATGTTAGATGTATTTTAATTTTTAGAAAAGTGTTTAAAAATTATGAACTATAACAAAAATCTTCGAAAGTTCAGAGTAAATGCAATTTAATAACGTATAAAATCAAACTACACAAACATGACTTATCATGAAGTTGAAACCAAGATTTTTTAAAACAATCATACAGAACAATAACTGTATAATACAAGAACTACGAACATTAAGAGTACAAAATTTCAAACAACTCAAGGAGCACGAAGCCAAGCTGTATGCTTCCGAGTTCACACGAGTTTCGACTGTGTATACATGCTTGAATTTAATGTACTAATATAGTATGTATACTCGTTAACTCAAAAGCATACACAATCTGGGTTCGTGTTTCTTAAAAGTATTGTACAAATATATCAACTAGAGGAACACCAACATATTGTGCATGCTTTCGAATTCACCGTTTCGACCGTTTTCAGGCCATATTCCTACAAAATTTCATACAATAGTGACATGAACAGATTGCATAAGCTCACACGATTTTCAGCCGTTTCAGGCCATATTCCTACAAAATTTCAAACTCGAGGAACACGAATACATCGCGTTATTTTGAGCTCAGACGAGTTTCGCCAATTTACAATCCGTAGCAATATTCAACCTCGGTTCCTTGACAGGCCGAGTAATAACACAGCAGCCTGTGAAGACGATACTCCCCTTTATGATCAGTTCGTCGTCAAACAGTTTAAGTACGTCGGAGCTATTTCTCCCGGCGGGGCGAGTAGTTTTGAAACACAAGTGCCCTCTCGAGTTCTCGATGAAATCTCCGACCGACACCCACTTCCCGAACACCTCACCCATCGTGTTGTAGACACCCAAGTCGAAGTACCCTTTGATCATTCCCTTGAATTTGGAAAGTATGTGGAAGAAGACTTCCATACGCTCCTCCCTTGTGGCGCTGACGGTGGTCAAGGCAATGTGAGACATCCAAATCTTGGCGCAACAGTCGACGGGAAAGGAAGGGCTGTACAGTTCACCGTTGTAGTTGGAGAAGTTCTCCAAGGACCACTCGAAGTCGATGGTGTGGCACGGGTTGTGGGTCCTGAGGACAACAAGGTTTTTGGATATCGGTTTGGGTTGGATCACTCCTGGGGCAGATTCCACGTGGACGTCTTCCAGAATTGGTGGGCTGCCTTGGGACTTCTTTGCGGTGGTCTCCAGTGCTGAAGCCACAGTCGGCTTCTTAGGAATTACAAGTTGAATTGTGTCTTTGGGTTGGGGAGAGGTTTGCGGAGAGTTGTGGATTGTGACGACTGTGGTGATTTGGTTTATGTGCTCGGCGGTTTTCTTCACTTCGGGAACCAAGTTGGACGGTTCGTCGTCGATCGAGGTCTGGTCCTCTTCTTCCGACCTCGGGATGCGCACCGTTTTTTGGGATTCGTTGTTTAGGGCTTGGACGGACGCTTGCTCCGAAATCGAATTCCCAGTCGGGTCGATGACCAGCAAGTCGGTCTTCGTCGTTCCGGACTCGGAGGGACCAGCTAAGGTGGCGTCTCTGGCAGCATCGTAGAACGTCGTCACGACTTGTTCGAAGGACGCGGTCAAGAATCCCGGGTGTGTCTCAGACTCATCCATCGAAATTTAAGCTTGTAAATCGTTAGCCCAAAAAGATGCAAAAAAACTTAAAGATATGTATCGAGATAGTACGAACAGCGAATCGTATATACCGAATAGAATGAGAAATGAATTCGAATGAAACGACGTATAAATAGTTTATCAGTTCTAAGGAATTATGGGATATGTTTTACTATCACGTCATTGCATTTGCCTTACAGTTAAAGTGCAACACTCTTAAAATTTTTAATATTTAAAGAATGGGGAGCCGTCGTTGCACAGGTAGGTAGTTGATTAAACTCGCACTGGAACAGCGCAACGGGTTATTTGCGACGGTCCGTTATCAATCCCCAAACCTCGTGGCTCAGGAAGTTCCGTGACAGGGGTGCCAGCTCAGGTGTTGTCCTCGTCATCTGACTGGTTCAAAGGGACGCTGTGTTGTATTAGGATCTTTCCTTTAGATGGTCCATGGGCCGCGTTAGTCCAATTGGAAGGGTTGGAGAGTGGGGTGCCAGCTAAGGTGTTGCCTCGTCATCTGACCGTGGTTCAAAATTACGTGGTATTGTCCTCGGATCTTTCCCTTTGGGATTGATCCCGGACCGTCACCAATAGCCCGTTGTGTTGCTCTATTGTGACGTTAATTGAAATACCCCCAATTGGAAGGGAGGTATTTTAATAACGTTGCACTTGAGAAACACAAGACTATTGGCGACGGTCCGCTATCAATCCCCAAACGTCGTGACTCAGGAAGATCCGTGACAGGGGTGCCAGCTCAGGTGTTGACCTCGTCAACTGACTGGTTCAAAGCGACGCGGTGTTGTCTTCGGAACTTTCCTTTAGATGGTGCCATGGTCAGCGTTAGTCCTATTGGAAGGTAGGTATTTTAATAACGTCGCACTTGAGAAACACAAGACTATTGGCGACGGTCCGGGATCAAATCCGAAGTGAAAGAGCCGAAGCCCTATTGGGGGGGGGTATTTCAATTAACGTCACACTGGAGCAACACAACAGGCTATTGGTGACGGTCCGGGATTAATCCCAAAGGGAAAGATCCGAGGACAACACCACGTAATTTTGAACCACGGTCAGATGACGAGGCCACACCTGAGCTGGCACCCCACTCTCCAAACTTCCACACCACGCCAACGTGAGGACATTTGAGGCCACGACAGATTTAACGTGCACCAGCCCCCTTTGTACACGACGGTGTTTGGCTGGATTCGAACTCGCAACCCTTCGGTTGCAAGTCCGTTACTCTTCCAACCGGGCCACCGCGGCCCTTGAAGTCCTATAGGAAGAGTAACGGATTTACAACCTGAGGGTTGTTCTAATCCAACCAAAGACCATCATGCACAAAGATGACAGATATACTGCGTTTGGCTTAGCTTGGCCAAATATGGAAATTGTGTCATAAACTCTAAGAGGCAGGGAGGAATTTTAATTAACGACACACTGGAGCAACACAATGGGCTATTGGTGACGGTCCGGGATCAATCCCAAAGGGAAAGATCCGCATAAACTCTAAGAATCCCTGTCGTTAAAATATAATTCCGAAACGATAACTGACACCTAAGTTCAAAACCTAAAACACAAATTTCCGTATGGAATCATCAAAACCACAGTATTCAATTGTCTGTCTTTAAGTATAAAACTCAAAAATCGTGTAAACGACGGTCTTTCGGAAGACAGTTTCGAAACCGCAACCGTTCGGTTGCTAATCCTTTGCTCTTATAACTGACCACAAAAACCGTCGTGTACAAAACGGGCTGGCACACGTTAAATTTATCGTGGCCTCAAATGTCCACACGTTGGCTTGGTGTGGAAGTTTGGAGAGTGGGGTACTGACTCACGTGTCCTCGACTTCCGATTGTGATTCAAAATAAGGTGTTGCCTTAGGACTTTTCCCTTCGGGATATATCCCGCTCCTTCGCCAATAGCCCATTGTGTTGCTGCAGTTCTCCAAGGGTGTCGTGTACGCGGGGTCACATTAAAACTGTTGTGGTCCCAAATGAAATTATTTTATCGTTGTGTGGAAATCTGGAGAGTGGGGTGGCAGCACAGGTATTGATCTCGGCATCTAACCGTTGTTCAAAATGTAGTGGTGTTGTCCTTCGTTGGTTCGTTTTATGGCATAAGGACCATATGTGGAATTTGCTGCACCAGACACGACATACAATACCAAGTAATGGACACACAATGGAAGTTTTACTGTCACGAAAGAGGTAGGTATTTTAATTAACGTCGCACTGGATCAACACTACGGGCTAGTGGCGACTGTCCGGGATCTGAGGGAAAGGATCCGAGGACAACACCACGTAATTTTGACCCACGGTCAGATGACGAGGCAACACCTGAGCTGGCACCCCACTCTCCAAACTTCCACACCATGTCAACGTGAGGGCATTTGAGGCCACGAAAGTTTAAACATGCATCATCCTCCGTGTTCATGACGGTCTTTGTACCAAGTTTCGAGTTCGTAAACCTCCGGTTACTTATTCCTTACTTTATCAAACGTTTGGATATCGTGATCGTCCTAAGCTTCAAAAGGTACTTCGGAACACTTCAGATAATTTAATATATCGCCAAACGCCAATTTTTCTTTGTGCAAACGGTCCAAAGGATCATTCATCCCTCTCAAATTACGCAGATATTTTAGTAGCTAAAACTCAAGTTCGGTAAATGGATTTAATTTTAATAACGTATGGCTTACCTGAGTTTACTGTTGATCTGGTTTTCGAATATTTGGTTCACAGGAAGTCCGAACATTCCGTTTTTGATCTCAACAATATTAAATGGGATTCAAAAACCACATTAATTTAATATACCTGCAGTAGAAATCCCCTTGAAAACAGACAAATCGAGATCTAGGTAAAGTTCTAACTAACAATGCAATCGCCAAAGTTAGCCAAGTTGGCATCTTCAGCTATCCTTAATGTTGGTAGTTGTATTTACTTAGCACTTCTCTAGGTATACAAAACAACGAGCTATTCTCGACCGTCCGGGATCAATCCCGAATTCAAGTAGTATGTGGATGGGTATATAGGTAATTGAACTAACATCGTACTGGAGCAATATGACGGGTTATTATATTGTTGAGTAAGGGAAGTAAGTATTGTTGAGTAAGGGAAGTAGGTATTGTGTTGAGAGAGAGAGAGAGAGAGAGTAAGGGAAGTAGGTATTGTTGAGTAAGGGAAGTAGGTATTGTGTTGTGTGTGAGAGAGAGAGAGAGAGTAAGGGAAGTAGGTATTGTTGGTTAAGGGAAGTAGGTATTGTGTTGGGAGTAAGGGAAGTAGGTATTGTTGAGAGTAAGGGAAGTAGGTATAGTTGAGAGAGAGAGAGAGAGTAAGGGAAGTAGGTATTGTTGAATGAAGAAACAACTTATAATTTATTGTTGAGTAGACAAGAAATAAATAAGTAATTACTGTTCAGTAAACTAATTCTTGGCAAAAATATTTTTACCCATGGTTATGAAAGCGGTTCTTTTTAGTTATTACTAATTAGTATTGATTGGCGACATAAAATTGAAATCACGCAAAGACGCTAAGCAAAATAAGATTGATGAGATCTGATTGAAACTGAAAACTTCTTGGAAAACGAATCTTCACAAGACCGATGCAACTCAAAATGGCAAATATTTCGAGGTTGTTTTCTTAGTATAAGAAATAAGGTGCTAATATTGAGCACGTAAATTACAAACTTAACTTTAAAATACAAGAACCATATACTACACTATTCAAAAATTACTCGAGGCATGAGTAACTGATTAGCAATCAAAGGTTTGAGAGTTCGAATTCAACCAAACACCATGTGTACAAAGGTGGAGTACCATTGCCCAGCATCAAACAAAAGAGTGACAACGGCAGGTAATGGAGACACGAAGAGATAAGAATACAAAGGGTTCTAAAAATTACTTTTTACTATTATAGTGTTTATAACCTTTTGCTAAATAATTAATTAGTAAATCACAATATATTAATCATAATAACATGTGTGTATGGAAATATACCTTTGATGCTAGTTCATTATATTCACAACTCAAAATACTCAGAATAGCGTCAATTAATTTCACTACACAAAAAACACAACTATAATTTCATTAATATTCTCACAAAAATCCATCACAGAACTAAATCAATATATTAAACACAGTTCAAATTTACATCTCAATGAATAATTCTAAATGTAATTAAAAAATGAAACATTACTGCTCTTGTCATTTTTAGTAAATATTTAGTTATTTATAATTTAGTTACATACTATCGCTTGCAGTTTTCACCAATTTTCTTTATAAACATCTCTTATGTTTTATGCTATATCATAAATATTGCTTTCTTTCTCCGTTTACTTACTTATGGTTACTTATTTATTGCTCACGATCAATTTCTCCGAAAGTATTTAAATACATATGTTCTTTAAGCATGTGACCTCGTTAGTCAGATTGTAGGAGCAATGGATAAGCAAACAAAAGGTTGCGATTTCGAAACTCGTTTTATCCAAAGACCATCGTGTACACGGGGGCAGGGGCACGTTAAATCTGCCGTGCCATAAAATATCCTCCCGTTGGCGTGGCGTTGAAGATTGGAGAGTGGGAGCCAGCTCGTGTGTTGAACTCATCATTACCATGATTCAAAATTACAAGGCGTTCTCGTGTCTTTGCCTTGAGAATTGATCCCGGACCGTCGCATATAGCCCGTGTATTGCTCCAGTGAGACGTTAATTAACTAATTACCTTAAACCCATGATAGAGGACAAAGTGATCCGCTTAGTTTTAAGTCTTGCTTTTACTAGATGGTATTTTGTTATTTGGTACTTTTAATTAACGTCGCACTGGAGCAACACAACAGGCTATTGGTGTTGTCCTGCATCAATCCCAAAGGGAAAGATCCGAGGACGCAGCGTAATTTTGAACCACGGTCAGATGACGATATTTTGGTATTTTGGTATTTTCAATTAACGTCACACTGGAGCAACACAACGGGCTATTGGTGACGGTCCGGGATCAATCCCAGAGGGAAAGATCCGAGGACAACACCACGTAATTTTGAACCACGGTCAGATGACGAGGCAACACCTGAGCTGGCACCCCACTCTCCAAACTTCCACACCACGCCAACGTGAGGACATTTGAGGCCACGACAGATTTAACTTGCACCAGCCCGCTTTGTACATGGTCTTTTGCTGGATTCGAACTCACAACCCTCCGGTTGCTAGTCCATTACTCTTCCGCCGCCCATTTTCTAGATGGATGCAAATATTTGATATTGTTTCCCATTTTATCATAGCCCGTTGTGTTGCTCCAGTGTGACGTTAATTGAAAAATACCAATAAAAATACCCATTTTATCAATTTAAGCAAAATATTAGGTTGGTACTTAACGTCGCACAGAAACAGCGGGCTATTGGCCACGGTTCGGAATCAATTAAGGCTAATTGGTAATTAATGTCGCACTAGTGCAATTAAGCCTAAAAACGGCGATTCTTGGATATTACTCCTAAGCCTAAAACGGTTTCTTCGATATTGCTTGTCAACATAAAAAGTACACCAAAAGCGTTGCCGCAAAAACGTCTTATACTAAAGCTGTACCATATTTACCGTAACTACGGGCTATTGACGGCGATCCTGGATCAATCCCGAAGGGAAAGATTCGAGTAAGCCTCGTAATTTTGAAACATGGTCATGACGAGGTCAACACCTGTGCTGCCCTCCTCCAAACTTCCACTACATTAGAAATCTAATTATATATATACAGTACAGCTCTTATGTAAAGAATTTGTGGCAAACATTTCGATGTTTTTTTGGCTTGCTTTTTGAAGCGAGTTGTGGCAAGTAGACTACTCTGGTTTATCAGGATTGTTCCAACCTCACGAAGTTCAAAATTTCTTTACCGGCCCTTCGTTCTTCAATACTTTCATTTCCGTTTATTGTCCTTTGATTCAGTTGGTCCTTATGTAATCTTTTCTCCAATTTGTCTTTTCCAATTTTTTCGCTTTCAGTAAATTTAAAGTATTAAAGCATTCAGTTGTATTTTAAACACTGCATAATTCAGTCGAATCTAGCTGTATTGTTCCTCGCTTTTATTAGTCATTAATCTTTGTAATTCATTTTTAGAAATCATTCCTTCTGCATTGAGTTGTAAAATTTTAGGGTACTTTTCAGAATTTAAAGTTCAGCTCTTTTGGTTGATAGTCAACTTTATTAAACGTGGGAGATAAAAAAATATATAAGGAATAAACGAACATTCTTTTCGTTAATTTTTTCAACTAAATACTCCTAAGCCGAAAACGGTGTTATTGGATATTATTCCCATGCCTAAAACGGTGTAATTGGATATTATTCCCAAGCCTAAAACGGTGTAATTGGATATTATTCCCAAGCCTAAAACGGTGTAATTGGATATTATTCCCAAGCAACGGTGTAATTGGATATTATTCCCAAGCCTAAAACGGTGTAATTGGATATTATTCCCAAGCCTAAAACGGTGTAATTGGATATTATTCCCAAGCCTAAAACGGTGTAATTGGATATTATTCCCAAGCCTAAAACGGTGTAATTGGATATTATTCCTAAGCCTAAAACGGTGTATCTTCGATATAACTTGGCAACATAAAAAGCACAAGAAAAGCGTTGTCACAAGAACGTCTTTATACCAAAAATGTACCATATTTACTGTAATAGTAATGAAACTAAAGATTTCTTTAAATAATTGGTGTCAGCATGAAACCGAAATACTTCAATTATATAATATTTAGAGTTCAATATGGTTGATGGTTTTGGGGTTTTATGGCGCAGGGCCATATTTGGCCAAGCTGAGCAGAAGGGTAGGCGAGTATAAAACAGATGTGGAAGGACAAGATCATTCGGGAACCTCGGGGATGTGAAGCACGTATATAACTAAAAATGTGCCCCTGAGGGAAATAGTACATCACGAGAAATTTCACTTAATAGAATAATGTAATACCTGAAAATGTTCCGAACACTAACAGGATTAAGCATAAAGAAACAATTCATTGATGTATATAATATAAAAGACTTAAAAAATATACTAATTTAGATGTATTTTAATTGTTTTATTTTCAGGAAATTGTTTAAAAATCATGTACTATAACAAAAATCTTCGAAAGTTCAGAGTAAATGCAATTTAATAACGTATAAAATCAAACTACACAAACATGACTTATGAAGTTGAAACCAATATTTTTTAAAACAATCATACAGAACAATAATTATATAATACAAAACTCCAAACATTAAGGGTACAAAATTTCACAAATTTCAGACAACTCAAGGAGCACGAAGCCAAGCTGTGTATGCTTCTTTGTTAACACGAGTTTCGACTGTATACATGCTTGAAATTAATGTACTAATATAGCATGTATACTCGTGAACTCAGCATACAGCCTGGGTTCGTGTTTCTTACAATTATTGTACAAATATATCAACTAGAGGAACACCAACATATTGTGCATGCTTTCGAATTCACCGTTTCGACCGTTTTCAGGTCATATTCGTACAAAATTTCAGACAAAAGGAAAACGAACACATCGCGTGCTTTTGAGCTCAGACGAGTATCGCCACTTTACACGCTGTATCAATACTCAACCTCGGTTCCTTGACAGCCCGAGTAGAAACACAGCAGCCTGTCAAGACGATACTCCCCTTTATGATCAGTTCGTCGTCGTTGAGTTTAAGTTCGTCGGAGCTCTTACTCCCGGCTGGGCGAGAAGTCTTGAAACACAAGTGCTCCCTCGAGTTCTCGCTGAAATCTGCGACCGACACCCACTTCCCGAAAACCTCACCCCTCGTGTTGTACACCCCCAAATCGAAGTACCCGTTGACCATTCCCTTGAATCTGGAACTTAATTTCATGAAGACTTCCATGTACTCCTCCCTGGTGGTGCTGGCGGTGGTCAAGGTAATATGGGCCTGCCACATCTTGGCGCAATCCTCGACAGGAAAGACAGAGCTGTACAGGTCATCGATGTAGTTGGAGAAGTTCTCCAAGGACCATTCGAAGTCGATGGTGTGGCACGGGTTATGGGTCCTGAGGAAAACAAGATTTTTGGAGGTCGGTTGGGGTTGGATCACCCCTGGGGCAGATTCCACGTGGACGTCTTCCAGAATTGGTGGGCTGCCTTGGGACTTCTTTGCGGTGGTCTCAAGTGCTGAAGCCACAGTCGGCTTCTTTGGAAATACAAGCTGGACTGTGTCTTCGGGTTGGGGAGAGGTCTGCGGAGGGTTGTGGATGGTGGCGACGGTGGTGATTCGGTTTCCGTGCTCCGCGAGTTTCTTCAATTCGGGAACCGAGTTGGACTGTTCATCGCCCATCGAGGAGGTCTCGTCCTCCGAATTCGGGGTGCGCACCGTTTTCCGGAATTCGTCGATTATGGCATCTATGGACGTTTGCGCCAAAGGCGAATTCAGAGTCGGGGCGATGTCCGGCAAGTCGACCTCAGGTGGTTCCACCGAGTCAGGAGGAACTACGAAGGTCGCGTTTCTGGCAGCGTCGTAGAACATAGTCACGGCTTGTTCGAAGGACTCGGTCAAGAAACCCGATTTTATCTCAGGCATATCCATCGTAATTTACGCTTTTAAATCGTTAGCCCGAAAAGATACAAATAAACCTTAAAGATACGTATCGAGTGAGTACGAACAGCGAATCGTATACACAGAATAGAATGAAAAGTCAACTTGAGTGATACGACGTTTAAATAGTTTATCAGTTCTACTGAATTATGGAATATGTTTTACTATCACGTCACTGCATTTGCCTTACAGTTAAAGTACAAAACTCTTAAAAAAAAATTTTATTTAAAGAAGGGATCCGTCGTGGCTCAGGTAAGTAGTTAATTAAAATCGTAATGAAGCAGCACAACGGGATATTGGCGACGGTCCGCTATCAATCCCCTAGTGTCGTGGCTCAGGAAGTTCCATGACAGGGTTGCCAGGTCAGGTGTTGACCTCGTCATCTCTCTGGTTCAAATCGACGAGGTGTCTACGGATCTTTCCTTTAGGTGGTGCCATGGGCCGTGATAGTCCTGTTGGGAAGTAGGTAGGTACTTAAATTAACGTCGCACGTGAGGAAAACAATGGTTTATTGGCGATGGTCCGGGAACAAAGCCAACGGGAAAGATCCGAAGCCCTATTAGAAAAGTAACGGATTTACAACCTGAGGTCTGCTATTTCGAATCCAACCAAAGACCGTCGTGGACAAAGGGGACTGTTGTCCTGTCTTTGGCACAGCTTGGCCAAATATGGTAATTGTGCCATAAATTCTAAGAATCCCTGTTGTGAAAATATAATTGAAAAACGATAACTGACACCTAAGTTCAAAACCTGAAACGCGAATTTTACATAGGGGACCATCAAAACCATTGTATTCAATTGTTTGTCTTTAAATATAAAACTCAAACCTCGTGTAAACAACGGTCTTTCCTTAGACGGAGTTTCGAACCCGCAACCGTTCGGCTGCTAATCCTTTGCTCTTATAACTGACCACAAAGTCCGACGTGTATAAAAGGGGCTGGTGCATTTTAAATCTGTCGTGGCCTCAAATGTCCACACGTTGGCGTGGTGTGGAAGTTTGGAGAGTGGGGTACCGACTCACAGGTGTTGACCTCGACTTCTGATTGTGGTTCAAAATAAGGTGTTGCCTTTGGACTTTCCCTTCGGTATTTTGATCCCGCTCCCTCGCCAATTGCCAATTGTGTTGCTCCAGTGTTCCAAGTGTCTACACGGGGCCACCTTAAAACTGTCGTGGTTTCAAATGAAATCACGGTGGCGTTGTGTGGAAATCTGGAGAGTGGGGTGTCAGATCGTCGGTTGGTTCGTTGGTTTTATGGCGCAAGGGTCATATTTGGCCATTGCTGTGCCAGACACGACATACAATATCAACTAATGGACACACATTAAAATTTTACTGATACGGAAGAGGTAGGGTAGGAGTTTTAATTAACGCCACACTGAAGCAACACAAATTTCTATTGGTGACGATCCAGGATCAATCCCAAAATTCACACGGAAGAGAGAAATACACTCCACGAGTAATGGTGTACACAGAACTTTCATTTCGGAAATTGGTCCGTACTGTCGCCGTTAGCCCGCGTTTTGCTCCAGTGCGACGTTAATTAACGTTATTTTAAAAGCTCATTGAAGTGACTTTTCTGGCTCAGCGTGCCCAAGTATTTGCCCTGCGCCATCAACATCCAGCTAGGTAGGAAAGTGGGTACTTTAATTAACGTCACACTGGAGCAAAACAATTGGCTATTGGTGACGGCGTAGGATCAATCCCAAAGGAAATTTACGGCGGACAACACCATGTAATTTATCGATATCCAGCTAACCTCAAGGTAGGTAGTAGGTAGATATTAACTTCGCATTGGAGCTACACAATGGGTTATTGGCGACAGTCCGGGATCAATCCCCCTATTGAAAGATCCAAGCACAACACAAAGTAATTTCGATCCACGGTCAGTTGACGTGGTCCACACCTGAGCTGGCAAACCACACTCCAAATTTCCACACCACAATGACCTGAGGTCATTTGGATGGTGGTAGTTCAGTTGGAAGAGTAACGGATTAGAAACCGGAGGGTTGCGATTTCGAGTCCAACCAAAGACACGTTTAACTAAGGGGTTGGTCGGGACCTTAAACACCCTCATGTTGACGTGGTGTGGAAGTTCGGAGAGTGTACTGCCTGATCAGGTGTCCCCTCGTCATATTACCGTGGCACAAAAGCACGTGGTGTTGCCCACAGATCTTTTCCTTCGTGTTCGTTCCCGGATAGTTGCCAAGAGCCCGTTGTGACCTCGTCGTCTGACCGTGTCAAAATTACGTAGTGTTGTCTTTGCATCTTTCCCTTAGGGTTTGTTCGTTATCTGACCTTCTATCAAAACTTCGTGGTGCTGTGCTCGGATCGTTCCCTTCGGTATTGACCCCAGACCGTCACCAAAAGCCCGTTGGGTTGCTCCAGTGCGAAGCTAATTAAAATTCCTCCCGTATGTCACAAGTGGAGTATGTACTGTTGTTACGCCACATGTTACGAAACAGTTTACCATGACATTAGCGCCCTCTAACTTTTCAGAAAAATCATTCTTATAAACCGGAATATCAAGTCTTGCTGAAAGTTAACAGGACATCTTAAGAGATGGAGTCAACAGGCAGTCCTTCCTATGTGACTGATTTCGGGGATTCGTTAACGGATGGAGATTACACTGCAGAAATATACCTTCAAACTCTGAATCCCATCCACGACATCGAATTTGAATGGATCATCCACAACTTCTCAAGATTACCCGACGACATCTACAGCGAAGAGTTCTCTCTACTCGAAACATGCAGCACGAAGTGGAAGTGTGCACTGATATCCTCCACTTCCAGAAAGAACACCAAAGACTTAGACTTGGAACTGTTAAAAACGGACAAGAACCCGGCGAAAATTCGCGTCGGGAGCCAATTCATCATGGCGAACACTGAAGGGAAAGTGATCGGTGAAACCGAAACGAATGTGGTCCTCTCGTACTTCAGCGATAACTTCATCGTGTTATCTGCACCACATCCACTGAAGTCGGTGAAGAAAAAGCACAGGGTAGATTTACCTGGTGATAAATTGGTCATTTATGGTAAATTGAAAGTCTGTAATTGTTGTATCACAACTGCTCAAACGCCTTTAAAAGCTAGCTTGAATTTTATAGTCCGACCTATTGAAGGGGTTTACAAATGTGTAATTGAAAGTATTGGTGGAGATTCTTAAGTTTTCTGCAATAATATATCTTACATGGGCAATTTTAAGTCTGTCGGTGTTACATCAGCACTGCTCAAACCCTTGCACAACGTTCACATTTTATATTCGGACCTATTGAAAGTATGGACAAATGCTTAATTGGAAGTTCTGCTTGTGATAAGTTAAAATACTTGTTGGAATAATGTATCCTACATGGTCCTACATTGTGAGTCAGTCTGTTGCATTAGCATTGCTAAACTCGTACGCAACAAAACTCGTATTTTATATTCAGGCCTGTTGAAAAGATGAATAAATGTAATTAAAAGTCTCATGGAAATTCTTAAATTTAGAATATTTATTGTGTGCAATAATGTATAAAAATTACATGGTTAATTGTTAGTCAGTTGATGTTGCACTGATCAAACTCTTGCACAACGACATTTGTATTTTATATTCGGACTTGTTGAAATTGTCAAATGTTCAATTGAAATTTCTGCTGATGATTCTTAAGTTTGGTGTATTTGTTATTGCAATAATGAATCATTTTGTCACATTTCATATTCATTGAGTTAAGATTTGCATTCACCATTCAGTGCCATCACAATTTTAGAATGTGTTTTCCCCTTTTGACCGTTTGGATATCCCAACCAAACAACCATTTGAATGTAATCTGAGATTTGATTCACTTATAAAAATTGTCGATCATAATCATGTGATTTTAAATTTTGAATGATTTTTGCATTAATAAAGCCAAGTATTTTTTGTTTAGAAACATTGGATACCTGCAATAATATATCACGTATCAAGTTATTTTCCGTAATATTTGAGTTACGTTGATTTTACTTTGTATTTGAAAATTGTTATCAGAAGTTATATAAAGGACATCTTTTTACCTCTCTCCAGAAAGCCAATAAATAATTTGAGCATAAAATGTTTTTATGATACATTGAATATTGAAATTTCTATTTCAGTTTTAAAGTCTCCTTTTAAAGTACAATTTAATGAACAGATTCAAGAAATTTAACACTTTTTCCAGAAACCACTACTTTTTCTATGATAATCCAAATATCTTAGTTCAATTTCATTTGTTTACTTTATAATCCATTTCGAAGTCCAAAGTTTCTGACTGAAATGAAAAACGTTTAGTTTTGATGTAACAGTTTGCTATTAATTAATATTTAATATACTTTGTGCCCCAATACTATTTAAATTCATTGTATGCCCATGCAATCATATTTGGAAATATTTCATCTACAATAATGTAACGAAGATTACGGTATGGTATTTTGGGTTTTATTGCGCAAGGGCCATATTTGGCTATGCTGCGCCAGACACAGTACAGTAACAAACAATTGACATCAGACATACAATATCAAGTAATTGGCACAATGAAAGCTTTACTGACATAAGAGAAAAACACACAGGGAAGAATGCCCCTGGCAGGAATCGAAGGTTGCTTGCACAGTGGGCATACCCACTGCCACGACGGCCAACGATGATTATGGAATGTAATTTTTGTGTCTGAAAATTATAACTAAAATCCGGATATGAATATATCATTAAACATTCTTTGCCGTCTAATAACCTTTTTAAAATCAATGTGAACATTTCAGAATAGGACATTTTGGTAATCTAATCTCACTTGTTTATAAGGTTGGTACTAATAAACATGAACTTAAATATTAAGAGATTTTAACCAAACTCTTCAATGGCCGAACTTATACTTATGGAAGTTTCCATTGACGCTGATATAGTAGTACATAATTTGGATTCGAAAAAATAAACAGTCTGAACAATGTTTATTTATATTCCTAGTTACCATTTCATTATTGACTTGCAACCAAAGACCGTCAGGTACGCGGGGACTAGTGTATGTTAAATCTAGTGCTCTGAGATGTCCTCACGGTGGCATGGTTTGGCGAGTGTTCGAAGCTCAGGTAATGATCTTGTCATCTGTACGAGGTTCAAAATGAGTGGTCCTCGGATCTTTCGGGATTGATCCCGGACCGTCGCCAATATTGGTTTTATTGCTGTGCGACGTTAGCTCAACTTCCTACCTATATTGACGTGATCTCAATTTTTATACCTTAGTCACAGTATAGTAACTAGGATTTAACCCTTCAATAAAACTAATTTCTACCTCAAATTGCCATGATTAAGAGATCGACTCTTCGTGATAAAATTTAAAATGATGGGATGTAAATAGCAATTGGTATTTATTAGTTTAGATAAATTACATACAAACTTCTAATAACTTACCTCTATATTAACTTAGGTCGTTGTTTCTATCTGACGGGCAACGGAATCCCAGTTCGGAGAGAAAGGCATTGGCAACCGGATGGTTGCGGGTCCGAAACTCTGTAAAGCCAGACCCATAAACACGGGGGTATGGTAAGGTATTTAAATTAACGTCGCACGAGAGTAACACGACGGGCTATTGGTGACGGTCCGGGATCAATCCCAAAGGGAAAGATCCGAAAACAATACCACGTAATTTCGAATCATGGTCAGATGACGAAGCAACACCTGAGCTGGCACCCCACTCTCCAAACCTCGCACCACGCCAACGTGAGGGCAGTTGCGACCAAGAGAGATTTAACTTTCCCCAGCCCCCCTTGGTACACGACGGTCTACGGTTGCTGATACGTTACTCTTCCAACCGGGCTACCGTGTCTCTAAAAACTCAAGAATATTAAGAAAACTCAACTCAGCCCTCGAGAAACTTCGAATATCTATTTCTTCGCCAATCGGTTATTTGCATGGGGGGGGGGGGGTAGTATTTCAATTAACGTCACACTGGAGCAACACAACGGGCTATTGGTGACGGTCCGGGATCAATTCCAAAGGGAAAGATTCGAGGACAACACCACGTAATTTTTAACCACGGTCAGATGACGAATTCACACCTGAGCTGGCACCCCACTCTCCAAACTTAAGTTCGGTAAATGCATTTAATTTTAAGAACGGATGACTTACCTGAGCTTACTGTTATTATGGGCATGGGCTTACTACTACTAGTTGGGGGCGCAGCCCCTTTTCTACCCCGACTTTTGCCATTATAGATTACGAGGGGCGGCCCCAGAATACATAACAGGTGGTTTCGGCAAGCGAGAGCAGAAACACATGTCGACAAATTAGGACCCGAAGGTCAATCCAGAACCAGAGGGCCGACTGTAGGTCGACGCCCTATGTTAATACAACTCTTATCTGGTTACAACGGCAGGGACTCCAGATACATAATTGTGTGCCAAGCGGTACCTCGTGCAACAAAAGAACGACACCAAGTGATATACTGGGTGGGCTGTTGCAAATATGTACCTTTCATTTCAAGAGAAAGCTAACTTGCAAAAATGCATGCTGGCTAAAAAATTTGGAATTGAGACAAATTGGTTCGTCTACTCGTCGAATGAGACCTGAATTACCAAGTCTCCTAAGGGCGCTGCCTTTGCTGGAAGGACTTTTAAAACCGACCTGCGTTCGCATTACGTGGAAAAGAAAACCAGCAAACCTTCCATGGTCGGGTGAGCAGGGACACTAGGTATGCTCTAAGTGGAACCCTCACCGACGCGGCAATCGAGGTTTGGAAGACCACTGACAGCCTTTCTCCACATTGGGGGCGAAATCCAGAAGCATGGCCCATATTTGCCAAAAAACCATGCCCTTACTTGGTCGATCCGTCCCGCGAGGTTACCAATCTCACTGTGGGGACGGGAGGGGTGACAAGGCCCTCATGACCGTTCAGAAGGCATGGTATTGGCGGGAGATGTCGGCAATGGCCAACCGACAGAGCTCCTATATCAAGGAGAGTCGAGATTACCAAGTCTCCTAAGGGCGCTGCCTTTGCTGGAAGGACTTTTAAAACCGACCTGAATTCGCATTACGTGGAAAGGAAAACCAGCAAACCTTCCATGGTCGGGTGAGCAGGGACACTAGATATGCTCTAAGTGGAACCCTCACCGACGCGGCAATCGAGGTTTGGAAGACCACTGACAGCCTTTCTCCACATTGGGGGCGAAATCCAGAAGCATGGCCCATATTTGCCAAAAAACCATGCCCTTACTTGGTCGATCCGTCCCGCGAGGTTACCAATCTCACTGTGGGGACGGGAGGGGTGACAAGGCCCTCATGACCGTTCAGAAGGCATGGTATTGGCGGGAGATGTCGGCAATGGCCAACCGACAGAGCTCCTATATCAAGGAGAGTCGAGATTACCAAGTCTCCTAAGGGCGCTGCCTTTGCTGGAAGGACTTTTAAAACCGACCTGAATTCGCATTACGTGGAAAGGAAAACCAGCAAACCTTCCATGGTCGGGTGAGCAGGGACACTAGATATGCTCTAAGTGGAACCCTCACCGACGCGGCAATCGAGGTTTGGAAGACCACTGACAGCCTTTCTCCACATTGGGGGCGAAATCCAGAAGCATGGCCCATATTTGCCAAAAAACCATGCCCTTACTTGGTCGATCCGTCCCGCGAGGTTACCAATCTCACTGTGGGGACGGGAGGGGTGACAAGGCCCTCATGACCGTTCAGAAGGCATGGTATTGGCGGGAGATGTCGGCAATGGCCAACCGACAGAGCTCCTATATCAAGGAGAGTCGAGATTACCAAGTCTCCTAAGGGCGCTGCCTTTGCTGGAATGACTTTTAAAACCGACCTGAATTCGCATTACGTGGAAAGGAAAACCAGCAAACCTTCCATGGTCGGGTGAGCAGGGACACTAGATATGCTCTAAGTGGAACCCTCACCGACGCGGCAATCGAGGTTTGGAAGACCACTGACAGCCTTTCTCCACATTGGGGGCGAAATCCAGAAGCATGGCCCATATTTGCCAAAAAACCATGCCCTTACTTGGTCGATCCGTCCCGCGAGGTTACCAATCTCACTGTGGGGACGGGAGGGGTGACAAGGCCCTCATGACCGTTCAGAAGGCATGGTATTGGCGGGAGATGTCGGCAATGGCCAACCGACAGAGCTCCTATATCAAGGAGAGTCGAGATTACCAAGTCTCCTAAGGGCGCTGCCTTTGCTGGAAGGACTTTTAAAACCGACCTGAATTCGCATTACGTGGAAAGGAAAACCAGCAAACCTTCCATGGTCGGGTGAGCAGGGACACTAGATATGCTCTAAGTGGAACCCTCACCGACGCGGCAATCGAGGTTTGGAAGACCACTGACAGCCTTTCTCCACATTGGGGGCGAAATCCAGAAGCATGGCCCATATTTGCCAAAAAACCATGCCCTTACTTGGTCGATCCGTCCCGCGAGGTTACCAATCTCACTGTGGGGACGGGAGGGGTGACAAGGCCCTCATGACCGTTCAGAAGGCATGGTATTGGCGGGAGATGTCGGCAATGGCCAACCGACAGAGCTCCTATATCAAGGAGAGTCGAGATTACCAAGTCTCCTAAGGGCGCTGCCTTTGCTGGAAGGACTTTTAAAACCGACCTGAATTCGCATTACGTGGAAAGGAAAACCAGCAAACCTTCCATGGTCGGGTGAGCAGGGACACTAGGTATGCTCTAAGTGGATCCCTCACCGACGCGGCAATCGAGGTTTGGAAGACCACTGACAGCCTTTCTCCACATTGGGGGCGAAATCCAGAAGCATGGCCCATATTTGCCAAAAAACCATGCCCTTACTTGGTCGATCCGTCCCGCGAGGTTACCAATCTCACTGTGGGGACGGGAGGGGTGACAAGGCCCTCATGACCGTTCAGAAGGCATGGTATTGGCGGGAGATGTCGGCAATGGCCAACCGACAGAGCTCCTATATCAAGGAGAGTCGAGATTACCAAGTCTCCTAAGGGCGCTGCCTTTGCTGGAAGGACTTTTAAAACCGACCTGAATTCGCATTACGTGGAAAGGAAAACCAGCAAACCTTCCATGGTCGGGTGAGCAGGGACACTAGGTATGCTCTAAGTGGAACCCTCACCGACGCGGCAATCGAGGTTTGGAAGACCACTGACAGCCTTTCTCCACATTGGGGGCGAAATCCAGAAGCATGGCCCATATTTGCCAAAAAACCATGCCCTTACTTGGTCGATCCGTCCCGCGAGGTTACCAATCTCACTGTGGGGACGGGAGGGGTGACAAGGCCCTCATGACCGTTCAGAAGGCATGGTATTGGCGGGAGATGTCGGCAATGGCCAACCGACAGAGCTCCTATATCAAGGAGAGTCGAGATTACCAAGTCTCCTAAGGGCGCTGCCTTTGCTGGAAGGACTTTTAAAACCGACCTGAATTCGCATTACGTGGAAAGGAAAACCAGCAAACCTTCCATGGTCGGGTGAGCAGGGACACTAGGTATGCTCTAAGTGGAACCCTCACCGACGCGGCAATCGAGGTTTGGAAGACCACTGACAGCCTTTCTCCACATTGGGGGCGAAATCCAGAAGCATGGCCCATATTTGCCAAAAAACCATGCCCTTACTTGGTCGATCCGTCCCGCGAGGTTACCAATCTCACTGTGGGGACGGGAGGGGTGACAAGGCCCTCATGACCGTTCAGAAGGCATGGTATTGGCGGGAGATGTCGGCAATGGCCAACCGACAGAGCTCCTATATCAAGGAGAGTCGAGATTACCAAGTCTCCTAAGGGCGCTGCCTTTGCTGGAAGGACTTTTAAAACCGACCTGAATTCGCTACGTGGAAAGGAAAACCAGCAAACCTTCCATGGTCGGGTGAGCAGGGACACTAGATATGCTCTAAGTGGAACCCTCACCGACGCGGCAATCGAGGTTTGGAAGACCACTGACAGCCTTTCTCCACATTGGGGGCGAAATCCAGAAGCATGGCCCATATTTGCCAAAAAACCATGCCCTTACTTGGTCGATCCGTCCCGCGAGGTTACCAATCTCACTGTGGGGACGGGAGGGGTGACAAGGCCCTCATGACCGTTCAGAAGGCATGGTATTGGCGGGAGATGTCGGCAATGGCCAACCGACAGAGCTCCTATATCAAGGAGAATCGAGATTAACCACCAGTGATCCCCACATCACCGACGCAGCGATGGCTCCAGCAAAACCACCGCCTTGCCCATCCGCCTCCACTGAGCGGGCAGCACTCACTCCGGTTGATGAAGCCTGCGTTCTCAGTACGAAACCGCTCCGGCATGATCAGATACGAGCGAGGGTTCACTACGTCCTCCCCGTCCCAGCCATCCCCAGGATGGCCAGATAATTTTTCGCATGCCAACAGAATCTAGCCTGGAGCCTCCAGGGAGGACATCCAGTATCCAGCGACCACCACAAGGAGGCTTCTGCAGCTCACTTGACTCGGGGAGTAGCCCATCAATACTACTATAACCCCCGGGCCCGCCGACATGAGTTTTCGGTTAATTAGGTAGGCACAGGCACCCAAAGCCTACTCACTCAAAATCGGCTTCAGTCGCCTGCATGGGCTTACGAAGGGTAACAGCATCTAAATGTATCGTCCATTACCAATAGAACTGTGTCCTTCAAACTATTCAAAAATTCAAGTAAAAGAATCTAAACGAAATAGAATGTTCATTGGATGAAGTTGGCATATCATAATGATAGGGTAATGAGAATATAAACAAATACTATGGGACAGAGAAAATACTTCGCTTAAAAAAAAACTTGATTTGTCGTCGTTTTGGCGATATTTGGGGTATTTTTTAATATCACGATTTCAGTGTAAACAAACAAGACGGTCTAAATTCTCTCATAATACATATCAGGGGTACCTTAAATGCAGTTTATTGCCATTTTCGTGACATTTGGCGTTTAATTTAATTAGAGTTGACCAATCAAGTATCATATCAATTCGGAATTTATTATCTGGAGGACCTTGGCTATATATATACACTGAAGAGCCAAAACATTATGACCACCCACTCAATAACGTGTTGCGCCTCCTTTGGCCTGTAAAACAGCTGCAACTCGCATGGGCATAGATGCCACAAGTTCTTGGTACATGACTGGAGACAGGTTGTACCAAATGTCTAAGCAGCGGTCACGCAAAGTCGAGATATTCGGACATGGTGGTGTTTGAGCTCTGAGCTGCCGCTCCATGACATCCCAAATGTGCTCTATCGGATCAATATCCGGCGAGTTAGGTGGCCAGGACATTAAGTGGAATTCATCAGTATGCTCCTCGAACAACTCCAACACAATCTGAGCCTTGTGACATGGGGCGTTGTCCTGCTGGAAGATTCCATTTCGGAAATTGTCGGCTGTAATTATTGCCAATATGGCGATGATACCTTTGGATATAACCTGTTTTACATAATAGAATTCGAAAGTTGATGAATTCAGATAATATGAGTGCCCATTTTTTCCGCTATAAATCTAACCTATACAATTGATGGTTAAGCATTTGTTCATTTGTGATACTTCTACATCTTATCTATAAATATTAAAAAAATAGTAATATATAAAGTAGTTTTATTAAATTAGAAAGTATTTTGTAATATATTTAACAAAGCCAAAATTGTAATACTTTTCCTTTAGTTTCCCCATTTCTGAAAACCGCCTATAAGCAAAATTTCAAATCATGATTAAAACAAGAAGCTTACGCTGTGCAGTTAAATTCTTGACAAATTATTTTCGCCATTTTTTCTTTTGATCTTCCTATATTAGAAGTGACTTCCATGTAATTTATAGGATTACTCGATTCTTAGAACCAATGCGAAAGACGAAACGTTAATTCAGATTTCGCGGTACAAAATGGAGTTTGGGATCGTAGTTCGATTTCTTTCTTGAATTTTCAACAATTTTCTTTGAAAATTTTTACATAAAACGAGCTTAGTTGTTGATTTCATCATCTGACCGTGGTTCAAAGTTACGAGATTTCAACAATTTTTGAAAATTTTTACATTAAAAGGGCTTAGTTGTTGATTTCATCGTCTGACCGTGGTTCAAAGTTACGAGATTTCAACAATTTTCTTAGTTGAAAATTTTTACATAAAAAGAGCTTAGTTGTTGATTTCATCATCTAACCGTGGTTCAAAGATACGAGATTTCAACACTTTTCTTTGTTGAAAATTTTTACATAAAAAGAGCTTAGTTGTTGATTTCATTATCTGACCGTGGTTCAAAGTTACGAGATGGGTGTATTTCTCTGTCAATAAAAATGTCCTTATGTGTCCATTACTTGACGTTGCATGTCTTGTATTGTGTGCAGCTTGACCAAATATGGTTCTTGCGCCATAAACCCCTACCAACCCTCGTGAAAAATACATTTTCCCAATATAGAGCAAATGGGAGAGCTGCAGATCAGCACCCGGAGAGTTGCGAGTTCGAAACTCGATCCGACCAAAGACCATCGTGTGCGTGGGAGCTGGTGCTCGTTAAATATGTCGTGGTTTTTAATTTTTTATTTACTCACGTTAGCCTGGTGTGGAAGTTTAGAGAGGGCGGTGACAGCTCAGGTGTTGACCTCATCATCTGACCGTGATTCAAAATAATTAGTCCTCCCTCTGTCCCTTCGGAATTGACCCTGCACCCTAGCCAATAGCCCGTTGTTTTGCTCCAGTGCGACGTTAATTTTACTACCTACAAATCTACCTTGAAGTTCGTTGGGTATTTGTAGCGTACAGGGTTCTCATTTGGATATTATTGGGCCCATAAATTCAACTTTCTTCCTACCTACCTAACTAACCTGTTTTGACCTTGACCAATGGAATTTTTCATATGGTTCACACACACACACACATTCAACAAAGAAATGTGGTTATTTAGTCATTGCATGTGTTGTAGAGTGAAAGCTCTACTCAGAAATCTTGTCAGAGATTTTAGTGGATATATCTGTATGACAGTATATCCACTGTTTTATCCACTAGCATTTATATCTGTTAGCAGTATATAAATGCTAACTCATAATGCTAAATTAAAACAACCAATTAGATTCTTTAAAAAAAATCCTCCTTTGAATATATCATCAGCGACAGCAGTAACATTTACATTTCTTATTTCCCTTTCAAAGGCAGTTAAAAAGGACTCGTGAATAAAGTTATGCATGCGCCCAACTTGTGTGTTGCTTTCTTTCATATAAGATGCACCGAAGCTAATATTCCTGCTTTCAGAAACCTGGAAAGCTTCACGCCTTTGAAGTTCGTTCCATTTCCACCAGGCGACACTTACCAGCAACACCCCTCACTTAAGAATTCAGAACGACCCCACAACTTTACATGACACAAGAGCGAGTTTCATGAAAATGTATGAATTAATTTTTTTCCCTCACTTTTAATCTTGAAGTGCTGAGGTGGTTTTCATTCCTGACTCCATCTTTCCTATGCACGTATGTATTTATACAGAATGCTCTTCAGTTTTTGTACTCTTCATTAAGGTTGTTCCCTATCTTCGCCTTTAGAGACCAGACAACAGGATTGTAATTAGGTATGTTGAATCTAGGCTTGTCTGTTAGCTTGTTTTCCATTAAATTTAGAGATTTACGAATTTGTTTCTTTCAAGTGCAATGAAACTGTTTATATCCTCTCTAAGTGAGGCGATAGACTACGACTTAGGTATGGGGTATTATTCCAATACCAGTTGAAAGAACATTGTTATATACTACACAATACCATTTAGTAATTAATGCTATACTGTAAAAATTATTTTAAAATAGAAAATAATAGAAACACCCTGCATGAAGAACATATATACATGTTCTTAATGCGTACTTTCATGTTATCTCCAAGCCATTCTCGTGCTCTTTTTGAACCCGCTATTCTAGATAGGACGGATCTGGCAGTGTTTTCCTCTCCTGGCTTGCGCGGCAACATTCGGTAAGGTAATTCCTTTGGCTGTTCCATAGATTTTCCTTCCTAACCTTGGTAATAGGTAATATTTTTATGATTTTTCTTTCTGGTAGTACTTTGAGTTTTCGGGAATAACTTTTGTTGATCTCTTCGGCCCGGACCCACACAAATACAGAAAAAACTCAAAGCATCCTTTTTAAGTGACTCTTGGCTTTGCTCCCCTTGATAAAGTAAGCGGGCTCACTCAACATTTACATATTTAATTTCATCTTGTTTCTCGGGGAAATTTATACTTAGGGTAGCTTTACTTATTATTATATATATATATATATATATATATATATATATATATATATATATATATGTGTATATATATATGTATATATATATGTATATATATATATGTATATATATATATGTATATATATATATGTATATATATGTATATATGTATATATGTGTATATATATGTATATATATATATAATATATAAATATATATATATAAATATATATATATATATATATATATATATATATATGTGTGTGTGTGTGTGTGTGTGTGTGTGTGTGTGTGTGTGTGTGTGTACACACACCTCATCATCTGACCGTGTTTAAAAATTACGTGTTGTTGTGTGTGTGTGTCCTCTGATCTTTCCCTTCGGGGTTGATCCCGGACCGTCACCAATAGCCCGTTGGGTTGCTCTAGTGCGACATTATTCAAGTACCTACGAATTACCTACTTTAATTCTAATTTGAATTATATAAATAGTATTCTACACTGTCTTTATGACGTTAATTTTTCGTGTGGAAATGGTTACCTTCTTTGAGTGTTTAATCATTTTTTAGTACTCTTGTTGCTCAGGCGTAGGAAACACCATTTTCTGTTGTCTGTCATATATATGTGACAGTTTCTCTACTGACGATGTATCTCGTCAAGACAATCACCCAAGGAGGTTAAACCTGATCCCAACAAAACAGCTATTTCTCAAATATCTAATAATCGTAGATTGAATTTAACATCACAATCCGCACATCGAAACAATAAAACTAGTTTTGTGAATGCTATGTCATAAATCTACAGTAATAAAATTGCCAACACAATTAGTCAGACACAAATAACTATATCCCACATAATATGATCTAACGCATATCAAAGGCAATCGAAGCAAACTCAAATTAATTCAGTAATAGGAAAGGATTTTATTTAGAAACCAGTATTTAATAGGTGAACGTAAAATGATAGCTTTAATTTGACATTCAAAATAAATCCACTAAAACTCTCGAATTAGTGAACTTTAGGGCCTTATTTGATTTACAGAACATCCTCTTATGACGAATGGCAGATTATTTATTAAGCGTATAAAATAATTATTGCGATTAATGATGCATAACCGAAGCACCGACATTTGCATCATTCATCATTCCATGCATTGCTGATGTACTACATTATTAAATCCTCATTAGTATTTTCTTTTCCCAGACAGCATTACACGCCGTAAAGGATTACACATCGCGAGAAAAGGATTTTCTTAAAGGGAAAGGTTATGTGAATAGTGTTCAAAAATAAAGTTCTTGCATACGTTTGCATAGGATTACATTTAGTATTATTTAAAAAAAGTACCATTCCCATTAATCAAGTTTAACCCTCCATGATTCTCGTTGAGGTATCTCCTTGAACAATATCTCACCAATTTTGCCATTTATGAGATATCTCGTCATTAATATGGGAACCCGGTTCGAAGAATAATGGATTACATTCCGGAAGATTGCAAGTTCGAATCCAATCGAAGACCGTCGTGTACCAAGGGGTATGGTGCGCGTTAAATCTGGCATTGTTTCGAATGTCCTCACGTTGGCTTGGTGTGGAAGTTTTGAGAGTAGGATTCCAGCTCTAATGTGGTGACGTCATTTCACAGTGGTTCCAAATTACGTGGTGTTGTCCTCGCTCTTTCCCTTCGGGTTTGATCCCGGACGGTTGCCAATTGGTCGTTGTGTTGCTCTAGTGCGACGCTAATTGAAATACCTACCTACCTCATTAAGATATTAACGATTTTATTATGGTGAGGATATCAAGATCTCGTCATTTTTCTTCCGATGATGACATAAATCGTGACGTGGTCAACACCTGAGTTGGCACTCCACTCTCCAAACTTCCACACTATATCAACATGAGAGAATTCGATAGCAAGGCAGATTTAACGTGCACCAGCCTCCGTGTATATGACGGGGCTTGACTGAACCGATTTTCGGACTGACAAACTACATCATAGGTAGCAATAATAGGAAGCAATAAATTTATATATATTAGAAGAAAGCGTAATTCACTATAATTAGAAGAAATATAATAATATAACAGGATAATAAGAAGAAAGCGTAATTCACTGCGATACAGGTACTACAATCATAAAGGCAACTATTTTCTTTCTCTAATTCCTTCAAGAAGTAAATTATATACATTTTAGCCGTAGAGAATATTTGGCAAAGATGGGGCGTAAACATAAACAATGTTATCTACAAAATCTTTCCTTCATAAAAATAAGGGGATCGGATGAAATATATCATGTAAGGATCGGATGACGATAAAGCATGAAAACCACAGATTAATGAATTTCAAAACTGCATAATTTTCTTTCAATCCTTCAGGGATTTGAGGCCGGGCCATTCAAATAAAATTCAAACACGCTATTTCATGGATTAAAGCGACAAAATTTATCAATTTAAAAATATGTGCTTTTTTATTTCACTTAAAAGAGAAAACTTGAATTTTTAGTCAATTGTTAAGTTGAATTAAAGTTCCAAAAGCTAGGGAATTTGGGAGACGGATCGGTTCCAAACTCGAAAGAACGATCCCACGAGAGCACATCTCAATTTAAAACCTAAATCACTCAATGAGATGAACACATATTCTAAATGTCAAAGAGAAGGGACATTTCTCTAGTAACTGATGAGAAAATAGCATTAAGGTGTAATATCAGAGATATGAGTTAAAATATCTGCACTAATAATGTTATCGAAAGTAAGGAAAACCATGCGAATCTCTTAAAAATAATTCCATTGACATAAAATTTCATTCATCCCTGTGGGGACTCAAACACAGAATCGATGTATTAGTAGCCAAACGCCATATCCATTGCGCTACAGAGATAATTCTGTTAAATTGGTTCTTTATGTTTTTTATTTCTCTTTCAAGTGAAATCTTTTACTTTTAGACAATTGTTAAATTGAATTAAAGTATCAATTCACAAAAACACAAAGATGTGTGTGAAAGAACGGTAAAAAGATCGAAAGACACGATCAGAAGAAATCACATCTTAAATTATAACCGAGGTCACACAATGAGGTGATAACATTTTATAAATCTCAAAGAGAAGGGACATTTCTGTAGGACTGATAAAATAGCAATATTTTGTTATATGTTAAAATAACTGAAAGGATATTGACGTCATTGAAACTAAATAAAACAATTTCTAATAATGGATTTCATTGACATAAAGATTCATTCAACCCTACCGGGACTCGAACACGTAACCTTTGGATTGGAAGTCCAACGCGCAATCCACTGCGCTACAGGGACAACAGCGTTAAGTTCAAAGCACTGCTTTATATTTTCACTTTGATATGAAACTTAATTTTAAACCATTTCAACTTTGAATTAAATTCGCACTGCACAAGGACTGAATAATCTATGTGCCACTCTGGTAATCAACTCGAAGGGAAGATATAAAACTTAATTGAAAACTTAGATCGCAAAAGTTTTAATTGTCAGACATAAGGGACATTTCTCAAGGGTTGATAAAATAGCAATATTGTGTTGTTATATAAGTAGAAATAACTGAAACGAATGAAACTAAAAAAAACAATGGATTTCATTGACATAAACTTTCATTCATCCCTACCGGGACTCGAACCCGGGACCTTTGGATTAGAAGTTCAACGCGCTATCCACTGCGCTACAGTGTTAAATTTAAAGTACTTTGATTTATATTTTCACTTTGATGTGAAATTTAATTTTAAACTATTTCAAATTTTAATTAAATTCGCACTGCACAAGGACTGAATAATCTATGTGCCACTCTGGTAATCAACTCGAAGGGAGGATATAAAACTTAATTGAAAACTTAGATCGCGAAAGTTTAAATTGTCAGACATAAGGGACATTTCTCAAGGGTTGATAAAATAGCAATATTCTGTTATATGAGAGTAATAAGTTGAAATAACTGAAACAATGACAATCTCTAACACAATGGATATCATTGACATAAAGTTTCATTCATCCCTACCGGGAATCGAACCCGGGACCTTTGGATTAGAAGTCCAACGCGCTATCCACTGCGCTACAGGGACTACAGTGTTAAATTTAAAGCACTTTGCTTTATATTAACACTTTGATGTGAAAATTAATTTTAAACCATTTCAACTTTGAATTAAATTCGCACTGCACAAGGACTGAATAATATATGTGCCACTCTGGTAATCAACTCGAAGGGAGGATATAAAACATAATTGAAAACTTAGATCGCGAAAGTTTTAATTGTCAGACATAAGGGACATTTCTCAAGGGTTGATAAAATAGCAATATTGTGTTATATATGAGAGAGTATAATATAAGTTGAAATAACTGAAACAATGGATATCATTGACATAAACTTTCATTCATCCCTACCGGGAATCGAACCCGGGACCTTTGCATTAGAAGTCCAACGCGCTATCCACTGCGCTACAGGGACTACAATGTTAAATTTAAAGCACTTTGCTTTATATTAACACTTTGATGTAAAAATTAATTTTAAACCATTTCAACTTTGAATTAAATTCGCACTGCGCAAGGACTGAATAATATATGTGCCACTCTGGTAATCAACTCGAAGGGAGGATATAAAACATAATTGAAAACTTAGATCGCGAAAGTTTTAATTGTCAGACATAAGGGACATTTCTCAAGGGTTGATAAAATAGCAATATTGTGTTATATGAGTGTAATAAGTTGTGTGTGTGTGAAATATATATATAACTGGAACTAAATAAAACAACGACAATCTCTAACAATGGATTTCATTGACATAAACTTTCATTCATCCCTACCGGGACTCGAACCCGGGACCTTTGGATTAGAAGTCCAACGCGCTATCCACTGCGCTACAGGGACTACAGTGTCAAATATGAAGCACTTTGCTTTATATTATCACTTTGATGTGAAACTTAATTTTAAACCATTTCATCTTTGAATTAAATTCGCACTGCACAAGGACTGAATAATCTATGTGCAACTCTGGTAATCAACTCGAAGGAAGGATATAAAACTTAATTGAAAACTTAGATCGCGAAAATTTTAATTGTCAGACATAAGGGACATTTCTCAAGGGTTAATAAGATAGCAATATTGTGTTATATGAGTGTAACAAGTTGAAATAACTGGAACTAAATAAAACAGCGACAATCTCTATAACAACGGATTTCATTGACATAAACTTTCATTCATCCCTACCGCGACTCGAACCCGGGACTTTTGGATTAGAAGTCCAACGCGCTATCCACTGCGCTACAGGGACTACAGTGTCAAATTTAAATCACTTTGCTTTATATTATCACTTTGATGTGAAACTTAATTTTAAACCATTTCATCTTTGAATTAAATTCGCACTGCACAAGGACTGAATAATCTATGTGCAACTCTGATAATCAACTCGAAGGGAGGATATAAAACTTAATTGAAAACCTAGATCGCGAAAGATTTAATTGTCAGACATAAGGGACATTTCTCAAGGGTTGATAAAATAGCAATATTGTGTTATATGAGTGTAATAAGTTGTGTGTGTGTGTGTGTGAAATATAACTGGAACTAAATAAAACAACGACAATCTCTAACAATGGATTTCATTGACATAAACTTTCATTCATCCCTACCGGGAATCGAACCCGGGACCTTTGGATTAGAAGTCCAACGCGCTATCCACTGCGCTACAGGGACTACAGTGTTAAATTTAAAGCACTTTGCTTTATATTAACACTTTGATGTGAAAATTAATTTTAAACCATTTCAACTTTGAATTAAATTCTTATTGCACAAGGACTGAATAATATATGTGCCACTCTGGTAATCAACTCGAAAGGAGGATATAAAACATAATTGAAAACTTAGATCGCGAAAGTTTTAATTGTCAGACATAAGGGACATTTCTCAAGGGTTGATAAAATAGCAATATTGTGTTATATGAGTGTAATAAGTTGTGTGTGTGTGTGTGTGAAATATAACTGGAACTAAATAAAACAACGACAATCTCTAACAATGGATTTCATTGACATAAACTTTCATTCATCCCGACCGGGACTCGAACCCGGGACCTTTGGATTAGAAGTCCAACGCGCTATCCACTGCGCTACAGGGACTTCAGTGTTAAATTTAAAGCACTTTGCGTTATATTTTCACTTTTATGTGAAACTTAATTTGAAACAATTTCAACACTGAATTAAATTCTTATTGCACAAGGACAGAATAATCTATATGCCACTCTGATAATCAACTCGAAGGGAGGATATAAAACTTAATTGAAAACCTAGATCGCGAAAGTTTTAATTGTCAGACATAAGGGACATTTCTCAAGGGTTGATAAAATAGTAATATTGTGTTATATGAGAGTAATAAGTTGTGTGTGTGTGTGTGTGTGAAAAAAAAATATATATAACTGAAACTAAATAAAACAATGACAATCTCTAATAAAGGATTTCATTGACATAAACTTTCATTCATCCCTACCGGGAATCGAACCCGGGACCTTTGGATTAGAAGTCCAACGCGCTATCCACTGCGCTACAGGGACTACAATGTTAAATTTAAAGCACTTTGCTTTATATTATCACTTTGATGTGAAACTTAATTTTAAACCATTTCAACTTTGAATTAAATTCGCACTGCGCAAGGACTGAATAATATATGTGCCACTCTGGCAATCAACTCGAAGGGAGGATATAAAACATAATTGAAAACTTAGATCGCGAAAGTTTTAATTGTCAGACATAAGGGACATTTCTCAAGGGTTGATAAAATAGCAATATTGTGTTATATGAGTGTAATAAGTTGTGTGTGTGTGAAATATATATATAACTGGAACTAAATAAAACAACGACAATCTCTAACAATGGATTTCATTGACATAAACTTTCATTCATCCCTACCGGGACTCGAACCCGGGACCTTTGGATTAGAAGTCCAACGCGCTATCCACTGAGCTACAGGGACTACAGTGTCAAATTTAAAGCACTTTGCTTTATATTATCACTTTGATGTGAAACTTAATTTTAAACCATTTCATCTTTGAATTAAATTCGCACTGCACAAGGACTGAATAATCTATGTGCCACTCTGGTAATCAACTCGAAGGGAGGATATAAAACTTAATTGAAAACTTAGATCGCGAAAGTTTAAATTGTCAGACATAAGGGACATTTCTCAAGGGTTGATAAAATAGCAATACTCTGTTATATGAGAGTAATAAGTTGAAATAACTGAAACAATGACAATCTCTAACACAATGGATATCTTTGACATAAACTTTCATTCATCCCTACCGGGAATCGAACCCGGGACCTTTGGATTAGAAGTCCAACGCGCTATCCACTGCGCTACAGGGACTACAGTGTTAAATTTAAAGCACTTTGCTTTATATTAACACTTTGATGTGAAAATTAATTTTAAACCATTTCAACTTTGAATTAAATTCGCACTGCACAAGCACTGAATAATATATGTGCCACTCTGGTAATCAACTCGAAGGGAGGATATAAAACATAATTGAAAACTTAGATCGCGAAAGTTTTAATTGTCAGACATAAGGGACATTTCTCAAGGGTTGATAAAATAGCAATATTGTGTTATATATGAGAGAGTATAATATAAGTTGAAATAACTGAAACAATGGATATCATTGACATAAACTTTCATTCATCCCTACCGGGAATCGAACCCGGGACCTTTGGATTAGAAGTCCAACGCGCTATCCACTGCGCTACAGGGACTACAATGTTAAATTTAAAGCACTTTGCTTTATATTAACACTTTGATGTAAAAATTAATTTTAAACCATTTCAACTTTGAATTAAATTCGCACTGCGCAAGGACTGAATAATATATGTGCCACTCTGGTAATCAACTCGAAGGGAGGATATAAAACATAATTGAAAACTTAGATCGCGAAAGTTTTAATTGTCAGACATAAGGGACATTTCTCAAGGGTTGATAAAATAGCAATATTGTGTTATATGAGTGTAATAAGTTGTGTGTGTGAAATATATATATAACTGGAACTAAATAAAACAACGACAATCTCTAACAATGGATTTCATTGACATAAACTTTCATTCATCCCTACCGGGACTCGAACCCGGGACCTTTGGATTAGAAGTCCAACGCGCTATCCACTGCGCTACAGGGACTACAGTGTCAAATTTAAAGCACTTTGCTTTATATTATCACTTTGATGTGAAACTTAATTTTAAACCATTTCATCTTTGAATTAAATTCGCACTGCACAAGGACTGAATAATCTATGTGCAACTCTGGTAATCAACTCGAAGGAAGGATATAAAACTTAATTGAAAACTTAGATCGCGAAAATTTTAATTGTCAGACATAAGGGACATTTCTCAAGGGTTAATAAGATAGCAATATTGTGTTTTATGAGTGTAATAAGTTGAAATAACTGGAACTAAATAAAACAGCGACAATCTCTATAACAACGGATTTCATTGACATAAACTTTCATTCATCCCTACCGCGACTCGAACCCGGGACTTTTGGATTAGAAGTCCAACGCGCTATCCACTGCGCTACAGGGACTACAGTGTCAAATTTAAAGCACTTTGCTTTATATTATCACTTTGATGTGAAACTTAATTTTAAACCATTTCATCTTTGAATTAAATTCGCACTGCACAAGGACTGAATAATCTATGTGCAACTCTGATAATCAACTCGAAGGGAGGATATAAAACTTAATTGAAAACCTAGATCGCGAAAGATTTAATTGTCAGACATAAGGGACATTTCTCAAGGGTTGATAAAATAGCAATATTGTGTTATATGAGTGTAATAAGTTGTGTGTGTGTGTGTGTGAAATATAACTGGAACTAAATAAAACAACGACAATCTCTAACAATGGATTTCATTGACATAAACTTTCATTCATCCCTACCGGGACTCGAACCCGGGACCTTTGGATTAGAAGTCCAACGCGCTATCCACTGCGCTACAGGGACTACAGTGTCAAATTTAAAGCACTTTGCTTTATATTATCACTTTGATGTGAAACTTAATTTTAAACCATTTCATCTTTGAATTAAATTCGCACTGCACAAGGACTGAATAATCTATGTGCAACTCTGATAATCAACTCGAAGGGAGGATATAAAACTTAATTGAAAACCTAGATCGCGAAAGATTTAATTGTCAGACATAAGGGACATTTCTCAAGGGTTTATAAGATAGCAAAACTGTGTTATATGTGTAACACTTTGAAATAACTGGAACTAAATAAAACAGCGACAATCTCTATAACAACGGATTTCATTGACATAAACTTTCATTCATCCCTACCGCGACTCGAACCCGGGACCTTTGGATTAGAAGGCCAACGCGCTATCCACTGCGCTACATGGACTAAAGTGTTAAATTTAAAGTACTTTGCTTTATATTATCACTTTGATGTGAAAATTAATTTTAAACCATTTCAACTTTGAATTAAATTCGCACTGCACAAGGACTGAATAATATATGTGCCACTCTGGTAATCAACTCGAAGGGAGGATATAAAACTTAATTGAAAACTTAGATCGCGAAAGTTTTAATTGTCAGACATAAGGGACATTTCTCAAGGGTTGATAAGATAGCAATATTGTGTTATATGAGAGTAATAAGTTGAAATAACACTGAAACGATTGAAACTATATAAAACAAAGACAATCTCTGTGATAATGAATTTCATTGACATAAACTTTCATTCAGCCCTACCGGGACTCGAACCCGGGACTTTGGATTAGAAGTTCAACGCGCTATCCACTGCGCTACAGGGACTAAAGTGTTAAATTTAAAGCACTTTTATGTGAAACTTAAATTGAAACAATTTCAACATTGAATTAAATTCGCACTGCACAAGGACTGAATAATATATGTGCCACTCTGGTAATCAACTCGAAGGGAGTATATAAAACTTAATTGAAAACTTAGATCGCGAAAATTTTAATTGTCAGACATAAGGGACATTTCTCAAGGGTTGATAAAATAGCAATATTGTGTTATATGAGTGTAATAAGTTGTGTGTGAAATATAACTGGAACTAAATAAAACAACGACAATCTCTAAAAATGGATTCCATTGACATAAACTTTCATTCAAACATACCGGGACTCGAACACGGGACCTTTGGATTAGAAGTCCAACGTGCTATCCACTGCGCTACAGGGACTACAGTGTTAAATTTAAAGCACTTTGCTTTATAATATCACTTTGATGTGAAACTTAATTTAAAACCATTTCAACTTTGAATTAAATTCGCACTGCACAAGGACTGAATAATATATGTGCCACTCTGGTAATCAACTCGAAGGGAGGATATAAAACTTAATTGAAAACTTAGATCGCGAAAGTTTTAATTGTCAGACATAAGGGACATTTCTCAAGGGTTGATAAGATAGCAATATTGTGTTATATGAGAGTAATAAGTTGAAATAACACTGAAACGATTGAAACTATATAAAACAAAGACAATCTCTGTGATAATGAATTTCATTGACATAAACTTTCATTCAGCCCTACCGGGACTCGAACCCGGGACTTTGGATTAGAAGTTCAACGCGCTATCCACTGTGCTACAGGGACTACAGTGTTAATTTTAAAGCACTTTGCTTTATATTATCACTTTGATGTGAAAATTAATTTTAAACCATTTCAACATTGAATAAAATTCGCACTGCACAAGGACTGAATAATATATGTGCCACTCTGGTAATCAAATCGAAGGAAGGATATAAAACTTAATTGAAAACTTAGATCGCGAAAGTTTTAATTGTCAGACATAAGGGACATTTCTCAAGGGTTGATAAGATAGCAATATTGTGTTATATGAGAGTAATAAGTTGAAATAACACTGAAACGATTGAAACAAAGACAATCTCTGTGATAATGAATTTCATTGACATAAACTTTCATTCAGCCCTACAGGGACTCGAACCCGGGACTTTGGATTAGAAGTTCAACGCGCTATCCACTGCGCTACAGGGACTACAGTGTTAAATTTAAAGCACTTTGCTTTATATTATCACTTTGATGTGAAAATTAATTTTAAACCATTTCAACTTTGAATTAAATTCGCACTGCACAAGGACTGAATAATATATGTGCCACTCTGGTAATCAACTCGAAGGGAGGATATAAAACTTAATTGAAAACTTAGATCGCGAAAATTTTAATTGTCAGACATAAGGGACATTTCTCAAGGGTTGATAAGATAGCAATATTGTGTTATATGAGAGTAATAAGTTGAAATAACACTGAAACGATTGAAACTATATAAAACAAAGACAATCTCTGTGATAATGAATTTCATTGACATAAACTTTCATTCATCCCTACCGCGACTCGAACCCGTGACCTTTGGTTTAAAAGTCCAACGCGCTATCCACTGCGCTACAGGGACTGCTGTGTTAAATTTAAAGCACTTTGCGTTATATTTTCACTTTTATGTGAAACTTAATTTGAAACAATTTCAACACTGAATTAAATTCTTATTGCACAAGGACAGAATAATCTATATGCCACTCTGGTAATCAACTCGAAGGGAGGATATAAAACTTAATTGAAAACTTAGATCGCGAAAGTTTTAATTGTCATACATAAGGGACATTTCTCAAGGGTTGATAGAAAAGCAATATTGTGTTATATATGAGAGTTATAAGTTGAAATATCTGAAACAATGACAATCTCTAACAATGGATATCATTGACATAAATTTTCATTCATCCCTACCGGGAATCGAACCCGGGACATTTGGATTAGAAGTCCAACGCGCTATCCACTGCGCTACAGGGACTACAGTGTTAAATTTAAAGCACTTAGCTTTATATTATCACTTTGATGTGAAAATTAATTTTAAACCATTTCAACTTTGAATTAAATTCGCACTGCACAAGGACTGAATAATATATGTGCCACTCTGGTAATCAACTCGAAGGAGGATATAAAACTTAATTGAAAACTTAGATCGCGAAAGTTTTAATTGTCATACATAAGGGACATTTCTCAAAGGTTGATAAAATAGTAATATTGTGTTATATGAGAGTAATAAGTTGTGTGTGTGTGTGTGAAATATAACTGAAACTAAATAAAACAATGACAATCTCTATAACAATGGATTTCATTAAAATAAACTTTCATTCAAACCTACCGGGACTCGAACCCGGGACCTTTGGATTAGAAGTCCAACGCGCTATCCACTGCGCTACAGAGACTACAGTGTTAAATTTAAAGCACTTTGATTTATATTATCACTTTGATGTGAAACTTAATTTTAAACCATTTAAAATTTGAATTATATTCGCACTGCACAAGGACTGAATAATCTATGTGCCACTCTGGTAATCAACTCGAAGGGAGGATATAAAACTTAATTGAAAACATAGATCGCGAAAGTTTTAATTGTCATACATAAGGGACATTTCTCAACTCTTGATAAAATAGCAATATTGTGTTATATGAGAGTAATAATTTGAAATAACTGAAACGATTGAAACAATGGATTTCATTGACATAAACTTTCATTCATCCCTACCGGGACTCGAACCCGGGACCTTTGGATTAGAAGTCCAACGCGCTATCCACTGCGCTACAGGGACTACAGTGTTAAATTTAAAGCATTTTGCGTTATATTTTCACTTTTATGTGAAACTTAATTTGAAAGAATTTCAACACTGAATTAAATTCGCACTGCACAAGGACTGAATAATATATGTGCCACTCTGGTAATCAACTCGAAGGGAGGATATAAAACTTAATTGAAAACTGAGATCGCGAAAGTTTTAATTGTCAGACATAAGGGACATTTCTCAAGGGTTGATAAAATAGTAATATTGTGTTAAATGAGAGTAATAAGATGAAATAACTGAAACTAAATAAAACAATGACAATCTTTAATAATGGACGTCATTGACATAAACTTTCATTCATCCCTACTGGGACTCGAACCCGGGACCTTTGGATTAGACGTCCAACGCGCTATCCACTGCGCTACAGGGCAGGTGTTAAATTTAAAGCACTTTGCGTTATATTTTCACTTTTATGTGAAACTTAATTTGAAACAATTTCAACACTGAATTAAATTCTTATTGCACCAGGACAGAATAATCTATATGCCACTCTGATAATCAACTCGAAGAGAGGATATAAAACTTAATTGAAAACCTAGATCGCGAAAGTTTTAATTGTCAGACATAATGGACATTTCTCAAGGGTTGATAAAATAGCAATATTGTGTTGTTATATATGTGTAATAAGTAGAAATAACTGAAACGATTGAAACTAAGTATAACAATGGATTTCATTGACATAAACTTTCATTCATCCCTACCGGGGCTCGAACCCGGAACCTTTTGGATTTGAAGTCCAACGCGCTAACCACTGCGCTACAGGGACTACAGTGTTAAATTTAAAGTACTTTGCTTTATATTTTCACTTTGATGTGAAACTTAATTTCAAACCATTTCAAATTTGAATTAAATTCGCACTGCACAAGGACTGAATAATCTATGTGCAACTCTGGTAATCAACTCGAAGGGAGGATATAAAACTTAATTGAAAACTTAGATCGCGAAAGTTTTAATTGTCATACATAAGGGACATTTCTCAAAGGTTGATAAAATAGTAATATTGTGTTATATGAGAGTAATAATTTGAAATAACTGAAACGATTGAAACTAAATAAAACAATGGATTTCATTGACACAAACTGTCATTCATCCCTACCGGGACTCGAACCCGGGACCTTTGGATTAGAAGTCCAACGCGCTATCCACTGCACTACAGGGACTACTATATTAAATTTAAAGCACTTTGCGTTATATTTTCACTTTTATGTGAAACTTAATTTGAAACAATTTTAACACTGAATTAAATTCGCACTGCACAAGGACTGAATAATCTATGTGCCACTCTGGTAATAAACTCGAAGGGAGGGTATAAAACTTAATTGAAAACATAGATCGCGAAAGTTTTAATTGTCATACATAAGGGACATTTCTCAAAGGTTGATAAAATAGTAATATTGTGTTATATGAGAGTAATAAGATGAAATAACTGAAACTAAATAAAACAATGACAATCTTTAATAATGGACGTCATTGACATAAACTTTCATTCATCCCTACTGGGACTCGAACCCGGGACCTTTGGATTAGACGTCCAACGCGCTATCCACTGCGCTACAGGGACTGCTGTGTTAAATTTAAAGCACTTTGCGTTATATTTTCACTTTTATGTGAAACTTAATTTGAAACAATTTCAGAACTGAATTAAATTCTTATTGCACAAGGACAGAATAATCTATATGCCACTCTGATAATCAACTCGAAGAGAGGATATAAAACTTAATTGAAAACCTAGATCGCGAAAATTTTAATTGTCAGACATAAGGGACATTTCTCAAGGGTTGATAAAATAGCAATATTGTGTTAAATGAGAGTAATAAGATGAAATAACTGAAACTAAATAAAACAATGACAATCTTTAATAATGGACGTCAATGGCATAAACTTTCATTCATCCCTACCGCGACTCGAAACCGTGACCTTTGGATTAGAAGTCCAACGCGCTATCCACAGAGCTACAGGGTTAAATTTAAAGCACTTTGCTTTATATTTTCACTGTGATGTGAAACTTAATTTTAAACCATTTCAACTTTGAATTAAATTCGCACTGCACAAGGACTGAATTATCTATGTGCACTCTGGTAATCAACTCGAAGGGAGGATATAAAACTTAATTGAACACTTAGATCGCGAAAGTTTTAATTGTCATACATAAGGGACATTTCTCAAGGGTTGATAAAATACCAATATTGTGTTATATGAGAGTAATAAAAGTTGAAATAACTGAAACAATGACAATCTCTATAACAATGGATTTCATTGACATAAACTTTCATTCAAACCTACCGGGACTCGAACCCGGGACCTTTGGATTAGAAGTCCAACGCGCTATCCACTGCGCTACAGGGACTACAGTGTTAAATTTAAAGCACTTTGCTTTATAATATCACTTTGATGTGAAACTTAATTTTAAACCATTTCAACTTTGAATTAAATTCGCACTGCACAAGGACTGAATAATCTATGTGCAACTCTGGTAATCAACTCGAAGGGAGGATATAAAACTTAATTGAAAACTTAGATCGCGAAAGTTTTAATTGTCATACATAAGGGACATTTCCCAAGGGTTGATAAAATACCAATATTGTGTTATATGAGAGTAATAAAAGTTGAAATAACTGAAACAATGACAATCTCTATAGCAATGGATTTCATTGACATAAACTTTCATTCAAACCTACCGGGACTCGAACCCGGGACCTTTGGATTAGAAGTCCAACGCGCTATTCACTGCGCTACAGGGACTACAGTGATAAATTAAAAGCACTTTGCTTTATATTATCACTTTGATGTGAAAATTAATTTTAATCCATTTCAACTTTGAATTAAATTCGCACTGCACAAGGACTGAATAATCTACGTGCCACTCTGGTAATCAACTCGAAGGAGGATATAAAACTTAATTGAAAACTTAGATCGCGAAAGTTTTAATTGTCATACATAAGGGACATTTCTCAAGGGTGGATAAAATAGCAATATTGTGTTATATGAGAGTAATAAGTTGAAATAACTGAAACTAAATAAAACAATGACAATTTCTATAACAATGGATATCATTGACATAAACTTTCATTCATCCCTACTGGGAATCGAACCCGGGACCTTTGGATTAGAAGTCCAACGCGCTATTCACTGCGCTACAGGGACTACTATGTTACATTTAAAGGACTTTGCGTTATATTTTCACTTTTATGTAAAACTTAATTTGAAACTATTTTAACACTGAATTAAATTCGCACTGCACAAGGACTGAATGATCTATGTGCACTCTGGTAATCAACCGGATGGGAGGATATAAAACTTAATTCAAAACTTAGATCGCGAGAGTTTTAATTGTCAGACATAAGGGACATTTCTCAAAGGTCGATAAAATAGTAATATTGTGTTATATGAGAGTAATGAGATGAAAAAAAATATATATATATAACTGAAACTAAATAAAACAATTTCTAATAATGGATTTCATTTACATAAACTTTCATTCAACCCTACCGGGACTCGAACCCGGGACCTTTGGATTAGAAGCCCAACGCGCTATCCACTACGCTACAGGGACTACAGTGTTAAATTTAAAGCATTTTGCGTTATATTTTCACTTTTATGTGAAACTTAATTTGAAAGAATTTCAACACTGAATTAAATTCGTACTGCACAAGGACTGAATAATATATGATCCACTCTGGTAATCAACTCGAAGGGAGGATATGAAACTTTATTGAAAACTGAGATCGCGAAAGTTTTAATTGTCAGACATAAGGGACATTTCTCAAGGGTTGATAAAATAGCAATATTGTGTTATATGAGTGTAATAAGTTGTGAAATATAACTGGAACTAAATAAAACAGCGACAATCTCTAACAATGGATTTCATTGACATAAACTTTCATTCATCCCTACCGCGACTCGAACCCGTGACCTTTGGATTAGAAGTCCAACGCACTATCCACAGCGCTACAGGGTTAATTTTAAAGCACTTTACTTTATATTTTCACTTTTATGTGAAACTTAATTTGAAAGAATTTCAACACTGAATTAAATTCGTACTGCACAAGGACTGAATAATATATGTTCCACTCTGGTAATCAACTCGAAGGGAGGATATAAAAATTAATTCAAAACTTATATCGCGAAAGTTTTCATTGTCAGATATAAGGGACATTTCTCAAAGGTTGATAAAATAGTAATATTGTGTTATATGAGAGTAATAAGTTGAAATAACTGCAACTAAATATAACAATGACAATCTCTATAACAATGGATTTCATTAACATAAAATTTTATTCAAACCTACCGGGACTCGAACCCGGGACCTTTGGATTAGAAGTCCAACGCGCTATCCACTACGATACAGGGACTACAGTGTTAAATTCAAAGCACTTTGCTTTATATTATCACTTTGATGTGAAAATTAATTTTAAACCTTTTCAACTTTGAATTAAATTCGCACTGCACAAGGACTGAGTAATCTATGTGCAACTCTGGTAATCAACTCGAAGGGAGGATATAAAACTTAATTGATAACTTAGATCGCGAAAGTTTTAATTGTCATACATAAGGGACATTTCTCAAGGGTTGATAAAATAGCAATATTGAGAGTAATAAGTTGAAATAACTGAAACAATGACAATCTCTATAACAATGGATATCATTGACATAAACTTTCATTCATCCCTACTGGGAATCGAACCCGGGACCTTTGGATTAGAAGTCCAACGCGCTATTCACTGCGCTACAGGGACTACTATGTTAAATTTAAAGCACATTGCGTTATATTTTCACTTTTATGTAAAACTTAATTTGAAACTATTTTAACACTGAATTAAATTCGCACTGCACAAGGACAAATAATCTATGTGCACTCTGGTAATCAACCGGATGGGAGGATATAAAAATTAATTCAAAACTTAGATCGCGAGAGTTTTAATTGTCAGACATAAGGGACATTTCTCAAAGGTCGATAAAATAGTAATATTGTGTTATATGAGAGTAATGAGATGAAAAAAAAATATATATATATATAACTGAAACTAAATAAAACAATGACAATCTCTAATAATGGATTTCATTGACATAAACTTTTATTCAACCCTACCGGGACTCGAACCCGGGAGCTTTGGATTAGAAGTCCAACGCGCTATCCACTGCGCTACAGGGACTAAAGTGTTAAATTTAAAGCACTTTGCGTGATATGTTCACTTTTATGTGAAACTTAAATTGAAACAATTTCAACATTGAATTAAATTCGCACTGCACAAGGACTGAATAATATATGTGCCACTCTGGAAATCAACTCGAAGGGAGGATATAAAACTTAATTGAAAACTTAGATCGCGAAAATTTTAATTGTCAGACATAAGGGACATTTCTCAAGGGTTGATAAAATAGCAATATTGTGTTATATGAGTGTAATAAGTTGTGCGTGAAATATAACTGGAACTAAATAAAACAACGACAATCTCTAACAATGGATTTCATTGACATAAACTTTCATTCATCCCTACCGGGACTCGAACCCGGGACCTTTGGTTTAGAAGTCCAACGCGCTATCCACTGCGCTACATAGACTACAGTGTTAAATTTAAAGCACTTTGCTTTATATTATCACTTTGATGTGAAAATTAATTTTAAACCATTTCAATTTTAATTAAATTCGCACTGCACAAGGACTGAATAATATATGTGCCACTCTGGTAATCAACTCGAAGGGAGGATATAAAACTTAATTGAAAACTTAGATCGCGAAAGTTTTAATTGTCAGACATAAAGGACATTTCTCAAGGGTTGATAAGATAGCAATATTGTGTTATATGAGAGTAATAAGTTGAAATAACACTGAAACGATTGAAACTATATAAAACAAAGACAATCTCTGTGATAATGAATTTCATTGACATAAACTTTCATTCAGCCCTACCGGGACTCGAACCCAGGACTTTGGATTAGAAGTTCAACGCGCTATCCACTGCGCTACAGGGACTACAGTGATAAATTTAAAGCACTTTGCTTTATATTATCACTTTGATGTGAAAATTAATTTTAAACCATTTCAACTTTGAATTAAATTCGCACTGCACAAGGACTGAATAATATATGTGCCACTCTGGTAATCAACTCGAAGGGAGGATATAAAACTTAATTGAAAACTTAGATCGCGAAAATTTCAATTGTCAGATATAAGGGACATTTCTCAAGGGTTGATAAGATAGCAATATTGTGTTATATGAGAGTAATAAGTTGAAATAACACTGAAACTATATAAAACAAAGACAATCTCTGTGATAATGAATTTCATTGACATAAACTTTCATTCATCCCTACCGCGACTCGAACCCGTGACCTTTGGTTTAAAAGTCCAACGCGCTATCCACTGCGCTACAGGGACTGCTGTGTTAAATTTAAAGCACTTTGCGTTATATTTTCACTTTTATGTGAAACTTAATTTGAAACAATTTCAACACTGAATTAAATTCGTACTGCACAAGGACTGAATAATATATGTGCCACTCTGGTAATCAACTCGAAGGGAGGATATAAAACTTAATTGAAAACTGAGATCGCGAAAGTTTTAATTGTCAGACATAAGGGACCTTCCTCAAAGGTTGATAAAATAGTAATATTGTGTTATATGAGAGTAATGAGATGAAAAAAATATATATATATAACTGAAACTAAATAAAACAATGACAATCTCTAATAATGGATTTCATTGACATAAACTTACATTCAACCCTACCGGGACTCGAACCCGGGACCTTTGGATTAGAAGTCCAACGCGCTATCCACTGCGCTACAGGGACTAAAGTGATAAATTTAAAGCACTTTGCTTTATATTATAACTTTGAAGTGAAACTTAATTTTAAACCATTTAAAATTTGAATTAAATTCGCACTGCACAAGGACTGAATAATCTATGTGCCACTCTGGTAATCAACTCGAAGGGAGGATATAAAACTTTATTGAAAACTGAGCTCGCGAAAGTTTTAATTGTCAGATATAAGGGACATTTCTCAAGGGTTTATAAAATAGCAATATTGTGTTATATGAGTGTAATAAGTTGTGAAATATAACTGGAACTAAATAAAACAGCGACAATCTCTAACAATGGATTTCATTGACATAAACATTCATTCATCCCAACCGCGACTCGAACCCGTGAACTTTGGATTAGAAGTCCAACGCACTATCCACAGAGCTACAGGGTTAATTTTAAAGCACTTTACTTTATATTTTCACTGTGATGTGAAACTTAATTTTAAACCATTTCAACTTTGAATTAAATTCGCACTGCACATGGACTGAATAATCTATGGGCCGCTCTGGTAATCAACTCGAAAAGAGGATATAAAACATAGATCGCGAAAGTTTTAATTGTCATACGTAAGGGACATTTCTCAAGGGTTGATAAAGTAGCAATATTGTGTTATATGAGAGTAATAAGTTGAAATAATTGAAACAATGACAATCTCTAACACAATGGATATCATTGACATAAACTTTCATTCATCCCTACCGGGACTCGAACACGGGACCTTTGGATTAGAAGTCCAACGCGCTATTCACTGCGCTACATGGACTACTATGTTAAATTTAAAGCACTTTGCGTTATATTTTCACTTTTATGTGAAACTTAATTTGAAACAATTTCAACACCGAATTAAATTCCTACTGCACAAGGACTGAATAATATATGTTCCACTCTGGTAATAAACCCGATGCGAGGATATAAAAATTAATTCAAAACTTATATCGCGAAAGTTTTCATTGTCAGATATAAGGGACATTTCTCAAAGGTTGATAAAATAGTAATATTGTGTTATATGAGAGTAATAAGTTGAAATAACTGCAACTAAATATAACAATGACAATCTCTATAACAATGGATTTCATTAACATAAAATTTCATTCAAACCTACCGGGACTCGAACCCGGGACCTTTGGATTAGAAGTCCAACGCGCTATCCACTACGATACAGGGACTACTATGTTAAATTTAAAGCACTTTGCGTTATATTTTCACTTTTATGTGAAACTTAATTTGAAACAATTTCAACACCGAATTAAATTCCTACTGCACAAGGACTGAATAATATATGTTCCACTCTGGTAATCAACTCGAAGGGAGGATATAAAACTTAATTGAAAACTTAGATCGCGAAAGTTTTAATTGTCATACATAAGGGACATTTCTCAAGGGTTGATAAAATAGCAATATTGTGTTATATATGAGAGAAATAAGTTGAAATAACTGAAACAATGACAATCTCTAACAATGGATATCATTGACATAAATTTTCATTCATCCCTACCGGGAATCGAACCCGGGACCTTTGGATTAGAAGTCCAACGCGCTATCCACTGCGCTACAGGGACTACAGTGTTAAATTTAAAGCACTTTGCTTTATATAATCACTTTGATGTGAAAATTAATTTTAAACCATTTCAACTTTGAATTAAATTCGCACTGCACATGGACTGAATAATCTATGTGCCACTCTGGTAATCAACTCGAAGGAGGATATAAAACTTAAATCGCGAAAGTTTTAATTGTCAGACATAAGGGACATTTCTCAAGGGTTGATAAAATAGCAATATTGTGTTATATATGAGAGTAATAAGTTGAAATAACTGAAACAACGACAATCTCTAACAATGGATTTCATTGACATAAACTTTCATTCATCCCTACCGCGAATCGAACCCGGGACCTTTGGATTAGAAGTCCAACGCGCTATCCACTGCGCTACAGGGACTACAGTGTTAAATTTAAAGCACTTTGCTTTATATTAACACTTTGATGTGAAAATTAATTTTAAACAATTTCAACTTTGAATTAAATTCGCACTGCACAAGGACTGAATAATATATGTGCCACTCTGGTAATCAACTCGAAGGGAGGATATAAAACATAATTGAAAACTTAGATCGCGAAAGTTTTAATTGTCAGACATAAGGGACATTTCTCAAGGGTTGATAAAATAGCAATATTGTGTTATATGAGTGTAATATAAGTTGTGTGTGAAATATATATATATATATATTATAACTGGAACTAAATAAAACAACGACAATCTCTAACAATGGATTTCATTGACATAAACTTTCATTCATCCCTACCGGGACTCAAACCCGGGACCTTTCGATTAGAATTCCAACGCGCTATCCACTGCGCTACAGGGACTACAATGTTAAATTTAAAGCACTTTGCTTTATATTAACACTTTGATGTGAAAATTAATTTTAAACCATTTCAACTTTGAATTAAATTCGCACTGCACAAGGACTGAATAATATATGTGCCACTCTGGTAATCAACTCGAAGGGGAGGATATAAAACTTAATTGAAAACTGAGATCGCGAAAGTTTTAATTGTCAGACATAAGGGACATTTCTCAAGGGTTGATAAAATAGTAATATTGTGTTATATGAGAGTAATAATTTGAAATAACTGAAACGATTGAAACTAAATAAAACAATGGATTTCATTGACATAAACTTTCATTTATCCCTACCGGGACTCGAACCCGGGACCTTTGGATTAGAAGTCCAACGCGCTATCCACTGCGCTACAGGGACTACAGTGTTAAATTTAAAGCATTTTGCGTTATATTTTCACTTTTATGTGAAACTTAATTTGAAAGAATTTCAACACTGAATTAAATTCGCACTGCACAAGGACTGAATAATATATGTGCCTCTCTGGTAATCAACTCGAAGGGAGGATATAAAACTTAATTGAAAACTGAGATCGCGAAAGTTTTAATTGTCAGACATAAGGGACATTTCTCAAGGGTTGATAAAATAGTAATATTGTGTTAAATGAGAGTAATAAGATGAAATAACTGAAACTAAATAAAACAATGACAATCTTTAATAATGGACGTCATTGACATAAACTTTCATTCATCCCTACTGGGACTCGAACCCGGGACCTTTGGATTAGACGTCCAACGCGCTATCCACTGCTCTACAGGGACTACAGTGTTAAATTTAAAGCATTTTGCGTTATATTTTCACTTTTATGTGAAACTTAATTTGAAAGAATTTCAACACTGAATTAAATTCTTATTGCACAAGGACAGAATAATCTATATGCCACTCTGATAATCAACTCGAAGAGAGGATATAAAACTTAATTGAAAACCTAGATCGCGAAAGTTTTAATTGTCATACATAAGGGACATTTCTCAAGGGTTGATAAAATAGCAATATTGTGTTATATATGAGAGTAATAAGTTGAAATTACTGAAACAATGACAATCTCTAACACAATGGATATCATTGACATAAACTTTCATTCATCCCTACCGGGACTCGAACCCGGGACCTTTGGATTAGAAGTCCAACGCGCTATCCACTGCGCTACAGGGACTACAGTGTTAAATTTAAAGCACTTTGCTTTATATTAACACTTTGATGTGAAAATTAATTTTAAACCATTTCAACTTTGAATTAAATTCGCACTGCACCAGGACTGAATAATATATGTGCCACTCTGGTAATCAACTCGAAGGGAGGATAAAAAACTTAATTGAAAACTGAGATCGCGAAAGTTTTAATTGTCATACATAAGGGACATTTCTCAAGGGTTGATAAAATAGAAATATTGTGTTATATGAGAGAGAGTAATAAGTTGAAATAACTGAAACAATGACAATCTCTAACAATGGATATCATTGACATAAACTTTCATTCATCCCTACCGGGACTCGAACACGGGACCTTTGGATTAGAAGTCCAACGCGCTATTCACTGCGCTACAGGGACTACTATGTTAAATTTAAAGGGCTTTGCGTTATATTTTCACTTTTATGTGAAACTTAATTTGAAACAATTTTAACACTGAATTAAATTCGCACTGCACAAGGACTGAATAATCTATGTGCACACTGGTAATAAACCAGATGGGAGGATGTAAAAATTAATTCAAAACTTAGATCGCGAAAGTTTTAATTGTCAGACATCAGGGACATTTCTCAAAGGTTGATAAAATAGTAATATTGTGTTATATGAGAGTAATAAGTTGTGTGTGTGTGTTTGTGTGTGTGAAATATAACTGAAACTAAATAAAACAAGGACAATCTCTATAACAATGGATTTCATTAAAATAAACTTTCATTCAAACCTACCGGGACTCGAACACGGGACCTTTGGATTAGAAGTCCAACGCGCTATCCACTGCGCTACAGGGACTAAAGTGTTAAATTCAAAGCACTTTGCTTTATATTATCACTTTGATGTGAAAATTAATTTTAAACCATTTCAACTTTGAATTAAATTGGCACTGCACAAGGACTGAATAATCTATGTGCAACTCTGGTAATCAACTCGAACGGAGGATATAAAACTTAATTGAAAACTTAGATCGCGAAAGTTTTAATTGTCATACATAAGGGACATTTCTCAAGGGTTGATAAAATAGCAATATTGTGTTATATGAGAGTAATAAGTTGAAATAACTGAAACAATGACAATCTCTATAACAATGGATATCATTGACATAAACTTACATTCATCCCTACTGGGAATCGAACCCGGGACCTTTGGATTAGAAGGCCAACGCGCTATTCACTGCGCTACAGGGACTACTATGTTAAATTTAAAGCACTTTGCGTTATATTTTCACTTTTATGTAAAACTTAATTTGAAACTATTTTAACACTGAATTAAATTCGCACTGCACAAGGACTGAATAATCTATTTGCAACTCTGGTAATCAACTCGAACGGAGGATATAAAACTTAATTGAAAACTTAGATCGCGAGAGTTTTAATTGTCAGACATAAGGGACATTTCTCAAAGGTCGATAAAATAGTAATATTGTGTTATATGAGAGTAATGAGATGTGTGTGTGTGAAAAATATAACTGAAACAATCTCTAATAATGGATTTCATTGACATAAACTTTCATTCAACCCTACCGGGACTAGAACCCTGGACCTTAGGATTAGAAGTCCAACGCGCTATCCACTGCGCTACAGGGACTACAGTGTTAAATTTAAAGCACTTTGCTTTATATTATCACTTTGATGTGAAACTTAATTTTAAACCATTTAAAATTTGAATTAAATTCGCACTGCACAAGGACTGAATAATCTTTGTGCCACTCTGGTAATCAACTCGAAGGGAGGATATAAAACTTAATTGAAAACATAGATCGCGAAAGTTTTAATTGTCATACATAAGAGACATTTCTCAAGGCTTGATAAAATAGCAATATTGTGTTATATGAGAGTAATAATTTGAAATAACTGAAACTAAATAAAACAATGGATTTCATTGACATAAACTTTCATTTATCCCTACCGGGACTCGAACCCGGGACCTTTGGATTAGAAGTCCAACGCGCTATCCACTGCGCTACAGGGACTACAGTGTTAAATTTAAAGCATTTTGCGTTATATTTTCACTTTTATGTGAAACTTAATTTGAAAGAATTTCAACACTGAATTAAATTCGCACTGCACAAGGACTGAATAATATATGTGCCACTCTGGTAATCAACTCGAAGGGAGGATATAAAACTTAATTGAAAACTGAGATCGCGAAAGTTTTAATTGTCAGACATAAGGGACATTTCTCAAGGGTTGATAAAATAGTAATATTGTGTTAAATGAGAGTAATAAGATGAAATAACTGAAACTAAATAAAACAATGACAATCTTTAATAATGGACGTCATTGACATAAACTTTCATTCATCCCTACTGGGACTCGAACCCGGGACATTTGGATTAGACGTCCAACGCGCTATCCACTGCGCTACAGGGACTGCTGTGTTAAATTTAAAGCACTTTGCGTTATATTTTCACTTTTATGTGAAACTTAATTTGAAACAATTTCAACACTGAATTAAATTCTTATTGCACAAGGACAGAATAATCTATATGCCACTCTGATAATCAACTCGAAGAGAGGATATAAAACTTAATTGAAAACCTAGATCGCGAAAGTTTTAATTGTCAGACATAAGGGACATTTCTCAAGGGTTGATAAAATAGCAATATTGTGTTATATGAGTGTAATAAGTTGAAATAACTGGAACTAAATAAAACAGCGACAATCTCTAACAATGGATTTCATTGACATAAACTTACATTCAACCCTACCGGGACTCGTACCCGGGACCTTTGGATTAGAAGTCCAACGCGCTATCCACTGCGCTACAGGGACTACAGTGATAAATTTAAAGCACTTTGCTTTATATTATAACTTTGATGTGGAACTTAATTTTAAACCATTTCAACTTTGAATTAAATTCGCACTGCACAAGGACTGAATAATCTATGGGCCACTCTGGTAATCAACTCGAAAAGAGGATATAAAACTTAAATCGCGAAAGTTGTAATTGTCAGACATCAGGGACATTTCTCAAGGGTTGATAAAATAGCAATATTGTGTTGTTATATATGTGTAATAAGCAGAAATAACTGAAACGATTGAAACTAAGTATAACAATGGATTTCATTGACATAAACTTTCATTCATCCCTACCGGAACTCGAACACGGAACCTTTTGGATTTGAAGTCCAACGCGCTAACCACTGCGCTACAGGGACTACAGTGTTAAATTTAAAGTACTTTGCTTTATATTTTCACTTTGATGTGAAACTTAATTTCAAACCATTTCAACTTTGAATTAAATTCGCACTGCACAAGGACTGAATTATCTATGTTCACTCTGGTAATCAACTCGAAGGGAGGATATAAAACTTAATTGAACACTGAAATCCCGCGAAAGTTTTAATTGTCAGACATAAGGGACATTTCTCAAGGGTTGATAAAATAGTAATATTGTGTTATATGAGAGTAATAAGTTGTGTGTGTGTGTGTGAAATATAACTGAAACTAAATAAAACAATGACAATCTCTAACAATGGATTTCATTGATATAAACTTTCATTCAAACCTACCGGGACTCGAACCCGGGACCTTTGGATTAGAAGTCCAACGCGCTATCCACTGCGCTACAGGGACTACAGTGTTAAATTTAAAGTACTTTGCTTTATATTTTCACTTTGATGTGAAACTTAATTTTAAACCATTTCAACTTTGAATTAAATTCGCACTGCACAAGGACTGAATAATCTATGTGCAACTCTGGTAATCAACTCGAAGGGAGGATATAAAACTTAATTGAAAACTTAGATCGCGAAAGTTTTAATTGTCATACATAAGGGACATTTCTCAAGGGTTGATAAAATACCAATATTGTGTTATATGAGAGTAATAAAAGTTGAAATAACTGAAACAATGACAATCTCTATAACAATGGATATCATTGACATAAACTGTCATTCATCCCTACCGGGACTCGAACCCGGGACCTTTGGATTAGAAGTCCAACGCGCTATCCACTGCGCCACAGGGAATACAGTGTTAAATTTAAAGCATTTAGCGTTATATTTTCACTTTTATGTGAAACTTAATTTGAAAGAATTTCAACACTGAATTAAATTCGTACTGCACAAGGACTGAATAATATATGTTCCACTCTGGTAATCAACTCCAAGGGAGGATATAAAACTTAATTGAAAACTGAGATCGCGAAAGTTTTAATTGTCAGACATAAGGGACCTTCCTCAAAGGTTGATAAAATAGTAATATTGTGTTATATGATTGTAATAAGTTGTGTGTGTGTGTGAAATATAACTGGAACTAAATAAAACAACGACAATCTCTAACAATGGATTTCATTGACATAAACTTTCATTCAAACATACCGGGACTCGAACACGGGACCTTTGGATTAGAAGTCCAACGCGCTATCCACTGCGCTACAGTGATAAATTTAAAGCACTTTGCTTTATATTATAACTTTGATGTGAAACTTAATTTTAAACCATTTAAAATTTGAATTAAATTCGCACTGCACAAGGACTGAATAATCTATGTGCCACTCTGGTAATCAACTCGAAGGGAGGATATAAAACTTTATTGAAAACTGAGATCGCGAAAGTTTTAATTGTCATACATAAGGGACATTTCTCAAGGGTTGATAAAGTAGCAATATTGTGTTATATGAGAGTAATAAGTTGAAATAACTGAAACAATGACAATCTCTAACACAATGGATATCATTGACATAAACTTTCATTCATCCCTACCGGGACTCGAACACGGGACCTTTGGATTAGAAGTCCAACGCGCTATTCACTGCGCTACAGGGACTACTATGTTAAATTTAAAGCACTTTGCGTTATATTTTAACTTTTATGTGAAACTTAATTTGAAACAATTTTAACACTGAATTAAATTCGCACTGCACAAGGACTGAAAAATCTATGTGCACTCTGGTAATAAACCCGATGGGAGGATATAAAAATTAATTCAAAACTTATATCGCGAAAGTTTTAATTGTCAGACATAAGGGACATTTCTCAAAGGTTGATAAAATAGTAATATTGTGTTATATGAGAGTAATAAGTTGAAATAACTGAAACTAAATAAAACAATGACAATCTCTATAACAATGGATTTCATTGACATAAACTTTCATTCATCCCTACCGGGACATGAACTCGGGACCTTTGGATAAGAAGTCCAACGCGCTATCCACTGCGCTACAGGGACTACAGTGTTAAATTTAAAGCATTTTGCGTTATATTTTCTCTTTTATGAGAAACTTAATTTGAAAGAATTTCAACACTGAATTAAATTCGCACTGCACAAGGACTGAATAATATATGTGCCACTCTGGTAATCAACTCGAAGGGAGGATATAAAACTTAATTGAAAACAGAGATCGCGAAAGTTTTAATTGTCAGACATAAGGGACATTTCTCAAGGGTTGATAAAATAGCAATATTGTGTTATATGAGTGTAATTAGTTGAAATAACTGGAACAAATAAAACAGCGACAATCTCTAACAATGGATTTCATTGACATTAACTTTCATTCATCCCTACCGCGACTCGAACCCGTGACCTTTGGATTAGAAGTCCAACGCGCTATCCACAGCGCTACAGGGTTAAATTTAAAGCACTTTGCTTTATATTTTCACTGTGATGTGAAACTTAATTTTAAACCATTTCAACTTTGAATTAAATTCGCACTGCACAAGGACTGAATAATCTATTGGCCACTCTAGTAATCAACTCGAAAAGAGGATATAAAACTTCATTGAAAACCTAGATCGCGAAAGTTTTAATTGTCAGACATAAGGGACATTTCTCAAGGGTTGATAAAATAGTAATATTGTGTTATATGAGAGTAATAAGTTGAAATAACTGAAACAATGACAATCTCTAACAATGGATATCATTGACATAAACTTTCATTCATCCCTACCGGGACTCGAACACGGGACCTTTGGATTAGAAGTCCAACGCGCTATTCACTGCGCTACAGGGACTACTATGTTAAATTTAAAGCACTTTGCGTTATATTTTCACTTTTATGTGAAACTTAATTTGAAACAATTTTAACACTGAATTAAATTCCCACTGCACAAGGACTGAATAATCTATGTGCCACTCTCGTAATCAACTCGAAGGGAGGGTATAAAACTTAATTGAAAACATAGATCGCGAAAGTTTTAATTGTCATACATAAGGGACATTTCTGAAGGGTTGATAAAATAGCAATATTGTGTTATATGAGAGTAATAAGTTGAAATAACTGAAACAATGACAATCACTAACAATGGATATCATTGACATAAACTTTCATTCATCCCTACCGGGAATCGAACCCGGGACATTTGGATTAGAAGTCCAACGCGCTATCCACTGCGCTACAGGGACTAAAGTGTTAAATTTAAAGCACTTTGCGTTATATTTCCACTTTTATGAGAAACTTAATTTGAAAGAATTTCAACACTGAATTAAATTCGCACTGCACAAGGACTGAATAATATATGTGCCACTCTGGTAATCAACTCGAAGTGAGGATATAAAACTTAATTGAAAACCTAGATCGCGAAAGATTTAATTGTCAGACATAAGGGACATTTCTCAAGGGTTGATAAAATAGTAATATTGTGTTATATGAGAGTAATAATTTGAAATAACTGAAACGATTGAAACTAAATAAAACAATGGATTTCATTGACATAAACTTTCATTTATCAATACCGGGACTCGAACCCGGGACCTTTGGATTAGAAGTCCAACGCGCTATCCACTGCGCTACAGGGACTAAAGTGTTAAGTTTAAAGCACTTTGCGTTATATTTCCACTTTTATGAGAAACTTAATTTGAAAGAATTTCAACACTGAATTAAATTCGCACTGCACAAGGACTGAATAATATATGTGCCACTCTGGTAATCAACTCGAAGGGAGGATATAAAATTTAATTGAAAACTGAGATCGCGAAAGTTTTATTTGTCAGACATAAGGGACATTTCTCAAGAGTTGATAAAATAGCAATATTGTGTTATATGAGTGTAATAAGTTGAAATAACTGGAACTAAATAAAACAGCGACAATCTCTAACAATGGATTTCATTGACATAAAATTTCATTCATCCCTACCGCGACTCGAACCCGTGACCTTTGGATTAGAAGTCCAACGCGCTATACACTGCGCTACAGGGTTAAATTTAAAGCACTTTGCTTTATATTTTCACTGTGATGTGAAACTTAATTTTAAACCATTTCAACTTTGAATTAAATTCGCACTGCACAAGGACTGAATAATCTATGGGCCACTCTGGTAATCAACTCGAAGAGAGGATATAAAACTTAATTGAAAACTGAAATCCCGCGAAAGTTTTAATTGTCAGACATAAGGGACATTTCTCAAGGGTTGATAAAATAGTAATATTGTGTTATATGAGAGTAATAAGTTGAAATAACTGAAACTAAATAAAGCAATGCCAATCTTTAATAATGGATTTCATTGACATAAACTTTCATTCTTCCCTACCGGGACTCGAACCCGGGACCTTTCGATTAGACGTCCAACGCGCTATCCACTGCGCTACAGGGACTGCTGTGTTAAATTTAAAGCACTTTGCGTTATATTTTCAATTTTATGTGAAACTTAATTTGAAACAATTTCAACACTGAATTATAAATTCTTATTGCACAAGGACAGAATAATCTATATGCCACTCTGATAATCAACTCGAAGAGAGGATATAAAACTTAATTGAAAACCTAGATCACGAAAGTTTTAATTGTCATACATAAGGGACATTTCTCAAGGGTTGATAAAGTAGCAATATTGTGTTATATGAGAGTAATAAGTTGAAATAACTGAAACAATGACAATCTCTAACACAATGGATATCATTGACATAAACTTTCATTCATCCCTACCGGGACTCGAACACGGGACCTTTGGATTAGAAGTCCAACGCGCTATTCACTGCGCTACAGGGACTACTATGTTAAATTTAAAGCACTTTGCGTTATATTTTAACTTTTATGTGAAACTTAATTTGAAACAATTTTAACACTGAATTAAATTCGCACTGCACAAGGACTGAAAAATCTATGTGCACTCTGGTAATAAACCCGATGGGAGGATATAAAAATTAATTCAAAACTTATATCGCGAAAGTTTTAATTGTCAGACATAAGGGACATTTCTCAAAGGTTGATAAAATAGTAATATTGTGTTATATGAGAGTAATAAGTTGAAATAACTGAAACTAAATAAAACAATGACAATCTCTATAACAATGGATTTCATTGACATAAACTTTCATTCATCCCTACCGGGACATGAACCCGGGACCTTTGGATAAGAAGTCCAACGCGCTATCCACTGCGCTACAGGGACTACAGTGTTAAATTTAAAGCATTTTGCGTTATATTTTCTCTTTTATGAGAAACTTAATTTGAAAGAATTTCAACACTGAATTAAATTCGCACTGCACAAGGACTGAATAATATATGTGCCACTCTGGTAATCAACTCGAAGGGAGGATATAAAACTTAATTGAAAACTGAGATCGCGAAAGTTTTAATTGTCAGACATAAGGGACATTTCTCAAGGGTTGATAAAATAGCAATATTGTGTTATATGAGTGTAATTAGTTGAAATAACTGGAACAAATAAAACAGCGACAATCTCTAACAATGGATTTCATTGACATTAACTTTCATTCATCCCTACCGCGACTCGAACCCGTGACCTTTGGATTAGAAGTCCAACGCGCTATCCACAGCGCTACAGGGTTAAATTTAAAGCACTTTGCTTTATATTTTCACTGTGATGTGAAACTTAATTTTAAACCATTTCAACTTTGAATTAAATTCGCACTGCACAAGGACTGAATAATCTATTGGCCACTCTAGTAATCAACTCGAAAAGAGGATATAAAACTTCATTGAAAACCTAGATCGCGAAAGTTTTAATTGTCAGACATAAGGGACATTTCTCAAGGGTTGATAAAATAGTAATATTGTGTTATATGAGAGTAATAAGTTGAAATAACTGAAACAATGACAATCTCTAACAATGGATATCATTGACATAAACTTTCATTCATCCCTACCGGGACTCGAACACGGGACCTTTGGATTAGAAGTCCAACGCGCTATTCACTGCGCTACAGGGACTACTATGTTAAATTTAAAGCACTTTGCGTTATATTTTCACTTTTATGTGAAACTTAATTTGAAACAATTTTAACACTGAATTAAATTCCCACTGCACAAGGACTGAATAATCTATGTGCCACTCTCGTAATCAACTCGAAGGGAGGGTATAAAACTTAATTGAAAACATAGATCGCGAAAGTTTTAATTGTCATACATAAGGGACATTTCTGAAGGGTTGATAAAATAGCAATATTGTGTTATATGAGAGTAATAAGTTGAAATAACTGAAACAATGACAATCACTAACAATGGATATCATTGACATAAACTTTCATTCATCCCTACCGGGAATCGAACCCGGGACATTTGGATTAGAAGTCCAACGCGCTATCCACTGCGCTACAGGGACTACAGTGTTAAATTCAAAGCACTTCGCTTTATATTATCACTTTGATGTGAAAATTAATTTTAAACCATTTCAACTTTGAATTAAATTCGCACTGCACAAGGACTGAATTATATATGTGCCACTCTGGTAATCAACTCGAAGGGAGGATATAAAACTTAATTGAAAACATATATCGCGAAAGTTTTAATTGTCAGACATAAGGGACATTTCTCAAGGGTTGATAAAATAGCAATATTGTGTTATATGAGAGCAATAAGTTGAAATAACTGAAACAATGACAATCTCTATAACAATGGATATCATTGACATAAACTTTCATTCATCCCTACTGGGAATCGAACCCGGGACCTTTGGATTAGAAGTCCAACGCGCTATCCACTGCGCTTCAGGGACTACAGTGTTAAGTTTAAAGTACTTTGCTTTATATTTTCACTTTGATGTGAAACTTAATTTCAAACCATTTCAACTTTGAATTAAATTCGCACGGCACAAGGACTGAATTATCTATGTGCACTCTGGTAATCAACTCGAAGTGAGGATATAAAACTTAATTGAAAACCTAGATCGCGAAAGATTTAATTGTCAGACATAAGGGACATTTCTCAAGGGTTGATAAAATAGTAATATTGTGTTATATGAGAGTAATAAGTTGAAATATCTGAAACTAAATAAAACAATGCCAATCTTTAATAATGGATTTCATTGACATAAACATTCATTCATCCCTACCGGGACTCGAACCCGGGACCTTTGGATTAGAAGTCCAGCGCTCTATCCACTGCGCTACAGGGTTAAATTTAAAGCACTTTGCTTTATATCATCACTTTGATGTGAAATTTTATTTTAAACCATTTCAACTTTGAATTAAATTCGCACTGCACAAGGACTGAATAATATATGTGCCACTCTGGTAATCAACTCGAAGGGAGGATATAAAACTTAATTGAAAACTTAGATCGCGAAAATTTTAATTGTCATACATAAGGGACATTTCTCAAGGGTTGATAAAATAGCAAAATTGTGTTATATGAGAGTAATAAGTTGAAATAACTGAAACAATGACAATCTCTATAACAATTGTATATCATTGACATAAACTTTCATTCATCCCTACTGCGAATCGAACCCGGGACCTTTGGATTAGAAGTCCAACGCGCTATCCACTGCGCTACAGGGACTACAGTGTTAAATTTAAAGTATTTTGCGTTATATTTTCACTTTTATGTGAAACTTAATTTGAAAGAATTTCAACACTGAATTAAATTCGCACTGCACAAGGACTGAATAATATATGTGCCACTCTGGTAATCAACTCGAAGTGAGGATATAAAACTTAATTGAAAACCTAGATCGCGAAAGATTTAATTGTCAGACATAAGGGACATTTCTCAAGGGTTGATAAAATAGTAATATTGTGTTATATGAGAGTAATAATTTGAAATAACTGAAACGATTGAAACTAAATAAAACAATGGATTTCATTGACATAAACTTTCATTTATCAATACCGGGACTCGAACCCGGGACCTTTGGATTAGAAGTCCAACGCGCTATCCACTGCGCTACAGGGACTAAAGTGTTAAATTTAAAGCACTTTGCGTTATATTTCCACTTTTATGAGAAACTTAATTTGAAAGAATTTCAACACTGAATTAAATTCGCACTGCACAAGGACTGAATAATATATGTGCCACTCTGGTAATCAACTCGAAGGGAGGATATAAAATTTAATTGAAAACTGAGATCGCGAAAGTTTTATTTGTCAGACATAAGGGACATTTCTCAAGAGTTGATAAAATAGCAATATTGTGTTATATGAGTGTAATAAGTTGAAATAACTGGAACTAAATAAAACAGCGACAATCTCTAACAATGGATTTCATTGACATAAAATTTCATTCATCCCTACCGCGACTCGAACCCGTGACCTTTGGATTAGAAGTCCAACGCGCTATACACTGCGCTACAGGGTTAAATTTAAAGCACTTTGCTTTATATTTTCACTGTGATGTGAAACTTAATTTTAAACCATTTCAACTTTGAATTAAATTCGCACTGCACAAGGACTGAATAATCTATGGGCCACTCTGGTAATCAACTCGAAGAGAGGATATAAAACTTAATTGAAAACTGAAATCCCGCGAAAGTTTTAATTGTCAGACATAAGGGACATTTCTCAAGGGTTGATAAAATAGTAATATTGTGTTATATGAGAGTAATAAGTTGAAATAACTGAAACTAAATAAAGCAATGCCAATCTTTAATAATGGATTTCATTGACATAAACTTTCATTCATCCCTACCGGGACTCGAACCCGGGACCTTTCGATTAGACGTCCAACGCGCAATCCACTGCGCTACAGGGACTGCTGTGTTAAATTTAAAGCACTTTGCGTTATATTTTCAATTTTATGTGAAACTTAATTTGAAACAATTTCAACACTGAATTATAAATTCTTATTGCACAAGGACAGAATAATCTATATGCCACTCTGATAATCAACTCGAAGAGAGGATATAAAACTTAATTGAAAACCTAGATCGCGAAAGTTTTAATTGTCATACATAAGGGACATTTCTCAAGGGTTGATAAAGTAGCAATATTGTGTTATATGAGAGTAATAAGTTGAAATAACTGAAACAATGACAATCTCTAACACAATGGATATCATTGACATAAACTTTCATTCATCCCTACCGGGACTCGAACACGGGACCTTTGGATTAGAAGTCCAACGCGCTATTCACTGCGCTACAGGGACTACTATGTTAAATTTAAAGCACTTTGCGTTATATTTTAACTTTTATGTGAAACTTAATTTGAAACAATTTTAACACTGAATTAAATTCGCACTGCACAAGGACTGAAAAATCTATGTGCACTCTGGTAATAAACCCGATGGGAGGATATAAAAATTAATTCAAAACTTATATCGCGAAAGTTTTAATTGTCAGACATAAGGGACATTTCTCAAAGGTTGATAAAATAGTAATATTGTGTTATATGAGAGTAATAAGTTGAAATAACTGAAACTAAATAAAACAATGACAATCTCTATAACAATGGATTTCATTGACATAAACTTTCATTCATCCCTACCGGGACATGAACCCGGGACCTTTGGATAAGAAGTCCAACGCGCTATCCACTGCGCTACAGGGACTACAGTGTTAAATTTAAAGCATTTTGCGTTATATTTTCTCTTTTATGAGAAACTTAATTTGAAAGAATTTCAACACTGAATTAAATTCGCACTGAACAAGGACTGAATAATATATGTGCCACTCTGGTAATCAACTCGAAGGGAGGATATAAAACTTAATTGAAAACTGAGATCGCGAAAGTTTTAATTGTCAGACATAAGGGACATTTCTCAAGGGTTGATAAAATAGCAATATTGTGTTATATGAGTGTAATTAGTTGAAATAACTGGAACAAATAAAACAGCGACAATCTCTAACAATGGATTTCATTGACATTAACTTTCATTCATCCCTACCGCGACTCGAACCCGTGACCTTTGGATTAGAAGTCCAACGCGCTATCCACAGCGCTACAGGGTTAAATTTAAAGCACTTTGCTTTATATTTTCACTGTGATGTGAAACTTAATTTTAAACCATTTCAACTTTGAATTAAATTCGCACTGCACAAGGACTGAATAATCTATTGGCCACTCTAGTAATCAACTCGAAAAGAGGATATAAAACTTCATTGAAAACCTAGATCGCGAAAGTTTTAATTGTCAGACATAAGGGACATTTCTCAAGGGTTGATAAAATAGTAATATTGTGTTATATGAGAGTAATAAGTTGAAATAACTGAAACAATGACAATCTCTAACAATGGATATCATTGACATAAACTTTCATTCATCCCTACCGGGACTCGAACACGGGACCTTTGGATTAGAAGTCCAACGCGCTATTCACTGCGCTACAGGGACTACTATGTTAAATTTAAAGCACTTTGCGTTATATTTTCACTTTTATGTGAAACTTAATTTGAAACAATTTTAACACTGAATTAAATTCCCACTGCACAAGGACTGAATAATCTATGTGCCACTCTCGTAATCAACTCGAAGGGATGGTATAAAACTTAATTGAAAACATAGATCGCGAAAGTTTTAATTGTCATACATAAGGGACATTTCTGAAGGGTTGATAAAATAGCAATATTGTGTTATATGAGAGTAATAAGTTGAAATAACTGAAACAATGACAATCACTAACAATGGATATCATTGACATAAACTTTCATTCATCCCTACCGGGAATCGAACCCGGGACATTTGGATTAGAAGTCCAACGCGCTATCCACTGCGCTACAGGGACTACAGTGTTAAATTCAAAGCACTTCGCTTTATATTATCACTTTGATGTGAAAATTAATTTTAAACCATTTCAACTTTGAATTAAATTCGCACTGCACAAGGACTGAATTATATATGTGCCACTCTGGTAATCAACTCGAAGGGAGGATATAAAACTTAATTGAAAACATATATCGCGAAAGTTTTAATTGTCAGACATAAGGGACATTTCTCAAGGGTTGATAAAATAGCAATATTGTGTTATATGAGAGTAATAAGTTGAAATAACTGAAACAATGACAATCTCTATAACAATGGATATCATTGACATAAACTTTCATTCATCCCTACTGGGAATCGAACCCGGGACCTTTGGATTAGAAGTCCAACGCGCTATCCACTGCGCTTCAGGGACTACAGTGTTAAGTTTAAAGTACTTTGCTTTATATTTTCACTTTGATGTGAAACTTAATTTCAAACCATTTCAACACTGAATTAAATTCGCACTGCACAAGGACTGAATAATATATGTGCCACTCTGGTAATCAACTCGAAGTGAGGATATAAAACTTAATTGAAAACCTAGATCGCGAAAGATTTAATTGTCAGACATAAGGGACATTTCTCAAGGGTTGATAAAATAGTAATATTGTGTTATATGAGAGTAATAATTTGAAATAACTGAAACGATTGAAACTAAATAAAACAATGGATTTCATTGACATAAACTTTCATTTATCCCTACCGGGACTCGAACCCGGGACCTTTGGATTAGAAGTCCAACGCGCTATCCACTGCGCTACAGGGACTAAAGTGTTAAATTTAAAGCACTTTGCGTTATATTTCCACTTTTATGAGAAACTTAATTTGAAAGAATTTCAACACTGAATTAAATTCGCACTGCACAAGGACTGAATAATATATGTGCCACTCTGGTAATCAACTCGAAGGGAGGATATAAAATTTAATTGAAAACTGAGATCGCGAAAGTTTTATTTGTCAGACATAAGGGACATTTCTCAAGAGTTGATAAAATAGCAATATTGTGTTATATGAGTGTAATAAGTTGAAATAACTGGAACTAAATAAAACAGCGACAATCTCTAACAATGGATTTCATTGACATAAAATTTCATTCATCCCTACCGCGACTCGAACCCGTGACCTTTGGATTAGAAGTCCAACGCGCTATACACTGCGCTACAGGGTTAAATTTAAAGCACTTTGCTTTATATTTTCACTGTGATGTGAAACTTAATTTTAAACCATTTCAACTTTGAATTAAATTCGCACTGCACAAGGACTGAATAATCTATGGGCCACTCTGGTAATCAACTCGAAGAGAGGATATAAAACTTAATTGAAAACTGAAATCCCGCGAAAGTTTTAATTGTCAGACATAAGGGACATTTCTCAAGGGTTGATAAAATAGTAATATTGTGTTATATGAGAGTAATAAGTTGAAATAACTGAAACTAAATAAAGCAATGCCAATCTTTAATAATGGATTTCATTGACATAAACTTTCATTCATCCCTACCGGGACTCGAACCCGGGACCTTTCGATTAGACGTCCAACGCGCTATCCACTGCGCTACAGGGACTGCTGTGTTAAATTTAAAGCACTTTGCGTTATATTTTCAATTTTATGTGAAACTTAATTTGAAACAATTTCAACACTGAATTATAAATTCTTATTGCACAAGGACAGAATAATCTATATGCCACTCTGATAATCAACTCGAAGAGAGGATATAAAACTTAATTGAAAACCTAGATCGCGAAAGTTTTAATTGTCATACATAAGGGACATTTCTCAAGGGTTGATAAAGTAGCAATATTGTGTTATATGAGAGTAATAAGTTGAAATAACTGAAACAATGACAATCTCTAACACAATGGATATCATTGACATAAACTTTCATTCATCCCTACCGGGACTCGAACACGGGACCTTTGGATTAGAAGTCCAACGCGCTATTCACTGCGCTACAGGGACTACTATGTTAAATTTAAAGCACTTTGCGTTATATTTTAACTTTTATGTGAATCTTAATTTGAAACAATTTTAACACTGAATTAAATTCGCACTGCACAAGGACTGAAAAATCTATGTGCACTCTGGTAATAAACCCGATGGGAGGATATAAAAATTAATTCAAAACTTATATCGCGAAAGTTTTAATTGTCAGACATAAGGGACATTTCTCAAAGGTTGATAAAATAGTAATATTGTGTTATATGAGAGTAATAAGTTGAAATAACTGAAACTAAATAAAACAATGACAATCTCTATAACAATGGATTTCATTGACATAAACTTTCATTCATCCCTACCGGGACATGAACCCGGGACCTTTGGATAAGAAGTCCAACGCGCTATCCACTGCGCTACAGGGACTACAGTGTTAAATTTAAAGCATTTTGCGTTATATTTTCTCTTTTATGAGAAACTTAATTTGAAAGAATTTCAACACTGAATTAAATTCGCACTGAACAAGGACTGAATAATATATGTGCCACTCTGGTAATCAACTCGAAGGGAGGATATAAAACTTAATTGAAAACTGAGATCGCGAAAGTTTTAATTGTCAGACATAAGGGACATTTCTCAAGGGTTGATAAAATAGCAATATTGTGTTATATGAGTGTAATTAGTTGAAATAACTGGAACAAATAAAACAGCGACAATCTCTAACAATGGATTTCATTGACATTAACTTTCATTCATCCCTACCGCGACTCGACCCCGTGACCTTTGGATTAGAAGTCCAACGCGCTATCCACAGCGCTACAGGGTTAAATTTAAAGCACTTTGCTTTATATTTTCACTGTGATGTGAAACTTAATTTTAAACCATTTCAACTTTGAATTAAATTCGCACTGCACAAGGACTGAATAATCTATTGGCCACTCTAGTAATCAACTCGAAAAGAGGATATAAAACTTCATTGAAAACCTAGATCGCGAAAGTTTTAATTGTCAGACATAAGGGACATTTCTCAAGGGTTGATAAAATAGTAATATTGTGTTATATGAGAGTAATAAGTTGAAATAACTGAAACAATGACAATCTCTAACAATGGATATCATTGACATAAACTTTCATTCATCCCTACCGGGACTCGAACACGGGACCTTTGGATTAGAAGTCCAACGCGCTATTCACTGCGCTACAGGGACTACTATGTTAAATTTAAAGCACTTTGCGTTATATTTTCACTTTTATGTGAAACTTAATTTGAAACAATTTTAACACTGAATTAAATTCCCACTGCACAAGGACTGAATAATCTATGTGCCACTCTCGTAATCAACTCGAAGGGAGGGTATAAAACTTAATTGAAAACATAGATCGCGAAAGTTTTAATTGTCATACATAAGGGACATTTCTGAAGGGTTGATAAAATAGCAATATTGTGTTATATGAGAGTAATAAGTTGAAATAACTGAAACAATGACAATCTCTATAACAATGGATATCATTGACATAAACTTTCATTCATCCCTACTGGGAATCGAACCCGGGACCTTTGGATTAGAAGTCCAACGCGCTATCCACTGCGCTTCAGGGACTACAGTGTTAAGTTTAAAGTACTTTGCTTTATATTTTCACTTTGATGTGAAACTTAATTTCAAACCATTTCAACTTTGAATTAAATTCGCACGGCACAAGGACTGAATTATCTATGTGCACTCTGGTAATCAACTCGAAGGGAGGATATAAAACTTAATTGAAAACTGAAATCACGCGAAAGTTTTAATTCTCAGACATAAGGGACATTTCTCAAGGGTTGATAAAATAGTAATATTGTGTTATATGAGAGTAATAAGTTGAAATATCTGAAACTAAATAAAACAATGCCAATCTTTAATAATGGATTTCATTGACATAAACATTCATTCATCCCTACCGGGACTCGAACCCGGGACCTTTGGATTAGAAGTCCAGCGCTCTATCCACTGCGCTACAGGGTTAAATTTAAAGCACTTTGCTTTATATCATCACTTTGATGTGAAATTTTATTTTAAACCATTTCAACTTTGAATTAAATTCGCACTGCACAAGGACTGAATAATATATGTGCCACTCTGGTAATCAACTCGAAGGGAGGATATAAAACTTAATTGAAAACTTAGATCGCGAAAATTTTAATTGTCATACATAAGGGACATTTCTCAAGGGTTGATAAAATAGCAAAATTGTGTTATATGAGAGTAATAAGTTGAAATAACTGAAACAATGACAATCTCTAACAATGGATATCATTGACATAAACTTTCATTCATCCCTACCGGGACTCGAACACGGGACCTTTGGATTAGAAGTCCAACGCGCTATTCACTGCGCTACAGGGACTACTATGTTAAATTTAAAGCACTTTGCGTTATATTTTCACTTTTATGTGAAACTTAATTTGAAACAATTTTAACACTGAATTAAATTCCCACTGCACAAGGACTGAATAATCTATGTGCCACTCTCGTAATCAACTCGAAGGGAGGGTATAAAACTTAATTGAAAACATAGATCGCGAAAGTTTTAATTGTCATACATAAGGGACATTTCTGAAGGGTTGATAAAATAGCAATATTGTGTTATATGAGAGTAATAAGTTGAAATAACTGAAACAATGACAATCTCTATAACAATGGATATCATTGACATAAACTTTCATTCATCCCTACTGGGAATCGAACCCGGGACCTTTGGATTAGAAGTCCAACGCGCTATCCACTGCGCTTCAGGGACTACAGTGTTAAGTTTAAAGTACTTTGCTTTATATTTTCACTTTGATGTGAAACTTAATTTCAAACCATTTCAACTTTGAATTAAATTCGCACGGCACAAGGACTGAATTATCTATGTGCACTCTGGTAATCAACTCGAAGGGAGGATATAAAACTTAATTGAAAACTGAAATCACGCGAAAGTTTTAATTCTCAGACATAAGGGACATTTCTCAAGGGTTGATAAAATAGTAATATTGTGTTATATGAGAGTAATAAGTTGAAATATCTGAAACTAAATAAAACAATGCCAATCTTTAATAATGGATTTCATTGACATAAACATTCATTCATCCCTACCGGGACTCGAACCCGGGACCTTTGGATTAGAAGTCCAGCGCTCTATCCACTGCGCTACAGGGTTAAATTTAAAGCACTTTGCTTTATATCATCACTTTGATGTGAAATTTTATTTTAAACCATTTCAACTTTGAATTAAATTCGCACTGCACAAGGACTGAATAATATATGTGCCACTCTGGTAATCAACTCGAAGGGAGGATATAAAACTTAATTGAAAACTTAGATCGCGAAAATTTTAATTGTCATACATAAGGGACATTTCTCAAGGGTTGATAAAATAGCAAAATTGTGTTATATGAGAGTAATAAGTTGAAATAACTGAAACAATGACAATCTCTATAACAATTGTATATCATTGACATAAACTTTCATTCATCCCTACTGGGAATCGAACCCGGGACCTTTGGATTAGAAGTCCAACGCGCTATCCACTGCGCTACAGGGACTACAGTGTTAAATTTAAAGTATTTTGCGTTATATTTCCACTTTTATGAGAAACTTAATTTGAAAGAATTTCAACACTGAATTAAATTCGCACTGCACAAGGACTGAATAATATATGTGCCACTCTGGTAATCAACTCGAAGGGAGGATATAAAATTTAATTGAAAACTTAGATCGCGAAAATTTTAATTGTCATACATAAGGGACATTTCTCAAGGGTTGATAAAATAGTAATATTGTGTTATATGAGAGTAATAATTTGAAATAACTGAAACGATTGAAACTAAATAAAACAATGGATTTCATTGACATAAACTTTCATTTATCCCTACCGGGACTCGAACCCGGGACCTTTGGATTAGAAGTCCAACGCGCTATCCACTGCGCTACAGGGACTAAAGTGTTAAATTTAAAGCACTTTGCGTTATATTTCCACTTTTATGAGAAACTTAATTTGAAAGAATTTCAACACTGAATTAAATTCGCACTGCACAAGGACTGAATAATATATGTGCCACTCTGGTAATCAACTCGAAGGGAGGATATAGAATTTAATTGAAAACTGAGATCGCGAAAGTTTTATTTGTCAGACATAAGGGACATTTCTCAAGAGTTGATAAAATAGCAATATTGTGTTATATGAGTGTAATAAGTTGAAATAACTGGAACTAAATAAAACAACGACAATCTCTAACAATGGATTTCATTGACATAAAATTTCATTCATCCCTACCGCGACTCGAACCCGTGACCTTTGGATTAGAAGTCCAACGCGCTATACACTGCGCTACAGGGTTAAATTTAAAGCACTTTGCTTTATATTTTTACTGTGATGTGAAACTTAATTTTAAACCATTTCAACTTTGAATTAAATTCGCACTGCACAAGGACTGAATAATCTATGGGCCACTCTGGTAATCAACTCGAAGAGAGGATATAAAACTTAATTGAAAACTGAAATCCCGCGAAAGTTTTAATTGTCAGACATAAGGGACATTTCTCAAGGGTTGATAAAATAGTAATATTGTGTTATATGAGAGTAATAAGTTGAAATAACTGAAACTAAATAAAGCAATGCCAATCTTTAATAATGGATTTCATTGACATAAACTTTCATTCATCCCTACCGGGACTCGAACCCGGGACCTTTCGATTAGACGTCCAACGCGCTATCCACTGCGCTACAGGGACTGCTGTGTTAAATTTAAAGCACTTTGCGTTATATTTTCAATTTTATGTGAAACTTAATTTGAAACAATTTCAACACTGAATTATAAATTCTTATTGCACAAGGACAGAATAATCTATATGCCACTCTGATAATCAACTCGAAGAGAGGATATAAAACTTAATTGAAAACCTAGATCGCGAAAGTTTTAATTGTCATACATAAGGGACATTTCTCAAGGGTTGATAAAATAGCAATATTGTGTTATATGAGAGTAATAAGTTGAAATAACTGAAACAATGACAATCTCTATAACAATGGATATCATTGACATAAACGTTCATTCATCCCTACTGGGAATCGAACCCGGGACCTTTGGATTAGAAGTCCAACGCGCTATCCACTGCGCTTCAGGGACTACAGTGTTAAGTTTAAAGTACTTTGCTTTATATTTTCACTTTGATGTGAAACTTAATTTCAAACCATTTCAACTTTGAATTAAATTCGCACGGCACAAGGACTGAATTATCTATGTGCACTCTGGTAATCAACTCGAAGGGAGGATATAAAACTTAATTGAAAACTGAAATCACGCGAAAGTTTTAATTCTCAGACATAAGGGACATTTCTCAAGGGTTGATAAAATAGTAATATTGTGTTATATGAGAGTAATAAGTTGAAATAACTGAAACTAAATAAAACAATGCCAATCTTTAATAATGGATTTCATTGACATAAACATTCATTCATCCCTACCGGGACTCGAACCCGGGACCTTTGGATTAGAAGTCCAGCGCTCTATCCACTGCGCTACAGGGTTAAATTTAAAGCACTTTGCTTTATATCATCACTTTGATGTGAAATTTTATTTTAAACCATTTCAATTTTGAATTAAATTCGCACTGCACAAGGACTGAATAATATATGTGCCACTCTGGTAATCAACTCGAAGGGAGGATATAAAACTTAATTGAAAACTTAGATCGCGAAAATTTTAATTGTCATACATAAGGGACATTTCTCAAGGGTTGATAAAATAGCAATATTGTGTTATATGAGAGTAATAAGTTGAAATAACTGAAACAATGACAATCTCTATAACAATTGTATATCATTGACATAAACTTTCATTCATCCCTACTGGGAATCGAACCCGGGACCTTTGGATTAGAAGTCCAACGCGCTATCCACTGCGCTACAGGGACTACAGTGTTAAGTTTAAAGTATTTTGCGTTATATTTTCACTTTTATGTGAAACTTAATTTGAAAGAATTTCAACACTGAATTAAATTCGCACTGCACAAGGACTGAATAATATATGTGCCACTCTGGTAATCAACTCGAAGTGAGGATATAAAACTTAATTGAAAACCTAGATCGCGAAAGATTTAATTGTCAGACATAAGGGACATTTCTCAAGGGTTGATAAAATAGTAATATTGTGTTATATGAGAGTAATAATTTGAAATAACTGGAACTAAATAAAACAGCGACAATCTCTAACAATGGATTTCATTGACATAAAATTTCATTCATCCCTACCGCGACTCGAACCCGTGACCTTTGGATTAGAAGTCCAACGCGCTATACACTGCGCTACAGGGTTAAATTTAAAGCACTTTGCTTTATATTTTCACTGTGATGTGAAACTTAATTTTAAACCATTTCAACTTTGAATTAAATTCGCACTGCACAAGGACTGAATAATCTATGGGCCACTCTGGTAATCAACTCGAAGAGAGGATATAAAACTTAATTGAAAACTGAAATCCCGCGAAAGTTTTAATTGTCAGACATAAGGGACATTTCTCAAGGGTTGATAAAATAGTAATATTGTGTTATATGAGAGTAATAAGTTGAAATAACTGAAACTAAATAAAGCAATGCCAATCTTTAATAATGGATTTCATTGACATAAACTTTCATTCATCCCTACCGGGACTCGAACCCGGGACCTTTCGATTAGACGTCCAACGCGCTATCCACTGCGCTACAGGGACTGCTGTGTTAAATTTAAAGCACTTTGCGTTATATTTTCAATTTTATGTGAAACTTAATTTGAAACAATTTCAACACTGAATTATAAATTCTTATTGCACAAGGACAGAATAATCTATATGCCACTCTGATAATCAACTCGAAGAGAGGATATAAAACTTAATTGAAAACCTAGATCGCGAAAGTTTTAATTGTCATACATAAGGGACATTTCTCAAGGGTTGATAAAATAGCAATATTGTGTTATATGAGAGCAATAATTTGAAATAACACTGTGTGTGTGTGTGTGTGTGAAACGCGATTGAAACTAAATAAAACAATGACAATCTCTAACAATGGATTTCATTGACATAAATTTTCATTCTTCCGTACCAGGACTCGAACCCGGGACCTTTGGATTAGAAGTCCAGCGCGCTATCCACTGCGCAACAGGGTTAAATTTAAAGCACTTTGCTTTATATTTTCACATTGATGTGAAACTTAATTTTAAACCATTTCAACTTTGAATTAAATTCGCACTGCACAATTACTGAATAATCTATGGGCCACTGGTAATCAACTTGAAGGGAGGATATAAAACTTAATTGAAAACTTAGATCGCGAAAGTTTTAATTGTAAGACATAAGGGACATTTCTCAAGGGTTGATAAAATAGCAATATTGTGTTATATGAGAGTAATAATTTGAAATAATTGAAACGATTGAAACTAAATAAAACCATGACAATCTCTATATAACAATGGATTTCATTGACATAAACTGTCATTCATCCTACCAGGACTCGAACCCGGAACTTTGGATTAGAAATCCAACGCACTATCCACTGTTTTACAGAGACTACAGTGTTAAATTTAAAGTACTTTGCTTTATATTTTCACTTTGATGTGAAACTTAATTTCAAACCATTTCAACTTTGAATTAAATTCGCACTGCACAAGGGCTGAATAATCTGTGTGCACTCTGGTAATCAACTCGAAGGGAGGATATAAAACTTAATTGAAAACTGAAATCCCGCGAAAGTTTTAATTGTCAGACATAAGGAACATGTCTCAAGGGTTGATAAAATAGTAATATTGTGTTATATGAGAGTAATAAGTTGAAATAACTGAAACTAAATAAAACAATGCCAATCTTTAATAATGGATTTCATTGTGACATAAACTTTCATTCATCCCTACCGGGACTCGAACCCGGGACATTTGGATTAGAAGTCCAGCGCGCTATCCACTGCTCTAAAGGGGCAACAGTGTTAAAATTAAAGCACTTTGCTTTATATTTTCTCTTTGATGTGAAACTTAATTTTAAACCATTTCAACTTCGACTTAAATTCGCACTGCACAAGGACTGAATAATATATGGGCCACCCTGGAATTCAACTCGAAGGGAGGATATAAAACTTAATTGAAACTTAGTTTCGCGAAAGTTTTAATTGTCAGACATAACGGACATTTCTCAAGGGTTGATAAAATAGCAATATTGTGTTATATGAGAGTAATAATTTGAAATAAATGAAACGATTGAAACTAAATAAAACAATGACAATCGATTTCGTTGACATAAACTTTCATTCATCTCTACCGGGACTCGAACCCGGGACCTTTGGATTAGAAGTCCAGCGCGCTATCCACTGCTCTAAAGGGGCAACAGTGTTAAAATTAAAGCATTTTGCGTTATATTTTCACTTTTATGTGAAACTTAATTTGAAACAATTTCTACACTGAATTAAATTCGCACTGCACAAGGACTGAATAATATATGTGCCACTCTGGTAATCAACTCGAAGGGAGGATATAAAACTTAATTGAAAACTTAGATCGCGAAAATTTTAATTGTCATACATAAGGGACATTTCTCAAGGGTTGATAAAATAGCAAAATTGTGTTATATGAGAGTAATAAGTTGAAATAACTGAAACAATGACAATCTCTATAACAATTGTATATCATTGACATAAACTTTCATTCATCCCTACTGGGAATCGAACCCGGGACCTTTGGATTAGAAGTCCAACGCGCTATCCACTGCGCTACAGGGACTACAGTGTTAAATTTAAAGTATTTTGCGTTATATTTCCACTTTTATGAGAAACTTAATTTGAAAGAATTTCAACACTGAATTAAATTCGCACTGCACAAGGACTGAATAATATATGTGCCACTCTGGTAATCAACTCGAAGGGAGGATATAAAATTTAATTGAAAACTTAGATCGCGAAAATTTTAATTGTCATACATAAGGGACATTTCTCAAGGGTTGATAAAATAGTAATATTGTGTTATATGAGAGTAATAATTTGAAATAACTGAAACGATTGAAACTAAATAAAACAATGGATTTCATTGACATAAACTTTCATTTATCCCTACCGGGACTCGAACCCGGGACCTTTGGATTAGAAGTCCAACGCGCTATCCACTGCGCTACAGGGACTAAAGTGTTAAATTTAAAGCACTTTGCGTTATATTTCCACTTTTATGAGAAACTTAATTTGAAAGAATTTCAACACTGAATTAAATTCGCACTGCACAAGGACTGAATAATATATGTGCCACTCTGGTAATCAACTCGAAGGGAGGATATAGAATTTAATTGAAAACTGAGATCGCGAAAGTTTTATTTGTCAGACATAAGGGACATTTCTCAAGAGTTGATAAAATAGCAATATTGTGTTATATGAGTGTAATAAGTTGAAATAACTGGAACTAAATAAAACAACGACAATCTCTAACAATGGATTTCATTGACATAAAATTTCATTCATCCCTACCGCGACTCGAACCCGTGACCTTTGGATTAGAAGTCCAACGCGCTATACACTGCGCTACAGGGTTAAATTTAAAGCACTTTGCTTTATATTTTTACTGTGATGTGAAACTTAATTTTAAACCATTTCAACTTTGAATTAAATTCACACTGCACAAGGACTGAATAATCTATGGGCCACTCTGGTAATCAACTCGAAGAGAGGATATAAAACTTAATTGAAAACTGAAATCCCGCGAAAGTTTTAATTGTCAGACATAAGGGACATTTCTCAAGGGTTGATAAAATAGTAATATTGTGTTATATGAGAGTAATAAGTTGAAATAACTGAAACTAAATAAAGCAATGCCAATCTTTAATAATGGATTTCATTGACATAAACTTTCATTCATCCCTACCGGGACTCGAACCCGGGACCTTTCGATTAGACGTCCAACGCGCTATCCACTGCGCTACAGGGACTGCTGTGTTAAATTTAAAGCACTTTGCGTTATATTTTCAATTTTATGTGAAACTTAATTTGAAACAATTTCAACACTGAATTATAAATTCTTATTGCACAAGGACAGAATAATCTATATGCCACTCTGATAATCAACTCGAAGAGAGGATATAAAACTTAATTGAAAACCTAGATCGCGAAAGTTTTAATTGTCATACATAAGGGACATTTCTCAAGGGTTGATAAAATAGCAATATTGTGTTATATGAGAGTAATAAGTTGAAATAACTGAAACAATGACAATCTCTATAACAATGGATATCATTGACATAAACGTTCATTCATCCCTACTGGGAATCGAACCCGGGACCTTTGGATTAGAAGTCCAACGCGCTATCCACTGCGCTTCAGGGACTACAGTGTTAAGTTTAAAGTACTTTGCTTTATATTTTCACTTTGATGTGAAACTTAATTTCAAACCATTTCAACTTTGAATTAAATTCGCACGGCACAAGGACTGAATTATCTATGTGCACTCTGGTAATCAACTCGAAGGGAGGATATAAAACTTAATTGAAAACTGAAATCACGCGAAAGTTTTAATTCTCAGACATAAGGGACATTTCTCAAGGGTTGATAAAATAGTAATATTGTGTTATATGAGAGTAATAAGTTGAAATAACTGAAACTAAATAAAACAATGCCAATCTTTAATAATGGATTTCATTGACATAAACATTCATTCATCCCTACCGGGACTCGAACCCGGGACCTTTGGATTAGAAGTCCAGCGCTCTATCCACTGCGCTACAGGGTTAAATTTAAAGCACTTTGCTTTATATCATCACTTTGATGTGAAATTTTATTTTAAACCATTTCAATTTTGAATTAAATTCGCACTGCACAAGGACTGAATAATATATGTGCCACTCTGGTAATCAACTCGAAGGGAGGATATAAAACTTAATTGAAAACTTAGATCGCGAAAATTTTAATTGTCATACATAAGGGACATTTCTCAAGGGTTGATAAAATAGCAATATTGTGTTATATGAGAGTAATAAGTTGAAATAACTGAAACAATGACAATCTCTATAACAATTGTATATCATTGACATAAACTTTCATTCATCCCTACTGGGAATCGAACCCGGGACCTTTGGATTAGAAGTCCAACGCGCTATCCACTGCGCTACAGGGACTACAGTGTTAAGTTTAAAGTATTTTGCGTTATATTTTCACTTTTATGTGAAACTTAATTTGAAAGAATTTCAACACTGAATTAAATTCGCACTGCACAAGGACTGAATAATATATGTGCCACTCTGGTAATCAACTCGAAGTGAGGATATAAAACTTAATTGAAAACCTAGATCGCGAAAGATTTAATTGTCAGACATAAGGGACATTTCTCAAGGGTTGATAAAATAGTAATATTGTGTTATATGAGAGTAATAATTTGAAATAACTGGAACTAAATAAAACAGCGACAATCTCTAACAATGGATTTCATTGACATAAAATTTCATTCATCCCTACCGCGACTCGAACCCGTGACCTTTGGATTAGAAGTCCAACGCGCTATACACTGCGCTACAGGGTTAAATTTAAAGCACTTTGCTTTATATTTTCACTGTGATGTGAAACTTAATTTTAAACCATTTCAACTTTGAATTAAATTCGCACTGCACAAGGACTGAATAATCTATGGGCCACTCTGGTAATCAACTCGAAGAGAGGATATAAAACTTAATTGAAAACTGAAATCCCGCGAAAGTTTTAATTGTCAGACATAAGGGACATTTCTCAAGGGTTGATAAAATAGTAATATTGTGTTATATGAGAGTAATAAGTTGAAATAACTGAAACTAAATAAAGCAATGCCAATCTTTAATAATGGATTTCATTGACATAAACTTTCATTCATCCCTACCGGGACTCGAACCCGGGACCTTTCGATTAGACGTCCAACGCGCTATCCACTGCGCTACAGGGACTGCTGTGTTAAATTTAAAGCACTTTGCGTTATATTTTCAATTTTATGTGAAACTTAATTTGAAACAATTTCAACACTGAATTATAAATTCTTATTGCACAAGGACAGAATAATCTATATGCCACTCTGATAATCAACTCGAAGAGAGGATATAAAACTTAATTGAAAACCTAGATCGCGAAAGTTTTAATTGTCATACATAAGGGACATTTCTCAAGGGTTGATAAAATAGCAATATTGTGTTATATGAGAGCAATAATTTGAAATAACACTGTGTGTGTGTGTGTGTGTGAAACGCGATTGAAACTAAATAAAACAATGACAATCTCTAACAATGGATTTCATTGACATAAATTTTCATTCTTCCGTACCAGGACTCGAACCCGGGACCTTTGGATTAGAAGTCCAGCGCGCTATCCACTGCGCAACAGGGTTAAATTTAAAGCACTTTGCTTTATATTTTCACATTGATGTGAAACTTAATTTTAAACCATTTCAACTTTGAATTAAATTCGCACTGCACAATTACTGAATAATCTATGGGCCACTGGTAATCAACTTGAAGGGAGGATATAAAACTTAATTGAAAACTTAGATCGCGAAAGTTTTAATTGTAAGACATAAGGGACATTTCTCAAGGGTTGATAAAATAGCAATATTGTGTTATATGAGAGTAATAATTTGAAATAATTGAAACGATTGAAACTAAATAAAACCATGACAATCTCTATATAACAATGGATTTCATTGACATAAACTGTCATTCATCCTACCAGGACTCGAACCCGGAACTTTGGATTAGAAATCCAACGCACTATCCACTGTTTTACAGAGACTACAGTGTTAAATTTAAAGTACTTTGCTTTATATTTTCACTTTGATGTGAAACTTAATTTCAAACCATTTCAACTTTGAATTAAATTCGCACTGCACAAGGGCTGAATAATCTGTGTGCACTCTGGTAATCAACTCGAAGGGAGGATATAAAACTTAATTGAAAACTGAAATCCCGCGAAAGTTTTAATTGTCAGACATAAGGAACATGTCTCAAGGGTTGATAAAATAGTAATATTGTGTTATATGAGAGTAATAAGTTGAAATAACTGAAACTAAATAAAACAATGCCAATCTTTAATAATGGATTTCATTGTGACATAAACTTTCATTCATCCCTACCGGGACTCGAACCCGGGACATTTGGATTAGAAGTCCAGCGCGCTATCCACTGCTCTAAAGGGGCAACAGTGTTAAAATTAAAGCACTTTGCTTTATATTTTCTCTTTGATGTGAAACTTAATTTTAAACCATTTCAACTTCGACTTAAATTCGCACTGCACAAGGACTGAATAATATATGGGCCACCCTGGAATTCAACTCGAAGGGAGGATATAAAACTTAATTGAAACTTAGTTTCGCGAAAGTTTTAATTGTCAGACATAACGGACATTTCTCAAGGGTTGATAAAATAGCAATATTGTGTTATATGAGAGTAATAATTTGAAATAAATGAAACGATTGAAACTAAATAAAACAATGACAATCGATTTCGTTGACATAAACTTTCATTCATCTCTACCGGGACTCGAACCCGGGACCTTTGGATTAGAAGTCCAGCGCGCTATCCACTGCTCTAAAGGGGCAACAGTGTTAAAATTAAAGCATTTTGCGTTATATTTTCACTTTTATGTGAAACTTAATTTGAAACAATTTCTACACTGAATTAAATTCGCACTGCACAAGGACTGAATAATATATGTGCCACTCTGGTAATCAACTCGAAGGGAGGATATAAAACTTAATTGAAAACTTAGATCGCGAAAGTTTTAATTGTCAGACATAAGGGACATTTCTCAAGGGTTGATAAAATAGCAATATTGTGTTATATGAGTGTAATAAGTTGAAATATAACTTAAACTAAATAAAACAACGACAATCTCTAATAATGGATTGCATTGACATAAATTTTCATTTATCCCTACCGGGACTCGAACCCGGGACCTTTAGATTAGAAGTTTAACGCGCTAACCACTGCGCTACAAGGACTACAGTGTTAAATTTAAAGTACTTTGCTTTATATTTTCACTTTGATGTGAAACTTAATTTCAAACCATTTCAACTTTGAATTAAATTCGCACTGCACAAGGACTGAATAATCTATGTGCACTCTGGTAATCAACTCGAAGGGAGGATATAAAACTTAATTGAAAACCTAGATCGCGAAAGTTTTAATTGTCAGACATAAGGGACATTTCTCAAGGGTTGATAAAATAGTAATATTGTGTTATATGAGAGTAATAAGTTGAAATAACTGAAACAATGACAATCTCTAACAATGGATATCATTGACATAAACTTTCATTCATCCCTACCGGGACTCGAACACGGGACCTTTGGATTAGAAGTCCAACGCGCTATTCACTGCGCTACAGGGACTACTATGTTAAATTTAAAGCACTTTGCGTTATATTTTCACTTTTATGTGAAACTTAATTTGAAACAATTTTAACACTGAATTAAATTCGCACTGCACAAGGACTGAATAATCTATGTGCCACTCTCGTAATCAACTCGAAGGGAGGGTATAAAACTTAATTGAAAACATAGATCGCGAAAGTTTTAATTGTCATACATAAGGGACATTTCTGAAGGGTTGATAAAATAGCAATATTGTGTTATATGAGAGTAATAAGTTGAAATAACTGAAACAATGACAATCACTAACAATGGATATCATTGACATAAACTTTCATTCATCCCTACCGGGAATCGAACCCGGGACATTTGGATTAGAAGTCCAACGCGCTATCCACTGCGCTACAGGGACTACAGTGTTAAATTCAAAGCACTTCGCTTTATATTATCACTTTGATGTGAAAATTAATTTTAAAACATTTCAACTTTGAATTAAATTCGCACTGCACAAGGACTGAATTATATATGTGCCACTCTGGTAATCAACTCGAAGGGAGGATATAAAACATAATTGAAAACATATATCGCGAAAGTTTTAATTGTCAGACATAAGGGACATTTCTCAAGGGTTGATAAAATAGCAATATTGTGTTATATGAGAGTAATAAGTTGAAATAACTGAAACAATGACAATCTCTATAACAATGGATATCATTGACATAAACTTTCATTCATCCCTACTGGGAATCGAACCCGGGACCTTTGGATTAGAAGTCCAACGCGCTATCCACTGCGCTTCAGGGACTACAGTGTTAAGTTTAAAGTACTTTGCTTTATATTTTCACTTTGATGTGAAACTTAATTTCAAACCATTTCAACTTTGAATTAAATTCGCACGGCACAAGGACTGAATTATCTATGTGCACTCTGGTAATCAACTCGAAGGGAGGATATAAAACTTAATTGAAAACTGAAATCACGCGAAAGTTTTAATTCTCAGACATAAGGGACATTTCTCAAGGGTTGATAAAATAGTAATATTGTGTTATATGAGAGTAATAAGTTGAAATATCTGAAACTAAATAAAACAATGCCAATCTTTAATAATGGATTTCATTGACATAAACATTCATTCATCCCTACCGGGACTCGAACCCGGGACCTTTGGATTAGAAGTCCAGCGCTCTATCCACTGCGCTACAGGGTTAAATTTAAAGCACTTTGCTTTATATCATCACTTTGATGTGAAATTTTATTTTAAACCATTTCAACTTTGAATTAAATTCGCACTGCACAAGGACTGAATAATATATGTGCCACTCTGGTAATCAACTCGAAGGGAGGATATAAAACTTAATTGAAAACTTAGATCGCGAAAATTTTAATTGTCATACATAAGGGACATTTCTCAAGGGTTGATAAAATAGCAATATTGTGTTATATGAGAGTAATAAGTTGAAATAACTGAAACAATGACAATCTCTATAACAATTGTATATCATTGACATAAACTTTCATTCATCCCTACTGGGAATCGAACCCGGGACCTTTGGATTAGAAGTCCAACGCGCTATCCACTGCGCTACAGGGACTACAGTGTTAAATTTAAAGTATTTTGCGTTATATTTTCACTTTTATGTGAAACTTAATTTGAAAGAATTTCAACACTGAATTAAATTCGCACTGCACAAGGACTGAATAATATATGTGCCACTCTGGTAATCAACTCGAAGTGAGGATATAAAACTTAATTGAAAACCTAGATCGCGAAAGATTTAATTGTCAGACATAAGGGACATTTCTCAAGGGTTGATAAAATAGTAATATTGTGTTATATGAGAGTAATAATTTGAAATAACTGAAACGATTGAAACTAAATAAAACAATGGATTTCATTGACATAAACTTTCATTTATCCCTACCGGGACTCGAACCCGGGACCTTTGGATTAGAAGTCCAACGCGCTATCCACTGCGCTACAGGGACTAAAGTGTTAAATTTAAAGCACTTTGCGTTATATTTCCACTTTTATGAGAAACTTAATTTGAAAGAATTTCAACACTGAATTAAATTCGCACTGCACAAGGACTGAATAATATATGTGCCACTCTGGTAATCAACTCGAAGGGAGGATATAAAATTTAATTGAAAACTGAGATCGCGAAAGTTTTATTTGTCAGACATAAGGGACATTTCTCAAGAGTTGATAAAATAGCAATATTGTGTTATATGAGTGTAATAAGTTGAAATAACTGGAACTAAATAAAACAGCGACAATCTCTAACAATGGATTTCATTGACATAAAATTTCATTCATCCCTACCACGACTCGAACCCGTGACCTTTGGATTAGAAGTCCAACGCTCTATACACTGCGCTACAGGGTTAAATTTAAAGCACTTTGCTTTATATTTTCACTGTGATGTGAAACTTAATTTTAAACCATTTCAACTTTGAATTAAATTCGCACTGCACAAGGACTGAATAATCTATGGGCCACTCTGGTAATCAACTCGAAGAGAGGATATAAAACTTAATTGAAAACTGAAATCCCGCGAAAGTTTTAATTGTCAGACATAAGGGACATTTCTCAAGGGTTGATAAAATAGTAATATTGTGTTATATGAGAGTAATAAGTTGAAATAACTGAAACTAAATAAAGCAATGCCAATCTTTAATAATGGATTTCATTGACATAAACTTTCATTCATCCCTACCGGGACTCGAACCCGGGACCTTTCGATTAGACGTCCAACGCGCTATCCACTGCGCTACAGGGACTGCTGTGTTAAATTTAAAGCACTTTGCGTTATATTTTCAATTTTATGTGAAACTTAATTTGAAACAATTTCAACACTGAATTATAAATTCTTATTGCACAAGGACAGAATAATCTATATGCCACTCTGATAATCAACTCGAAGAGAGGATATAAAACTTAATTGAAAACCTAGATCGCGAAAGTTTTAATTGTCATACATAAGGGACATTTCTCAAGGGTTGATAAAATAGCAATATTGTGTTATATGAGAGTAATAAGTTGAAATAACTGAAAGAATGACAATCTCTATAACAATGGATATCATTGACATAAACTTTCATTCATCCCTACTGGGAATCGAACCCGGGACCTTTGGATTAGAAGTCCAACGCGCTATCCACTGCGCTTCAGGGACTACAGTGTTAAGTTTAAAGTACTTTGCTTTATATTTTCACTTTGATGTGAAACTTAATTTCAAACCATTTCAACTTTGAATTAAATTCGCACGGCACAAGGACTGAATTATCTATGTGCACTCTGGTAATCAACTCGAAGGGAGGATATAAAACTTAATTGAAAACTGAAATCACGCGAAAGTTTTAATTCTCAGACATAAGGGACATTTCTCAAGGGTTGATAAAATAGTAATATTGTGTTATATGAGAGTAATAAGTTGAAATAACTGAAACTAAATAAAACAATGCCAATCTTTAATAATGGATTTCATTGACATAAACATTCATTCATCCCTACCGGGACTCGAACCCGGGACCTTTGGATTAGAAGTCCAGCGCTCTATCCACTGCGCTACAGGGTTAAATTTAAAGCACTTTGCTTTATATCATCACTTTGATGTGAAATTTTATTTTAAACCATTTCAATTTTGAATTAAATTCGCACTGCACAAGGACTGAATAATATATGTGCCACTCTGGTAATCAACTCGAAGGGAGGATATAAAACTTAATTGAAAACTTAGATCGCGAAAATTTTAATTGTCATACATAAGGGACATTTCTCAAGGGTTGATAAAATAGCAATATTGTGTTATATGAGAGTAATAAGTTGAAATAACTGAAACAATGACAATCTCTATAACAATTGTATATCATTGACATAAACTTTCATTCATCCCTACTGGGAATCGAACCCGGGACCTTTGGATTAGAAGTCCAACGCGCTATCCACTGCGCTACAGGGACTACAGTGTTAAATTTAAAGTATTTTGCGTTATATTTTCACTTTTATGTGAAACTTAATTTGAAAGAATTTCAACACTGAATTAAATTCGCACTGCACAAGGACTGAATAATATATGTGCCACTCTGGTAATCAACTCGAAGTGAGGATATAAAACTTAATTGAAAACCTAGATCGCGAAAGATTTAATTGTCAGACATAAGGGACATTTCTCAAGGGTTGATAAAATAGTAATATTGTGTTATATGAGAGTAATAATTTGAAATAACTGGAACTAAATAAAACAGCGACAATCTCTAACAATGGATTTCATTGACATAAAATTTCATTCATCCCTACCGCGACTCGAACCCGTGACCTTTGGATTAGAAGTCCAACGCGCTATACACTGCGCTACAGGGTTAAATTTAAAGCACTTTGCTTTATATTTTCACTGTGATGTGAAACTTAATTTTAAACCATTTCAACTTTGAATTAAATTCGCACTGCACAAGGACTGAATAATCTATGGGCCACTCTGGTAATCAACTCGAAGAGAGGATATAAAACTTAATTGAAAACTGAAATCCCGCGAAAGTTTTAATTGTCAGACATAAGGGACATTTCTCAAGGGTTGATAAAATAGTAATATTGTGTTATATGAGAGTAATAAGTTGAAATAACTGAAACTAAATAAAGCAATGCCAATCTTTAATAATGGATTTCATTGACATAAACTTTCATTCATCCCTACCGGGACTCGAACCCGGGACCTTTCGATTAGACGTCCAACGCGCTATCCACTGCGCTACAGGGACTGCTGTGTTAAATTTAAAGCACTTTGCGTTATATTTTCAATTTTATGTGAAACTTAATTTGAAACAATTTCAACACTGAATTATAAATTCTTATTGCACTAGGACAGAATAATCTATATGCCACTCTGATAATCAACTCGAAGAGAGGATATAAAACTTAATTGAAAACCTAGATCGCGAAAGTTTTAATTGTCATACATAAGGGACATTTCTCAAGGGTTGATAAAATAGCAATATTGTGTTATATGAGAGCAATAATTTGAAATAACACTGTGTGTGTGTGTGTGTGTGTGAAACGCGATTGAAACTAAATAAAACAATGACAATCTCTAACAATGGATTTCATTGACATAAATTTTCATTCTTCCGTACCAGGACTCGAACCCGGGACCTTTGGATTAGAAGTCCAGCGCGCTATCCACTGCGCAACAGGGTTAAATTTAAAGCACTTTGCTTTATATTTTCACATTGATGTGAAACTTAATTTTAAACCATTTCAACTTTGAATTAAATTCGCACTGCACAATTACTGAATAATCTATGGGCCACTGGTAATCAACTTGAAGGGAGGATATAAAACTTAATTGAAAACTTAGATCGCGAAAGTTTTAATTGTAAGACATAAGGGACATTTCTCAAGGGTTGATAAAATAGCAATATTGTGTTATATGAGAGTAATAATTTGAAATAATTGAAACGATTGAAACTAAATAAAACCATGACAATCTCTATATAACAATGGATTTCATTGACATAAACTGTCATTCATCCTACCAGGACTCGAACCCGGAACTTTGGATTAGAAATCCAACGCACTATCCACTGCGCTACAGAGACTACAGTGTTAAATTTAAAGTACTTTGCTTTATATTTTCACTTTGATGTGAAACTTAATTTCAAACCATTTCAACTTTGAATTAAATTCGCACTGCACAAGGGCTGAATAATCTGTGTGCACTCTGGTAATCAACTCGAAGGGAGGATATAAAACTTAATTGAAAACTGAAATCCCGCGAAAGTTTTAATTGTCAGACATAAGGAACATGTCTCAAGGGTTGATAAAATAGTAATATTGTGTTATATGAGAGTAATAAGTTGAAATAACTGAAACTAAATAAAACAATGCCAATCTTTAATAATGGATTTCATTGTGACATAAACTTTCATTCATCCCTACCGGGACTCGAACCCGGGACATTTGGATTAGAAGTCCAGCGCGCTATCCACTGCTCTAAAGGGGCAACAGTGTTAAAATTAAAGCACTTTGCTTTATATTTTCTCTTTGATGTGAAACTTAATTTTAAACCATTTCAACTTCGACTTAAATTCGCACTGCACAAGGACTGAATAATATATGGGCCACCCTGGAATTCAACTCGAAGGGAGGATATAAAACTTAATTGAAACTCAGATTCGCGAAAGTTTTAATTGTCAGACATAACGGACATTTCTCAAGGGTTGATAAAATAGCAATATTGTGTTATATGAGAGTAATAATTTGAAATAAATGAAACGATTGAAACTAAATAAAACAATGACAATCGATTTCGTTGACATAAACTTTCATTCATCTCTACCGGGACTCGAACCCGGACCTTTGGATTAGAAATACAACGCGCTATCCAATGCGCTACTGGGACTACAGTGTTAAATTTAAAGCATTTTGCGTTATATTTTCACTTTTATGTGAAACTTAATTTGAAACAATTTCTACACTGAATTAATTTCGCACTGCACATGGACTGAATAATATATGTGCCACTCTGGTAATCAACTCGAAGGGAGGATATAAAATTTAAATCGCGAAAGTTTTAATTGTCTGACATAAGGGACATTTCTTAAGGGCTGATAAAAAGCAATATTGTGTTATATGAGTGCCCGAAATATATATATAACTGAAACTAAATAAAACAACGACAATCTCTAATAATGGATTTCATTGACATAAACTTACATTCATCCCTACCGGGACTCGAACCCGGGACCTTTGAATTAGAAGTCCAGCGCGCTATCCACTGCTCTAAAGGGGCAACAGTGTTAAAATTAAAGCATTTTGCGTTATATTTTCACTTTTATGTGAAACTTAATTTGAAACAATTTCTACACTGAATTAAATTCGCACTGCACAAGGACTGAATAATATATGGGCCACCCTGGTATTCAACTCGAAGGGAGGATATAAAACTTAATTGAAACTTAGATTCGCGAAAGTTTTAATTGTCAGACATAACGGACATTTCTCAAGGGTTGATAAAATAGCAATATTGTGTTATATGAGAGTAATAATTTGAAATAAATTAAACGATTGAAATTAAATAAAACAATGACAATCGATTTCGTTGACATAAACTTTCATTCATCTCTACCGGGACTCGAACCCGGACCTTTGGATTAGAAATACAACGCGCTATCCAATGCGCTACTGGGACTACAGTGTTAAATTTAAAGCATTTTGCATTATATTTTCACTTTTATGTGAAACTTAATTTGAAACAATTTCTACACTGAATTAATTTCGCACTGCACAAGGACTGAATAATATATGTGCCACTCTGGTAATCAACTCGAAGGGAGGATATAAAATTTAAATCGCGAAAGTTTTAATTGTCTGACATAAGGGACATTTCTTAAGGGTTGATAAAATAGCAATATTGTGTTATATGAGTGTAATAAGTCGCGCGAAATATATAACTGAAACTAAATAAAACAACGACAATCTCTAATAATGGATTTCATTGACATAAACTTTCATTCATCCCTACCGGGACTCGAACCCGGGACCTTTGGATTAGGAGTCCAACGCGCTATCCACTGCGCTACAGGGACTACAGTGTTAACTTTAAAGCACTTTGCGTTATATTTTCACTTTTATGTGAAACTTAATTTTAAACCATTTCAACTTCGACTTAAATTCGCACTGCACAAGGACTGAATAATATATGGGCCACCCTGGTATTCAAATCGAAGGGAGGATATAAAACTTAATTGAAACTTAGATTCGCGAAAGTTTTAATTGTCAGACATAAGGGACATTTCTCAAGGGTTGATAGAATAGCAATATTGTGTTATATGATAGTAATAATTTGAAATAACTGAAACTAAATGTAACAATGCCTATCACTAATAATGAATTTCATTGACATAAATGTTCATTCATCCCTACCGGGACTCGAACCCGGGACCTTTGGATTAGGAGTCCAACGCGCTATCCACTGCGCTACAGGGACTACAGTGTTAAATTTAAAGCACTTTGCGTTATATTTTCACTTTTATGTGAAACTTAATTTTAAACCATTTCACCTTTGAATTAAATTCTTATTGCACAAGGACTGAATAATCTATGTGCCACTCTGGTAATCAACTCGAAGGGATGATATAAAACTTAATTGAAAACTTAGATCGCGAAAGTTTTAATTGTCAGACATAAGGGACATTTCTCAAGGGTTGATAAAATAGCAATATTGTGTTATATGAGAGTAATAAGTTGAAATATATATATAACTGAAACTAAATAAAACAATGACAATCTCTAATAATGGATTTCATCGACATAAACTTTCATTCATCCCTACCGGGACTCGAACTCGGGACCTTTGGATTAGAAGTCCAACCCGCTATCCACGGCGCTACAGGGACTACAGTGTTAAATTTAAAGCACTTTGCGTTATATTTTCACTTTTATGTGAAACTTAATTTGAAACAATTTCTACACTGAATTAAATTCGCACTGCACAAGGACTGAATAATATATGTGCCACTCTGGTAATCAACTCGAAGTGAGGATATAAAATTTAAATCGCGAAAGTTTTATCTGTCGGACATAAGGGACATTTCTCAAGGGTTGATAAAATAGCAATATTGTGTTATATGAGTGTAATAAGTCGAAATAACTGAAACTAAATAAGACAACGACAATCTCTATAATAACGGATTTCATTGACATAAACTTTCATTCATCCCTACCGGGACTCGAACCCGGGACCTTTGGATTAGGAGCCCAACGCGCTATCCACTGCGCTACAGGGACTATAGTGTTAACTTTAAAGCACTTTGCGTTATATTTTCACTTTTATGTGAAACTTAATTTTAAACCATTTCAACTTTGAATAAAATTCTTATTGAACAAGGACTGAATAATCTATGTGCCACTCTGGTAATCAACTCGATTGGAGGATATAAAACTTAATTGAAAACTTAGATCGCGAAAGTTTTAATTGTCAGACCTAAGGGACATTTCTCAAGGGTTGATAAAATAGCAATATTGTGTTATATGATAGTAATAATTTGAAATAACACACTGAAACGCGATTGAAACTAAATGTAACAATGCCAATCTCTAATAATGAATTTCATTGACATAAATGTTCATTCATCCCTACCGGGACTCGAACCCGGGACCTTTGGATTAGGAGTCCAACGCGCTATCCACTGCGCTACAGGGACTACAGTGTTAAATTTAAAGCACTTTGCGTTATATTTTCACTTTTATGTGAAACTTAATTTTAAACCATTTCAACTTTGAATTAAATTCTTATTGCACAAGGACTGAATAATCTATGTGCCACTCTGGTAATCAACTCGTTTGGAGGATATAAAACTTAATTGAAAACTTAGATCGCGAAAGTTTTAATTGTCATACATAAGGGACATTTCTCAAGGGTTGATAAAATAGCAATATTGTGTTATATGAGAGTAATAAGTTGTGTGTGTGTGAAATATATATATAAGTGAAACTAAATAAAACAATGACAATCTCTAATAATGGATTTCATTGACATAAACTTTCATTCATCCCTACCGGGACTCGAACCCGGGACCTTCGGATTAGAAGTCCAACGCGCTATTCACTGCGCTACAGGGACTACTGTGTTAATTTTAAAGCACTTTGCTTTATATTTTCACTTTGATGTGAAACTTAATTTTAAACCATTTCAACTTTGAATTAAATTCGCACTGCACAAGGACTGAATAATCTATGTGCCACTCTGGTAATCAACTCGAAGGGAGGATATAAAACTTAATTGAAAACTTAGATCGCGAAAGTTTTAATTGTAATACATAAGGGACATTTCTCAAGGGTTGATAAAATAGCAATATTGTGTTATATGAGTGTAATAAGTTGAAATAACTGAAACGTTTGAAACTAAATAAAACAACGACAATCTCTAATAATAGATTTCATTGACATAAACTTTCATTTATCCCTACCGGGACTCGAACCCGGGACCTTTGGATTAGAAGTCCAACGTGCTATCCACTGCGCTACAGTGTTAAATTTAAAGCACTTTCTTTATATTTTCACTTTGATGTGAAACTTAATTTTGAACCATTTCAACTTTGAATTAAATTCGCACTGCACAAGGACTGAATAATCAATGTGCCTCTCTGGTAATCAACTGGAAGGGAGGATATAAAACTTAATTGAAAACTTAGATCGCGAAAGTTTTAATTGTCAGATATAAGGGACATTTTTCAAGGGTTGATAAAATAGCAATATTGTGTTATTTGAGAGTAATAATTTGAAAGAACACTGAAACGATTGAAACTAAATAAAACAATGATAATCTCTAATAATGGATTTCATTGACATAACCTTTCATTCATCCCTACCGGGACTCGAACCCGGGACCTTTGGATTAAGAGTCCAACGCGCTATCCACTGCGCTACAGGGACTACAGTGTTAAATTTAAAGCACTTTGCGTTATATTTTCACTTTTATGTGAAACTTAATTTTAAACCATTTCAACTTCGAATTAAATTTTTATTGCACAAGGACTGAATAATCTATGTGCCACTCTGGTAATCAACTCGATTGGAGGATATAAAACTTAATTGAAAACTTAGATCGCGAAAGTTTTAATTGTCAGACATAAGGGACATTTCTCAACGGTTGATAAAATAGCAATATTGTGTTATATGAGAGAGAGTAATAAGTTGAAATAACTGAAACAATCACAATCTCTAGTAATGGATTTCATTGACATAAACTTTCATTCATTCCTACCGGAACTCGAACCCGGGACCTTCGGATTAGTAGTCCAACGCGCTATCCACTGCGCTACAGGGACTACCCTGTTAAGTTTAAAATCCTTTGTTTTTTCTTATTTCAATCATACGTGAAACCTGCATCTAAGATGGAATTCCACTCTCCAAACTTCCACACCTCGCTAATGTGCGGACATTTGATGTCCTGGCGGATTTAATTGGCACCACTTCCAATTTACACGACGGTATTTACTTCAAGCTAGTTTTGAAGTCACAACCATTAATAATCCGTTATTCTTCCAAGTGAGCTACCATGGCCCATTTGTGTTTGGTTGTCTAGTGATTAAACCTCCATGAGGTTTTGACGAGATATCTCGTCCATCAAAATCCGACCAATTCTGCTAATGAAGATACCTCGTCCATCAAAATATTTCTGATTTTTCTATGATTACGAGTGCGAAACCTGGTCAGTTTTGACAAGATATCTCGTCCATTAATATCGCCAGTTTTGGTAATGACGCGTTTATAGTCTAAATATCCACAAGGAGATTAAAATGTGATACAAGGTATAAAAGAAATACTGCAATTATCGAAACTCAAATGGTGATTAGAGGTTGGATTATTCAGTTAACCCTCTGACTTGTTTACATGCGTTTATTCTTTCTGAGATCTGCGCATTCCTCCATACCCTGATTTCCAAATATTTTTGACCTTGATTTACGAAACTATTATTTCATTCGTTCAATCAATTTATCTAATTATTTAGTGATCATGGATGGTTTTGTGTAATAGCACTACTTCACTACTCGAATGTTTTCTTAATATACAGGGTGAATCTAAATTGTTTTTACAAAATAAGAGGGGTGATAGTACCCATCCAGACGACCAATAATTACCATGGAACATAGGGTCGCATTCCACTCTGAGAGGCAGAAAAGAGTAAAGTCCAAACGCGTCGAGCATGAACAAGTCATCGCCACTGACGTCGTTTTGTACCTGCCTACGTAGCATATCTCCTAAGCAACGTTTTAGAATCGGACGTGGCGGGCCTGTGGCTTGGCCTCCTCGCCCACCGGACCTCAACCCAATGGACTTTTTCTTCTGGGGACACATGAAATCTTCAGTGTACCAGACGCCTGTGGACTGGGCTGAAGATCTCGTAGCGAGAATCGGTGTTGCCGCAGACAAAATTAACACAACACCAGGAATCTTGGAGAGGGTGCGCCAGTCATTCCTTCGCCGGTGTGAACTGTGTAACGACATGCGTGGAAGCCAATTTGAGCACTTGCTGTGAGTTTTTCTCTGATCAATAAATCAGATTGTGCAACTTTTGGTATCGTTCATTCGCTTTCCCAACACTGTTGTAAGTTCATGTTGAAATTCTAATTTGACTCTTTTCTGCCTCTCAGAGCGGAATGCGACCCTATGTTCCATGGTAATTATTGCTCGTCTGGATGGGTACTATCCCCCCTCTTATTTTGTAGAAACAATTTAGACTCACCCTGTATAAAATATTATAATGTTTTATAAAATACTGTTTTATTAATTTTCCAAAAATCAATCATGTTTGACCATTTATGATAGTAGAATCTACGTCGCACTGGTACAACACTAAGGGCAATAGGCGACCGTCCGTAATTGGTTCGTGCCGTGAAAGCCCTGTTGGAAGAATAACGGATTACCAATCGGAGGGTTACGAGTTTGAATCCAACTAAAGACCGTCGTGTGAAAAGTGGACACGTACACATTCAAACTGTCTGGGCTTAAAATGTCCTCACGTTGGCTTGGTGTGGAAGTTTGGAGACTAACTCAGGTGTGACCTCGTCATCTGAGTGTTTAAAAATACTTGTTTCTCGTGTTCAATCGTGTTTTCCTCCGATCTTTTCTTTCGGGTTTGATATCTGATACCGCTAATAGCCCGTTGTGTTCCTCTAGTGTGACGTTAATTAAAATATACAGCCACCTAGGTGTAGTTAGGTATTTTAAGTAACGTCACACTTGAGCAACACAACGGGTTATTGGTGACGGTCCGGGAATAATCCCAAAGTGAAATAGCCGAGGATATCAACTCGTCCTTTTGAACAACAGTCAGATGAGGAGGTCAACACCTGAGCTTTCACCTCACTCATAACAATTCCACATCACTCCAATGTGAGGACAATTGAGGGCACTATAGACAACGTGCACCAGGTTCCACGTATATGAAGTTCTTGGGATAGATCGAGTTTGAAACTCACAACTCACCGGTTGCTAATCCACGACTCTTCCAAACGCGCTACCTCTCTCATTTATTATTTCAAAAATGAACCATTTTTCGTTATTCATGAAGTTGAATACAGATTGACGAATGTATTTTAATTAACGTCTCACTGGAGCAACACAACGGGCTATTGCCGACGGACCGGGATCAACCTCCGAAGGGAAAGATCCAAGAGCACTACATAATTTTGAACCATGGTCAGATGAGGTGTCAACACTTGACCCGGCGTCCCCTCTCCAAATTTCTATACCACACCAACGTAGGACAATTGAGGCCACGACAGATTTAACATGCATCAGCCCATTTGTACACGATGGTCTTCGGTTGGATTCGAACTCGCAACCCTCCTGTTGCTTCCAACATGGTTACCGTTGCCCCGATTACAGATTGAGAGCGAAAAGTTAGTTTCTTGATGTATGAGCTGATATGTCCGTTAAGGAAGCTCTTCGTCCAATTGTGACCCGAAATTGAGAACTATATATCTCTCTCAGGTGATATATCCCCTTACAAACTTCACAAGTGACATGCACCATCGAGTGTTGTAATCAGGGCTTACAAACTCCCTCGCCACTTCCTTTTCTTTTATTGGTTCTTCCTTTTATTTGTTTCCTCTCCAGGTCCAGAAACTGGTTTCAAGAATATTGCTCCCATCATCACCAGATGGCGCTGGAGGACAGATCCCCAATAGACTTCCCTCCTGGAACTGTCGCTGCCGGAATCGATAAGTTGAACTTTCGCTCTTTTTTTCCTTCTTTCCAGTTCCCGAAAATGTTCCAGGATTGTCTTTCTTTTGGATTTTGTTTTTGGGTCCGTGTCTTGTTCCGATACTACAAGTGATCCAAATGGACGGTCAGTCAAATAAATTCGCCGGCTGTAATTTACTTGTATTGGGGACTGTGTCTTTGGGGAAGGATGTTTGCTCATCGCTTAACGTCGGGTTGGAGTCCCCAACCTTGCTCAGGAAAAGGTCACATTTGGTATTGACAGTCAACAAACATTTAGAACACTGAAGGGTCTAAACATATACACTATATGGACAAAAGTATTTGGACACTGCATGTTTTTCAGAAAAAGTTCTTTATTATTCTATTTAGTAACGGATAGGCCCTCCTTTTGCTTGTATTACAGCTGCAACATGTCGAGGCATACTTTCCACAAGTTCTCTATAAGACTGGGCAGGAATAGCTCGCCATGCCTCTTGCAAGGCTGTGAGAAGAGATTGTTGTGAAGATGGGCGTGCGGTGTCGTACCCATCACCACAGTTCGTCCCATAAGTGTTCGATCGGATTGAGATCGGGGCTCTGAGCAGGCCACTCAAGCAAATTCGCCTCATTTTAAGGAAACCAGTCCAGCACACGTTTTGCAGTATGACATGGAGCTATTGGAAGAAACAACCATCATTGCCGTAGTATTGCCATAGTGTAGGCAAGGCCGAATTACCCAGAACGTCGAGGTGCACGTCGGCGTTCATGGTACCAGGTACCTAAAGCAATGGGCCGAGTCCTAACCAGGAAAACAACCTGATTTTCTGCAGTGTCCAAATATTTTTGTCCATATAGTGTATATCAGTACTGAAACCTGCAGTCTTCCCTACATGGATGCCTCCAGATTTGACCTTCTTAATAAAATAATATTTCCAAAGATGGCATGGTATTTTAATTAACGTCACACGAGAGTAAGACAACGGGCTATTGGTGACGGTCCGGGATCAATCCCAAAGGGAAAGACCGAGCACAACACCACGTGATTTTGAATCATGGTCAGATGACAAGGCATCATCTGAGCTGGTACTCCACTCTCCAAACTTTCACACCTCGTGAACGCGAGGACATTTGAGGCCACGACAGATTTAACGTGTAACAAGCCCCCTTTGTACACGACGGTGTTTGGTTGGATTCTATCTCCCAACCCTGCGATTTCTAGTTCGTTACTCTTCCAACCGAGCCACCGCGGGCCGTGTTTCCAAAGAAATCGGTTCTAATTAAAGAAACAATATAATATTTCCAAATCTTTCAATAAATAGAATCTTCAAATTCTTATCCAAAGAATACATGGAATCATACCAAAGGATTCCATTCGAAGAAAGAATCAAGAGAATATTACCGTACAATTTTATTAGAATGTTGGTTCGTTGGGTTTGGGGTTTTATGGCGCAAGGGCCATATTTGGCCACACTGCACCAAACACAAGACATGGTATCGAGTAATAGATACACACACAATGAAAGTTTTACTGACACAGAAGAGACATATACTGCAAAGGAGGAATACACCGGTCAGGAATCGAACCTGCGCCGCCTACAACTAGAAGGTTGCTAATGCAGAGGGTATACCCACTGAGCCACGACAGCTCCTCTGTTAGGAGGAAATAAAAATAGAACATCTTTTCAGATAACCAGTATACACTATATGGACAAAAGTATTTGGACACTGCAGAAAATCAGGTTGTTTTTCCAGGTTAGGACTCGGCCCATTGCTTTATGTACCTGGTACCGTGAACGCTGACGTGCACCTTGACGTTCTGGATAATTCCGCTCTTGCCTACACTATGGCAATACTACGGCGATGATGGTTGTTTCTTCCATCAGGATCGAGTTCCATGTCATACTGCAAAACATGTGCTGGACTGGTTTCCTGAAAATGAGGTGAATTTGCTTGAGTGGCCTGCTCAGAGCCCCGATCTCAATCCGATCGAGCACTTGTGGAACGAACAAGGTACGACACCGCCACGCACGCCCATCTTCACACCAATCTCTTCTCACAGCCTTGCAAGTGGCATGGCGAGCTATTCCTGCCCAGACTTACAGAGAACTTGTGGAAAGTATGCCTCGACGTGTTGCAGCTGTAATACAAAAAAAGAGGGCCTACCCGTTAATAAATAGAATAATAATGCTCTTTTTTCTGAAAAACATGCAGTGACCAATTACTTTTGTCCATATAGTATAGGTTGTTATTTAATTATATGTGCTGTGTCCCGCATAAATGGTGGTCTTTGATTAGATTAGGTTTCCAACTCACAACCCTCCGATTCATAATCTGCCAACCTGTCTATCGCGGCTTGCAATTTCGATCGGAATCTACGGCTCAAAGTAGATTTCAAATCACTACGAACATCCATGCGATCGTGATTTAATCCCGAGCCTGTTGAAATACTAAATTCCGGTGCTACCAGGCCAAATACCTTTCCCTTAGGCTTTGATCCCGAACCGTCGTCAATGGCCCGTTTTGTAGCCCCAATGCGACGTTAATTAAAATACTTACCTAATAGACCAAGTAGAGTTTTAATGTTTCTTCTTCGCGCAAACAATGGTTCGGATCTTTCCCTTTAGGATTGATCACAGACAGTCGCCAATAGCCCGCTTGTGTTGCTCCAGTGTGATGTTAATTAAAATACCTACCTACCTACGTTCAAGCAAACAAGACATTTTTCTGAAGCAGGAAGGTGGTATGTATGTAAGACACCTGAGTGGAAGGAGTCATCAGTTGAAACATCTCTAGATTATGTAGCTAAGTAGGTATTTAAATTAGCGCCTCACTGAGAGCAACACAACGGGCTATTTTCGACCGTCCGGGATCAAACACGAAAGAAAAGGTCTGTGGACAGGGGGGGTATTTCAATTAACGTCACACTGGAGCAACACAATGGGCTATTGGTGACGGTCCGGGATCAATCCCAAAGGGAAAGATCCGAGGACAACACCACGTAATTTTGAACCATGGTCAGATGACGAGGTCACACATGAACTGGCACCCGACTCGCCAAACTTCCACACCACACCAACGTGAGGATATTTTAAGGCCACGACAGATTTAACGCGCACCAGCCCCCATGTACACCAAAATCTTTGGTTCGATTCGAACCCGGTTGCTAATCCGTTACTCTTTGAACAGGACTACCATGCCCCTTGCAATGCTCAGTCTACTGGTGTTTTACGTCTTTAACAACACCTCGTAATTTTGAATCATAGTCAAAGTGTTATTGTTATTTGTTATTGTTATTTCAATTAACGTCACACTGGAGCAACACAACGGGCTATTGGTGACGGTCCGGGATCAATCCCAAAGGGAAAGATCCGAGGACAACACCACGTAATTTTGAACCACGGTCAGATGACGAGGCAACACCTGAGCTGGCACCCCACTCTCCAAACTTCCACACCACGCCAACGTGAGGACATTTGAGGCCACGACAGATTTAACGTGCACCAGCCCCCTTTGTACACGACGGTGTTTGGCTGGATTCGAACTCGCAACCCTTCGGTTGCTACAGTCGGTCCAAAAAATATATAAGCACCGGTACCCTCTCGATTTTTTACAGAATCGAGTTTTATTCGAATAAAACTCGATTTTTTACAGAATCGAGTTTTATTCGAAAACTCGATTCTGTAAAAAATCGAGACATTGGTGAGACTTGGAAAAAATTGGAGAAATATTATTCCATTTTTTTCCATGATCGGTATTAACGTCACGCTGGAGCAACACAACGGGCTATTGGTGACGGTCCGGGATCAAAGGGAAAGATCCGAGGACAACACATTTTTAAATCTGTTGTGGTCAGATGACGACACCTGAGCTGACCCCTCCAAACTTGCACACCACATGGTGAAGACATTTGAGACCACAACAGATTTAAAACCACGAAGGTGTTTGATCCACGGTCAGATGACGAGACAACACCTGAGCTGACCCCTCCAAACTTGCACACCAACGTGAAGACATTTGAGACCACAACCGATTTAAAACCACGGTTCGGAGAGACAACACCTTCTCCAAACTTCATGGTGAATTAATTTTTGACACACCACCAACGTTGGTCCAGTGGGTAACCAAAAAAAAAACTCTCACGAACCATCGAGACGACGTGAGAGTTTTTTAAACTTCATGGTGAATTAATTTATTTTTTTCCATTTGACACCACCAACGTTGGTCCAGTGGGTAACCAAAAAAAAAAACTCTCACGTCGTCTCGAAAGTGGTTCGTGAGAGTTTTTTAAACTTCGATTTATTTTTTTTTTCCATTTGACACCACCAACGTTTGTCCAGTGAATAACCAAAAAAAGTTTTTTAAACTTCATGGTGAATTAATTTATTTTTTTCCATTTGACACCACCAACGTTGGTCCAGTGGGTAACCAAAAAAAACTCTCACGTCGTCTCGAAAGTGGTTCGTGAGAGTTTTTTAAACTTCGATTTATTTTTTTTTCCATTTGACACCACCAACGTTTGTCCAGTGAATAACCAAAAAAAGTTTTTTAAACTTCATGGTGAATTTATTTTTTTTTTTCAAGTTGACACCACCAACGTTGGTCCAGTGAGTAACCAAAAAAAAAACCTCTCACGAACCATTTTTTCAAGTTGACACCACCAACGTTGGTCCAGTGAGTAACCAAAAAAAAAACCTCTCACGAACCATTTTTTCAAGTTGACACCACCAACGTTGGTCCAGTGAGTAACCAAAAAAAAAAACCTCTCACGAACCATCTCGTCTCCTTCAAGACGAGATGGTTCGTGAGAGGTTTTTTTTTTATTATTAAAACAACTTTTACAGGAAGAACGAATATTTATTTACAACAAATTTTTACAGAGGGTCCTTCTATTATTCAGATAACATGTAAAAGTCTAGGGAGGATTCTTGATTCATGACGCTCAAGTCCATGGGGACTTGGTCCTCCACATGTGAATTTCCGATAAAAACTCGTGGAACGATGCTTTGGTGTGCTGATGGCGGCGTCGATCCATCGGAAAACGTCTGGAGAAAGAGACAATTGTCACGAGCCGTGACGTGAGAATTGTCCCACGGTGAACGTGAGGCGACCTTTTGGACAGCGGCGGAGAATTCACGAAAGACGTGCGTGGCTTGCTGAGTGACGAAGACGGGTGGTTGTTCCACAGGCATGGAGAGGAGCGGCTCTCGCTGATTGACGACGACGGGTGGTTGTTCCACAGGCATGGAGAAGAGCGGCACTCGCTGATGGACGACGGGTGGTGCAGAAGAAGGAGACGACGCTGCGACAACAGGCATGGAGGGGAACAGCACTAGCTGATCGACGACGGGTCCAGGCACGGAAGGCTGGACAACAGAGGTGGAGGGGAACGGCACGGAAGGCTGAGTGATGACGGGTCCAGGCACGGAAGGCTGGACGACGGCGGGTCCAGGCACGGAAGGCTGGACGACGGCTGGTGACGTCCCCATCGGGTCGAGCAACTGGATTTGAGTACCCAGCCGCGCGGCCGTTTCGCTCGTCACCACGTCCACGGTAAAAGCTGAAGGTTGAACCGTTACTATCAGATAGGTGACGTGAGGTCGCACCAAGTAGACCTCGTGCGGTTCCATCACGTGCATTCTGTAATGGAACTGGTCGGTGGAACGGAATGCCCGTTCGCGGAGCATCGGGCGACCATCCCCCTCGAGACTGTAGAACAGGATGGGTGCGTGGGACGTTTGGTACACGTGGTAGGTACCCTCGCCCACCGTCCGCTGTCCGAACGTGAAAAACTTTTTCACGAAATAACTGTTTTTGTGGACGAACGCGGTGCGAACGTCCGTGTTGGATTTCGTGCGCATGGATAGCGAGAGTCGGCCTTCCACCTTTTCCCAAGCCACGTTCCTGGGTTCTTGAATGTTCTTATGGGCTCGCTCCACGGTGTAAACGAAGTTGGCCGTCAGTTTCTCGTCAAAGTTTTGACGCAGAGTCCAAGAGACGAGATGTTTGTAGACGTTGGCCACGCAGCACGCTATCTTTCCGCGTGCAACGTAATCCATCCACATGCGTTTGCTGCTAGCCATGCAAAGAGGCAAGACGGTGTCGGAGACGATCAACGGGAAGGCATCCAGCTTTTCCTCCATGATGATGAGTCGAGAGAGAGAGAGCAATGGTTAGCCGTGTCGCGATGCAGCAGTTTATATAGCGCCACCCGAACCGGAAACGTCGCTATCACTTCCGTCAACAGGAAGCGGGTGGCGATAAGGATTTCCGCAAATCCAAAGCGTCGTCGACGCTACTGTTGTTGAACCATTCGTCGATGGGATCGAACAGTTCTCGCAACTGATCTTCCGTCAAATCGGGCTGCTGTGCAAAACAGTCCTGGTTTAAATCAAAGACCAACTCCTCGCGCTCTTTGGCCAGTGGTTGCGACTCTCGGAGGCTGGAAACTTTCTCGGGCGTCTCGAAGGGGTCGTCGATCCAACTTTTACTCGACGCGGGATCCTGAAATCGGAAACGCTTCTCGTTCTGACGGGCCGTTTCGCTCGACACCACGCAAAGCGAAAACAGAGTCTGTTGCACGGTCATGAGGACGTACAGCGTGTCCTCGTCGACCCGGTAGGTCTCGTGGGGTTGCAAAACAAACCTCTCGTAGAGAAACTGGTCTTGCCAGCGAAAGACCCGTTCGCCGACAGCGGGATCCGCTTTGGATCCCACCGATTTGTTCGGCAAGCGATAGAAAAGCATCGGGGCGTCGGACGTCTGGTACACGTGGCAGGTCCCTCGTTCGACTCGTCGTTGGCCAAACGTAAAGAAGGCATTGACCAAAAACACGTCGGGGTCCAGCAGGTAGCAAGTCCTCACGTCCGTATTGCGGCTCCTCTTCACCGTCGGCTTGGACAAGCGACGGTGAACTTTTTCCCACTTGACGATGTTGGGTCTAAACGGATTCAGCTTCTTGGCTCCCATGGCGTTGTAGAGATAATTTTGCATTCGCTTCGCGTCGAAGGAGGTCACTCGCCACGAGACGCGGTTAAAAGAAGGACTCTGACTAGTCACCAAACAACTGACCTTGCCGATGCAGACGAGCCTCTCGAAGGCACATTTGGAGCGTGGGACAAGGAGGGATCGCAGGGCACTGGAAACGGTCGAAGGAAAGCAATCGTGCTTCTGGTCCATGGCGACGGAGAAGTGCAGTGTCGAAATTAAGATTTGGCAAGTCCTTCACGTTGCGAGCTCTTATACTAAAAAAAAAAAAAAAAAAAAAAAAAAAAAAAAAAAAAAAAAAAAAAAAAAAAAAAAAAAAAAAAAAAAAAATATTTTTTTTTTTTTTTTTTTTTTTTTTTTTTTTTTTTTTTTTTTTTTTTTTTTTTTTTTTTTTCAGATTAAAAAATTACAACTGCATTAGTGGTTTGAGGATTCCATCTTAATATAGATGTAACCGATACTTCCCCATATAATGTGGACTCTGCTCGGCGGGGGTCCTTCCCCATTAAACTCCACTGTCAATGGTATCCCTTTAGCACATCTTCTCGGAACCACCAACGGCTCTTTCTTTATTTCCATTTGTCCATCCAAGGGTTCTTCTCCACTGGCCTTTCCCGGCTCCACATCCAAGGTAGGTTCCTCATTCCTTCTCGACGCTCCTTCCTCGTCCATTTGCACTTCGCCAGCATCCTCTTCTGGTTCCGCTAAAATCTGGTCAGGTGGACTGTCCTCCATTTCTCCAAACAACGCATTCCTCGTCTGCTCGGACATGTCTTGCACGGTTCTGTGATCCCCATTCATTCGTCGTGCCGTTTCCAAAACGTATTGCGTAAACCCGTCAATCCATTCGTTCAGACTGCACGAGTCCCGATCACCACGCACCATTTGGAGGAGAGGACCTCTACGATGACTCGTCGAAAAGTTAAATGGTTCACGTCGAACGAAGCCTTCTTCAAACAGCATCATGCGGAGTCGTTCGGCGAGCACAGTTCCACCCCTAGAAGAAGAGCGAATCGTGTCGAACATTTCTTGGGTCGTGAGGATACGAGTCGACATGGACCCTCGAAAACGAGGCGGCGTGACCTCCGAGACGTAACGCCGTGGACAGTTCCTGTAGTGGGTAGTGGATTTGTAACCTAGTAACGTGTGGACGTTGGACGTTCTCCAGTACACCTGACCGTCGAGGATGCCGATGCAACACGATAGGGTGACAGTGATGGCTTCGTAAACGCGGAATTGCACGTGAAACCACATCCTTCACAATCTACGAGAGCAGGGATAGTTTGGAGAAGTCTCTGTTGCAGCGTTGAAGACATTAAAGTCTAGAATATCGGTGCATCGGTCTTTATATTAAAAAAAAAAAAAAAAAAAAAAAAAAAAAAAAAAAAAAAAAAAAAAAAAAAAAAAAAAAAAAAAAAAAAAAAAAAAAAAAAAAAAAAAAATTTTTTTTTTTTTTTTTTTTTTTTTTTTTTTTTTTTTTTTTTTTTTTTTTTTTTTTTTTTTTTTTTCTACTATTTCGTAGTACAACCAATATTTTGAATTAGGTGATTCAGAGAAAATTTCATTTGGACAATCGATGTTTCCAAAATAGCCTTTTCTCGTAACATGGTTCTCATTAACGATGGGTCATTTTACATTCTGGTTAAAATATCAATAGTGATTAACATATGGTTGAAACGATATGTAAATTTGTAAGCTCTTGTTTCAGGCTCAAGACGCAGTACCAACTAATAAGTCTTTATCGCAAGCTCCACTTTGGTTGCACGTGGTGAGGAGGAAAGCATCCTATTAAGTTTTTGTTGTAAGAGACCATGGCACCTCATAAAATTTGCTAGACCTCGCCTCGTGTGTCTGCACACTTTTCTAACGTTGTAGATACGTGGCCATCTCCGCCACCGTCCCTGCAAAGAATATTTCGACCGTTCCTGTTCACTCGATTTTGATGTCTTCTCTCGCCTCGTGAGGTTGCGTCGGCCTTACCGTTCTGAATTTCATCGTCGTTTATTCCGAGTAGGTCCAATCCGTACTCTTTTCAAAAACACCGGATATCCGCCGTCCTGCGGAAACTGCACCTATATCCTGTCGTCCTGCTATAAAACGAGCATCCCGACAGCGCATCCTCATACCCAAATTCTCTCGATATCTTCGTCATGAATTGTTCCATTTGCCACCAACTCTTGTGCTTCGGGCAGAGATGTGCCGCTGTTGGGGATTTTTTCGTCACTCGATCCTGCTTTTGCCGCGACTGCAACGTCCTCCTCCGCTGCGGTCACACTTTTCACGTGGACTGTCTCCAAGGTCCCATCATGGCTCAGGGGCAGACTCTGCCGGGGGACCAACACTTGGATCCCACCCTCAAGTGCTGCCCAGTATGCGACAAGACCCTCACGCACAGCGATCTCTTTCACGCGCTGAGGGTACACAACTACTTGCGCCTTGCTCCCATGCCCAAAGAACTCGGGCAGGAGGGGGTGTTGACCGAGGAGGTCTGGCATTGCGACGGTTAGTCTAACTCGCAATTCCCTCTCGTTCCCATAAAAGAGAGGGAGTGAAAAAATGGGAGAGTCGAGCGTTCGGAGGAACGCTCGACTCTCCCATTTTTTTGCGCCACTCGGCCTACCAATCTTGAAGCTTCAAACAAAATTTTGCACATTGCTCGCCAACCGATCCATGGGGGTCACCGGATATCCGAAAATAGCCTTCCTGCGGAAACTGCACCCATGTCCTGCTGATAGCTTTCCACATCATTCCCATAAAAGCAAAAGCAGGATCATCGTCATGAATTGCTCCATGTCTTGCTGTGCTTCGGGCAGAGGTGACTTTGCCATCGATAGAGCGGTATTATGCAGAAAAATGCTCGGTCATGCTATCCTGTGGACACGCTTTCCACACTTCTGCTGTAGAGAATTGGGTACAGCGGATTAGAGAGGGGTGGAAAAATGGGAGATTCGAGTGTTTCGTTCGCAGGAACGAAACACTCGAATCTCCCATTTTTTTGCGGCACTCGACATGCCAATCTTGAAGCTTCCAAACCGATCAAGACTTTGGAAAGCTGGTCCACGATCTGGGTCGACAAAACGAGACGGTGAGAGGGGGAGGTGATGACTGTTTCTCCCGGCCGCCGCTCGAATCTCAGTCGAAACACTTCCGCTCCCCAATCGCAAAGCTTCCACGAGTGCAGTTGCATTTTTTTCGTCAAAGCGTCCACCTTGACGTTCAGCTTTTCATTCTCCACCGTCAAAGCATCCACCCGTCTCTCCACCTTATCGAATCGAGCGTTCCAAGCTTGTTCGAACCCCCCGAAATCGGCTTGTTCAGCAGCCATTCCAAGTCTACTCACTTCCTCAGGATCCTCGAAGCACCTACCCAGGGGCATGATGGAACTTTGTCTTTGGACTTGATGCAAATGGTGTAGGCATTATATCTTAAAAAAAAAAAAAAAAAAAAAAAAAAAAAAAAAAAAAAAAAAAAAAAAAAAAAAAAAAAAAAAATTTTTTTTTTTTTTTTTTTTTTTTTTTTTTTTTTTTTTTTTTTTTTTTTTTTTTTTTTTTTTTTTTTTTTTTTCCTAGTGTCGAATGGGGAGGATAGATACCTGGACCAGCTTTTGAAGTCCTCCCACCACCACTTTCCACCTGTGACACTCGCCGTCTTTGCAGTAGGTGCATCTCCCGACGTATCGGTCGTCCAGGAGTTTCTCTCTGATGTGTTGGAGAGGCGCAAAATCCTTTTGCAATTCTCTCCAGGCGGCTTGCGTCTCTTTGCCGACGACGTAGAGTCCTCCCATGCGAAACTCTTCCAAATCCTCGACGAGCTGATGCCGCCAGTCTTTGCATTCGTCTTCCGACACGCTCGTGAATCCGTTGGAGAGGGTGTAGGAATCTCCTCGAATGCATAAGATCAGCGCCACCTTGAGCTCATGGTCAAAGACTTGCCTGGTGCATCGTCGAGGCTCCCAGGGATCACTTTTCCAAGACTCTCTCGGCTCGTTGGAGGACTTGGAAGGAGCATGTTTATCCTCGCGCCTCGGGTAGTGGTCCCGTCGTCGATCGTATGGTTCGATGGCATTCCGTCGATGGTCGACGTGTCGTCTCTGGCCCCCGTCGTCGATGAGAGATCTCGTCTTTCTCGGGTGGTCCCGGCGATCGTATCGTTCAACGGGATTCAGTCGATGCTTGCCGTGTCGTTTCGGGTCGCTTGGATGCAGAGGTGCTCGGTCAACCGCTGCTGCTGCGAGAGGCTCGTCGCTTGGATGCAGAGGTGCTCGGTCAACCGCTGCTGCTGCGAGAGGCTCGTCGCTTGGATGCAGAGGTGCTCGGTCAACCGCTACTGCTGCGAGAGGCTCGTCGCTTGGATGCAGAGGTGCACGGTCAACCGCTGCTGCTGCGAGAGGCTCGTCGCTTGGATGCAGAGGTGCACAGTCAACCGCTGCTGCTGCGAGAGGCTCGTCGCTTGGATGCAGAGGTGCTCGGTCAACCGCTGCTGCTGCGAGAGGCTCGTCGTAGGGTGAATCGGATGGGGAATAAGGTATCGTCTCGTTCACATCGGGCTTGATTGTCTCCCAAACGTCTGGGACTAACAAATTTTCCATCGAATCTCGAACGTCCATGGCAGTCGTGGGATGTGAACAGCAAGTCTGGTAAAGAGGACTCATAGGTTAGATTATATATATGTATTTGTATGTATTAAAAAAAAAAAAAAAAAAAAAAAAAAAAAAAAAAAAAAAAAAAAAAAAAAAAAAAAAAAAAAAAAAAAAAATATATATATATATATATATATATATTTTTTTTTTTTTTTTTTTTTTTTTTTTTTTTTTTTTTTTTTTTTTTTTTTTTTTTTTTTTTTTTTTTTTTTTTTTTTTTAAGCAATGTGCTAGGGCAAATGGCTCGCGTCACCGAAAAGATATTTTCGCAGTTCCACCGACTTTGCAGTTTTTCCAGGAGGACACCAGTTGGATCGTTGCGAGAGGTCTGAGTGCATGCACGCGGTGATTTCACCTATAGAATCTGTTCCTTCCAAGATTGGCGAGGCCTAAATCTCGTCTCTTTCGAAAGGGAGCATCTATCCATCCGATCATCCGTTGGCACAGCGACACCTCGGGTCCCTCGAGGAGATTGCTCTAGGCGGGTGCCAGCGTTTGGGAATATCTATCGTACGCAGTTTGCCCCAGCTGCGGCAGCGTTGTACAGGAGGCGATGGTCGTCTCGCTGGCTGCACGTATGCATAGACGTAAGTACCCAAACGATCCCAGCTCGGGTCGTCGTGGTCCGGTATCTGCGATGCTTCCTGTTGCTGGAAACGGTTATTTCAAGGCCCAGGAAGTATGGATTTCTCCTCGTAATCCAAAGGGACGAGTGTGGCTTGAAGCGCTGCTGCTGAGACGTCTGGCATCCGTTTCCGAACAAGATTGGTAGAGGGAGGAGCCCGAAAAATGGGAGGTACCTCCCATTTTTCGGGGGAATGTACATCCCTCATTCCAAGGGTGCGCGGCATATAGGGCAAGTCGGGTTGACCGCTTTCCACGAATCAAGGCAATTGGAATGGAAAGCGTGTCGACAGCGGGTCGTTTTGCATTGCATCATTCGATCCAAGCAGATGGCACAGGGTCCTTCAAACATCTTCGGATCCCGTACATGCATTGCCTCCAATATGAGAGTTCCTAGTTTACGCCAGTTCTCGACGGGAATATCGAGGGGTCCAGATCTCTCCCAGGCCCCGGCAGCTAGCTGGTAGACGAACGGAATGAGTAAATCGTACCATATGGTGCCCCAATACCAGCTCTTCCGAACGAGGGACTCCTTCTCCTCCAAAAAAGTCATTGGCCAAAATACGATATCGTTTACCACGGAGTTGGGGCCATCGGGAAACATCTCGTCCAGCATGACATAAGTAGCCATATTCCGATCCAATCCCACGTGCGGCGTCGTCTCCGGAGGTAGGGAAGAATGTAATCCAATGCTCGCATCGACGATGAAATGGGAAAACGCCACCCAATCCGAACATGACTTGGGCCGATAGGCTGCAATCGCTTGGTCTCTGTAGAAGTCTGCAGGAATCATTGTGCTGCTCACTCTCGAGTGGCGAGGGTTTATATAGGATTTCATGAGGCTATTTCGGAGGAGCGGCGCATCCTGTTGACGGAAACGCTTATCGCTGCTATCCGGTGTTTTTTTCGGAAGGGGGGGGGATATCACAGGATGTACGGATTTCTCCTCCGTCTACGTCTACCATTCCTGGTAAGGCATGGAGTGTCCTCGCACTCCCACGAACACGTGTGCACTACCTTGAAAAATCTCTCGAAAAGTATTTTATTTCGAGGCGAGGTGGTTTCCTTCACCAAAAAGTACGCGGCACGGTCCACGGTCCACTCGTCGCGAAACCCATAATAGGTTTTCAAATGTTGACGCAACTCTCTATGGATGGCACGTTTCAAAGCCTTTGAAAACTCGTATCCATGCGTCGAAGACGACATTAACGCGTTGGCGACAGCGTTCCAATCTTTGCATCGTCGCTTTTCTCTCAAATCCCGAACAACGTCCTCGTCCAATTTACCTCTGCACAACGGACAAGTCTTCCTCTCCTCGTTGATCCAGTTCGAGAGACACTCTGAGTGGAATCGGTGACCGCAAGGAATCGGCTCGCCTCCTTCTTCTAAACAAATGGCACACGTGTATTTGGGATCCATCTCAAAAAAATCCTCCAACGGAACGAGTGTGGCTTGGCTTCGCAGCTCTCGAAGGTGGACGATGCTAAAGACGGGGCCTGTCACGAGTACCGAATCGACACGGGTCGAGTCAATGATCTGGGTGGAGCGGTAGCGTTGCGTCCACACCACTCGAAGATTCACTAGTAAGTCGTCGCTCGAAACTTACGTCTGCTCATCCACAGGAAAAACGCGATTCAAAGAATAATTTATTTTGTGCTCTGGTAAGAGGAATGACTGAATCTGCGCGTCGAAAGAGTAACTATGAGGTTCCTCTATCGGGGTGCTCCTTATGTAACCAACTATAAAAAAAAAAAAAAAAAAAAAAAAAAAAAAAAAAAAAAAAAAAAAAAAAAAAAAAAAAAAAAAAAAAAAAAGTGACATCCCTGGAGGTGACTGGAGGTGACTGGAGGTGACATCCCTGGAGGTGACTGGAGGTGACTGGAGGTGACTGGAGGGGACTGGAGGTGACTGGAGGGGACTGGAGGTGACTGGAGGTGACTGGAGGTGACATCCCTGGAGGTGACATCCCTGGAGGTGACTGGAGGTGACATCCCTGGAGGTGACTGGAGGTGACTGGAGGTGACTGGAGGTGACTGGAGGTGACTGGAGGTGACATCCCTGGAGGTGACATCCCTGGAGGTGACATCCCTGGAGGTGACTGGAGGTGACTGGAGGTGACTGGAGGTGACTGGAGGTGACTGGAGGTGACTGGAGGGGACTGGAGGTGACTGGAGGTGACTGGAGGGGACTGGAGGTGACTGGAGGGGACTGGAGGTGACTGGAGGTGACTGGAGGTGACATCCCTGGAGGTGACATCCCTGGAGGTGACTGGAGGTGACATCCCTGGAGGTGACTGGAGGTGACTGGAGGTGACTGGAGGGGACTGGAGGGGACTGGAGGGGACTGGAGGTGACTGGAGTGAGCGGTGCATCCTGTTGACGGATACGCTTATCTCCAACAGACATCCGGCGGAATGGTAAAGTGAAACTGGAAGAATGACAAACTGAAATTGGAAGACCTTGGATGGGAAAATCTTCAAAAGTGACCTGTGATATAAACCGGAAGTTACGTCAATCGCTCGGACACCATGGTGACCCCACTTCCGGTTGACCTTGAAAATTTTGAACAGCTATAACTCTTAAAGTAAGGAAGATAAATGGGTCGAGTGACCATTTGATTTTCTCACCTCGAGGAGCTCTTTCCAACGCAAGTGACCGCTTGTAGCTAGCTGCGTTAGGTCAGGAGTTGTACGTGGAGAGATCGAGCCAGATGAGTGAAGTCCATGCGGTCGTGCCACCAATGTACTGCGAGAAAAATATTTTCTTTGGAGAATAATATATACATATTTAAAAAAAAAAAAAAAAAAAAAAAAAAAAAAAAAAAAAAAAAAAAAAAAAAAAAAAAAAAAAAAAAAAAAAAAAAAAAAAAAAAATATATATATATTAGCTACCGAGACGTGGGAGACATGTGGATCCCTCGATATTCCCGTCGAGAACTGGCGTAAACTAGGAACTCTCATCCTGGAGGCGATGTATCTACGGGATCCACAGATGCTCGAACGCCCCTGTGCCATCTGCTTAGATTCGATGCTGGAATGCAAAACGATCCGCTGGTGACACGCTTTCCATTCGAATTGCCTGAATGCGTGGAAAGCGGTCTCCCAAAAATGGGAGAGTCTGTTGAGACTCTGGCAATCTCGGTGCAAGTTTTCAACGGACGTCTCAGCAGCTTCGAGCCACATATGTCCTTTTAAAAATTCGATCGCGACGATGGAGTGAGGTCTGTCAGAGATAACCCTTTCCAGCAACAGGAAGCGTTGCGCATCCCATCACCGGACGTCTGTTAACGATAACCGTTTCCGGCAATAGGAAGCGTTTCGTATCACCGGACGTCTGCTAGCAGCGATAGGCGCTTCCGAGTATCTATATAACGAATTGTCTCGTCAGAAACGCATCAGACTTTCACTGACTCTGTTCATGGCGATCACATTATCAGACGAGGAGGTTTGGAACGAGGTGAAAAACGTTTTTCAAACGCTTTCACCCTTCCATTCTCCACGGAGACTCTGCACGGCTCCGCCTCGCACGATCCACGACGAATCGTCCGAATCACCGCCGGGTGCTGCGACCCTCGAGAACGCTCTGTACGAGGTGCCAGACCTAGACGATCCGAGCTGGGACCATTTGGGAACATACGTCTATGCGTACGTGCAGCCAGCGAGACGACCGTCGCCTCCTGTACAACGCTGCCGCCGATGGGGCAAACTGCGTACTATAGATATTCCCAAACGCTGGCACCCGCCTAGAGCAATCTCCTCGAGGGACCCGAGGCGTCGCATTGCCCACGGATGATCGGATGGATTCGCCCTTTTCGAAAGAGACAAAAAAAATTGGGAGATTCGGGCTTTTCGTTCGGAGGAACTGAAAGCTCGAATCTCCCAATTTTTGATTTAGGCGTCGCCAACCTTGGAAGGAACAAACCAAACGAAACTTTGCAAAGCGCCGCATCGATGACCGTGGGCATGCGCTCCGGGACAGATCGGTCCAACCGATGTCCTCCTGGAAAATATACAAAATGGGTGGTACCGGAAATATCTTCGAGACGACACGAGCTATGTCCAACTGTTTCAAAAAAAAAAAAAAAAAAAAAAAAAAAAAAAAAAAAAAAAAAAAAAAAAAAATGGAGAGATCGAGCCAGATGAGTGAAGTCCATACAGTCGTGCCACCAGTGATGTACTGCGAGAAAAATATTTTCTTTGGAGAATAATATATACATATTTAAAAAAAAAAAAAAAAAAAAAAAAAAAAAAAAAAAAAAAAAAAAAAAAAAAAAAAAATATATATATATATATATATATATATATTTTTTTTTTTTTTTTTTTTTTTTTTTTTTTTTTTTTTTTTTTTTTTTTTTTTTTTTTTTTTTTTTTTTTTTTTTTTAAATATGTATATATTATTCTCCAAAGAAAATATTTTTCTCGCAGTACATTGGTGGCACGACCGCATGGACTTCACTCATCTGGCTCGATCTCTCCACGTACAACTCCTGACCTAACGCAGCTAGCTACAAGCGGTCACTTGCGTTGGAAAGAGCTCCTCGAGGTGAGAAAATCAAATGGTCACTCGACCCATTTATCTTCCTTACTTTAAGAGTTATAGCTGTTCAAAATTTTCAAGGTCAACCGGAAGTGGGGTCACCATGGTGTCCGAGCGATTGACGTAACTTCCGGTTTATATCACAGGTCACTTTTGAAGATTTTCCCATCCAAGGTCTTCCAATTTCAGTTTGTCATTCTTCCAGTTTCACTTTACCATTCCGCCGGATGTCTGTTGGAGATAAGCGTATCCGTCAACAGGATGCACCGCTCACTCCAGTCACCTCCAGTCCCCTCCAGTCCCCTCCAGTCCCCTCCAGTCACCTCCAGTCACCTCCAGTCACCTCCAGGGATGTCACCTCCAGTCACCTCCAGGGATGTCACCTCCAGGGATGTCACCTCCAGTCACCTCCAGTCACCTCCAGTCCCCTCCAGTCACCTCCAGTCCCCTCCAGTCACCTCCAGTCACCTCCAGTCCCCTCCAGTCACCTCCAGTCACCTCCAGTCACCTCCAGTCACCTCCAGTCACCTCCAGTCACCTCCAGGGATGTCACCTCCAGGGATGTCACCTCCAGGGATGTCACCTCCAGTCACCTCCAGTCACCTCCAGTCACCTCCAGTCACCTCCAGTCACCTCCAGGGATGTCACCTCCAGTCACCTCCAGGGATGTCACCTCCAGGGATGTCACCTCCAGTCACCTCCAGTCACCTCCAGTCCCCTCCAGTCACCTCCAGTCCCCTCCAGTCACCTCCAGTCACCTCCAGTCACCTCCAGGGATGTCACCTCCAGTCACCTCCAGTCACCTCCAGGGATGTCACTTTTTTTTTTTTTTTTTTTTTTTTTTTTTTTTTTTTTTTTTTTTTTTTTTTTTTTTTTTTTTTTTTTTTTTTTTTTTTTTATAGTTGGTTACATAAGGAGCACCCCGATAGAGGAACCTCATAGTTACTCTTTCGACGCGCAGATTCAGTCATTCCTCTTACCAGAGCACAAAATAAATTATTCTTTGAATCGCGTTTTTCCTGTGGATGAGCAGACGTAAGTTTCGAGCGACGACTTACTAGTGAATCTTCGAGTGGTGTGGACGCAACGCTACCGCTCCACCCAGATCATTGACTCGACCCGTGTCGATTCGGTACTCGTGACAGGCCCCGTCTTTAGCATCGTCCACCTTCGAGAGCTGCGAAGCCAAGCCACACTCGTTCCGTTGGAGGATTTTTTTGAGATGGATCCCAAATACACGTGTGCCATTTGTTTAGAAGAAGGAGGCGAGCCGATTCCTTGCGGTCACCGATTCCACTCAGAGTGTCTCTCGAACTGGATCAACGAGGAGAGGAAGACTTGTCCGTTGTGCAGAGGTAAATTGGACGAGGACGTTGTTCGGGATTTGAGAGAAAAGCGACGATGCAAAGATTGGAACGCTGTCGCCAACGCGTTAATGTCGTCTTCGACGCATGGATACGAGTTTTCAAAGGCTTTGAAACGTGCCATCCATAGAGAGTTGCGTCAACATTTGAAAACCTATTATGGGTTTCGCGACGAGTGGACCGTGGACCGTGCCGCGTACTTTTTGGTGAAGGAAACCACCTCGCCTCGAAATAAAATACTTTTCGAGAGATTTTTCAAGGTAGTGCACACGTGTTCGTGGGAGTGCGAGGACACTCCATGCCTTACCAGGAATGGTAGACGTAGACGGAGGAGAAATCCGTACATCCTGTGATATCCCCCCCCCTTCCGAAAAAAACACCGGATAGCAGCGATAAGCGTTTCCGTCAACAGGATGCGCCGCTCCTCCGAAATAGCCTCATGAAATCCTATATAAACCCTCGCCACTCGAGAGTGAGCAGCACAATGATTCCTGCAGACTTCTACAGAGACCAAGCGATTGCAGCCTATCGGCCCAAGTCATGTTCGGATTGGGTGGCGTTTTCCCATTTCATCGTCGATGCGAGCATTGGATTACATTCTTCCCTACCTCCGGAGACGACGCCGCACGTGGGATTGGATCGGAATATGGCTACTTATGTCATGCTGGACGAGATGTTTCCCGATGGCCCCAACTCCGTGGTAAACGATATCGTATTTTGGCCAATGACTTTTTTGGAGGAGAAGGAGTCCCTCGTTCGGAAGAGCTGGTATTGGGGCACCATATGGTACGATTTACTCATTCCGTTCGTCTACCAGCTAGCTGCCGGGGCCTGGGAGAGATCTGGACCCCTCGATATTCCCGTCGAGAACTGGCGTAAACTAGGAACTCTCATATTGGAGGCAATGCATGTACGGGATCCGAAGATGTTTGAAGGACCCTGTGCCATCTGCTTGGATCGAATGATGCAATGCAAAACGACCCGCTGTCGACACGCTTTCCATTCCAATTGCCTTGATTCGTGGAAAGCGGTCAACCCGACTTGCCCTATATGCCGCGCACCCTTGGAATGAGGGATGTACATTCCCCCGAAAAATGGGAGGTACCTCCCATTTTTCGGGCTCCTCCCTCTACCAATCTTGTTCGGAAACGGATGCCAGACGTCTCAGCAGCAGCGCTTCAAGCCACACTCGTCCCTTTGGATTACGAGGAGAAATCCATACTTCCTGGGCCTTGAAATAACCGTTTCCAGCAACAGGAAGCATCGCAGATACCGGACCACGACGACCCGAGCTGGGATCGTTTGGGTACTTACGTCTATGCATACGTGCAGCCAGCGAGACGACCATCGCCTCCTGTACAACGCTGCCGCAGCTGGGGCAAACTGCGTACGATAGATATTCCCAAACGCTGGCACCCGCCTAGAGCAATCTCCTCGAGGGACCCGAGGTGTCGCTGTGCCAACGGATGATCGGATGGATAGATGCTCCCTTTCGAAAGAGACGAGATTTAGGCCTCGCCAATCTTGGAAGGAACAGATTCTATAGGTGAAATCACCGCGTGCATGCACTCAGACCTCTCGCAACGATCCAACTGGTGTCCTCCTGGAAAAACTGCAAAGTCGGTGGAACTGCGAAAATATCTTTTCGGTGACGCGAGCCATTTGCCCTAGCACATTGCTTAAAAAAAAAAAAAAAAAAAAAAAAAAAAAAAAAAAAAAAAAAAAAAAAAAAAAAAAAAAAAAAAATATATATATATATATATATTTTTTTTTTTTTTTTTTTTTTTTTTTTTTTTTTTTTTTTTTTTTTTTTTTTTTTTTTTTTTTTTTTTTAATACATACAAATACATATATATAATCTAACCTATGAGTCCTCTTTACCAGACTTGCTGTTCACATCCCACGACTGCCATGGACGTTCGAGATTCGATGGAAAATTTGTTAGTCCCAGACGTTTGGGAGACAATCAAGCCCGATGTGAACGAGACGATACCTTATTCCCCATCCGATTCACCCTACGACGAGCCTCTCGCAGCAGCAGCGGTTGACCGAGCACCTCTGCATCCAAGCGACGAGCCTCTCGCAGCAGCAGCGGTTGACTGTGCACCTCTGCATCCAAGCGACGAGCCTCTCGCAGCAGCAGCGGTTGACCGTGCACCTCTGCATCCAAGCGACGAGCCTCTCGCAGCAGTAGCGGTTGACCGAGCACCTCTGCATCCAAGCGACGAGCCTCTCGCAGCAGCAGCGGTTGACCGAGCACCTCTGCATCCAAGCGACGAGCCTCTCGCAGCAGCAGCGGTTGACCGAGCACCTCTGCATCCAAGCGACCCGAAACGACACGGCAAGCATCGACTGAATCCCGTTGAACGATACGATCGCCGGGACCACCCGAGAAAGACGAGATCTCTCATCGACGACGGGGGCCAGAGACGACACGTCGACCATCGACGGAATGCCATCGAACCATACGATCGACGACGGGACCACTACCCGAGGCGCGAGGATAAACATGCTCCTTCCAAGTCCTCCAACGAGCCGAGAGAGTCTTGGAAAAGTGATCCCTGGGAGCCTCGACGATGCACCAGGCAAGTCTTTGACCATGAGCTCAAGGTGGCGCTGATCTTATGCATTCGAGGAGATTCCTACACCCTCTCCAACGGATTCACGAGCGTGTCGGAAGACGAATGCAAAGACTGGCGGCATCAGCTCGTCGAGGATTTGGAAGAGTTTCGCATGGGAGGACTCTACGTCGTCGGCAAAGAGACGCAAGCCGCCTGGAGAGAATTGCAAAAGGATTTTGCGCCTCTCCAACACATCAGAGAGAAACTCCTGGACGACCGATACGTCGGGAGATGCACCTACTGCAAAGACGGCGAGTGTCACAGGTGGAAAGTGGTGGTGGGAGGACTTCAAAAGCTGGTCCAGGTATCTATCCTCCCCATTCGACACTAGGAAAAAAAAAAAAAAAAAAAAAAAAAAAAAAAAAAAAAAAAAAAAAAAAAAAAAAAAAAAAAAATTTTTTTTTTTTTTTTTTTTTTTTTTTTTTTTTTTTTTTTTTTTTTTTTTTTTTTTTTTTTTTTTTTTTTTTTTTTTAAGATATAATGCCTACACCATTTGCATCAAGTCCAAAGACAAAGTTCCATCATGCCCCTGGGTAGGTGCTTCGAGGATCCTGAGGAAGTGAGTAGACTTGGAATGGCTGCTGAACAAGCCGATTTCGGGGGGTTCGAACAAGCTTGGAACGCTCGATTCGATAAGGTGGAGAGACGGGTGGATGCTTTGACGGTGGAGAATGAAAAGCTGAACGTCAAGGTGGACGCTTTGACGAAAAAAATGCAACTGCACTCGTGGAAGCTTTGCGATTGGGGAGCGGAAGTGTTTCGACTGAGATTCGAGCGGCGGCCGGGAGAAACAGTCATCACCTCCCCCTCTCACCGTCTCGTTTTGTCGACCCAGATCGTGGACCAGCTTTCCAAAGTCTTGATCGGTTTGGAAGCTTCAAGATTGGCATGTCGAGTGCCGCAAAAAAATGGGAGATTCGAGTGTTTCGTTCCTGCGAACGAAACACTCGAATCTCCCATTTTTCCACCCCTCTCTAATCCGCTGTACCCAATTCTCTACAGCAGAAGTGTGGAAAGCGTGTCCACAGGATAGCATGACCGAGCATTTTTCTGCATAATACCGCTCTATCGATGGCAAAGTCACCTCTGCCCGAAGCACAGCAAGACATGGAGCAATTCATGACGATGATCCTGCTTTTATGGGAATGATGTGGAAAGCTATCAGCAGGACATGGGTGCAGTTTCCGCAGGAAGGCTATTTTCGGATATCCGGTGACCCCCATGGATCGGTTGGCGAGCAATGTGCAAAATTTTGTTTGAAGCTTCAAGATTGGTAGGCCGAGTGGCGCAAAAAAATGGGAGAGTCGAGCGTTCCTCCGAACGCCCGACTCTCCCATTTTTTCACTCCCTCTCTTTTATGGGAACGAGAGGGAATTGCGAGTTAGACTAACCGTCGCAATGCCAGACCTCCTCGGTCAACACCCCCTCCTGCCCGAGTTCTTTGGGCATGGGAGCAAGGCGCAAGTAGTTGTGTACCCTCAGCGCGTGAAAGAGATCGCTGTGCGTGAGGGTCTTGTCGCATACTGGGCAGCACTTGAGGGTGGGATCCAAGTGTTGGTCCCCCGGCAGAGTCTGCCCCTGAGCCATGATGGGACCTTGGAGACAGTCCACGTGAAAAGTGTGACCGCAGCGGAGGAGGACGTTGCAGTCGCGGCAAAAGCAGGATCGAGTGACGAAAAAATCCCCAACAGCGGCACATCTCTGCCCGAAGCACAAGAGTTGGTGGCAAATGGAACAATTCATGACGAAGATATCGAGAGAATTTGGGTATGAGGATGCGCTGTCGGGATGCTCGTTTTATAGCAGGACGACAGGATATAGGTGCAGTTTCCGCAGGACGGCGGATATCCGGTGTTTTTGAAAAGAGTACGGATTGGACCTACTCGGAATAAACGACGATGAAATTCAGAACGGTAAGGCCGACGCAACCTCACGAGGCGAGAGAAGACATCAAAATCGAGTGAACAGGAACGGTCGAAATATTCTTTGCAGGGACGGTGGCGGAGATGGCCACGTATCTACAACGTTAGAAAAGTGTGCAGACACACGAGGCGAGGTCTAGCAAATTTTATGAGGTGCCATGGTCTCTTACAACAAAAACTTAATAGGATGCTTTCCTCCTCACCACGTGCAACCAAAGTGGAGCTTGCGATAAAGACTTATTAGTTGGTACTGCGTCTTGAGCCTGAAACAAGAGCTTACAAATTTACATATCGTTTCAACCATATGTTAATCACTATTGATATTTTAACCAGAATGTAAAATGACCCATCGTTAATGAGAACCATGTTACGAGAAAAGGCTATTTTGGAAACATCGATTGTCCAAATGAAATTTTCTCTGAATCACCTAATTCAAAATATTGGTTGTACTACGAAATAGTAGAAAAAAAAAAAAAAAAAAAAAAAAAAAAAAAAAAAAAAAAAAAAAAAAAAAAAAAAAAAAAAAATTTTTTTTTTTTTTTTTTTTTTTTTTTTTTTTTTTTTTTTTTTTTTTTTTTTTTTTTTTTTTTAATATAAAGACCGATGCACCGATATTCTAGACTTTAATGTCTTCAACGCTGCAACAGAGACTTCTCCAAACTATCCCTGCTCTCGTAGATTGTGAAGGATGTGGTTTCACGTGCAATTCCGCGTTTACGAAGCCATCACTGTCACCCTATCGTGTTGCATCGGCATCCTCGACGGTCAGGTGTACTGGAGAACGTCCAACGTCCACACGTTACTAGGTTACAAATCCACTACCCACTACAGGAACTGTCCACGGCGTTACGTCTCGGAGGTCACGCCGCCTCGTTTTCGAGGGTCCATGTCGACTCGTATCCTCACGACCCAAGAAATGTTCGACACGATTCGCTCTTCTTCTAGGGGTGGAACTGTGCTCGCCGAACGACTCCGCATGATGCTGTTTGAAGAAGGCTTCGTTCGACGTGAACCATTTAACTTTTCGACGAGTCATCGTAGAGGTCCTCTCCTCCAAATGGTGCGTGGTGATCGGGACTCGTGCAGTCTGAACGAATGGATTGACGGGTTTACGCAATACGTTTTGGAAACGGCACGACGAATGAATGGGGATCACAGAACCGTGCAAGACATGTCCGAGCAGACGAGGAATGCGTTGTTTGGAGAAATGGAGGACAGTCCACCTGACCAGATTTTAGCGGAACCAGAAGAGGATGCTGGCGAAGTGCAAATGGACGAGGAAGGAGCGTCGAGAAGGAATGAGGAACCTACCTTGGATGTGGAGCCGGGAAAGGCCAGTGGAGAAGAACCCTTGGATGGACAAATGGAAATAAAGAAAGAGCCGTTGGTGGTTCCGAGAAGATGTGCTAAAGGGATACCATTGACAGTGGAGTTTAATGGGGAAGGACCCCCGCCGAGCAGAGTCCACATTATATGGGGAAGTATCGGTTACATCTATATTAAGATGGAATCCTCAAACCACTAATGCAGTTGTAATTTTTTAATCTAAAAAAAAAAAAAAAAAAAAAAAAAAAAAAAAAAAAAAAAAAAAAAAAAAAAAAAAATATTTTTTTTTTTTTTTTTTTTTTTTTTTTTTTTTTTTTTTTTTTTTTTTTTTTTTTTTTTTTTTTTTTTTTTTTTTTAGTATAAGAGCTCGCAACGTGAAGGACTTGCCAAATCTTAATTTCGACACTGCACTTCTCCGTCGCCATGGACCAGAAGCACGATTGCTTTCCTTCGACCGTTTCCAGTGCCCTGCGATCCCTCCTTGTCCCACGCTCCAAATGTGCCTTAGAGAGGCTCGTCTTGCATCGGCAAGGTCAGTTGTTTGGTGACTAGTCAGAGTCCTTCTTTTAACCGCGTCTCGTGGCGAGTGACCTCCTTCGACGCGAAGCGAATGCAAAATTATCTCTACAACGCCATGGGAGCCAAGAAGCTGAATCCGTTTAGACCCAACATCGTCAAGTGGGAAAAAGTTCACCGTCGCTTGTCCAAGCCGACGGTGAAGAGGAGCCGCAATACGGACGTGAGGACTTGCTACCTGCTGGACCCCGACGTGTTTTTGGTCAATGCCTTCTTTACGTTTGGCCAACGACGAGTCGAACGAGGGACCTGCCACGTGTACCAGACGTCCGACGCCCCGATGCTTTTCTATCGCTTGCCGAACAAATCGGTGGGATCCAAAGCGGATCCCGCTGTCGGCGAACGGGTCTTTCGCTGGCAAGACCAGTTTCTCTACGAGAGGTTTGTTTTGCAACCCCACGAGACCTACCGGGTCGACGAGGACACGCTGTACGTCCTCATGACCGTGCAACAGACTCTGTTTTCGCTTTGCGTGGTGTCGAGCGAAACGGCCCGTCAGAACGAGAAGCGTTTCCGATTTCAGGATCCCGCGTCGAGTAAAAGTTGGATCGACGACCCCTTCGAGACGCCCGAGAAAGTTTCCAGCCTCCGAGAGTCGCAACCACTGGCCAAAGAGCGCGAGGAGTTGGTCTTTGATTTAAACCAGGACTGTTTTGCACAGCAGCCCGATTTGACGGAAGATCAGTTGCGAGAACTGTTCGATCCCATCGACGAATGGTTCAACAACAGTAGCGTCGACGACGCTTTGGATTTGCGGAAATCCTTATCGCCACCCGCTTCCTGTTGACGGAAGTGATAGCGACGTTTCCGGTTCGGGTGGCGCTATATAAACTGCTGCATCGCGACACGGCTAACCATTGCTCTCTCTCTCTCGACTCATCATCATGGAGGAAAAGCTGGATGCCTTCCCGTTGATCGTCTCCGACACCGTCTTGCCTCTTTGCATGGCTAGCAGCAAACGCATGTGGATGGATTACGTTGCACGCGGAAAGATAGCGTGCTGCGTGGCCAACGTCTACAAACATCTCGTCTCTTGGACTCTGCGTCAAAACTTTGACGAGAAACTGACGGCCAACTTCGTTTACACCGTGGAGCGAGCCCATAAGAACATTCAAGAACCCAGGAACGTGGCTTGGGAAAAGGTGGAAGGCCGACTCTCGCTATCCATGCGCACGAAATCCAACACGGACGTTCGCACCGCGTTCGTCCACAAAAACAGTTATTTCGTGAAAAAGTTTTTCACGTTCGGACAGCGGACGGTGGGCGAGGGTACCTACCACGTGTACCAAACGTCCCACGCACCCATCCTGTTCTACAGTCTCGAGGGGGATGGTCGCCCGATGCTCCGCGAACGGGCATTCCGTTCCACCGACCAGTTCCATTACAGAATGCACGTGATGGAACCGCACGAGGTCTACTTGGTGCGACCTCACGTCACCTATCTGATAGTAACGGTTCAACCTTCAGCTTTTACCGTGGACGTGGTGACGAGCGAAACGGCCGCGCGGCTGGGTACTCAAATCCAGTTGCTCGACCCGATGGGGACGTCACCAGCCGTCGTCCAGCCTTCCGTGCCTGGACCCGCCGTCGTCCAGCCTTCCGTGCCTGGACCCGTCATCACTCAGCCTTCCGTGCCGTTCCCCTCCACCTCTGTTGTCCAGCCTTCCGTGCCTGGACCCGTCGTCGATCAGCTAGTGCTGTTCCCCTCCATGCCTGTTGTCGCAGCGTCGTCTCCTTCTTCTGCACCACCCGTCGTCCATCAGCGAGTGCCGCTCTTCTCCATGCCTGTGGAACAACCACCCGTCGTCGTCAATCAGCGAGAGCCGCTCCTCTCCATGCCTGTGGAACAACCACCCGTCTTCGTCACTCAGCAAGCCACGCACGTCTTTCGTGAATTCTCCGCCGCTGTCCAAAAGGTCGCCTCACGTTCACCGTGGGACAATTCTCACGTCACGGCTCGTGACAATTGTCTCTTTCTCCAGACGTTTTCCGATGGATCGACGCCGCCATCAGCACACCAAAGCATCGTTCCACGAGTTTTTATCGGAAATTCACATGTGGAGGACCAAGTCCCCATGGACTTGAGCGTCATGAATCAAGAATCCTCCCTAGACTTTTACATGTTATCTGAATAATAGAAGGACCCTCTGTAAAAATTTGTTGTAAATAAATATTCGTTCTTCCTGTAAAAGTTGTTTTAATAATAAAAAAAAAACCTCTCACGAACCATCTCGTCTTGAAGGAGACGAGATGGTTCGTGAGAGGTTTTTTTTTTGGTTACTCACTGGACCAACGTTGGTGGTGTCAACTTGAAAAAATGGTTCGTGAGAGGTTTTTTTTTTGGTTACTAAATGGACCAACGTTGGTGGTGTCAACTTGAAAAAATGGTTCGTGAGAGGTTTTTTTTTTGGTTACTCACTGGACCAACGTTGGTGGTGTCAACTTGAAAAAAAAAAATAAATTCACCATGAAGTTTAAAAAACTTTTTTTGGTTATTCACTGGACAAACGTTGGTGGTGTCAAATGGAAAAAAAAATAAATCGAAGTTTAAAAAACTCTCACGAACCACTTTCGAGACGACGTGAGAGTTTTTTTTGGTTACCCACTGGACCAACGTTGGTGGTGTCAAATGGAAAAAAATAAATTAATTCACCATGAAGTTTAAAAAACTTTTTTTGGTTATTCACTGGACAAACGTTGGTGGTGTCAAATGGAAAAAAAAAATAAATCGAAGTTTAAAAAACTCTCACGAACCACTTTCGAGACGACGTGAGAGTTTTTTTTTTTGGTTACCCACTGGACCAACGTTGGTGGTGTCAAATGGAAAAAAATAAATTAATTCACCATGAAGTTTAAAAAACTCTCACGTCGTCTCGATGGTTCGTGAGAGTTTTTTTTTTGGTTACCCACTGGACCAACGTTGGTGGTGTGTCAAAAATTAATTCACCATGAAGTTTGGAGAAGGTGTTGTCTCTCCGAACCGTGGTTTTAAATCGGTTGTGGTCTCAAATGTCTTCACGTTGGTGTGCAAGTTTGGAGGGGTCAGCTCAGGTGTTGTCTCGTCATCTGACCGTGGATCAAACACCTTCGTGGTTTTAAATCTGTTGTGGTCTCAAATGTCTTCACCATGTGGTGTGCAAGTTTGGAGGGGTCAGCTCAGGTGTCGTCATCTGACCACAACAGATTTAAAAATGTGTTGTCCTCGGATCTTTCCCTTTGATCCCGGACCGTCACCAATAGCCCGTTGTGTTGCTCCAGCGTGACGTTAATACCGATCATGGAAAAAAATGGAATAATATTTCTCCAATTTTTTCCAAGTCTCACCAATGTCTCGATTTTTTACAGAATCGAGTTTTCGAATAAAACTCGATTCTGTAAAAAATCGAGTTTTATTCGAATAAAACTCGATTCTGTAAAAAATCGAGAGGGTACCGGTGCTTATATATTTTTTGGACCGACTGTGTTCATCGTACTCTATCGACTGTAAAACTGGCTACATGGCCCGTTTTACACTTGCTATCGTAGACGTAATGCTGAAGGAATGGGGCTACGAGTCGACGTGTGAATGTCGATGGAAACGGTCGACGTGCTGAGCGGAGGAGGAGAGGTGTTGACATGCTCAGAGAAGCTAGAGGATGAGGCGGTCAAGGTTGGTAGGAAAACTAGCGTAAAAAAATGGGAGCGCACAACTCGTGCACTCCCATTTTTTTACCCCGTTGAACACCTCCTAGTCCAACGGGCACGGCCGACGTTTTATTGGAGAGAGAGAGTTAGCGGCAGCAGTGGCACTGATCGGGCCGCTCTTCCTGCTCCTCTTCGTCCTCGTCGCTACTCACTTCCCCGAGCCATTGCTTGGCCAGGCAAGGGAAAAACTCGCACTCTGGGCCGCAAGCGTGAGACGTCATGTACATGATCTGGAGGGTGGCCACGATCACTCGGTCCTCGGGTCGACGGGGCCAGAGAAATTCCACGACTCGGTCGATCGGCCAAGGAGCGTTGCCGCCGCCGATGAGAGGATTCGCCCAGGGGTCCGAGCTGAGGAATTCCGAGGCTTCGACGATCCAGTCGAACACGTTGTCGGGATAGCGACGGTGCTCGTGCATCAAGCTGTTCCTCACCTGCATCCAGCACTCGACGAGCCACGTTCGCCTCAACACGGCGAGGGAGGCGACGGGAATCGCCGTGCGACAGACGGGACAGGAATCGTGGTGTGCAGTCGAAATCGTTCCCGCCAGGCAGCTCACGTGGAAATCATGGTCGCAACGGGTCAGGACGGGCTGCTCCTTCGAAACGGGTTTCCCACACAGAACGCAGTCCGGAAGGAGAAGCGCTGCAGAGTGGATGGCAGCGAGTCCCTCGTCAGTGAAGGCGGTCTCACAGCCTGGGCAGAAGGGTTCTTGGTGGAAGTTCGCATAATAGTCCAAACACAAGGAATGGAACGACGTACTGCAGCACCCCATCGTACAGAGCGTTGATTCACTGCCGATGGATTGACGGCACAATTGGCAAATCAGCATGACGATTGGAAAAAAAAATACAAAAGGAGAATAACGGCGCAGCAGATGTCTTTTGGGAAATCAAAAGAGATCGATATGACTAGACAGCTCGGAGAGTACATTTATATAGAGAGATGCATCCTGTTGACGGAAACGCTCGTCGGAAGCGGATGTCCGGTGTATCTATTTTAAGGAGAAGTGGCTTCCTGTCCAATTTCATCCCCGACCAAGCAAGGTGGTGCAGCGAAACCACACTAGACTCACACGCATCCCTTGGTCATTGGATATCTCGAAGCTTTGTTGGGGCGGAGTAGCGAAAAAAAAAAAAAAAAAAAAAAAAAAAAAAAAAAAAAAAAAAAAAAAAAAAAAAAAAAAAAAAAAAAAAAAAGATATATATATATATATTTTTTTTTTTTTTTTTTTTTTTTTTTTTTTTTTTTTTTTTTTTTTTTTTTTCGAATAGTGGTATTATAAGGCTTACTAGCCCAGTTTATTAAAATCACACAGCTCTACAGAATCCATCAAGGTACATTTGTTAGCAGGACATCTCTCTTCTTCCTACAAGACACCCCTCTGCTGCTACACGTCTTGCTTTCCGAGTGCTCCTCGTTTTTTGCCAAACGTTTCCTTTGCCGTCATGCGCCAATTGATAGAGATCCAAGCCTCTCACGTAGGGATTGGCAAGACGACCTTCGTCAAGGGTCGCGGCTATACGTGGGTCGACGATTGCCAATCCCTGATGGAGAGTTTATTGTACCAATCATATATGGACGTCTGGAACCAACCGTATTTGGTGTTGGAGAATTACGTGGCCAAAATCGAGCAAGCGATCCAAATGTCGGACCGCAAAGAGAAGGACGTTATCCTCTCGTCACGTAGCCCGCTCATTTCGTGCATCCAGTTTCATGAGGAGGGGCTGAGCACAACAGAGATTAGGATGCTCGCGGACTATTACGTCGAGCGGTTAACGCGCATTGGGGTGGACGAGGTACACGTCCTGGACTATGGAGATTCTGTTGCCTTCAGCGACTATTATCCGAAGCTGGGATACGAACGAATGGTGGAACGAGGACGCGAGTCGGAGTTGGAAAAATATCCGAACGAAGAAGCATACCTAAAGTTCTTTACACGAGCGGAAAGAGACAAGCATTACTGGCTGCAAGACGTCATCGTACGACCCTTGATGACGTACCAAGCCATGCCGTTTATGGGATTCGAGAGACCCGACGTGTCAATTCTTGAAACATTCATAAAGGATTTGGAAAACAATACTTGGTGAGATGTTAAATACATCACGCTCGTGTAGCGATCGGAAGCTTGAGCAGTAAGAAGACTACTCTCCAGAGTTTTTCTATTTAAAAAAAAAAAAAAAAAAAAAAAAAAAAAAAAAAAAAAAAAAAAAAAAAAAAAAAAAAAAAAAAATGTAGCGATCGGAAGCTTGAGCAGTAAGAAGACTACTCTCCAGAGTTTTTCTAAAAAAAAAAAAAAAAAAAAAAAAAAAAAAAAAAAAAAAAAAAAAAAAAAAAAAAAAATATATATATATATATATATATATATATTTTTTTTTTTTTTTTTTTTTTTTTTTTTTTTTTTTTTTTTTTTTTTTTTTTTTTTTTTTTTAATAGAAAAACTCTGGAGAGTAGTCTTCTTACTGCTCAAGCTTCCGATCGCTACATATCACTGTCACGGGTCTCGACTCTTCTACAGCCCTCTTGCAGGGCTTCGTCCCCAGTGTAACGAGGTACCATCCACACGGAAATAGGTTTTCGTGTCCAGACCGCTGCCGTTTCCCTCCACTTGATCGTCTCCTTTCCAAAGAGTCTATGATCGAGTCGTCGTCGTGCCGTTTGTGTGGCAAGGGGTTCGACGACCCCCGCCAATGTTGGATTCTCGACTGCGAACACGAATTTCATAAGCAGTGCTTGCAACGCCTCGTGAGTCGCAACGACCTGCTGCTTCGGAGCAGCAGCAGTCGGTGTCCGACGTGTCGCAAACCGATTGGCGACGGTGAAGGATTGAGGAGGTTTCGCGAAACGGGGGACGACGACAGCAGCAGCAGCGGGGATGGAACCAGTGACGACGAGACGCAAGGGTGGACGCACGACCTGTGGGGATGCGAATCGAGTGACGCAGAGAGGAGTGATGAGGAGGAGGAAGCCGCCAGTAGCGAGGAGAGTCGAACCAGTTCGGATGAAGGATACGTTACCAGTGGGGAAGACCTCCTCTAGAGATCTCTGGTCATTAGGGGTTCCGATACCGAGGTCGAAAGAGGAGCGCCCCAAGCCTCGCGTCGATCGCAGAAGGTATCAGTTAGCTATCGAATCCCGGTGTTCGAGATGAGTATTCTTGGCAACCTGCCAGCGGCTATGGGTGCCCAGGCCCACGGGGCACTGGAAAAGAATATTTTGGAAGGATTCTCGTACCGCTCGGCGATAAGCAATCGGGGTTCTTGGAAAAAACGACAGTCACGGAACGTTGTTACAGATGATCACTCTTGCCAGGGGTTCTTGGAAAAAAGGTCGGGAAGCGTTTGACCTCGAGAAAAATAATTGTAGATATTCTCTTACTGCTCGGCAATTCTCAATGCATTGATTTCCCGCTATTCGCAAGAAAAAACGCATTAAAAAATATTTGGACGGATATACCTAAATAGTGGAAAAAAGACACTCCTATAGAAGGAAGAAAAGCCACTGCCCCCGCTCAGATTTTTTTTTTTTTTTTTTTTTTTTTTTTTTTTTTTTTTTTTTTTTTTTTTTTTTTTTTTTTTTTTTTTTTTTTTTTTTTCAAGACATACTGCTATAAGACAGTCGCGATAAGAGTGGTGGTTCAAATGCTCTACCAACGTTGATACGAACGAGTCACTCCCTGCAAGCACCACGTAGCTTCCCTCCTCTAGACATATTGACAGACAAGATTGGACAGGTCGTGCCACTAAAAAAAGGTGACGCTTTGATTCCTCCCAAATAAGGGATGCGTGTCAAGTCTTGTCCGTCGAAGCTTCTCTCGAAACATTTCCACATCTTCTGGACAGCTCAAAACCAAGCCCCATTTCATCAATCTCAAATCAATCGATTCTTTGAAAGCACACAGTTAACAAAGATATCTCAAGTCATATTGAAGCGACGTCCCGATCGGCGATATGTGCAAGTGAAATTCGACCATTTCTTTTTCCCCGTGGAAACGGACCCAGGTGAAAATGTTGACGATTGCGCATCGACGACCTCAGCATGAAAGAAACAGACGAGTATGATACACTAAAAAAAAAAAAAAAAAAAAAAAAAAAAAAAAAAAAAAAAAAAAAAAAAAAAAAAAATTTTTTTTTTTTTTTTTTTTTTTTTTTTTTTTTTTTTTTTTTTTTTTTTTTTTTTTTTTTTTTTTTGATAGTTTGTAGTGTATAAGTCCAACTGCTACTGGCTCACTCCTGATACTCCTACCGACGGCCGTGACTCACTCGTCTCTAGTAAAGTAACGTTACGAAGCCATGCAAGAATCGTGCCCGGCGCCTCTACAGTCCTTCGACCCAGGGATGCAAGGCACGGGGGCCGATCCGCTGGAAATACAACTCTGGAGGGTGGCGCTCTGTCGAGAAATACTCGCGACGCGCAACCCCTACCTCACCAAGGAAGCGGCAGTCGAGAGGGCCATGGTGCGCTTACTGGACGCCGTCGACGTGTCCTTGGACGCGCTGCATGCCGATCGAGCCAACAAGACCTGCCTCTTGGACGAGGAATTGCACGCGCATGTGCTGCACATCTGGGAAAAGCGAATGAACGCAGCGACGCTCGACGAACAGCAATGCGTCGAACGTGTTTTGGGAAGGGACAGGGCCAGGCCCAGCGATCTCGCCAAACTCGCCACGGTCCTCACCAAAAACGCAGACCACGAAACCATGAGGAGCGTGTGGAGGCTCTATGCTGTAGACGGATGCAGGGGAACCGACGTCAAGGCGTACGTCGCAGACGCGTTTAAACCCGACCACAACGACGAGGACAGGGACGCGCATCTAGCAGCGGTCAGGGACATGTACGTCGAAGGGGGATTGGAATCCCCGGAACGAGTCAAGGCGGTGCTCCAACGCGCATGGAGCAGCCACGCGACCACCGCAGGGGAAGATCCATGGGTCGACTGGTACCGGGAAAGGATGAAGGACAGGGGCTCCGTACGAGAGTGGAGGACGGAGGTAGAAGACGCCGCGCAGAAGCACAAGCAACGAGGAGGAGAGAAACGGAAAAGAACAACGCCGCACCACCACGAGGAGGAGCTACCCAAGCGAGCCAAGAAAAGAGACGACGAAGACGACGCGGGGAAAACGGAAGGGCAACGAGAGGAGAGAAGCGTAGAAGACCCGCTCCCATCGTTCAAAAGATTTTTGTAAAAAAAAAAAAAAAAAAAAAAAAAAAAAAAAAAAAAAAAAAAAAAAAAAAAAATTTTTTTTTTTTTTTTTTTTTTTTTTTTTTTTTTTTTTTTTTTTTTTTTTTTTTTTTTTTTTTTTTTTTTTTTTAATATACTGGGGATATAAAGTGCTCAGACAGCTCCCGTCTTTATCAGACCGTCGTCGTCACCAACTACAACTTTCAGCTTTCGACTACTTCCCTGCCACGTCGCCTTTCCACATTCAACATGTCGACTTCTTGGGATGCCAGCGCGTTGGAATCTACGGAAGTGTCTCCTTCACGGGATTCTCCTCCTGAGGAATTATTATCAGCTCCACGACGTGAGGAAAGTTCGGTACCGTCGGATATCCCTCCAGAGGCAGTCTCTCCACTAGTGGATGGTGAGCATCGGGACGAATCCTCTCCGATCGTTTTCATGTCACGATTCCAACCTGACGGGTTCGCAGCCATCGCTGTGGATGATGAGTACTGTGTCGTGGTCATGGATACGGTTTGGTTCCGATGCGATCTCCAATCGTTTGGAAGGCATCCCCCATGGGAAAAATTAGTGATGGACGCGTTGGAAAAATGTGACGTCAAAGAAGTCTTTTTAGCTGGATTCTCGAAGGAGTTGAAAAAGGTGGCTCCCGACGACATGAAAATCCACACGGATGCGGGACGTGCCAAATTGGTTTACTGTTGTAAACGATGCAACAGTAGAGAGTGTGCCACGATGAGGGCGTATTTCCTCTGGCGAAAAGTAACTCGACGTCAACCATGCAACGTGCCACATCCCATCTGGGGCGTTTAATTTCATTTCAAAAAAAAAAAAAAAAAAAAAAAAAAAAAAAAAAAAAAAAAAAAAAAAAAAAAAAAAAAAAAAAATTTTTTTTTTTTTTTTTTTTTTTTTTTTTTTTTTTTTTTTTTTTTTTTTTTTTTTTTTTTTTTTTTTTTTTTTTTTTTTTAAAGAGAGAGAGACATATATAAGGTGTTAGTACAAGGGTTCCTTGACATTGGATTAATCTCATACGGTACTGTATTAAGCTTTGGCCCCGGGCTGTTGGATCCAACCTTCCTTTCAAAAAATATTTACCAGACTCCTATTATAAGTGGACACCTCCATATATTTGCAATCGTATATTAAAGGTCCTCAAGTGAAAAACTAAATGGAAGACGCTGGACAAGAATCGTTAAACAAACCTCCGCAGACCTCGTTAGATATTAAATTAGCAACAACTAACAAACATTTGGTACACTCCACATCATACGGATTGATTGTCAAAACGAAATGTAAACGTGTCGTTCTTATTTGTCGCAAAGTACCGTATTGTGTCCAGGACTACTTTATACGATTACATCGCATGGGGATTGTACCTGACTCAGATCATTGCCATTTTGAAGCAGTTCGCCAAGATTTTGAACAAAACTGGTTACCTAAACTCAAAGAGTGTGATCGGTTGGACTACGAGTGTTACAAGCAAGGTCGAACGTACGAAGACTTGTATGATTTTCCACATGGTCAGCTGAACCGCGGGAAATCAAATCGTCATCAAAAATTCTTGTCAGCTTATCGAGAGTTTCGGGAAGAAACAGGTTATCAGTTTTCGTTCCTGAGAGAAGAAATAAACACTTTTCCTCTGATACAAATTGAATTTTTGGGAAATGACGAGTGCTGGTATACACAATATTTTTTCATTGTGGAGAACGTGAAAGGTTTGCGAAGACAATCGTACTTTGACTCGTTTGAAAATTCTACGGCGGTCTATCAAAAAATAAAATCCTGGAACGATGACCGACTTGTTTTCCGAGGACAACTTGTCCGGGAACGGGAGGCATACGAAAAGTTGAAAAGGCAGCAGAACGTCAAACATGACCTAAAGTATATTCTGTGTCAAGAGAATATAATTAGTATCTTGAGAAGTGATACGTAAAAAAAAAAAAAAAAAAAAAAAAAAAAAAAAAAAAAAAAAAAAAAAAAAAAAAAAAAAAAAAAAAAAAAAAAAAAAAAAAAACCGATATATAAATATATATAAATATATATATTTTTATATATTTTATTTTTTTTTTTTTTTTTTTTTTTTTTTTTTTTTTTTTTTTTTTTTTTTTTTTTTTTTTTTTTTTTTTTTTTTTTTTTTAATAGGTATAATACAGATGATCCAGTGGGGCTTTACATTTCGTTTCAGAGATGCATTAGATGACAGGTTAATTTGCATCACCCACCATGTTTGATTTGAATCGTCACAAAGTCTTCATTGCTGAGCATTTCTTTAAAGTTCTTCGTCACTATAACAAACCTGATGAAATGGAGCAATTTATCACGCGCTGGCTACAGCTTTTACAAACGTACAGCCAGATGAGACGTTTTGTTTCGTTTGAACCATCCATACCCTACCTGAGGTATTTGGTACCCCAGGCGGTTGGCGTATTGGTCGTACCCTTCCAAAACGTCAGACCACCTTACCACCTGGCCAAAGTGTCCATCCTTCCCCTCTATCCGTTTCGGGTTTGTCTGGAATACAAAAACATTTGCTGTAAAGAAGGTGAGGAACTGTTGATGCTCTACCTGGCACTGACTAGAATTTCTCGCGTCGGATTCTACCGCGTGCCGCATTCGCACAGACGCATTGAACCAGAATTAAGAGAAAAGTTTCCTGGAATCAACATTTACGGTTCCGAGTCCTTTTCTACGTTCGCGCGAGTCTGTCGGACAGTTCCTTCGTGACGTGATTCAGAATTCCGACCACGTCTTTGACCTGCTGGGGTGGATACGCCACTACGATGGGTGGGTCCTGTATCCAATCTAGTAGATATCGATAATGTAAAATGTCATATTTCAGTTGACTGTCGAGTCGAATGGCTGGTGCATAGGTCTCTTTCGACTCGACGGAATCGACGTACAGATAGCAAATTTCTCCATCCACCAAGACGAACCAATCGTTCGGGATGATGTGGACCAATCGAAAATTCTTCCACGACCTAATGAGGACGTAATGGCCGTGAGCGGGTCGACCTCTCACGGGTTCCAAATTTAAACCAAGCAGAAGCAAACACAAGATGATAAAGAACCAATACATTTCTTTGATTCTCTTTCTAGTTTTAGTCGTCACAATCGTCAACTTGTATTACAAGCCGCGATTGACGTGGACGTTCGATGCTACTAATTCTAGGGGAGCGAATCTGTGGTCACGAGCCACCCATCCGATCGAGTCGTCTTCGTGTCCTTTGCACGGTTTCAAATGTCCGACGGACGAACCTTGTGATTGTAAGACCTTGTGCATAAACGGAGAAGCATTTATGGAATTTCGAGTCATTTCGAGCGATGACATTTACGTTTTGAATAGAAAACTTCCCCCAGGAACTTATTGCCTACCGAAAGGTCTAGAAACGTGTGATCAGAAAACATCGCGAGCCATATTTTCCTTGACGGGATGGATGTGTTCGCCGCGATTTGAGTCAGTGTATGGGGATGGAAAAGGTTCACCTTGCCATTATCTAGAAGCGGTCGATCATTCGAAGAACGTTCTGTGGGATTATCGAGAAAATAAACCCGCCAAGGCTCGGATCGAAAATTTTTACGAAACGTTTGGAGAAGAGCTGCGATACCGTTGCAAGTGTGAGTCCAAAGACAAGAACGACAACCGACTCATTAATCCAATTCCCTTCGTGTGTTTAGTGGACTATTGTGTGCGAGACCTTGCCAATCCTGCCCCGTTAATAGGTTGGAATGGATCGGGATGCGAATGCGGATATTTCGAACATTTGGATCCAGACGACCCCACATCACCCTGCGTGACGGAAAGGACCCGGCTTCAAGAAGACAGAAAAGAATTGGTCGGGCGCGTGGAGTGCATGACCAAAACGTCGTCCGTTGTACTGTACTGGAGACGAACGGGTTTTGAATTTTCGAAACAAGATCACCTGGTCTTCTAATTATTTAGAATTTGTCAAACACCACAAGTAAAAAAAAAAAAAAAAAAAAAAAAAAAAAAAAAAAAAAAAAAAAAAAAAAAAAAAAAAAAAAAAAAAAAAAAAAAAAAAAAAAAAAAAAAAAAAATTATAATAACAAGAATTATATATATATATATATTATTATTATTATTATTATTATTATTTTTTTTTTTTTTTTTTTTTTTTTTTTTTTTTTTTTTTTTTTTTTTTTTTTTTTTTTTTTTTTTTTTTTTTTTTTTTTTTTTTAGTATATATGTCTCAGGGTTACACTAGTTTTCCACATACAGCTTTGCGTGCTCCAAGACCAGTCGACAGAGTGATTACAGATCATTGAGAATTACTTTGGCGCCCTCCCTCCATTATGATTCCAGTCTATACCAGCACGAGGTATGCGAATCATTTTTTGATTCCTCTCCATCCTGTTACAATTCAAGATTTTATACGAGAACATTTGGATCCAAACTATACACTGACCATCTGTGGTAATTATTTTCCTACACGTGTTCAGGTAAATATGCATTGCTCCTTTCATGAGAATCACGTGAGCGTTGACCATTCCACCATCCTGTCGTATGACGAATTCTACGGATTTCTTTCTGTTATTTGGAATCACGATTTCAAGTATACTTTCATGAACGAGGCAGTGAATTCTCGAGTGGAATTGGTGCGTGTGGATCAGTTGTTCCACAAGCTACAAATCCAACAAATAGGCTGGCTTTCCATTCGTGCGTTGAGAAGAACATTAAACACCCTGACATTTGTATCTCTTTTAAATCCATCATGTTCCAAGGATTCCTACCAAGAGGAATCGTACGAACCCTGTGAAAGTGACAGGGAAGAAGAGAGTGATGACGATGAAATGGCGTTAATAGATCAAAATATTAAGGAAGTAAAGAAAGAATTGGAAGAATTGATCGACGGGATGAATAATTTGGAAAAATTGGGAGAATTGAGAAAAGATACACGCAATCGGGTGGACCATGAAATCCTCAATGTGATGGGAAGGACTGAAGAGGAGCGGCAAGATTTGTTTAGAGCCCTCCAAACCATCCCTCCTGAATGGGAATAATAATAATAATAATAATAATAAAAAAAAAAAAAAAAAAAAAAAAAAAAAAAAAAAAAAAAAAAAAAAAAAAAAAAAAAAAAATATATATATATATATATATATATATTTTTTTTTTTTTTTTTTTTTTTTTTTTTTTTTTTTTTTTTTTTTTTTTTTTTTTTTTTTTTTTTTTTTTTTTTTTTTTTTTTTTCATATATATAAGCTACACAATTTCACAACCCTTTCAATATAGAGCCCCGCAAGGAGAGAGAAGAGGAAGACGTGACGACCCTTCCTGCATTACAGAGAAAACTGAATAAAGGAAATGGCATTTTTAAGGAAAATCCATTCAATCGACCAAGCTCCCAGAGATACTTACCTATTGTACAATTTAGCGGGTGATATATATTACTTATATCGAAAGGATTACGATGCCTTTACTCAAAATTGGACCTCCAATACATCAAAACTCCTACCCATCACGATGGATTTGTCGTCTTGTCAGCAACATTCGCTCATTTTTGATTTGGATTTCAAGTCTGAAAATCCAGAGACCTCCATTTCCCAGAACATTGTAGAGCACGTCGAATCGACTCTAAAGCTCTTTCTTTTACCAACCATACCCAACTTTACCTACATCTTAGCGGGGCGCCAAAATTCCGCCGGGCTTCACGTCCACCTGCCAGAGCTCACGATCGCTTTCGACGATTACATTCTTTTATGTCAAAAATTGGAAAACAAACTTGGATTAGTGGAGCGTTCTGGCAAGTACGTACTCGACATTTTGAGTAACGTCATGTTACCTGGAGCGGCCAAACCCTCCACATTACCCTACAAACCTTTTCTTATTGGTTACTTGGACGAGATGGATTCCTTCAAGATCGATTTCACTTTGGTTCATACTAAAACCGCTCAATTCCATTACGCCAAGACTAAATTCAAGCGGCGAAAGAACAATGCCGAGTCCTTTTTCCGCAGGTTTCTCTTTCTGAGCGAACGGCAATACGGACCGTACTTGAAGCAGTTTACGATGCCGGTCGCGATGCCTTTTCCACCTTTGTATCGACTCTCCTATGCCACGGTGGTCACCAAAGAGCCGACGAAATCCAACGACCAAGAGGATGTGGTCCAATTCACCTACAAGCGCACGTCGGAATTGGGTTACATTTGTAAAGGTAAACAACTTTTGTTTGATGGGTCGCATTTCTTGAAAAGTTTTCAATATTTGCGCTTTAATGCCTTCATGATGGAATCCTATGAGACAAACAACTATGCGCTAAAGAAGTGGTTCGAGCAAAGCGTGCGGTTGTCGGTGAACCTCGATACGAATGACAATCCCATCTTTCAATCGATCAATCAGGCTCTCCAAGAGGACAATGGAAAGCTCGCCAGTGATCCGAACCCGCTCAAAACCATCATGCAGCACGATCGGGGCTATTATTTTTTACCAGTCTTTTATGCCCTTTGTAAACATTTAGATATGAGCTCGAAGCAGCTCATTCATCCAGTGAGATCGTTTCTCGACACGGAATTTCATTCCATTCTCGATCGACTCGAGCAAGTGGACGAGAGCCACATCAAGTACGCCTTGACCGACTTTACAATGGCTACAATTCATTTTTGTGGTAACAATTTGTACGAGAGGCCGCGTACGGCCCGCGACAAGTTGCAACGCATCATCAAAGACTCGGAGCGGGCCATCTTGAGCGTGTCGACGACCGAGCAGTTGATTGGACTCTTGCGAAAGATTCAAGAGCACCATTTCCCAATTTTGGTGCTGCGTCTGGCCAACGCCGTCAAGAAATCGTCGCGATACTTGTGGAATTACCTGACCGAATCGTGGCAAGAAATCAGTCGGGACAACGAAATCACCGATCACATGGTCAACCTCTGGACCAACATCAAAGCCTTTGTCCATCAGTACCGCAAGGTTGGTGGGTTGGGAGGACCGGAAGATAGTCTTTTGGACCACTTCTCCATAGGGACCGTCATCTCTGCCATTCTGAGCGATTCCAACATGGAGCATCGGAGCGTCCAGATGGATAGACACAAGTGGCTCCTCCGTCTCCCCGATGGGATGCTGGATCTGCTGACGAGCCACGTAGGAGGTACCGTTCCCGAATTGTTCATGTCCGACAAGAAACTGGGTATCGAGGTTCCTCGGGTGACTCTGATGACCCTGTTCAACGAGCCTCTTCTCTATGAGTTGTACACCCTCTTGACTGCCAAGGAGTTTTTTTTAGTGTACTTCAAGGAGCTTTTTCTCGACCGGACAGACGACTTGGTCGACACGCTGAAAGAACTCGTGAGCGAACGCCTACCAGACATTGTCATGGACCCCTTCGCTCAGTCCATGATCCAGTTTTACAGTCAAATTTGCAAATACCTGTCGTTCGAGTACGATCTCATCCTGTATTTCCTAGACGTGTTAGCGAGCACGCTCATTGCCACCAACTACGAACGCAAATTCTTCGTCTTGAAGGGGACCATGCGAAACGGCAAGAGTAAGTTGTTTGAGCTGCTCGCCAAGACTTTTGGGGGATACTTTCACAGCATTCAATCGGAAAATCTGAAACCGGGTACGTCCAGCACGAACGCGCTTCCAGAATTAGCTTCCACACTTTTTTCGTGCCGCATTATTGCAACGGACGAGTTGGAGAGCAAAGTCCACGAGAACCGGATCAAGCAGATTACGGGTGACTCGCAAGTCTCGTTCCGAAACATGTACGAGGCGAACGTCGGGGGCATTCCAACAGCGAAACTGTTCACGACGACCAACAACGCACCCGAAACCATCACCACTCAAGCCTTTCGAGACAGAGTCGTCGCGATCCCGTTCAACGCCGCGTTCAAGAGAAAAGCGCCCACGACTACCTCCGAACAGGTTCGATTCAATCGATACTTTAAACAATCGTACGTGGTGGAGAATTCGTACCAAGGGTGCTTTTTGCTTCTGTACTATCACATGCAAAAGCATATGAATCGAAAGGACGGTCTGCTGCATTATCGAGACGAGCCAGATTGCGTTGTCGAATACACTCAGGACTATTTGGTCAACACGGATATTTACAACCAGTTCAAGTTGCACATGGACGTCCAAATCGATCGCGGAAGTGTGACGACCATGACCGATTTGCGATCGGCTATTCGTCAGTACTTGAAGGCGACGAAAAACATGGCGCTAAGTGATACGGACCTCATCGTCAAATTCGAGCAGGAATTTTACGAACATCGGCAAACGGACATGAGTCTCAAATCGTTCAACTATACGAGCATCATCGACCGAGTCGCTTGCAGCCAGTCGTTCGAAAATACGAGTTTGATGGAATCGGTCGAATTACCACCGGAGAAACGTCAAAAAATAGACGAGGATGGACTGCATCGTAAAGGGAAACGTAGTGAACGGCAGGACTCGGTCGTTTATTACCAAGACGTGTGCATCAAAAATTTGAAGCGGACGGCAAACGATAACTAAAGAGAATGTCAGAGTATTACGATTTAAACGTGCTGAGTAAATCCCCGCTGCGGATCGACTGGTTGATTCAGCACGTGGCGTCTAAAAATTCCCACCGCCTGGAAAAAATGTACGTGCAGAGTCTTGCGTTTAAAGATTTACGTCTCGTGACACCAGAGCTCGTGAGCGAGTTTCGGTCAGAAGCTAAAGGACATGTCATGCACGTGAAGGAAAATCTCGACGAGTATGGTATGCTGTATAATATTGCTGACCAAAACGACCTGTGGTTTAACGCGATTCATTTTGACTATGAGAGTTTCCCTTTGATAGATCGTCGAGGAGTAGTGCTGAAGGAGGTACGAAATATGGCCAATCAGATATCGACGCCCAATACGAATCACTACGATGCAACATGCCTATACATTTTGTACTTTTACGCACTCTTGGTAAACCCCAACATGAATTGGATCATGATGGATCATTTGTCAAGTGGTAACCGATACCATCAGTATGGAACGCAAGTATCACAAAGAGTTTCTAAGCCAACAGTGTGCATAGCTTAAAAAAAAAAAAAAAAAAAAAAAAAAAAAAAAAAAAAAAAAAAAAAAAAAAAAAAAAAATATATATATATATATATATATATATATATTTTTTTTTTTTTTTTTTTTTTTTTTTTTTTTTTTTTTTTTTTTTTTTTTTTTTTTTTTTTTTTTTATATATATATATATATATATATATATATATATATATATATATACCTATAAAAGATTCTATACTAATTCATTCTACTCACTTGTGAAATATCCACCCACTTCGACCTCTGCATTCGATCACCTTTTTTTCTCTCAGGCAAACAAGAGGACTATTCCAGCTAGTGAAGGACAAAGGACAACAATCTTACATAAGCAAGTCACGATCGACTGAGTGAAAGGTGAAAGGGGGGTTTCATTCCAGTATACCCCATTACCCCCCGAGTCTCTGGCGTACGCGTGAGGTTCGTCAGTGTTCAAGAATTCGCTCAAAAAATTCCAAGGAATTAATTTGTGCCCTCTTCGGGATTGAGCCAAGTAAGGAGACCCTTCATCGTTTCGCAAGAGAAACGGCTTCCCTTCATATCTTAGGTAATACTCGTTTCCCTTGGTGTCAGTGGGATAGCGTTGCCGTCCATCCACCCATTTCGCCAATACCACCGTCATCGTTTGAGGATTCACTATAAAAATAGACCTTTTGTTGACGATTGGATAAAATTCGTTTCCGTCGACGTCTTTGGCATACGATTCGACGCCAAATTCGTTTTGAGCAAACACATTCGTCTTTCGTCGGGGATACAGCTCGTTACCTTGTGCGTCGCGAGCATATCGTTCGCGACCTCTTGAATCTATCACAAATTTCTTGCAACCTGTGGGATAGTATTCGTTCCCATTTCGACGCTTTGGATACGTGTCCATTTATATTTTTCCTTTATTATCATGACGGTCACTCGATATGGTGTGACCATTCTTCGTTACGACCAGTGTCCAGTCACCATGACACCAGAAAACCTCATTGAAATGTTGAAGGCTTGGCGAAAGAGTCACGAATTTAAACAATCGTGTTCGAAATGCAATTCTAGACTCGTTTTTAGAATACCCTACGCGCTCTGCTGCAATCAATTTTACTACAACTCTCAATTGACGTCCTATCCCGTTCAGTCCATCGCAATTCCTACACCTGGGTACACGTTTTCTCTAAAGCAGTTGGAGGTAGCACTCCGCAAAGCAAAAATGGAATCGGATCAAGAGTTTTTGGTAATACCGGACCCCATCTATTGGCAAGTGGCTTCGACGCTCGCCTACGAAAAGGTCATGAAGTTTGTACAAGGGCAACCCGTCACGAATCGAAGTAAAAGCGTCCCACCCCCTTCCAAAGCGAATACGTTTTACAAGCAGATTGAAGAAGCTCCACTCAATTACGGAAGCCTGACGCGCCGTTCTTGTGGCAAAAACACTTTTATACGTCAGAATGCGTTCGGCAAGCGATCGACGTACTCTATGCGGGGTATGATTGTTCCAGACTCTGGCTTGAAACCCAACGAGATCCGTTTGCCGAAGGACATTGTCGAGAAGTTGAATCTCGAGGGTCAGTTTGTCATTTTGAATCGGATGCCTTCCCTGACGCCGGGTAGTTTTGTGGGTTTGCGAGTCGTCAAGGCAGGAGACGACGAAGAGAATACGATAGGTATTAATTTGGAGATTTTGGAAATTATAGCGGGCGACTTTGATGGAGACGAATGCAACGTCTACCTCGTACCCAACCACCAATCTCAAGCGGAATGTGCCACCCTTCTCAATTGCAAAGAGCAAATGAGTTGCCCTGTAAACGGGTTGAAATTATCACCCAGTCAAGACATGCTCGTAGCATACCACATGTTTTACGACGAAATAGACTTTTTACCCTACAAGCATCCCGATTTGAAACGCGCGTTCAAAGTCATTTACGAGTTGTACGGGTCGGGCATGACGTTCGAGTGCTTTGATCGGATGAGGCTGTTTTACAAGGACGCGTTCCAGCGTCGGACCTGCTTTGCCTTGACGTTGAAAGAAATGGAGGCGTTGGTAGAAATTGGTGAGCGAACCTCATCTCTCGAAGACTTTGAAGAAGTTTCCGCTCGAGAGTTGCAGGGAGGTTGTCTTCTCACTCAAGTACTATCCAAGGCCAAGGGATCGTTTGAGCATCTACATCAAATGTTTGGGGCGGTAGGGTGGCAAGATGGTAAGTATGTCCAGAGTTCGTTTTGGAGAGGACTCACGCCTGTGGAAGCTGTCGCTCATGCTGTGACAGCCACTGAAGCTTTGTCGAGCGGAGGAAAAATTTGGAGACCCGGTTATAGCTACTCCAAGAGCGTGTTCAACTTGCAAGGTCTCCACGTCGACTACTTGGGTCAACTCGTAGACGGTACGAGCGTGGTGGAAAATGACGTTTTGAAAGCTTTGCACTATACGGACGTCTTGTCGGAAGATACGTTTGACCATTTGATGGAAACTGTACTTAAACACTAAAAAAAAAAAAAAAAAAAAAAAAAAAAAAAAAAAAAAAAAAAAAAAAAAAAAAAAAAAAAAAAAAAAAAAAAAAAAAAATATATATATATATATATATATATATTTTTTTTTTTTTTTTTTTTTTTTTTTTTTTTTTTTTTTTTTTTTTTTTTTTTTTTTTTTTTTTTTTTTTTTTATATATATTGGGGAATATATATATATTGGGGGAGCTAGAGAAATCTAGTAAAGGATTCATGGAGCAAATCCGATTGTTAGAGGACAGAATTTTCAAGAGTAAAATTTCAATTTCGGCTTTGAAATGCGTGCAACAATCCATTATTCGAATATTGGACGTTATGCTGCACCAGTCAGTAACGTCAATCGTTTTAAACAAAAGACATTCTTTTCATGTGGAGGCCTGCGTTTGGAGCGACGATGGTGAGGGGCCCTGTGGTTGTGATTTTCAACACGATTACCAACGCTATTACCAACAAACCATCCGCTCTTGGACAGAGCCTTGCAAAATCCATGTCAACATTTATACTTCAGGTATTGCTGGTTTGGCATTGGAAACCGAACAAGGTAAGGTTATAAAGTGCGTCGTCTTTACGGATAGGTATTGGTTTCACACTCGTGTCCAAGACGACGATGATGATTGGAAAAAGAACATTGTGAGAGAACTCAAAATGTTACGAGTGCGACAATTGGTCGTCGTTGGTAACTTGGCTCAAGAAATATTCGATCCATGGGCACCCTTTTTCGATAATTATATCGGAGTGGATCAATTACACGGCGAGAATGTCGTGGAAAAGGCATACTGTGCATGGATCAGAGCAGTCAAAAGAAAAACGTGCTCGTTTCCGCACGAAAAAGATGATTTAGAAAATGTGAAGAAATACGTTTGGGAATTGGAGGATGGTCTGTTTAGAAAAAATGTAAATTCCGAAATGGTTCAGGAGGAATTGAGTTATCTACTCGACAAGATTTACTATCAGCTCGAAATTCCTGAAAAACTATCTAAAGACGATACTGGTTTTTTGCATAAACAACACTGTGGAGAGAGGGAAAATAAGAATTTTGACCGCATCGATGGTCCATGTGGATGTGATAATTCAGATTACACGCATTTTTATCAACTTGTTTCGGACGAACCGACCACTTGGATTCGTTCGTTTAGGAAACGACTTGATATAGCAACCTTATCTTTGGAAATACAGGATGAGATGGTTCAAAAATGTGCTGTTGTAGGGGAGGAATTTTGGATTTATGTGAATGTCCAAGAGTATCATCCAGCGATTTGGCAATCGAGACTTTTTCAAGTATTGAATAAGTTACAAGTTCAAGAGATGGTGTTTGTAGAAAAAGCATCATTGAAATTTATTGATCCGTGGAAATTTAACGGTTGGAGCGTAAAAGAACTAAAGGAGGACGTTACGTGCGGCACATGCACAAGTAAGAATTGCGCTCTGAATAAGGCTTTTTGTATTTGGAAAAAAATTGTTTTCAAAAATTCCTCTAAACCATGGAGGTAAAAAAAAAAAAAAAAAAAAAAAAAAAAAAAAAAAAAAAAAAAAAAAAAAAAAAAAAAAAAAAAAATAATAATAATAATAATAATAATAATAATAATAATAATAATAATAATACATATATATATATATATATATTTTTTTTTTTTTTTTTTTTTTTTTTTTTTTTTTTTTTTTTTTTTTTTTTTTTTTTTAAATATATATATATATAAAAATTAGGACTTATCGTCTCTCAAACATTGTTACCTCATGACCGAGCAAGAAGTTGGTCACTCGGAAATGTCGAGCTACGGTGGACCCAGGGATCTGAACACTGCTCTATCCTCACATCTCTACATGCAAGACGTACTTCCTGATGTCTTATCGAATTTAGATCGTTACGTTCAAGTATTTGGAAATTCCTTTGGTCGCGGACACCATCTGATTGCCATTCGTTTCAAACTTCCCATCGTTTTTTACCAAAATCATCACTTTCAAACTGGCCCTGTAAAACCTCCAGAAGGGACCGTCGTCGTACTCGATCGTTTGACACCACCCTTAGAGTTGAAGTCGGATGCACTTCTCTTCAAAATTCACGGCGATCCCACTAGCAACAGTTGTATCGCCGTACCGAACAAAGCGATCAGGACTCTACTCTTGTCCCTTTTCCCTCGTTTATCCATTCTACGTGAATCGTTTCACCACTCGACATTGTACGTGATTGCGAACCAAAATCCTTTCAAACACATTTGGAAAAAATGCAGGAGGGACCAGGCTTACCGCGCACTCGTAGACATGTTCGAATCGATCAACGATCTTTCCACTTTGGCTCAAGTGAGATTTTTCAAACGTAACAAGGAGGACCCCATTCATTTCAACACGTGGTTCCCACTCGTGCACAGTTTGGTATACGTCTCTTTTATAAAATATTTGGACCGGTGTCCGACCGCATGTTTTGGAACTGTACTCCATCAGATATTACTTAGAACAGATGCTTTCGTTCCTACCGATCGAGTTCCTACCGAGTTTTATCGATGCGAGATTATGCTCACGGACAATGAAGTAGTCGGGGTTGCGTTTTGCATGGAAGAGGATGATGTATCCTACGTCTCTCCGATGGTCGTTTCGAACCAGACGCAGCATGGGTACAAAGACATTAACTACGTGACGTGCACCAGTTGGATACCCTTATACAAAAATGAAGAAACGTGGAGATCCTTTGGACTCTTTTGGTACCTGAAACGCTTTTCACGTGAAAGATTGGTGTTAAAATCGGTCGTTGCTTGGCTCTCGATCCAGACTAGTGAAAAATACCAACTCTTGCTCAAAGATCTGAGTCAAGTGCAGCACATACTTTTCAAGTAAAGAAAGATGGCTTTCAAGCCGTTAGTCGTCGCGATCAACAAGTACCATCGGGATGGAGAGAATGCGCTCAACCTTAATTTAATTAATACGTTGAAACGTGAAATTAGGAACGACGTGGTGCAAGCATTCGAATTGGGTAAACCGCTCATCGAATCGTATCCCAATCTCTACCAGGAGAGCAATAGCTTTTTAGATTTTTTATTTAAACTGTGCGACATTAACCCGAATCAACGAGAGCATCGGGATGGCGTGATAGAGCTCAAACTGGAGGAATGTCGACAAGCCCAATTAAAAAACCTGGAGAGCTATCGAAAGGATTTGGAGGATCATCGAATGCGAGCGAATCGAGATAAACTGAAATTGGAAACATTGCAAGAAAAATTGGAATTCGAGTCCAAGAGAGTACGAGATTTAAGTAGGGATCTCGAAGATGTGAAGCGTCGAGAAGGAGAAGCTTTGGAGAGATTAAAATCGGTAGAATGCCGATTGAAGGAGAATGTAGCCATGGAAACGAGTTTGGAAAATTCTGCAAACTCGAATTCCTCAATGGAATTATCTCAAACTAATATCCAAACAATGGTATATGGTATGTTACAACGAATCCTTCCGCATGAGCGCATAGAGGAGATGAATAATACATTTGAACGTCTGGCACAATTACTTCAGAAATCGTCTGTAGCGATCGAAGACTCCTCTCCAACTCTTGGAGGAGGAGGATTGTTTCGGGAAGCGATCCTACCCTCTCAAACCTCCAACCTGGCGATCGAATTCAACAAAGATGACGCTTCAACGCGAGTCTGTGAACTCTCTGATACGGAAGAGATTGCAGAGAAAATCGGAGAAACCATCACTCACCACTTGAACAAACTCATCGAGGACATGGTTACCTCCCCGAAAATTGAAACGGCGATGAACCGACGGGCCTCTGACATTATCGCAACAGAGGTCCGATCGATCGTAGAAAAGATCGAAATGTCGCTGGACTCTCTCCAGGTGAACGAGAAAAGGAACGAGTTTCTCGACACCATTCAAAAGGCGTTTAACGACGCTCAAAACAAATTAAAAAAGTTGAATGAAACGATCGAGGTGGTCGACACTATGGTTGGGAGGATCCATCAAGCTCGAAATGATGTGGAGAGCTTGTCTTCCTCAATCTCAAGTCACATGACCTCGAGCGAGCTTCGTGAAAAGATTAGGTCGTTAGAGGATCAGCTGCTCACGAAGAACATGGAGCTGGGGGACAGCGCATATCAAAAGGTGAAGGATTACATTAGGACCCGTTACCCTAGCATCCATTCACCCCGACTCTTCGAAGATTTTATTAGTGAATTGGAGAAAGAGAAACAGAAACACGAGAGTTTCCATCAAACTGTCAACGCCCAATGCGAGAAACTCACGCTGATTTTGGGAGTCGTCGATCCTGCAACCCCCAGTAATTTTTTTGACGTCGTCAAGAATTATTTGGAGGGGAACAATTGGAACAGCGATTTGGAAAGTTTGACGAGTTTCATTACAGCCAACAATCCCCTTTTCGAGGGAAATATACGGGGGTGGTTAGACATGATACATGGCGTGCTAGAAATTCAACGGAATTTCGAACCCATTCACATGGAGGTGAATAATATAAACGACAACATAACGTATATCGTGGAATATTTGCAAATCTATGGAGAGATAAAGAAATTGTTCAAAGAAATGAAGGTCGAGACTATATTTGACTTTTGCAGTCAAATACAAGCGGTGCTCGATAAGGAGAAAAAGATTGAGGATTTGCATAACCAATTTAAAAATTATGTGACAAGATACTATCCCAACTATTCTATTCTACAACACGAACATTCGGGGTTGGACGACTTTTTTATGATGTTGAACTATGAAAGAGATCGCTATGAAAAGCTGGAGGGGCAATATCGAGCGATCCAATCTGAGATAAGTCAATCCATTAGCCGTCCGTCTTCACCCAGTATATTCCAATTAGATTACGCGGCGTCCAAATCAGTTACCATCGAAGAGCTCGGCGAGGATGATAAATCCGAATTAAAGTTATTAAAGTTGGAGCCCGGTAAAACGAATATAAAAGTATCCGCATCGATTTTACCGAAATTCAAACAAATTAGAAAAGAAAATAACAGACTCAAAGATCTTTTATTGAATTACGAGGGAGAGCTCAATTTAGGTAAAAATCAGCTCCAGACATACCAATTAGAGCTCAAGACCCTCGAAACCTGCAAGAGAGAGTTCGAAACCTGCAAGAGAGAGTTCGAAACCTGCAAGAGAGAGTTCGAAACCTGCAAGAGAGAGTTCGAAACTTGCAAGAGAGAGCTTGAATCGTGCCAAGAACAGTTTAAAGTACTCGAGGAACAAAAAGAAAATATCAATAGGCGATACGAATCGGAATGCGAGGCGCGTGAAAAGGATCGCGACCAGCACCAAAGAGAGCTCGGTGAAATGAAACGGAAAGACACCGATAAACTATTTACATCGACCCTTGAAACGTGCAAGAGGGAGCTCGAAACTTGCACAGGAGAGCTCAATTTAGGTAAAAATCAGCTCCAGACATGCCAACTAGATCTTGAATTGTGCCAATCAGAGCTCAAGACGTGCCAACTAGATCTCGAATCGTGCCAATCAGAGCTCAAGACCCTCGAAACGTGCAAGAGAGAGCTTGAATCGTGCCAAGGACAGCTTGAAGCACTTACGATAGAAAAACGAAATATCAATGAGCGATACGAATTGGAGTGCGATGTGCGTGAAAAGGATCGCGATAGACACCAAAGAGAGCTCGGTGGAATGAAACGGAAAGACACTGATAAACTATTTACATCGACCCTTGAAACTTGCAAGAGGGAGCTCGAGGATCGCACAAAGGAGCTCGGGGAACTTAAAGTGGAGAATATAAATCTCAACAAGAATCTCGTCGAGGAACTCCAAAAGTTCCAATCGCATTTGGAGATATGTAACAAGGATGCCCAGAAAATCAATGACTACAAATTAACACTCAATGCTTACAAAGAAGATAACAAGAAATCCCTGTCCAAATGGTCTGAATGTAACACGAAGTGTGATGAACTCACGAAAGAAATTAAGGATTGGGAGAATAGTTACAAGAAATGGCTTGGAAATATGAATATCAAGACATCCGTTCCAAAGAATCAATTTTGGAGAATTGTACTCATGAATATTAAATCCTTTCTTCCAAAGGATTCAGAGGATGTACAGACCCTCATTCCACTCTCGCTACGTTCCCGATTCAATGAAGAAGAAATTCCAGTGGACGAACGAATGCCAAGGAAACGTAGAAAGAAAACCACTGCATCCAACGTTAGAATCGAGGAAACGGTAGACGCGTATCGGAAGGATCTAAATCTTTACAAGGAGTTGTACACAAAAACAAAATCTAATTATAACTTGAAGGCGTTTTATAAATGTCGGAAGGAATTAGAAAACTTGAAAAAATGGAAAGGGGATGTCGAATCAAGTAACGACTATCAAGTCAAGTGGTTGAAAAACATATTTTTAGTATTTTATGAAAGATATTTTGAATTGATTTGGAAGTCTAAATCGAATGAAATCGTTTCGATAGACGAAGAGACACGACAACCGTTTCTCGATAAATTGAACACTTTGAAAAAATTGACAGAGGTAAACCGACCCAATGCAATCATAGACGTATTGGTCAAATACATCGAATACGATTTACAAAGTGATTTAGAATTGCGTGATGAAAGTTTTTCCGCAAAGAAAGACACGTCTTTGAAAGATTTTTTGGACAAATGTATGCAGAAGACGAACCACTACTTGGACAACCTAGTGTATGGAGTCGAACATGAAATGGAAGAATCAGATGATGAAATATATAGGGACGCCGAAGAAGAAATGATAAACAGGGACCTCAGTGATACTAATGTCGAGACCACCATTAACATGTAAAAAAAAAAAAAAAAAAAAAAAAAAAAAAAAAAAAAAAAAAAAAAAAAAAAAAAAAAAAAAAAAAAAAAAAAAAAAAAAAAAAAAAAAAAAAAAAAAAATATATATATATATATATATATATATATATATATATATATATAATTTTTTTTTTTTTTTTTTTTTTTTTTTTTTTTTTTTTTTTTTTTTTTTTTTTTTTTTTTTTTTTTTTTTTAAATACATATATATATAACTAGCCCAGCAGGATAATATTTAATTCATAAACGTTTGTCATCAGCTCCCGTCTTCTGGAACACCATTCTTCGGTCTAAACCACCTATCTCGAAGTAGCATCATGTGCTCTGTGACCTACTGCCAAAAGTGTAACAAACCTTTGGGGTTTGATGTCTGTGAAAAAGCTATACGAACCATCTGCTCCACCTCTGAGTGTAAATACATCGTGTGTCCTGATTGCAAAAGGAGTGATACCAGATCAAGAAGATAAAATGGAACCTTCTGTGGTCGCAACACCCGATACAATACTGAAGGTATAATACAAATTAAAGTTGCTATATCCGTACCAAACGGTTATTAAAAAAAAAAAAAAAAAAAAAAAAAAAAAAAAAAAAAAAAAAAAAAAAAAAAAAAAAAAAAAAAAAAAAAAAATATATATATATATATATATATATATATATATATTATATATATATATATATATATATATATATATATATATTTTTTTTTTTTTTTTTTTTTTTTTTTTTTTTTTTTTTTTTTTTTTTTTTTTTTTTTTTTTTTTTTTTTTTTTTTTAAATATATATATATATATATAAAATATATATACCATAGATACAAGAAATATATTCATATATTACTATATATAGTATTTAACTATTTGGATGAGCTCGGAAAAGTGAAAAAGGTATATTGGATAGGGGTACGAATTTTCCATTTCTACAAGGAAGAAGTACTTTAGAGCATAACACAGATCTTTCTTGTTTCCGACGACGTTACCCCATTGTTTCAAGATTTCCAACTCATTCCTTCTCGTTTCCTTCATTACTGATGGTGCATCATCCTGGTGGTTTACCCCATTGTCTCATCTGACAAAACCAATAGCACATGTCGAACGTCTCTCCAAACCAGCTCAAGATCACCCACTTCTGAAGGTATCCAATCAACAATATCGTAAAGACGGCCAAGTTCAAAATTAAAAATAAAGAAAACCACCAACGTCGAACTACTATTAAGCAAATCCAAAGGATGCTCGTCGTGTAGATTGTGGTCGCTCCCAAAGTGCCAATTGTTATGGTATCCATCCTACACTCTTCTTTAATTGTTCATCAATCATATATTCACGCCATTCAGTCGGAATTACGTCGTGGTACAAAGTCTTCCAAGTAATTTTGGCATACGCTCGGTAGAGTCTATGGTTCCCAAACAAAAATAATGAAAAAAACCAGATCAGGAAGAATAACATAATGAACTCTTCTCGGTGAGCTTTATATAAAGTATGAATTTCTACCAGAAAGTTCCCTTTCGCAAGGACCAGAGAAAGCGAAAATCCACGCTCCTCGAACCTCCAGTCAAATTAAGTCGGCTTATGGAGGTGGGTTCCACCAGTAGCAAGCTTCTAGCGCAACCTGAAAAACTCGAAGAGAAAATGGATGATCTAGAAGTCAATCTAATGGACGTAGAGCAGCCAGAAGTCAATCACATGGAGGTAGCTAACGAGGTAGAGGAGGTAGCTAACGAGGTAGAGGAGGTAGCTAACGAGGTAGAGGAGGTAGCTAACGAGGTAGAGGAGGTAGCTAACGAGGTAGAGGAGGTAGCTAACGAGGTAGAGGAGGTAGCTAACGAGGTAGAGGAGGTAGCTAACGAGGTAGAGGAGGTAGCTAACGAGGTAGAGGAGGTAGCTAACGAGGTAGAGGAGGTAGCTAACGAGGTAGAGGAGGTAGCTAACGAGGTAGAGGAGGTAGCTAACGAGGTAGAGGAGGTAGCTAACGAGGTAGAGGAGGTAGCTAACGAGGTAGAGGAGGTAGCTAAAGGATATGAATTTTATATTATGCCATCATATGCAAAACTAGCCGATGGTACTGAAGTTTATGCCAAATTGGTTGACGGGTCCAGCTATTATTTAATTAGACCAGATGGGGTTTCTATTTACGCTCGTCACATTGGACCAAATAATGAACTTATCGAGTACCCTATTCGAAATGCAAATCAACGATTCAACTATATAAAGAATGATGTCGATAAAATCATATTCCCATTCAACATGACAACTGAGCGACCCAATTTTGAAATAGATCCTACCACGGGAGATGAGATGTATCCAATATATTCAAAAAATGGTATGAAATTCTATCCACGCAATGCAGAGGGTAGAGTCTACTATGCTCGTAAATCGAACGGAAACGAGTATTTCTTGGAGAAGAAAGGAGGGATTATCGAATATCCTGTAGATGGCTCTGGTGACCAAATTTATCCGATTGACGCAAGTGGTAATGAGTTTTACATGCTAGATCGCATTTCGAAAACGGAAGTGCCAGCTTTAAAAAATATCAAGGGCGAACGCGTTGGATATTACGCCAAGAAAGTTAATGGAGCTGAATTTTACCCAAAGGTATACAGTTTTATATAGACAAAGGTAAAGATGAATGAAGAATATTATCTCTATGATGGAGTAAATAATCGAGTCTACCGTGACGATAAGGAAGGTTATCAGACTTTTATAGATACATCAAATCCAGTTTATACAAAAGACGTGAACGGTGATGCAACGTACGGAAAAGACCAAGAGGATAACGAGGTGTACGCACGAATCGACGGCATAGCAGTCTTCATAACAGAGGATTCTGGTAGACCCATTTACGCCAAAAGAAAGAATGGAGACGAATTCTATCCCGTGAGCAAAGACAGTACATTTGAAATTAGTCCTCGTTTTGGAAACGAACGAGCAGTTTACGCTCGAAATCGAGACGGAAAAATGTTTTATCCCAAGTACGAAAACGTAGAGATGAAGACTGGAAGATATATTGTGAAAGAAGATGGTTCTGTCGTCTACCCTCTAAACGAGGCACTTGAATCTTACTATCCTACAGAAGCTTTAAACTATGACGAGTATTACGTGCACGATGCTTTTGGAAGGATACACTTGAGGCGAGATGCAAAAGGTGAAGAATATTACGCAAAGACTGCCAATGGTGCAGAGTATTATCCGGAAGATGGCGCATTTGCTCGGACGAGAGAAGGAATCCCAAAGTATGCTGCAGATGAAAATGGTTATGTCATCTTTCCACGGGACTCGGACGGTAATGAGTATTATTTGATGTATCCAAACTTTCCAGCTTCTGTCACTCAATCCACTCTACATGAGTTACATCGATACGCTGTCGACGCACACGGAGACGAAATGTACCCCGTTGAGTTGGCCAGCTTAAAGCGGGGTTTTATGAAGACCAGAGACAAGATTTTAAATAGCAAATATGCCAGATTACGTGACTCGACCATCATCTACCCTCTCGATGATAATGGTAACGAGTTTACGATGGATATGGATCCTGACAAAGACTTGGAGGAAGACATTTTCCCTATAGGTTATCCCATTAGTTATTGGAATGAAGTCATAGTACCACGAGTCAATAATCAACCCTATTTGACTCACAGCATGCGACCAGAGGTTGGATCGACGAATATCGTACGTGGATTGATTCGATCATTAATGAATGAAGAGCAAGAGGATTTTCTGACGAACGTAATTTCTCCGCGACTATCACGCGCTAGCACCACACTTCGTCAACAGGATTCCATTCCTCGAGGACTGCCGAACGCTATAAATTCTCCCAGTAGACTGCCGAACGCTGTAAATTATCCCCAGATTCCACCCAACGTAATAAATCCTCCCAGTAGACTGCCGAACGCTGTAAATCCTCCCCAGATTCCACCCAACGTAATAAATCCTCCCAGTAGACTGCCGAACGCTGTAAATCCTCCCCAGATTCCACCCAACATAATAAATCCTCCCAGTAGACTGCCGAACGCTGTAAATCCTCCCCAGATTCCACCCAACATAATAAATCCTCCCAAGATAATCCCAAGTGCTACGACTGTAAAGAGTTCCTGGACCATTTGGTACATCATCACTACATTAATTATTGGAACTATACTCATGGCCACGCTCTTTGGGAAAAGTCTTGTAGAGAAATTACTCCGTTAAAAAAAAAAAAAAAAAAAAAAAAAAAAAAAAAAAAAAAAAAAAAAAAAAAAAAAAAAAAAAAAAAAAAAACATATGTGGTGTTTTTTTTTTTTTTTTTTTTTTTTTTTTTTTTTTTTTTTTTTTTTTTTTTTTTTTTTTTTTTTTTTTTTTTTTTTTTTTTTTTTTTTTTTTTTTTAGGAGTACCAATTCTTCACTTTCTCAATCGCGCTCGTAAACAGCGTGTCGGTCCACTTCCCAGTCGCTTCCAAGTGGTTCTTGTTATGAGTCGTCAAGTACATCATGTATGCGGTCAGACCAATTGTCAGCAGAATCATTAGTAAAAAGATCCAGCGCCCAGTGATTGTTCCCACGGCCAACAAGATACCGTTTATATACAACGATGCGTAAAAGACGACACCTGCTGCTACATGTTCTTCAGCCATGAGGTAGGTCCTTTCTTTCTACCTCCGAGCATCGAATGCAAAATCAGAGAGTGATGTTATCACGTCGTAGGAAGGAAAATTGAGAGATTTTTGGGTAAAATCTTCTCGCCTGATCAGGAATGCACCACCCTTGGTGGAAACTTTTGCCACGGTTCCCTCGTACATGACGTCAGGAGGATGCGTCACGTTGTAGCGATACTTTAACAAGACGGTGGTATCTGTATGGAGTTTGAAGGGTATTTTCTCAGGCATCATTAATCCTTCGACTGGTACGGGTTGTGGGACATTAGAATCTATTTTGACTCTTGGAGTCCCCACAAAGTGCACCACTTTTTCCAATTGATTCGCTTGGAAATCGCGCGTCTCATTTATCGATAAGAGACCCTCGGTTGGTTTGGGATGCACGCAAGCATATCTTTTACCTTCTACTAGCTGAATACCATTCGTGATGGACGATGGGCAAAACACGAATGGCTGCGAACGGTCGCACGTCGCATAAAGGGTCGAGTCCATCACGAAGTTTCCAGATTGAAGTTTTTGACCTGGTGTGCAAGGATCCAACAGGCTAGAAATGGTTTTGGGAATGTTACGCTGAACCCAAAACTTGTAGCGTAGAGGATCCTCGACTTTGGAGAGGAGCCGTTTAGTTGGGTCAAACACGCACTTGGAACCGTTTCCTAATGCAATGGACACTGGAATTTGCGATAGAAATGGGAAAGGCGTACACTCTGAATGACTGCAAATATTATAGTTGGTTAAGTGGACCGATTCTGGCTCTCGGCACGTCATTGATTTTTCTTTAGCATAATTCCACGCGTTCATCCACCCCTCTGGACTCATGTTGTCGAAAGAAAATATCTGCAAACCTTGAAATTCGAACTGGTGAGGAATTCTTTGAATGCACTGGATCCCATTGAAAAACTCGTTTCGACCACAAGGGAGAACGGTTTTCGTCTTGCAATTAAAGTACTCTTCATGGTTTGCAGCAATAACCACTTTATCGGTGTTCTTATCGCAGGCCGATTCTCGTTTAAAGTGTTTACCAATGCGTTCGCCGGGATCCACATCGACTCGCTTGCGCTTACCGCTGCCGTCGCAAACGTATCCTCTGACCCCATCAAACAATTTCGAGTGTTTCCAGTTGCGAATGTGCTTTGCGTAAAAATACGCCGGCACGATCACGTCTGGATCGTCGGAGGTCACGTTTTCACAGAACGTCGGTATTCTGCAGGCGTGGCCGTCAAAGGCGAGAGGTAAATGAGTCAAGTCCATATCTTTGGCTCCGTAAAAATCCCACGACTTGGAGCATTCGTAACGGCGAGTGATTCGTTGGTCTTGGCACTCGTGGAAGCCCGGCGAGTATCGAAACGGACCGATCGTCTCCGTGGGTAAAGGAATGCGCTTCCCATTCGGTTGATGGAGGCACTTATCCGCTTCACAGTGGCCATTAAAAATTAGAAATCCTTTCGGACATGTTTGGAAAAAAGGTTTACTGTTTCGGCAGTGGAGTAGCGTGTTGGAGTTCCATTGTTTGGTTTCGTTGTGTAAGCGGCAGTATTGAGACGGATCGACTGACGATCGGCAAGAATCGTAAATGAAAATGGAGTCGTCGGGACAGGGGACACGTATGGGGATACGTTCGTGACATTCGTAAAAGTAGCGAATGTCAAAGGGATCGGCTACAACGTCCTGCTCATTCACGCACGCGTTGATCTTACGACAGTGGCCATTGGAAAAGAGCTCGTTGGGAGAACACGTTTCCAATGCATCGATTCGACCCCCGCGACAAATAAAGTAGAACGTGTCACCTTTATTCACCGTGAGAGACGCATTGGGTTCAAAGCGCAATTTGGATGTTGCGGGAGTCAATCGGTGGAGTTTCAAATAATCGTAGAGTATTTGGCCCCTCGCCACCACTTTGGAATTATCGGACTTGTCGGCACACACGTCTTCCGGCACAATAGCACCACCTTTGATATTGAAGGAATTTGAAAGTTTCCCTCTCCATCCTATTACGCCGTCTATGTAAAAAGCGAATTCGCCAGGCGTAGGAGTTTGTAATCGGTGCTGAAAGGTTCGACTCGAAGGCATCGCGGGAGGATTTGATACAGGTCGGGGAGGTGTGAAGTCGGGAGACCAAGTCCAATAAACGAAATATAAAAGTAAGAGACTCACCAAAAGAGCTTTCAACATGACATTGCCTTTATTTTCACGAGAAGAATGTCAGCAATGGAAAGGAGTCACGCGTACCAAGGATTGTTGCAAACAGCCCGACTATGAACGATTCCTGCACCAAACACGTTCGATGGACGAACCCCCAAGCGTATACCGAAGGTGCAAAAATTGTCGGAGGCTGAAGAAATTGCAAAAGTAAAGTAAAAAAAAAAAAAAAAAAAAAAAAAAAAAAAAAAAAAAAAAAAAAAAAAAAAAAAAAAAAAAAAAATATATATATATATATATATATATATATATATATATATATATATATTTTTTTTTTTTTTTTTTTTTTTTTTTTTTTTTTTTTTTTTTTTTTTTACTTGTTCCACGGGGGTGGTAAATAATATGCCCTCAACAGTTTTGAGTCACGGATTCCATGTTTGACACAGTTGGCATGTGATCGCACCAGGTGCTTCGATAGGGTTGATAGAGTGCTAGAATTCGTGACATGATGTTTGGCACCATGGCGAGCCAACGACAAGAGCTGCAGATACGTCTCGTGGGGATCTTCATAAGCGACGTAAGGATCAGATTCAACGACAACTGGCGGCAGTAAAGGACCCACATGGTATGACAAAACGTGGGGAGGATGGAGAGGCCAGTGCAAATCCAAGTGACTAGTCAAGACGATCATGCGTACGTGAGGATCAAGTGTGGTCCCGAAAGGAGGCTCGATGAATAACGAAAGCTGCCGCCCGTCCAATATGGACATGTCGTCTGAGGAAATGTAATCGCGAGCGTAATACTCCAATAGAGACGCTTCGCGTCCTAAGTAACCAAAGATGACAGTCGAGCGCCCCGCAGTAGCAGCACCCTCAAAGATCTTAATTGCCATATACTGTGGCTTCTTAAAAACCGTTATACACAACACTTTACTTAATAATAATATATATATATATATATATATTATTATTTATAAATATTATTATATATAACTCATAGTAACAGGTCCACTCCTATTTTCCAGCTGTTCGTCCCCGGTACCACATCTCTATCCTGTACTTTGATTTGTCACCACTCTGAGCACTATACGGTACTTCCTGCTTCCAACATGGCTTTAGATGCCGAAGAGCCCATGGATTTGGAAGTACAGAATAAGACCGCAAATTGTTCAGCGCAACCAATCACATTCGTATACATGAAAAATTCTGGAGTAGGAGCACTTGCATTGGACAATGATACTTGCAGCGTCGTGACAGACTCTTACTTCTTCAAGGTAAAAATGGAAGCTGAACGAGATTGGATTAGCCAAGTCATAAACGTCATGAAGAGTCTACGGGTCACTAAATTGGTGTTCGTCGGACAAAGAGCGCACCGTCTCATATCGACAAGGCTGGACGAGACATTTTTGAATTATTCTATTGCTTACGGGGAAAGACTCTTCTATCCCTGCGCAAAATGCGGTAAGCCAAATTGTGCGCTAGTGAAGGCTTACCTCGCTTGGAGGAGGGTAGTGAAGTGGAAACCTTTTTACCTTAACCACTATAAAATAAAATTTAAAAAAAAAAAAAAAAAAAAAAAAAAAAAAAAAAAAAAAAAAATTATTTTTTTTTTTTTTTTTTTTTTTTTTTTTTTTTTTTTTTTTTTTTTTTTTTTTTTTTTTTTTTTTTTTTTTTTTAAGGTATTATAAGAGCTTGGGTTGTTCACTCCACCCCTGCCAAAAGTAAGGCGTCAATTGCTTGGAATTTGTCAAACCTTTGCAGTTCCTTCTTCAACTCTTTATTATTCTTAAAATCTACATCGACGGTCGAGTCGTCCTCGTCCAGATAGACTGGGGTAGGTTTACGTCGCAGCATCTCAAAAGTCACATTCTCCCGTCCAATCCATTTTTTGCAAGCCTTCTTCCATTGAATCAAGTAAGCGTGGTGCGTTTTAGGGAACAATTTCGGCACGGAGCCGAAATAGGATAACAGGTCTGGCCGCCCTTTGAGGAACTTTCGCCTCCTGTAGGGATTTTTGTTAAACCAGCCAAATATTTCCTTCAAGCGTAATCCCGTTTCCAGCAGCAAGTATAGGACCAGAGACATTTCGTTCGTCTCTTTTTGAGCGCAGCATTTTTTCCGAATCGTGTCTAGTTCTTCCTTGGTAAAGGTACGTCCTTTTCGTACCATTTTATTTCTTATCCCTCTCGACTTTGTTTTGGATGGACGCTACGTTTCCGCAGTGGGTACAAGTTAAAAGTTTCAATCATCGCGTCGGCGTGGAATCGTGTCGATACGTCGTTCTCTTGACACGAACGTATCAGTTCGACGTGGTAAAGGATTTGCGAACCGCTGTAGGTATAAGCAAGAAACCCTTGACTTGGTTTTCCGAGACTTTTCAAAAGTTTCATGTACGAGTGGAATACGCAACTCTCTTTACCAAATCCGAATTGGAACGGCTGGGACCTCTCGCGGCGAACGTGTCCAATGGCGTCGTGTCTCGACTCTTGCAAAAGACTTATGGGGAGCGAAAACCCATTCTCGTCGGACCCAAGTGGATCTCCAGCAAAATGTTTTACGATCGAGACATTTTCGAAGTCTACTCCCCCGACGTATTTGTCGACTACGTCTGTGAGAAAAGTGTTGACCGATCACGTGTTTAATGATTGGGTGAAGGGAAGGGGAGATCATTCTTTGCAATGGCATAGACAAAACGCGTTACGCAACGTGGCAGAGTGGTTGCAAATCCCCGACGCTTTGAAACAGGAGGACGATCGCCACCGAGACGAATTGGCCAAATTGCTTGTGACGGCGAGCAAAAAGAAAAAAATTCGAGAATTACCTACCAACCTGTCGGAATGGAACAAGCTCCTGTACGAATGGTTACGACAAAACACCGTGGTGGGAGGTCGAGACGTCAAGCATCGCGAGATTTATCGAATCTTGGCCGTCGACGGGTTTGACGGGTTCGAGTGCAAGCATTTGAAGGGATACATGTCGAATGTACTCGACCCGAAAGAGGTGAGAATAGAGTACCGTCAGCATTACGAAGCCGTGAGATGCATGTACGAGTGGTTCGATACCAACGAAGACTTGGCGAGTTTGACTGGAATCGATTCGGCCTGTGTCGTTTTTCTAGCTTTGCTGCAACTGTACAAGCGCCGACTCAATACCATTTTTTACGACGATCATATTACCATGCAGATCCAAAGCGCGCGACAATGGGTGGAGAATTTTTTGCATCGCAACTCGAATTATTACAAGGACGTGCGGAAAGTGGACCAAGACCTGCTGGAAAATCTCGGCAACGTGTACATGGAAGCTTTTAAGGGGCAAGACAAGGATTGGTTATCGGTAGGAATGGACCACTTGAAACTCTTGGTTGAGAAGCGTATTACAGGCAAGTAAAAAAAAAAAAAAAAAAAAAAAAAAAAAAAAAAAAAAAAAAAAAAAAAAAAAAAAAATTTTTTTTTTTTTTTTTTTTTTTTTTTTTTTTTTTTTTTTTTTTTTTTTTTTTTTTTTTTTTTTTTTTTAGGGTCTTATAAGAGCTTGGGAGAGTTGTAGAATACCCCATTCGACCCTCGATATTTGACAAGCTACTACTTCCATGGGACAGATGCAAATTTATTTTCCATCGACTACAGTCAAGTAGGTTAAATCACCTGATCTCTATAGGATAAGAGAGTATATTTGAAAAATGGATCCACTCTTTGATACCATGTGTTATGAAATTAACAGGCTGAACTCTTATTACGGCAAGTGGCCTTTGGACTATGTGAAACCTGTCGATTTAGCATCCACTGGGTTCTTCTACTTGCAATCCGATGATAAAGTGCAGTGTGCGTTTTGCCACATCCTCATAGAAGATTGGACGGTTGGACAAAAACCGGTACGAGAACATATGAGAACTTCACCCAAGTGCCCTTTCCTTCTGTCTAAAGATGTAGGTAACGTTCCAATTGTGAAAAGAGTACCCAGAAGTACTTTAGTAAGCCTACCAATCAGGTCAGGTGTTTCGTATTCACCCAAGTATCCGAGAATGGTTGACTTGAATAATCGTCTTCAGAGTTACAGAGATTGGCCATATATCAATAAACCTTCTCCAAAATATTTAGCAGAATGTGGATTATATTATGGAGGTGTGCAAGACGTGGTAACGTGTTTTTTCTGCGGAGTATCCTTGGGATATTGGGAAAGTGGTGACGATCCATATGTCGAACATGAAAGGATTTTCTCAGGGTGTGGATACATACGTCTTCTGAAAAGCAATGGACGGATTCCTGTGAAGTCTCTTATAAATTCTAATCCCGTAGAAAGTTCCAACAAGTGTAACGAATTCCACCGTCAAATCGTAAGGCAAGGTTGTGAAATATTTCCAAAGTCACTGGTAGAAGAGGTGGTTCTAAAACGTATGTCTGATAATTTACCAAAATTTACCTCATTGAATGAATTGTGTGAAGACATTTCGGTACTGGAAAAGAAACGTGTTGGGGAACTGAAAAAGAAACGTGTTGCGGAACTGAAAAGGGAACGTATTGCGGAACTGGAAAGGGAACGTATTGCGGAACTGGAAAAGAAATGCGTTGCGGAACTGGAAAAGAAATGCGTTGCGGAACTGAAAAGGGAAGGTGTTGCGGAACTGGAAAGAGAAGGTATTGCGGAACTGGAAAAGAAACCTCCTCCAATGGTCGAACCAGACATAATTCGAAGAAAATATCAAAGCGAAACACCCATTGATCCAGTGAAAGACAAACTTTTGTGTAAAATTTGTATGGATCAAGAGATGGGTGTCGTGTTTCAACCCTGCGGTCACTTAATCTCGTGTCCAGAATGCGCAGAGATAATCTTTAAATGTCCCTTGTGCCGGGGAGCTGTGACATACAAAGTAAGAGCTTTCATAAGCTAAAAAAAAAAAAAAAAAAAAAAAAAAAAAAAAAAAAAAAAAAAAAAAAAAAAAAAAAAAAAAAAAAAAAAAAAAAAAAATTTTTTTTTTTTTTTTTTTTTTTTTTTTTTTTTTTTTTTTTTTTTTTTTTTTTTTTTTTTTTTTTTTTTTTTTTTGCTTATATATATATTTTTGCTTTCGGGTTGTGTTGTTAGTAAAGATGTATTACAAACGCTTCACTCAAGACTCTCTTGATTGGGCTCGGGCTGCACAATTCATCAGCTATGAAGAATACGACCGCATTAGTGACTTTTATGAGCGGGACATCATGGTTGTTCGTGGGCAAGAATGCCTTCAACTCTTGCGATCGGTCGTTTCGGACGTAGAAATTGTGTCTGAAGAAGAAAATCTCTACGTTCTTCGAGTGCTCCGGTGGCCGCAATTAAAACACATGTGTTTGAAACATTTGGCCAAGAATCCCTGCAAATGGAAGTACGTGACAGAGGAGGACGATACTCACGTTCTGTTCGAATACCACATTGACACCTTCTTAGTACTTTGTCCAACCCCCTCGCTTCAAACTGACAGTTCGGACACGCTTGGGCATTGACTTGATCAGTTTATCAAAGTACGCGTCCCCCAAAGAATGAAAAGCGTGCTGGATGTTCTCCCACAGTTGGTCGCGATTTGTATGTCCTCGTTGGTTCACATTGATACGCCGGACGAGCTCTGCCCAGACGTTCTCGACGGGATTCATGTCTGGACCTTTCGGAGGCCAGTCCCACAAGACGCGGATATTGCGTTCGCGTAGCCAGTGCGTCGTGTGACGACTCGTGTGGACAGAAGAGAGGTCTTGCATAAAGATCGCATCGACGAGTTTCTCTTCGATCAAAGGTAAGATTCGACTCGTATAATATTCGGAGTTGAGCGTACTTCGTTCGACGCAATGAATCTCTAGAATACCGTTGCCGAAGGCAACCCACACACAAACGGTGAAGCGCGGCGTTCCTACATCTGCGGGGTTAGTCGAAGGTACAATGTATTTTTCGTCGAATCGATTGCTCTCATTTGGACGATAGACTATCAGAGGACCCCGACCGGAAGCGCGGAAGAGTTTTTCGTCTGTAAATACGACGTGCTCCCAGTCTTGCTGGGAATAATGCAAGCGGTTGCAAGCGAAATACAGTCGCAGCTGCTTGTGACGGGGTTGGAGGTGAGGCTTGCGAGCTGGAACGCAGCACTTGTAGCCGCCTTCCTTGAGGCGATTTCGAACCGTGTTGATGCAGCATCTCAAAGCAAATTCCCTTTGTAAATCGCGGGCCGTTCCAAATGGTGATTGCTCGCAAGCGTCGATTAGCCTGCGATCGGTTTCTGGGTCCGTGGCGCGTGGCCGACCCGATTTGGTCTTGGCTCTCTTACCGTCGCGTTGGATCCAGTAATGGACCGTGGACGGCGGGATATGGAGTCGCCTGGCAATTTCGCGTTCCGTCAAATGCTCGGATCGATGCAGACGCATAATATCGTGTCGTACCTCCATGGTGCTTGAATATATAAAGTCATCACCCAATGGATCCGATTTACTGTGTAAAATGTCGAGCCAAGACGGAAACGAATCAGGTCACCGAGGTCGTGGCTGCCAATAAACACCCGATGGTGCAAGGGATTTGCGTCGACTGTGGAACTCGAAAAAGCGCGTTTGTCAAACGACACGAGTGTCGTCCCACCGAAAAAATATAAAGAAAAGAAAAGAGCCATGTCGTTTTTAAATCTCGTCGCGTCTAGTTTGTGTCATGGAGAAGAAAACGTCGAGTTGAGAGGCCGAGCTTTACATTGCAAGACGTGCCACCACTGCCCCATAAACGACGTCTATCAATACATTCAACATCCTCCTGGCGACGATCCGTTTTTTTCCGGTCGTTTGGCTCAAGCCTATGCAAAATGGACAGGCGACATTGACGTGCCGCTGCGATTCGTGCTGGTCGATATCAAAGGAATTCTTGCGACGCACGTCGTGGGACAATCGCTGCGACGGGTTCAAGAGACGGTGCGAATTTTGCGAGCGGTGAATGCCCCTTTCACGACGGACGGCCACGCGATCGAGAAACCCACTCGATTGATGGAATCGTTTCTCTCGAGGTATATGGAATCGGTCACGAGCCAACTGGGAAATGCGTCGTCCAACCAACACCTGGTACTACGAGAATTGATTGGCAGCATGCATCAGGTCCTGCAATCCAAGGAGTTTTCTAATCCCTTCGAGTTTTACTTTGAGAAGCTCGTCCCATACGTTCAAAAGTGTGTCGACTCGTGGACACCGATGCCTGTGAACCGCGACGAGGATTGTATCGTGGAGAACCTTTTCTTCGAGTTGAGGAGATCGCAATACGTACGCGATACGTTTAGTATGTATTCTATCCCGTTCGACGTCATTCACGTGATGCTCGGCTGTTACGTGAGCAGCGTCGATCTGAAGGTGGTGGCGAATTGGGCACTCGACCTGATGGCCCGAGTGTGTCGTGCAGAATTCTTTTGGAAGCGGTACGAAGAACCGTGTCGGTACGTGAAGGTCATGCGACACTTGTTGAAATCCGAAGCATCTCGCAAGAACAAGAAGGATTTCTATTACGTTGTCAGAGCTATAGAAAACGGTGAATCGGGAGAACATTTGTCGACCTTTCTACCCACCTATTTACAACTGGAACTGATGGTGAACCAAAAATTCAAATCCTTGGAACCCAACGAAGGGATTGCTCAGACGGTGTGTCAACAGCTGTTTCCTGCAGTTCTTTTTCAAAATCATGCTGATCAAATGGGTTTCTCTATGGGTTTGGCACACGTGGCCTGCTGCGTGGATCAGAAGACTGGCCAAGTGAAGAAGGGAGCTTTTGCAACCGCTCGCAAGATTCACGACATAGTAACGCGATTCGTCCTCAGCGTGCAAGAGTTTGAAGCTACGGGGCGGATTGAATGGACGATAGACACGTTCGAACTATTTCTCAGCAGCAATCCAAAAGTCGAGGAAGAGGTGTTAAGCATGGCTCAAGTTTTGTTGGCCCCCAACAGAGATCATGGTAGTGAACAAATGGAACTATAAAAAAAAAAAAAAAAAAAAAAAAAAAAAAAAAAAAAAAAAAAAAAAAAAAAAAAAAAAAAAAAAAAAAAAAAAAAAAAAAAAAAAAATATATATATTATTATTATTATTATTATTATTATTATTTTTTTTTTTTTTTTTTTTTTGTTTTTTTTTTTTTTTTTTTTTTTTTTTTTTTTTTTTTTTTTTTTATATATATATATATATATATATATATATATATAAAGGGGCCACTTGTTTTCTTTTAGTACAATCTGTCTTCAGGTATATCCTCTCGCCACGTCAATCTCGACTCTAAGCACCCGTCTGGCCAAGTCTGTCTTCCAACTCATCACCTCATCCGATACCACACGAGTCGACAATGTTGAAATACTCCAAAACCTTGCCTCAGGCCGTGGATCCCACGCGATTTAATTCCCATGCGGCGGGATATGACTTGTATCTACCGAAAGACTGCGTATTACCTCCGAATGGAAAGGTAAAGATTGACACGGGAATAGTTTTTGATATTCCCCCACATATCGTGGGAGACGTTAGGGATAAATCCTCCGTCGCAGCAAAGGACCTGCATGTTGTAGGGGGAATTATAGATTCAGACTACAGGGGTCCCATCTACGTGGTCTTGAGAAATCTATCCAATGAAAGAGAAGCCACGTTGAAAGCAAAAACACCCATTGCCCAAATTCTTTTCTCACGTGTTTGGACACCGATATTGCAGTGGGTAGAACGCGTCGAAGTTAATACCGAGAGGGGAATCAGAGCGTTCGGAAAAGTAACTCCTACTGAGGGCTCACTGGGAAATCAGGCTGAGAACTATTGAAAAAAAAAAAAAAAAAAAAAAAAAAAAAAAAAAAAAAAAAAAAAAAAAAAAAAAAAAAAAAAAATTTTTTTTTTTTTTTTTTTTTTTTTTTTTTTTTTTTTTTTTTTTTTTTTTTTTTTTTTTTTTTTTTTTTTTTTTTTGTGTGTGTGTGTATAAGAGCACGTAAAAAGTTTTTTGCATTACTCAAGATCGTGTGCGGCCATGTTTCTCTTCAGTTTTCCTTTGACGTTCCAGCTAATCTTTTGAAAAAATTCATCCTCTGCGCAAACTAATATGGGTGATCCAGCCACCACCTTGTTTCGGGAGATGGAAAGGTGTCGTCCCGACTTGTATGCCGACATACTCCACAAAATCAGGCCCCACCGAATCGAGTCGATCGAGCGATTGCTACGGAAGCATTTACTGCGAGTGGATTTGAATGTGTTTAATGAGCACAGGGACCGGATTCCTGAATTTCTGTACGAGGTGGTGCGAGCCATGTGCAGGAGATTTCCGATGCCAGGAGATGCGTTCGGAGTTCACTTGACATGCCGTATCACCAAATTGGACACGCAAGACACGCTCGATAGCAAGCATTTGAGAAGATCTCTTCACGAAGAATCTGTTACATTCAATGTAGAAAAAGCTATACGCTACGAAATCGCCGTCTTTTCGAACCAGTCACAAGTGTTTGAAATGGCTTCGCGCCACGAATATGCAACCGTCATTCTCTCGGATTACCCAATCCACGAACTCCTCCAACGGCTTCCAGACGCAGGGCGTTTGGAACGAGGGGGAGTCTACAATAAAGGACGAGATAGAGAAGGACGGTACAAATACCTCAGCACGTTTCAATTCATCCTTTTAGAGGACGGAGCGGAGGTCAAAATCCTGTATCGATGGGCTCGCGATCTAGGAATACTGCTCAGGCACGTGGACGGTGATCGAATTGTGGCCTTCACGGACGTTCGGTATTTGTACGAGAAGTGTGGTATCGTCAGTTATTTTTTCAATATGACGCGACTCGTCAAAATTCAACTCAATGTCGAAGAGGGAGACGTGCTCACCGTCGTCAAGTACCAATGCAGCACCGGGATTCCGCTGGCCCTGACCAGAAACGGGTTGGTCAAAAACGAGCAACGGTCACCTCTGGAGGTGCTGAGTTTTGAAGCAATGAAAAAGAATTTCGTGCACTTTGGCACGACCCAACTGTATAAGCACGAAGTAAGGACCTCGGCAGACAAAACGTTTTTCGGAGAGCAATTCAACGAAGGTACTGGTTACAAATTTTCTCTTCTACCTGGAACTAAATCTTAAAAAAAAAAAAAAAAAAAAAAAAAAAAAAAAAAAAAAAAAAAAAAAAAAAAAAAAAAAAAAAAAAAAAAAAATTAATTTTTTTTTTTTTTTTTTTTTTTTTTTTTTTTTTTTTTTTTTTTTTTTTTTTTTTTTTTTTTTTTTTTTTTTAGGTACAAAACAACATCCAATAGCATTTAAATTCAGACCTACTCTTCTACAGCTTTGTGGACGTACGGTCCACTTCACCTATCTGAAGGTATCATCATGTCGTCGGTTACATTCTGCCCGGATTGTAATAGAATTTTGAGAATTTTGCACCGTGAAAAAGAGATTAGGGGAGAATTATTTTGCACCCTGTGTCTTGTTACGATCGATTCACTCGGTTACATATCGCGTGATTGTGACCACGGCTTCCATAAAAGACGTATTCAACGGTGGATACTACTAAAGAGTCCCACGTGCCCATTCTGCCAATCACCCCTGGATCATGAGAACAAATCTGCGTTCGGATACTCTGGCCGACGTTTAATGTATCATGAAGAGAGTTTAACTGAAGAGGTACTTTCTACTGAGGGAAACCTTGCTGACGATGAACAGCTCACCATAGAAAAAACAGCTGATAACCCATGGAATAACTATTTTCATTTCGATAACTCTTTCTTTACTGAAACATAAAAAAAAAAAAAAAAAAAAAAAAAAAAAAAAAAAAAAAAAAAAAAAAAAAAAAAAAAAAAAAAAAAAAAAAAAATATATATATATATATATATATATATATATATATATATATATATATTATTTTTTTTTTTTTTTTTTTTTTTTTTTTTTTTTTTTTTTTTTTTTTTTTTTTTTTTTTTTTTTTTTTTTTTTTTTTTATGTATATAACTCGTCTTAACTCACTAATCCAAGCATCTTGCAATACGTCATTCGAAAGATTCCTTCTTCTACCCACTCCAACAATCCTTCAACCTCTGTACAAGATTCCTCCACACAATCCCATTGCAGTTGCGACAGCTATAAGCTCGACGTAAAACAGAAGCTGATGCGCTTGGACGATCGCCTTACCTCCAACGGTCGCCGTGTCCGCGTACAGTGTGTACGCGATGTAGCCGAAAGTTATCAACGCCACTAAGATTGTGACAAAGAGAGCGGTCGACAAAATTAATTTCACGTTCATGGTATGTGCTTTATTCATCCCATACCGTAAAGGAGCCCAATGATCACCATGCCCATTAGATTGCAAACGGTAGGACCAATCATAATCATTTTGTTAGTGGTCCAAAATGTAGCGGCATCTACTCCCTTATCAGTGACCTTATCACTGGCGTCCACCACGTAACTCTTGCTACCGGCCATGGAATACATTATGTAACCTTGTAGAATGACAGCCGCGAGCAGCAATACGAGCACCGCGACAAATAAGATAGACGTGAATCCAAATCCTTTCGGCATTTCTTTATTGTACACTAAACAAGAGATGTTGGTCCAAGCGATTGTGCACACTCAAGGAATCATTTTGGGTAAGAGGTACATCCCTTTGGAGTTGGCCTACCTCGATTGGACGGGGTGTGAGAAACATTTTCTCATCCAGAGTCCCATTTCGTATCGAAGCGCTCGTGAAATGCATCCTCACGTTCGACCCGACTGCTTGATGAGCTGCCGCATCGGCACCCCTTATTCGGACGTGCTAATCTTTTTGCGGCACAGGCATCACTACCTGATGAAACGTAATACGAATGCATTGTTTGGATACAAAGGAGAAAGCTTCCAACGTCAAGTCTTCCAAGATGCCGGCATTTCGGAGATTGTCAACGTCGAGACTTTTGGCATTCCTGCTCTCCCGAAACAATTCGAATGTCCGTGCGCTTGGCATCGGGGTCCCAGCAAGTGCGCTCTTCAAGCCGTTCGTCTATTTGCACACGTGCTCGAGCAATAGTTTGTTTTGGCGTTCGGCCAAATGCATACGCTCCGTCAGCAGCATCAACTCTCGTGCGTGATCGTCCGACGGTGGTTCCTCCTTGTCAAAGGAATTCCACAAAGTGTCGTACTCGGTGAGAGCCAAAAGTCGTTGAAACACGTCGATGGTTTTGGGCATTGGATTTTCTCGAGAGAGGAGAGGCACCTGCTGAACCGACGCATGAACGATTTGAACGTTTCGGATAAAGTCGTTCGTCTGTCGATCTGTCGTCGAGAGGGTTGGGCATTGACCATCCAGGAGTTGGAGGATGGATCGTTTCACGAGACCTTGAACGGCTCGAGCGAGAGGATGTTTGGCGTTTGCGAGCACGAATGCTTCCAACAATCCGTCTGATTCCCAGTGAACAGCATCCACGTACTCGGATCGTGGGACCATGTACATACTCAATGGATCGTACAGCTGGCCACGCGTTTTGCACGTCACGTCGTAGAGTCGCATGGCTCGTTGCATGGAATGGGTCGACGGATGAACGAGGGGAGCCAATTCGTTTGGAATGGGACGCCGATGGTTGAGCAAGCGTCGAGCCAATTCTCCCCAGAAGCTGGCAGAGCAGTATTGGTATGTTGCGTCGTCGTGCCGAGTCAATAGAGCGTTCAAGATATCCTTGTCATCGTCAGACGGAAGGAGCTGGGTGTTATTGTCTTTTTTTGCGAGAACAGACAGCAAATGGTTAAAGAAACGTTGAATGGATTTGACTTTGAAGGAGGGGTACTCGACGTCATTGCGTGGGTCGATCAAAACATTTTCAAAATAGTTGACGGCTTTGTCCAAATCTCCAGTAACGTTATAAGGGAACAATGAAAGTCCTCCATGACTCATTGCGTCTCGCCAATCGATACCTTCAACTTCGAGTTTGACGACGAGCCACTCACAAGGAGGGGGTGGATCGATTGGATAATCGACAGATCCAAAAATGAGCTGATGAATCCAATCAATCGAGCAAGTACTGGACATCTTGGTTCCAGCGAAAGAGATTGAAATGGAATGGTTGAGCCGTAGCGGTATAGTACATTAAGAAGTTGCGAGCCATCAAGACGTGAACCAGGTATAGAATGAAAAATAGGAGTAAGTAGACTGCCACCATGTCGTGGAATGAGGTCGATAACTTGATTTAAAAAAAAAAAAAAAAAAAAAAAAAAAAAAAAAAAAAAAAAAAAAAAAAAAAAAAAAATATATATATATATATATATATATATATATATATATATATTTTTTTTTTTTTTTTTTTTTTTTTTTTTTTTTTTTTTTTTTTTTTTTTTTTTTTTTTTTTTTTTTTTTCCAAGGTTATAATAACAACATATATAAAGTCCTTTACGGTTTTACGCGTGGTTTCACATCTGACCAGGCTTCCTACCATCATGGGGATTACCGGCTTCTGCAAGCTCGTCGACCCGCTGTGCGAACCCACACTAGTGCCTACTATTCCTTTCGATTCTATCCTCGTCGATATGCAGAGTTACTTATACATTGCCATCCAATACGCTCTCGAAGTGGACGAATCTAGCTTGTTTCGTGAAATTTGTAACATTACGTGGGGCCAGCTGGTCAAAACGCTCGACGAAATTTTGCCTCACTCAAAAGACGATCTCATCACGATCGTGCTGTCTCTCGACGGTCAAGGAGTTCCCATGAAATGGCCTATGCAGCAAAAGCGACGCTCTAAAAACACCGGCACCCCGGTGGGTAAAAGCAAGTATCGTTACTCGTTGTTTGGTACGAATGTCATCTCTCTACGCGTCCAACAGGAGTTGGTGAACCGTTTCAAGAGTTACGAATTTCAGTTCGTGCATCGGCTCAAAGTGATTGTGTCGGGATGCTCCATTCCTGGCGAGGGAGAACACAAAATGTTTCACGTGGCCGAAGCGCTTCAGCAGAAAAATCCCATCGTGGTTAGCGTCGACCAGGACGTGTTTATATTGGCTTTTTTACGACGCGATCGCTACGAGACCATTCAAATTTATCGATATGGAAAGTATTACAACGTCACACACTTTTTGAACAAGGCTCTCCCATATGCTCCATCGCGACTCGTCGACACTTCGTTTCTTTTCGGAAACGATTTCATTCCGCCTATCGTCTGCATCACGCCCGTCAACGCTCCGACCATTCACAATACTCTACAATACGATTCCGATGACGACGACGAAGCACCCTGGGACTCGATTTCGCGATTTTTAGGAGACTTCTACTTTAAATTCGAACGTGTACCTCACGTGGATTGGGAAATGATCGTTTCTTTCTGGACGACTTACTTGTGGATACTGGATTACTATTGCTTGCGTGACTTTAATCAAAAGTATCTCGAGAATCAAATCTTTGACCGTTTCGACCGCAACCAAATCATTACGGGACTGCTGGATGCGGAATATTCGAACGAGGCGTTCCAAGAGGCTCGTCGACGTTACGACGCCCTCGTCACCTCTCCCACGAACGAAACGCAAGCTCGGTGCGCCGTGTTTACCGACGAGAGCCTTCTCGAAGAGTTGAAACCCTATTGGTTAGAACGAGACGATGCGGCTTGTATCGTGTTGCGATTGACCAGAGTAAAGTAAAGGTACACGCGACTGCAATGACGATACACCACCACCAAGAAAAGAATTGTACGGGTAGGAATAGAAACGGACCGAAAATGCTTTTGCCGGCTTCTCGATACCGTAGGCGTCGATCCAGTCGAACGAGTTGGCGGACAGCCTCGGGAGCAAAGACCAAGTTGGAATCGCGATCCAACACGATTAAGGTTTTCTGCCAATCCACTTCCTCGAGAAGTTTGAGGTCAAATTTCTCAGCATGAGGGTAACGATCGTACACGTCATTCGCCAATACGCGAGACACGATTTGAGCGGTGAACACTATATTCTTGGGGTAGGTCAAGACGAGACGAGAATGTAAGAGAGTGTCGTTGTAGGACGTCCATGGTGTATCGTACAAGACGGTTTCCAATGTCGACGCCATGCGCTTGATTTCGATAATAAAGACGAGTCAAAAATTGTTTTGGTAATGGAAAATACAGAGACATTTAGACCCAATGGTGTAAGTATGGTAGACGATCCAAAAACTCAACAGTCTGGAACGAAACGATATCGCGATGGCGCTGCAAAGTTAAAGTCGACGAATCTCTTAAATGGTGAAATGAGCTTTTTACGATTCAGAAAACGCATTGGTATATTGAGAAGATGTTTGGGATATTCTAGATTTCATTCTCGAGTAAAAGACGACCACTGCGTATACAATAAAATCACCAAAAACGTGGGATGCTATTTTTTCAAGAATAATGACTGGTTGCATACTACCAGGCAGAATTTAGTTCCTTTTCTCATCGATCGTGTCTGGAAGATTAACTTATTGAATCCAAAGAAAGACCCCATTTCCACAACGAAGGATATTACTGACATGGATGTTGACGATAATTATAACCCCGAAATTGGCCAAATTCCTCCCCTCAATTTATTCAACGTCATTCCCAGTGTAAAACTAGAAACTTGAATGGAACGAAAACGTGATGGATTCGATTCCGACTATTTTTTTGAATTGAACTCTTGTACGTTTTCATCGAGTGAATAAAGACAAGTGGAATTATTTTTGATAATGAAATGGTGGAACATGGTACTCAATAGAAACGACGTTGAGGATTCTGACGAAAAAGGTTTTATGCGTTTGAGGAAAATCGTTGGTACGTTAAGAAGAGGTTTGGGTTTTTCCAGATTTCATTTACGATGCGGTGAAGAGCACAATTTATACTATAGAACGAAACAAGAAGTACAATACACTTTTCCACTTTTAAATGTAAATGAAGAGTTTTTGGAAGAATATATCAAGTGGATAAATTGTTTCGATTATCGAAAAATGGAAAGTTTATGGGAATATTATGACAAGCAAATCGAAAATAAAGACCAATATCCGGATTTCGTGAAACCTGGTGGAAGTAAGTCTCCAGAAGATACGTTTCCATTGAAAACGGAAAACGAGAAAAATGATAGGGATACCAAAAAAGCAAAAACCACCGAGGCGGCGAATATAAATAAATATTGGTTAGACCTTCTGTCAAATGTGGACGGACAAGAGGGTGAAGGCCAGAAGGGAGACGATATGGTAACATAAAAATATATATATATATATATTTTTTCATAGCTCAGGGTATTTAACCAGAGGCGATCACGATGAGTTATCGTGGGACACACGCAGCTTTACCTCCTCGAGTCGTCAGAGGATTAAGTACAATCAAGCCTACCATAATGTATAGTGTGGATCAGTTTTTACTTTCCATTCGAAACCCCCAGACCAAATTCAAATGCTTGCAGTGGTTGCACGAGCGAGACGCAGCTCGCTCTTGCATTGGACTCGTTTACAAAGACGGGCGTCTTAAAGTCACCTACATTTACTAAAGCAATGTTGTTAATAACGTACTGGGTGCTCGTCCTACTCTACGTGGGTCTCTTGTCGTTTTACGCGTGGCAATCTCACAACCCAATCGCACAACCTTGGGCCCTCTTGGCAACCGAACCGATGGAGGAAATGCCCTCTTCATGCGTCCATGAGGGAGACTGTCCTCCTCATAACATTTGTCTCAACGGGCAGTGCGTACCCCATTTTCTGAGAGGCGGTGAGTGTAATCCAAAGACGGGTCGATGGAGTCTCTACACCTACAAAGGTCAGAATTTTGCCATTTGCGTTTGTAAACGCCCCCACATCATCTCCCAAAAGCATTTCGGAGGAAACTGCGACTTGGAAGTGGCTTGTGGGTCACGCGGCAGACTGCAAGCGAATTCCGACGTGTGTGATTGTGACGATGGATTCGTCCCAGGTCCCTTCTCGACGTGTCAGAGGCTCTCGGCGCACGAACGTATTCACAAATACCCCTGTGAACCGGATGAAATTCACGTGAACGACGTGAAAGACTCGGACGGATTCGATCCAGAGTATTTGAGAGGGGATAAAAAGTGTTTGAAACGCCCATGTTCGTTCGATGCGTTGAATGGACGACCTCTCAAAAAGTCTCGATACGAAAAAGGATTCGGGTGTGTGTGCGACCCCACACTCGGTCAGTTTGGAGTGCGTATCGATGGTAAGTACCTGCAGGGCAACGGCTACAACGCTTGCGTGAGCATTTTTGCACGTGACGAGAAGCCCGTAGACGTAAATTTGTACACGTACTATTACTTGTTGAATCCGACTCCTGTTTCATTTATTCATTTTTCTAATATCGAATCCAACCTCTTGATCGAACCGCTGCGAGGGAAAAGGAACTTGCAAATCGAGCAAGATTGGTTGTACAATTACATGCAGTACCATTTAGGATCAAGGCTACCTTACACGGTGCGAACTCGCATCTGCAGGATCCTGTCGTGGTTGCAAATCGAAGTGTGTGACGAATGGGACATGCGCCGGAATCATATGGCTTATTGTCGAGACATTTCGTCGTTCGTCTCGCAAAGGCATACCAATAAACACGCACAAACCTACGAACTCTTGTACAAGTTTCCCGTTTGCCGCATCTCGGACGAGGACGAACGGTATCCAAACGACAGCTTCGTCTTGAATCCACACATGATGACTCACTTGGGATCCCCGAATTTGTATCGCACCAACGGTCTCGTGCTACGTGCTCGGGATGGGGAATGGACGGTCGACGGGGCGGAACCGTTTCAAGTGGAGACGTATTTAAAGTCGACCGATTCGGTCCCCAATATAAGAGATAGAATCTCGATCCGACTCGAAAGGTAAAAGAAAGATGGAAGACCATGAGGAACCCATACCGAATGATGAGACCACCGAAAGAGATATTTTGAGATCCCTGCAACGAAATTTGGTTCAGGGCGATACGCTCAATGAATACGTGAACGCTCAACTGTTTGAAGCGAGGAAAAAGTTTTTCAAAGTTTACATGGAGAAACTCGTAGAGGACGTTCCAATGGGTAAGAATATCGTAGAGATTGTGCGGGAGGTGTCAAACGACGAGGATAGTGGTTTCGAATACATGTTTACGGCGTCCAAAAGTGTTCTCCAATCTCAAAGGAGAGTCAAACAGATCAAGGCCATGCACGCGATATTCGACATGGTATACGGTCTCGTTTTTCGGTACGCGCACGACAAACTCGTGACGCCGACATTCGAAACCGTCCTGTCACGCGATCAATTAAATCAGGCGTACGAAGTATACCAAACGACGACGCACGCGAAAGAAGAATGGGCCGAACTCGAACTACAATGTCTTTTATATTGCATTCAAGAGATGATGGAGAAGGAGGAATCCGTTAAAATTCCGAATCCTTTGTACAGTCGACTGACTCATCAGATGAAAGCCGTTAGCGAATACGTCACCACGCTGTTGGTATTTGTAGCCAAACCGACCAGTGTGGGGGACAAGGAACCTACCGGGACCAAACGGCGAGAACATGAGGTCAACGAAGAAGAGTACGTCCTACCGAATCGGAAGAAGATGCATCGTAGCCCCTCGGATGTTTCTCTGTTGAACGAAGTGCGAGATGATGAGCGGTAAAAAAAAAAAAAAAAAAAAAAAAAAAAAAAAAAAAAAAAAAAAAAAAAAAAAAAAAAAAAAAAAAAAAAAAAAAAAATTATATATATATATATATATATATATATATATTTTTTTTTTTTTTTTTTTTTTTTTTTTTTTTTTTTTTTTTTTTTTTTTTTTTTTTTTTTTTTTTTTTTAAATCTTCTATATAATCCCAAGAGATATCTTAACAAAGCATAATGTCAATCGTTACCTCCAGAGGTCATGTCGTCAAAACTCTACTCGACCCGATGGGAACGCTTACCATTTGACCGCACCAAAGGGACAACACCCAACAGGATTCGTGTCAAAGTTACTTTTCTAGACTTGGAAGGTCAGGTGCACCACAAGACGCGAGAATACGAAGAGTGGATTGGTGTGTGCACGAGTCGCATCGAAAGGTTTCTAGAAACCTTTCGCAGACATTTTCCTTCTCACGAGGTGCGGTACGTACGACTAGGTGACTCGAAAAAAATCCTACCCTACTTCGAAGAACGTTTGCGGCGAGGTAAATTGGAATACAGGTCGAAACCTTTTTACAAACTGTATACCACTGCAAACCTGGAAAATGTTGGACGGTTCTTTCAAAAATACAAGGTGAGTTACTACGACAAGAGCGATTGGCTCGTTCGACTCTACCTGGACTTGTGTACGCGCTACGAGTCGCAGTCGTTTTATTACAAATGGTACGACGTATCGGAAAACCCCAACCTGTTGGAATCCTTTCGAATGCTTCCACACGACACGACGCCTCCCGATTGGACGGTAGGGGCGTTCGATTTAGAAACGGTACCCATCGACGGCGCGACGAACCGCGTTCCTTCTGGGTTGGACGCGTCGGACCGGATCGTCATGATCAGCGTGTTTAAGTGGAATCTGCGAAAGGGGGTTTGCAAGTGGCTCTTGTACCTCTTGCCCAACGGCCTGACGAAGGGGCTCGACGACTATCCGAACGGGTACGCGTACACATCAGAACTGAGTATGCTACGGGACTTTCATCTCTTGATTCGAGACTGCGAAATACTGACTGGTTACAACGTGGACGGTTTCGACATTCCCTGCGTGTTTGCGCGTCTGTATTGGCTCCAAGAGTACGATTTGCTCGCCCAATACTCGTCCCTGACCGTCGGACAGGACGTGGTCGCTACTTTTCAGGACAAGATGGTGTTGGACCTTTATCCATACTTTAAAACCTTTTCCAACTACGATCTATCTGGATTTAAATTAGATGACGTAGTTCACGCGAAATTGAAAGGGGAGAGCAAAATCCCCATCAAATCCACTGGCATTTGGTCCTGGTACACGTCTCCCAGTGTGTCGAATGAGCTGTTGCGGTGCGACGACGTGCAGACGTGTTACAATGTTTTAAAACCCTACCACGTCACCCTCGAGCAATTTGGATCCTTCCGCATGTTTTTAAATTATTGCGAGCACGACTCAGAACTGGTGTGGAAACTATTCGAAAAGGAGAGGGTGGGCTCGTTTCTGATCGGGTATGGAAATCTGACTTCGCGGGATGCAGTCAGCGCGCTCCACTTGGGAAACTCGCGCATCTTGCTGGACATTTTTAAGACTAACGCCACGCTGCTCGGGTACTACTTTAACGAAAAGTTTTTCAAGAGTCCCGTGGACGCATCCAATTTCGAATCCATGTTTAAAAAGTCGAAATACCAAGGCGCCTTAAACTATTGCCAGAAGGAGCGTGCGTTCGAGAACGTGTCCGTCATGGACTTTAGGTGCATGTACATGTCCGCGCTGACGAGCAGTCAATTGTGCTACGGGACGTGCACGATTTTGTCAAAGGACGAATGGGTCGCCTCGCCGAAAGCGCAAAGCTTGAAGGCGATTGCGTATCGAACGCACTCGGACGTGGATTTCCAACGAGACGACTTTGATCCACAGGTGTTTCGATATCAGCCGTTTGATCCGTCCCACGATCGATACGCCATCGTCGTCAATCCCGACGAAAATGCCTTTTTACCCTGCCTCGTGCTACATTTTTTAGAGCAGCGCAAGCATCATCAGAAGGAATGGAAAACGACGCAGAACGTGTACCATTACAACGTCCAACTGGGCATCAAGATTCTCATCAACTCGTTGTACGGAGTCATGGCCAACAAGGACTCGTGCCTAGCCTACGTGGTGATTCCCATGTCCATCGTGACGCTGGCCCGCTATCAGCTATTGGGTTCGTTCCACTACATGAAGCGATCGGGATACGACGTGTGTTATGCTGATACGGATAGCTTGATGGTCCATTGTTGGCCCACCGATAACTGCGACGCGGTCAATACGTACTTGAACTTGCCATTCGTCGAGCTCCAGTACGAACAGCGAATGAAACGGTTCTTGATCTTGTCGAAAAAGCGGTACGTGTACGAGACGTTGGACGGTAAAATCGTGACGAAAGGTTTCCAGAAGCGCATCAACGAACTCGTGCAATTTATGTCAGACACCATTTTGAATCGAGTGTGGTCTCAAGTGTTTCACGACGCCGAGGAGAATGGAGAGACCATGTCGACTGCTAGCCTGGGATGGATCATTTGGATCGACACGCTTTTGGAGGTACAATATCGGTGTCGGGACGCCAAGAAGTATTCCATCACCCGCAAGACCAAGTCGTTGAACGAGTACAAGTCCAAGTCGTGCCCGGCAGTTCGTATTCTCGAGCGGTATCCCGAAAGGGCCAACACGTATGTTGATTATACGTACAGTCGAGCAGATGTGTCTGTTAAGGAAAATCTCAGGTGGGTGATGGACGCCGAAGACTGCACGTTGACAAACTACGAGCAGCTTTTTATGAGCCAAAAGAAAATCTTTTGTACTCTGCTTAATATGGGATTTTGGCATCTGACGAATCCAAAGTCTGCCTGCGACGCGGTCATGAATACCATCCGCTGGAAGAGTTTTGTGCACGCAGAGCTGCTCCATTGGCATTCGAACCGCCACGGGAAACTGGTGATGTTAGTAGAGCGAGGTGTCAAGTACACTTTTGGTATTAACGACCATCTTACCAAAAGCCGCGGGGAAACTTTGCGTAATGGTAGCAAAAAGAGGACAAAGGAAACCATGTACGAGCCAAGAAAGAAAATCAAGCTAAAGTAAAAAAAAAAAAAAAAAAAAAAAAAAAAAAAAAAAAAAAAAAAAAAAAAAAAAATTAATTTTTTTTTTTTTTTTTTTTTTTTTTTTTTTTTTTTTTTTTTTTTTTTTTTTTTTTTTTTTTTCGTTAGCTTCTTATAAAAACTTAACCGTTTCTCTAATCTGAACTACTTGCTATATTGTACTGTCAGAATCCAATTCATTCACGTTTTACTCCAACCACATCGGTAAAGAAAGGGTTCCAATCTCTAGAGGAAACTGTTCATCATGATACCCGTCTATAGTCAGACCATGTGGCCCAAAGATTTTCAAATTCACATGCATCCAGTGGTTTTTAAAGATTTTATAGGATCGCACGTTGCTTGTTACATACCTAACGCCCATCTCTTGGTGACTGGTCAATGGAAAGCCAATGGTGAAATTTTAACATTTAGTTTTGAATTGGGGTATGACCAAGGATGTGCTCGCATCAATTATTCAAGTCAGTATTCGTATTTTTTCTCTCATTTGAAATTTGACGAAAGCTGGCCTAGACCCGATCTCATCCCATATGACGCCTTGATGAATGTTATTTTCAAAGAGTTCGATTGGAACTATCAAGTAGTAATTGAATTGGTGAATCAGTCGACTGAGAACACCATCCATTTTTCGACTACGTTTGAAGAAAAACTTGAGCTGATTCGAGATATTTTACAAGGAAACATGAGAGAGATTGCCTTCTTAAACCATCGAAACCTCCGACCTCGCCAGGGACGCAAACAAGTGACGATCCAAGAACTTTTAACTGAATTCGATCAGAATGACTGGGAACCGGACTCTCACGCAAGCAGTAACGATAGCGACTCCAACAATACGGAAAATAGTAAGTCAAGCTCCGATGAGTGGGAACCATAAAAAAAAAAAAAAAAAAAAAAAAAAAAAAAAAAAAAAAAAAAAAAAAAAAAATTTTTTTTTTTTTTTTTTTTTTTTTTTTTTTTTTTTTTTTTTTTTTTTTTTTTTTTTTTTTTTATATATACTTTCCTCTCAATTACTTCATCACAGCTCTTAGCCGCTCACCACATTCAATCGTGTAGCCTGGAATCAAGTGTACATGGATTCCTTCGAGCATCGTATCGAAGAGATACTAAAGATTGACGATTCAGACGTTGCATTGAACAAACTTGGTGTATCTGAACAAAAAATTGCGCGAGTTCTCCTTCTGGGAGTTGCCGGACCTTCTATACTCATTCCCCTCACATCTCTTTATTTCAAGAAATCCTTCTTCCGCTCCATTGCTCTCGTCTCACTTTGTTTCCTTGCGTTCCTACTCATTGTACAATTCCGTTTCGAGTGGATTTTGTACCTAACGCATCGCGTCGACGCTCTGGTCGATGGAATCCGTGCACGAGTATGAGTTTCGGCTCGTCGTTCGACATTCATCCAGCCTCGAGCCCCTCTTGCTGGACATAGTCGACAAGTGGTTGCAATTGGATCATTCAATTAAAAAGCAGTGTCCTGAGTACCGAGTCTTGTATGCCAAGCCCCATTTCCGCTTTCGAGACAGCTGCTGGGAAACCAAAAAAAGAATCGAAGCACAAGCCGTCTATTTCGACGGTACATGGTTCAAATGGGTTTACTCGTTAGAAGTTCCATTTGCAAAATGGTCTCGAGCAACCCATTCCAAGTTCCTGGATGTGACGGGCAACTACCAAGATCCTTTCCACGTAGAAATTCGACACCTCGTCCAGTTGGATGACCTTGCCCAACTTTATACGTTTCGCGACGCGTTGGGATACCATCGACTCGTGTTTGAGTTGGAGCACGGTACGTTTTCCAAACCTTTGGAAAATTACACGTATCCGCAAAACAATCTGGAACCCTACCGGGACGTGTACACCCGCATGCAAGAGTTAGAACCTCCTCCCTACCAATTGAATAGGACCAACATGGTCCGAAGGCCCGTCACCTGCATCGAGGAGCTACCATCGGACGAAGTGTACGTCTATGCTAACAAAATGGACGGTGTGTTTGGCTTGGTGTATAGTCATACAGACCGTATTCAAGAGACATGGGAAGGCCACGAGTATCGAGAAAGAAGCGGCGTTACGCTCGGAGACGGCTTCGTGTTTGCGGCTGAGCGAATGGACGTGGGGACAGTCATTTTATTGGACGTCTACCAAGTCCGTGGTCTAGAGACTGCCAAGTGGTGTAGACGAGCCATCTTGTTGGAGTTTTTACCCAGTCTGATGAATTTACCGACCAGGTACTTGGCGCAACGGTACGAGCCGAACGTACAACAACTGCTCAAAGAAAAGACTCTTTTCAAAACGGATGGATGGATCGTTCACCAGACCGAGGAAGACGTTGCGTACAAGGTAAAGAGATTTCATTCCATCGACGTCGTGTATTTTGATCACTACTTTTGGTTATCTAAAGGAGAAGATGATCAGATGCAAAAGAAATTTCAATGTTTGGAACCATTAAACGACATGGAAAATGGTCGAGTGTACGAAGTGTCGATAGAAGAGGGACGCGTGATACGACAGAGATTGGACCGGTTCACGGGCAATACGGCTAAACAGTTGGAATTAATCTTTCGATACGGTGGTAAGTGGGGTGGTCCTTGTATCGAACAAGGATGTCTTGGAGTGACAAGACTGAGAACTTCTAAAAAGTGGAAGTCTGTATCTTCTACTAAGATGTAAAAAAAAAAAAAAAAAAAAAAAAAAAAAAAAAAAAAAAAAAAAAAAAAAAAAAAAAAAAATATTTTTTTTTTTTTTTTTTTTTTTTTTTTTTTTTTTTTTTTTTTTTTTTTTTTTTTTTTTTTTAAATAATAAGTGTATATATACGTAGGAGCGCCACAGCACTTTACTAAACAACCACAATCATTGGCCGTGACATCCCTGGAAGTAAAGGATCAACGCTTTCAAGATGGAATCATATTCTGCTCTCGTCGAACGCCTCCTGAAAGTACCAGTTCTTGAAAAGGCGGTTTCTACGATGGCCAATTCCAATGGGGTGATTAATTTGGTCCAACCTTCTTGGGATAAGTATTTGGAGAATTACTCTGTCTTCCAGGATTTTGTTCACAATGCCAAAGACAAATATAAGAGCCAACATACTCCCAATCCTATTTTTCAAGTGGAACGTCTTCGAGAGACGGAGATTCCCCTCAAACTCGTTCTTCTCGCTCGATGTTTCGTGAGTCGACCTTTTGAAAGCTCTTTGACCAAGTCCACCGAAGGTTTTGCCATCGTGATTCGCGATTCAGTCGTCTTGAACAAATTGGGTCGAGCAATGACGAGCGACGTGACCTCTGCCACTTTGGCAAACGATTCAAGACTTTACATGGGGAATTGCAGTTTTCTCAGCTGTAACCGGTGTGATGCCAGTCGTCAACAATTTGTAAAAAAGGGTTACATGATTCCTCGAGCCTCCCAACCCTGCATCACCAAGACCAAAGTGTTTGATGGAGAGCGGCTCCTGAACCGATTCTCAAGTCAATTTAAAAGTTTGTTTAATCGGGATTTTCTTGGTTTGATGGTTGTTCAACTGTCCAATCGATATTATTTCACCAAAACCGATACAGACGGGACGAAACTGGAAATGGTTAAGATTGGAGGTTACATTAATGACTTGATCGCATTTGACGAAGCCAAATTAAATTCTGTTCAAGATTTCTTTCTGGGAGATTTGGCTCCCACGAATGAAGAAGTATACGACATGTCCACCTTTGAACAAGAGGATACAGTTGCAGAGGGAAACGATTTGAGTTTTGTGGACGAATCGATCTTTCAACACGAAGAGGAAGGTGGTGAGAATGGTCGTACATTTGTCGGAGCAACGGTCGAGAGAAATGATTCGAGTTTGGTGGACAAAGAGGATTATAATCTGACGAGTGGGAAACGTGCTTTGGAGGAAGACGACTCTGAAAAAGAGGAGGTGATCGAAGCCATCCCAAAGAAATATGTAAACCAACATTCTGTGAAGAGAAGCCGATTCAATCCAAACAAAGACGTCTATCATTGTGAGGTGGAAGAAATTATAATTTGAAAATGTAGCTGACATCTTGTAACCTTCAAACTACCTGTATCAACCACATGTATTACCGTCCTAAAAAAAAAAAAAAAAAAAAAAAAAAAAAAAAAAAAAAAAAAAAAAAAAAAAAAAAAAAAAAAATATATATATATATATATATATTATATATATATATATATATATATATTTTTTTTTTTTTTTTTTTTTTTTTTTTTTTTTTTTTTTTTTTTTTTTTTTTTTTTTTTTTTTTTTTTTTTTTTAATCGTTACTATGAAAGTTTCTTTAACTTTTCAAACTTTAGAAGTGCTCTACCGTACACCACGATTATTTCTATCCTCCGTGATTGTTCCCACCACTTGGCCATTGGAGGTTAATACAGGCAGTTCTTTGATCCACCTCTAAACACGCTTTGCACACCAAACTGCTCTGGTAAGTCGTTTACAGTAATATTACGAGGTACGTATTCCTTCTTTACGGTGGAGACGATGGAATTATAATAAATATTTGAACCCTGTTCCTTTCCAAGGACGACGAGATATGCTGGGTCTCCAATATCTTCCGTTGTGACAAGTCCGATTTTATCAATCCACATACAATTAAACATTAATCGGTCTACACTTCCCCCATCCATGTAAACGTGGTCAGAGAATAAACAATTACTCAAAAAGTATTGTACGCAATTAGATTTCGTCAGCGAGTCGAGAAGAACAAAACCCTGTTCCTTGGGACTCAAAACTTCGAGTTTCTTCAATCGGTTAAAGATTGACTCTTTTTCAATTTCCCTTTCGGAAGAGCCTAATTTTTCCCCCACCTGATTGACGACATTCTTCATGAGCAACTCTTGGCCCGGGTACGGGCCCAGAGTGACTTTCTTTGAATCACTGTTGAAGTTTCGAATGACCTCGACCGTGAGGCGGTGATCAACGCTTCGATTTGGGTTTTTCAATATGCTTCGCATATACTCAGTGATGACCGGGTTCATTTGAAACTGAAACAAATCGTCCACCGACAATGTCAAGTCCTCCGGCCTAAACGTCTGATCGAAAAATTCCATGGTTGGAAGAATCACGGTATTCCGCTTAAACACGACACCGCGTTTTGGTTTGAGGAACGGTCCAACAACCTGCTGGCTCGTTTCTTGCTCCAACGTCTCGTGCTTCATTTCGAGTCCTAAAATTTCTTCCAAATGCCTGGCGCACATGAGCATATTGAGGTGCGTGCGTTTCTTTCCACGGCATTCGGATCTGCTGAAATTGAAAACGCATGTAGTAGATTCCATTACTTGATTGTTACTCGAATCAAGAAAGATGGCAGCGTGGAAAAAGTGGATTGCTAAAAGAACCCCCGTGTTGAAATCATTTCGCAAGTTCGACGGAGCCGTCAAAATCAAAAACACCAAACGTCTCCAAAATCTCATTAAAAGCAACGTCAAGCTGCAAGCTGTCGTCAAGTCCATTTTTAGCAAAAAGGGGTTAAAACTCGCCGCCGCGTCGACTGCAATCGGTGTGGGTGTTCACTACATCAACGACTACATCCAATCCAACTCTGGGTGTTTCGTGACGAACGGTTCCTCCGTTTGCAAGGTACGTGAGCTGAGCTGTTGTCAACAGGACTCGGTCGCCAACGTCGCGTTCTGTCCTCCTTCGGATTTCGATCATGCGTGTAACGAGTACGACGAAGACAAGGAAACCTCTTGCTGCCGGCTATGCGATTGCCAGCACTACGGCTGCTTGCCACACCAGTCCATGGAATGTCGACGACCGACCGTCGGAGAGGCTCTCTCATACTATACTCAAGGGGTTACGTCTAGCATTTGGTCGAGTCTCTTAATTTTTCTACCTTGGTTGTATTGGATCGGAGGTATCCTGATGGGTCTGGTAGCTATCTGGGTCGTTTGCTACGTGTACAAGAAAGTAAGATGATTCCTCACTTGCAAAAGCTCAACCTACCGGTAGACAATTTACTACGCCAAATCGCGCGATCGTTGCAGGACACGCTAATGACCCTTTGCAAGCGACATCCGTTCAGTCCCCCGTTTGAGAATTGCGTGTCGTTAGAACTCGTTCAACACCCTAAAGTGTTGGACGCCGCACGGTCGTACATTTACCGCCTCATGACGGAAAAGGAAACCTTTGGCTACTTGTACTATTTGAACAATCAGAAAATGATGATCCCTCTCGACGTGAGATTTAACGGACAGCTCGCAATCGAGTGTAAACGTTATGACCAAGTCGTTCAGGTGATTAACGACCTTGCCAAAGAATTCAATTGCGAGGATACGTCCATCTTCGAGGTGACGCGACTCGAACTCTTGTATTTCTTCCTGCTGATGATGAACCCTCACATGAATTGGGTAACGGTTGACTTCCTGGTGGGTGGTGCACGGGGACATGCTCACCTAATTGCGAATCCTGCAAGATTGGTCCAGAAGTAAATACCTAGCAAGTATTCCTAGGACATTTTGAATTGAACACCGAAATTACCACTTTTGAAGTGGATACAGAAGTTAAAAGGAAACTTGTACCGGAGAGATATGTAAAAAAAAAAAAAAAAAAAAAAAAAAAAAAAAAAAAAAAAAAAAAAAAAAAAAAAAAAAAAAAAAAAAAAAATTTTTTTTTTTTTTTTTTTTTTTTTTTTTTTTTTTTTTTTTTTTTTTTTTTTTTTTTTTAAAAAATATATAGATATATATATATAATTTTCACTGACCTCCCATTGGTAATAAAGGTGGAAATGAATTTTCAGAAGTTCGGGTACACCTACAGCAAATTCCATGGTTGTTCGGAATTCAGCATTGAGCACGATATGGTCGTGCTGAAGTTGGCCGACTTAGGATATGAAACTTGGTTAGTCGCGCGATTACATGATAATGACAAAGTCCACATAAGCGCCAAAAAACCCTTTGTACAAGCTATCGAGCTATACCTCAATAAAACTCCGACCTCCTCTTCCGTCTTTTGCAAACAAGACTCTTGGTCCATTTTGGTAGGAAAGGAACACGTCGTGATGCCCATGCCAAACGCAACTGCCACGTTCTCCTTCTATGCCACTCCGTTTTTCGTTCGAGATCCGCAGGTCGTGACCAATTACCTACAGGGATTTTCGCGACCCGCCTACGATTACGTATTCAATTACAAAAATGTGATCCTTTATTTAGATGGACACGACTTACCATATCCTGGTGGTTGTTACTTTGACCCACCCAAGACCAATTCAACTTCCCTCTATCGAATGTGCTTCGTGACAAACGAGCCACTCGAACGGGTCGTTCTCATCGCCAACGAATGGAAGAATCGTCGAGAAATATACACTTTACCGTTTTTGACGCAAGATACGATCGCTCGTCCGAAATTCATCGATTTTCGACCCGTCCGAAATTTGGCCTTGAGTGACATGGCTTTCAAAACTACTGGTACGATTCGAAAGCGGTATAGTTTGATTCGACCCGAGTACTTGATCCACGACGTGCTTTCATCGTTTCTTCGACATGGTGATAAGAGCGCATACCATCTAGGTCTTATCCTGGAATGGCCGTTTCGAGTCGCGTTCGAAGGAGCTCGACCAGAACCTGTGGAGGAGAAGGAGTACGTGACCATTGCCGTGAATGGGGAACGTCCTTCTAAAGTCGTATATGTCAGTCATCCTTATGACAGGTACATGGAATACGACATGGTTCCAGCGACTCCTTGGACTCGCATCTCGTTCGAGCCCCAATATTTGACAGTTTCTACAGAGATTGAAAAAGTGTCCATCGATTCCATAGTCATCGGGTTTATTTTCCGAAAAGGCTTCTTTTGTCTGAGTAAACCTTTACTCGAAGGTCGTCCGTTTCCCGAGTCAAAAAGCAACGTACAAGCCGTCTTTTCTCTGGCGTCTGACTTGAGAGACGTGCGAATTATTGAAACGTTCCGATATAACCAGATGCTTTCTCTACATCGTGTTCAAGTGCCGGGTGTAGATTACGACGCTTGGTGTCTGACGAATGCCGACGAATCACATGCATACCCAAAGCAACTCAAACTGCTTCCCCTCGTGCAAGAGTGGCTTCAGTTTTACGAATTACACTCGTCGACGAAGGTAGATGAACAAGTCGACGGAAACTTGGTGCGATTGGCATTGGTCTTGGCTCGTCACAAGATTTGTTTCCGCACTACCATTGATTCCACAGAGAGGAAAATGATTAAGAAAAATCAAATTATACTTACCAAAGATGACATTGAGCTTTGCATGGGTGAAAAGGTTGCCCAGTTTATCAATGGCGCAAGGTTAGAGGAGAGTCGCTTCCAGGAACAAGACGACAGAGAGGAAGAGTCTGGATCATGCGTTCTCATGTAAAAAAAAAAAAAAAAAAAAAAAAAAAAAAAAAAAAAAAAAAAAAAAAAAAAAAAAAAAAAAAAAAAAAATATATATATATATATATATATATATATATATATATATATATATATATATATATATATTTTTTTTTTTTTTTTTTTTTTTTTTTTTTTTTTTTTTTTTTTTTTTTTTTTTTTTTTTAATTATATAAGTATATAACTCGTCCAGAGTTTTGTTTTAGCATTCGTATGCTGCATTGTGGTTGATGGACAACTCTGGAAAATAAAGTCTTCATGGGCTATCACACGTTCCTCCGATCGATTTTTGGGAGCAAGTATCAATCGCACCTACATTACATTCAAACCATCCACCTTTACTGTGTGTTTGTCGTTACGCTCGTCATCACCTTGTGTACCTATTCGATACAACATTCTTCCTATAAATTACATCAGACCTTTCAAGACCGCGTGCACGCGCTTAGAGCCAAATATGCCACGTCTCGATGTTCCGAAGATGACTAGTTTCATTTTGGAAAATTACAACATTCACGTGAACTATTTTTGCAAGTTTCTCGCCAGTCGACTCGACTGTCAATTGATTTACGAAGGACCTTTGGATGTTCATGATCACGTCCTCCTTGGGACCACGTACGCGTGTTCGGTCCAGTATCACTCTTCCAACAAGACCTTCCGCGACGTGTTTCCAGTCATGATTTGTTCTCTCCTCGACCGAGCCATTCGGCAGGGAGGGATTCGAGTTTTCGATCGATTTGGGGTACCCGACGTAGAGGAGAAACCCTTTACGGAATTGGATATCGGTCGTGGTTTCTTTCTCGTTCGAGGTTTTTTGCGTCAACTGCCTTATTTCTATACCAACGACTCGACCAACACGCACCTCGTGGGCAAACGCATGGTTCGCGTATACGCGTACGACTCGGACGACCGTGGCAAAGAACTCTCCTACTACACGAACGATGCCAACAAGAAGAAACGAGGGGATCTCGTCGTCATCCTGAACAATGGAACTGAAAGCGTCAGCGGCGTGCAAGAGTTTTTCGACCAATGCCCTCATCCCGTCGATCCCATTCCCTACATGACCGAAATTCACCACCAGGACCGATTCGACATTGACGACTTGTCCAACAAAGTCATCGTGAGTCCGGGCCACTTGTTTGTCAAGCTCTTTGTCAAATACTTGTACGTGCCCCTCCGCGATAAAAAGTGGCCCCTGGTCAAGTCCAAACATTCGCTCGTCGTCAAGTCCATCGAGACCGGGACCCTTCTGCACGTGCTTTCGCGCAAGACGCTGTACCACAAGGAGGGTAGTTCTGTGGGCAAAATGACACATGTGCCTCGCGAGTCGCATCGGGAATTGGGTGCGAATGGAGAAGTGTTTATCGAAAAAAACTCGACGTGTTACCGAGAAGTCCCCACGCAGACGTACCCACTCAACCCTTTCCTCTTGCAGATGATTGTACGGCAAACGTCACACAAAGTCAAACAAGGATCGCTCAAAGCATTCCACGAGAGCTACCCTGGCTTCCTGTGCATTCTAGGAATCTTCGAGACGAAAAACGTCGGCCGCACGACCATGATGGTGCGCGACACTGTCGTCTCGACCCTGGACGATTTGGATCCTACCTCGGACGGTGGCGTCTGGCCTCTCTTGGACCTGGAAGTGGTTCGGTCGTCCTCGTTCCACGTCGTCGTGAACGAAGCCTGCGTACCCGTTACGCAAGCCTCTTTTGAGCGCGTCGATCTGCTACGACTCAAGCGACGTCTCGTGCACGTGGAATGTTTTCGACGCGATCCATTCATTCTCATTCGCTATAAGACGGGACTCATGTACAAGCGATTGCCGGGCACGGACGTGTGGGTGACGTGTCGCGACGAACTCTTTTGGGCAGAGAGATTGTTGGGTCTCGTGGACAAGGACTCGGTGATACGACGCTTCGGTTTCGACTATATCACGAGCTACTTGGTCGATATGAACCCAGAGTTTCACCACGATGCCTTTACGAAGGTCATTGCGTCGTTCAATTCGCTCAAGAACGCGGTGTTAGCGATGGATCGTAGGTACACGTGGTACTTTATGGACACGGTGTCGGCCTACGCGAAGGGGATGACGCGTTATCACGAAAAGCTGATGGAAACGGAACCGGACGGCGTGTCTCCCCATTTTACGTTGTACGTGCCTAGCGTCAAGGTGGCTTACATGAGTTTTCAGGGTTCTACTCAAGAAGATTGCATCGTTCGCCGCAAAGACGTGGACGCCTTTGACTGTTGCCAGTTTTATAGCGTTCGTGCAAAGATCGAAGCGGACGGGCCTTGCGTGTTTCATCCCATTCAGGGTGATCCAGACGATACGGGTTTCGTGGGCACTCTCGTCAATCACGGGGACAACGACATCAAGATCGAGTCCTATTCCATTCACTTGAAAGCGACGGCAGTCTCGAAAAAAGTCCATCACTTGCATTTTCAAAAGAGTCCCTTCCGCGTTGTCCAGCACTTTTTAAAAGGTAACGTGTTGACTTTGAGCGTCGAGCAGGAGCATCCCACCAAAACGGGGGACAAGTTGTCGAGTTTCCATGGTCAAAAGGGTGTGATGCTGGTGGTCGACCGAGTTCCTCTTTTGAACGATACCATCTCGCCAGACCTCATCGTCAACCCGTACAGCATGTTTCGCATGACGATCGGTCAAATTTTGGAAGGTGCTCGCGCGGGGTTTATCACGGACGCCGAGACGGTTCGCAACAGCGACGGAGAATTGATCGAGGGCGCGAGGTGTCTCGTCGTGCAAACGAAATACTTTACGATTCGTTATTTTAGCCACGACCATTATTATGCTCCCACTAAATGGGCCATGGACAAACTATTGGACCAAGCTGTGAGAGGTCGGCAGCGCAACGGCGGAATGCGTTTTAGCTACATGGAAGAAATGAACGGATTCATAGGCAATGGATTGGCAGCCTGCATGGAGGAAAAATATTTTGAACATGGGGATCGCGTTCCGATGAATCAGGATCCAACGCTATCCATTCCGAAATCGGTCTCGTTGGTCCGACAAGACGCTCGTTTCTTCAAATGCGACATTGATTACGAGACTGTTGCTAGTGTGGTGGAATCTCTAAAGCGAAGAGGAGAGTAAGACTGTTTTATAAAAAATGTGAGCCTGTTGAGTTTAAAAAAAAATTGGTGTAGTTGGGAAAGGGTATTTAAAAAGTGACTTTTTTTTAAAAATATGGTGCGTTTGCAAGGGGTTTTTAAAAAGTGACTTTTTAACAATTTGAGACTTTGCACTTTGACTTTTTAACTTTTAGAGTGTACTTCCCGAAACTACCTAATTTTTTAAAAAAGTCAAAGTGCAAAATCCCATTTTTTTAAAAAGTCAATATTACTTTTTAAATTTTTGTGATTAGGTTTTTGAGTTGCTCCCAAAATTTAAAAATTGCTTTGCTCAACCACTTTTTTAACTCCAGTGGAACACACCTCCTTTTGACCTGTGTAATGTGTGAGGTTCAAAAATGTATAAGCGCTCAACTATATTTGAAGTTAAGTGCAACACACCCCATTTTTGCCTGTGTAATGTGTAAAGTTCAAAAATGTATAAGCGCTCAACTATATTTGAAGTTAAGTGCAACGCACCCCATTTTTGCCTGTGTAATGTGTAAAGTTCAAAAATGTATAAGCGCTCAACTATATTTGAAGTTAAATGTAACACACCCCATTTCTACCTGGGTAATGTGTGAGGTTCAAAAATGTATAAGCGCTCAACTATTTAATTAAGTTAAGTGCAACGCACCCCATTTTTTCCTGGGTAATGTGTGAAGTGCAAAAACGTATAAGCGCTCAACTATTTAATGAAGTTAAGTACAACACACTCCATTTTTTACCTGGGTAATGTGTGAAGTGCAAAAATGTATAAGCGCTCAAGTATTTAATGAAGTCAAGTACAAAGTACCCCTCTCAATCCCGTGTAATGAGTGATTTGGAAAAACGAATAAGCGGCCAACTGCTGTTTTGAATTAAAGTAAATGTATTACAATGACACACACACACACACAAAGCACACACACACACACACACAAAAAAAAAAAAAAAAAAAAAAAAAAAAAAAAAAAAAAAAAAAAAAAAAAAAAAAAAAAAATTTTTTTTTTTTTTTTTTTTTTTTTTTTTTTTTTTTTTTTTTTTTTTTTTTTTTTTAAAGGATATTTCTCTATTTATACGCTCTCCCTGAGGTGCTGCTTGGGGTCTGGTGCCCTAGGTTCAATATAGATGACGTTATTAGTACCACCGCAACCCCCAAAAAAAACATGGACTGAACCACAAGTTCCGTGATTTTGACATTTAACCCCTTTTAACCTCCCATCGCTAAATTGGATTAAGAAGGTATTGGTGCCACCGCTCGCCTTAGCAACCCAAAAAACATGGACTGAACCACAAGTTCCGTAGTGGCCTACCGAGATTGTGGATTATCTTTCAGGGAAATCGGTAGTCATGTTGGACGAAACCAAACAACTGTAATGCGGATATGTGATCGTTGGATGCAGGAGGGTACGACGTGTTCGATCGCATCCACCTCAGTGCACCACTTCACGTGATGACAGGCATATTGTGCGTATGGCAGTGACGGATCGCTCAGCCACATCACGAACCATAGCACAACACATTCAGTCTGTACCGCATCATCCAGTGTCTGCGAGTACCATTCGACGCCGTTTACAGCAGAGTGGTCTGTCCGCAAGACATTCCATTGCTTCGTCTACCCTTGACGCAGAACCACAGACGTTTCCGCCGCCAATGGTGCGATGAAAGAAGGATGTGGACGGCAGAATGGAATGAAATTGTCTTTACTGACGAGTCACGCTTCTGTCTGCAACACCACGATGGTCGGATTCGAGTCTGGAGACACCGTGGAGAGAGGATGCTGAACAGCTGCGTTATGCACCGCCACACTGGTCCTGCACCGGGTATTATGGTATGGGGCGGTATTGGATATCACTCTCGCACTCTAGTACGCATTGCCGGTACTTTAAACAGCCAGCGCTACATCTCCGAGGTGTTGGAGCCAGTTGTCCTTCCTTACCTTCAGGGCTTGCCCACAGCCATATTTCAACAGGATAATGCGTGCCACGTGTGGCACGCATTGTCCAAGAGTTCTTCGTCAATCTCCAGATTGAATTGCTTCCCTGGCCAGCTCGCTCTCCGGATCTTTCGCCGATAGAAAACATGTGGTCCATGGTTGTTCAACGATTGACCCAGAATACATCGCCAGCTACCACACCAGATCAACTTTGGCAACGTGTGGAAGCTGCTTGGTCTGCTGTACCCCAAGAACACATCCAAAGTCTTTTTGAATCAATGCCGAGGCATATATATATATATATATATATATATATATATATATATATATATATATATATATATATATATATATATATATTTATATATATTTTTTTTTTTTTTTTTTTTTTTTTTTTTTTTTTTTTTTTTTTTTTTTTTTTTTTTTTTTTTTTTTTTTTTTGGAAAGAGTGGGATATATAAGGTACTCCAGCAGAAGGTTTTTTTCACGATTTAGCCTCTGTCAGTTCAACTATTTTCCTTCATCTTTTTCAGAGCATTAGGAATGTCATCTAAAGATGTATTTCGTCGGGTCGGCAAGATCCGTTGTCCAGAATGTTTTTCTTTATGTAGGTTCAAAGGTTTTGGGTCCCATGCCATTCAAGGTCACGGTATTGATCCGAGTACACAGTGCATGTTTTGCTTTGGAGTTTATACGTATCCTACAGCGACTATGCAAGATAAACGACACATTGTGGAATGTGGAAAACGCTTTTACGATCTGCATAGCATAGACCCTCTAACGCCTGGACCATCATCACCCTTCACCTCCAAGTTCGAAAAACTATTTACAAAGTCTTAAATAGTTGACTGAGGAAAAAAAATTCCCTCAATTAGAGAATGCTCCCTATATGGGTGGATGAAAAAAGATCTCACCCCAGCAGTATAGGGAAAATAGATTTTATTACTATGCAAAGGTAGACCACATATTCCGTTTAGCTTGTGGTAGCCTTCTTGAATACCTGGAATCCTTGAGGTATTTTAAACATTGCTCAATGAAAGAAGATAAACCAGAGTATATCGGGTGGATTGTTGAATCGTTCTTTCCTGTAGAATCCTGTTGACCTTTGAGAGTTCTCTTCCATGCGTCCCGAATCTCGTCAAAGAGTGTGTCGAGTATGAAACCCACTTGAATGTTTTTTCTATCAGAGGGTAAAATCTTTTTTCATTTCTTGAAAATGTACTTGACCATATTTATTTTTCGATAAAGGTTTCCAGACATGAGGTTTGGGTTCTGGATCTATATACCCTCGTTCAATGCATTCCTGCGTGTCTGGAAAATCGAGTTCCCAATAATGTTCTGGTGTAGAGGGTCGTGAATTTCCTCTATGTCTTGAAGAATTTTTGATATCGGTACCGACTTCATGATAGAATGCTTTACAATCGGGACATGTGTGTGCTCGAAGTTGTTTTCGTTGACTTTTCTTCCTAGGTAAATCTTCTACATATTTGTAATTTGGTTTTGCTGGTTTGCTAATATAGTCGAAATCATCCATTCCTGTAAACCCTTGCGAGGAAATTAAAGTGTCTAATTCAACACCTTTATTGATAGCCTCAGCTGTTTACAAGAATCATAGGATCCTCACCGAGAGTGGTTGGATGATTACCAAAGTTTTTAAAGAAACGTTCGGAAAATAAGGGTAAAGGAAATATCTATAGAAGTATGACAGAAGTCACCACACAGACGTTGGATTTGGATGACGCTTCCGAAAAGTTTCAAGCGATGAACGTGACAGACGAACCTGTCACCCTCTTGCAACGAAAGAATTCGGGAGCCGCGGCACTCGCTATAGATGGATCGAATTGTGTAGTTGTACTCGATGCTGACTGGTTCCTGGTGAAGATGGAAGTCGAATGCGACTGGATTGGTCAAGTCGTAAGAGCTCTAAAGAATTTACAAGTCACCGAATTGGTCTTTGTGGGGCAAGAAGCCTGTAATGTCGTAGGACCTAGATTGGATGAGACTTTTCAAGACGTTCGCGTTGATCATGGGGAAAAGCTTCATTACCCATGCAAACAATGTAGGAGTAGGCAATGCGCAGTTCAAAAGGCTTACCTCACGTGGAGAAGAATTATCAGACGCGTGCCATGCTACTTGAACCATTAAAAAAAAAAAAAAAAAAAAAAAAAAAAAAAAAAAAAAAAAAAAAAAAAAAAAAAAAAAAAAAAAAATTTTTTTTTTTTTTTTTTTTTTTTTTTTTTTTTTTTTTTTTTTTTTTTTTTTTTTTGAAAAAACATTCCATTAAATAAAGGATGCTTCCTATATACCAACATAGTCAAGTGGTAAACGAGTTTGAGATTCTGGTACATCCCTCTGATAAGGTGCATTTTCTACGGGACCATGTCGTACGATACATTCCAGACACTCACCTCGTCGTTTATGGTAAATGGAAAGCTTTTGAAACAGCCTATGGCGATGCTTGTTTGGATTGTAATTTAGGATTTAGCAAAGATTATGTTAGTGCAAAATTCGAATTGGGAAACGAAAATTGCTCTGAATACTTGAAATCCTTTTATGATGGTCCTCAACCCAATATCATTCCTCACTCCAATTTGCTAAATTTAATTTTGGAAGGATTCGATCAGAAGAATCTAGGGATTGAATTACACAGTCAAGTGACGTTTGCAGAAGTTTGGATTTCTAATTTGGAAGAGTGGAAACTTAAAGATATCGGAGTTATGAAGCATGTCTCTTGGCTCTCTCCCTACAATATCGAAAGTGATGGAATGACTATACAAGAACTCTTGAACATGGAACTGGATGATAAAGGACAATTAGTGGATGCAGAACGTCTTTATGCTCTGGCAATGACCAACCCCCCTCACTATCATCCTCAACAACTCACATCGCAAGAATAACGCGAAATCGGTTCCTTGCTGCAGGCTAGGCTCCAGGATGTTAGAAGTCGTCTAACATTTTCGAGGGTAAATATAAAGGGATTCTCTGACTACTCAAATTTAGTTAATTAATATGGAATACACAGTCCAAATAGTGGGTAGTTTGTATGATCAGACGCTTCCAACTACCAAGGTGGATGTTCAGATCGAACGAATACATGTCCTCTTGGAAGTGGAATCGGGGAAACTTAACATGGTGATGAAAAACGTTCCCCTGGAAGATCAATTACTGTTATTTTTGCACAAGTTTGGAGAGGAGAAGAGTGAACATGTATGGTATCTAGATGCGGATCATTTGGACACTCAAGATATGACACTTTATCTGATGAAAGTGGCATTGCAAAGTTATATGGATTGGGCGTTTTATACATGGAAGAATGGTCATCAACCGAGTGGGAAACGACCAGAGGAGAAGGTGGATGGTAAACCAGTTGGGGAAGAACTAGACAAGGACGTACAGGTGATTGCTTCATCTTCAGACAGAAAACAGGAGTTTCCAGAATTCAATGTGGTAGAAGGAATGAAAGTGGAGTAGAAAAAAAAAAAAAAAAAAAAAAAAAAAAAAAAAAAAAAAAAAAAAAAAAAAAAAAAAAAAAAAAAAAAAAACTATATAGTTTTTTTTTTTTTTTTTTTTTTTTTTTTTTTTTTTTTTTTTTTTTTTTTTTTTTTTTTTTTTTTTTTACAGTGCTATAGCCAAAATTTGCTGCATGTTTCGAACCCTACTCAACGCAGTGTACACGAGGTTTAAGTCACGGCTCTCGTCAAAATTGATTACGATGGCTTCGTCGTTGATCGTGTCCCCTTGAAACTTGTGTATGGTGGATGCATATCCCAAAGTGATTGGAAATTTTCCAGAAAAGTTGCGACGCACCCACACTACGTGATTGGTGTCAGGTTCAACGCATACCAACTCGTCTTTTTCTGCGGAATACGCACGAAACACTAGCAGCGTCCCGTTCGTCACACTTGAGCACATGTTTTGAGTGACGAAAATCTTGCAGCCAGATTTCACGTCGATAAACTCGTTAACGAGGGGTTCGTTTTTCCTAACGTTCCACCCCTGCAATCGCGTAATGGGTCCTCTACATATTTTTTTGACATAATACGCGTTGTACACGTCGACGGTGGCGTTTCGAAAGGCGAGAGCTCGGGTGCATTGCTTCAAGTGATCCCCGTTAATGGACTCGACGACTGGAAAATGGGAGCATATAAAACCGAAAAGTCCAGCGTCGTCGTTTTGGTCGACAAACTCACGCAAACGATTCACGATCGGCTCGTAATCTGGAAGGAACCGTTTGCTTTCCGTCAAGAGGAGACGATGGGTTTCGAACGTATCCTCTAGATTGATGACTCCAAACAAATTTTGCAGAGATCGCACGGGTCGCAGTTGATGCAGGTCGCCCATTCCGATAAAGAGAATGGGTTTTTCAGACCGACTGAAAAAGTGAGTAATGATTTGATAGGGTAACCAAAACGGAAGCATTCCGAGTTCATCTAGCACGATGATGGAAGGGTCCTCGTAACAGGAAAACTCGTTCACGAGCTTTCGGCTCTCTTCGATGCACCGATTCAAGTCGGTTTCGTGTTCGAGCAATTCCTCGAGCGTCTTCAAAACCGATCCAGTGCCCCAGGCGAGTTTCAATGCCGAGTGAATCGTTCGCCCTTGGATCTTTTGCGCAATGCGAGCCGTCGGGGCCATGCGCAACTGGCTCGTTTCGACCAAGTCCAGCATGCTGGTCACGGTATACGTTTTTCCAGTGCCAGGTCCTCCTGAAATAAGAAGCACCATGTTACGAGGACGCTCGATGAAATCTTTAAGCAAGTGAACAATCTTCTTTTGGCTAGGAGTAAGCGATTCAATATGTTTGTCGAGCCTCTTCATTTTAAAAACATTCCCCATTCGCAACGGGCAGTCGTTCATGGTTGCGAGACGTGTGAGATGAAATGCGTTACGCTGGTAATGCGAGAAAGATTTCGGCGGGCCGAGTACTCTCTCTTGATTTGCGCAAACGTATGCTCTTCTTACTTGATGGACTTGTATTCTCTGTATCGAGGGATCGATTCCGTGCAGATGCCACCTAGGCTCGTAAAATCCGTCACGGTGCTAAATGTGGACGAGATTATCAATCCGAGTGATTGGTTAAATTGTATTAAATGGTCCAGGTTTTCCAAATGGGGAGGAAAAGCCAGCTTTGAATGTTTTATCGCTCGACCAGAGAAATCGACCTTTTACTATTCGCTTGGAGCAAATGGAGGGCTACTGGTGTGCCGGGATAATCCGAACGAGGCTCTTCACATTAACGAGACGACGATAGGGGTGGTGACTGGCGAGCTGAAAGATTTCTGCCAAAAGCCGACAATTGTTCAAGTGGACGGTGTGAGGATGGACGACTTTGAAACCTAGATAATTAGGCTTTGAACCAATTATATATATATATATTTAAAAAAAAAAAAAAAAAAAAAAAAAAAAAAAAAAAAAAAAAAAAAAAAAAAAAAAAAATATTTTTTTTTTTTTTTTTTTTTTTTTTTTTTTTTTTTTTTTTTTTTTTTTTTTTTTTTTTTTTTTTTTTTAGTGTCTTCATAGCGCCCCTCCTATTTAATGTATTATTCCTTTGCAAATTCTTCTGAAGGAAACTCGATGCTTGGCACAATGCTCCCCTCTTCCAGGCTCATCGAATTTCCAAACTGAATATCTGTATATTGACGAATAGTAGATGGTTGGAAAATAATCATCTCTTTGATCCTTCCACCAATTTTGTAACAATCGTCTCCAAAAGTGGTACGACTATATATTTGAAGGTGAAAGATTCCACCAAACGAACTCATATTGTTTAAAGATTGCATGAGGCGGCTTTTAAACTCATGCTTCATATACTTTCCGTCGTAAACTCGCGTCGTTAGAACGCACCAATTCAATTTGGTAATGGATATATTATGCAATTTGTGGTAATGAACACAACTATGACATAGGGTGGGATCGCACGTTTCTCGATACAAGCGAGCACCATCGTGTAGCTTTTGAAGGGGTGTTTCTTGCATGACGTTACCTATTTCAGTCAAAGGTTGAGAGGCTCGAGTAATGAAAGAACAATTTCCAGTAAATTCTCCACTCTCACTGTACAATTTGCTAGTGTCCAAAGACCAGAGACCCGCAACGACGACGTTAAAGACATCGCTGTGGGTAATGATATTCTTGACGTATGCTTTGTCTACCAAGCACGCGTGACCTTTGGAATATTTGACCCGTTTTTCCTTGTGAGCTTTGTAGGTAGGATGATTACCCAACGTTTCCAGCCAATTAGATTGAACGAGGTTCATCGCTCTAGCTTGTTCAGCCATTTTCTCGACCGCTTCATTCAGTGGAGTGCATGTGGAGATAGCAGAGACCAACTCTTCGTAATCCATTACTTTGCATGGAATCTCCTCTCTTTAGTTATGAAAGTTGAGACTGATATGTGAAAAATTAGGTCTCCTACTCTTTATATATTAAAAAAAAAAAAAAAAAAAAAAAAAAAAAAAAAAAAAAAAAAAAAAAAAAAAAAAAAAAAAAAAAAATATATAATAATAATAATATATATATATAATTTTTTTTTTTTTTTTTTTTTTTTTTTTTTTTTTTTTTTTTTTTTTTTTTTTTTTTTTTTTTTTTTTAGACAACTTTTCCAATCCGCCCAGTCACTTACCACATCCTTATGCCTACCTCTCTTGATAATTCTCTCACCTCGCTCCTTTGGTCGTAAAACTCTACCAATGCATTGGAAATCTTTTCTGAAATATCTAGCAAGACCCGATCAGAAGGGTCTGGTTTCTGGTAGGGTTTGGCGTTTATCCGAATATCATACATACTGTCCATATTCTCACTCGCTTTGTCATCTACACCGATTAGAAAAATATCACCGTCGTACATGATGCGAATATGCTCAGATGCCTTGTTATAATTGTATCTTTCCACGGCTCTCTTGCACTCGTTACGAGCAAACAGTTTGTGCGCGTAGCGAGTCACGTCTGATAAGAAGGTGTTGGCTACCCTTTCGACGTACTCGTCGGAACCGAGACTCCATAAAATAATGTCGACTCGAGCCAATCGAAGAAAGTTGATAAAGCTTTTTACTTTGGGTCTCACGTGAAAAGTCGTTTTGTCATAGGTCCCCAAAGTCTCGTCCATGTCCAAAACACAAACAGCTAGAGGACGACTCTCCATGATGCTTTCCTTATTGGATGGGAAATTAAGGAGCGCCATGAAGCGCAAGCACAGAGACCGTCACGATACCTCCAATCCCGTCCGAAGCATCATTCGACATTTGGAAAATTACAATTACGGCGCGTCCAAATGCACGCACCATTTCGACCGAGAATGTTTCACGATGCTCAACAATTTTAATCACGAACGCTTCCATTGCCTGTTTGCCGACAGCTCGTCCCTGTGGAAATCGTACTCTGTGACTCGTTCGTGCGACATTCCCGAACATTTTTACGACATGATGATCCTCCATCGGGAATTGGGTACCGAGTACGTCCTACCCTTTTCGAGTCACATGCGGGAGTCGTCGGGTTACACGATTGGCCTGTTTCATCAAAACGTCAACTTGTACCCTCCGTCCAAAATTACTCACGAGACGTTCAAAGAAACAGTGTACGCGTTCATTTTTTTCTTGTGCATCGTTTGTAATCGTTTTGGGGGAAATACACCCAATATAAAAGAATTTTCGTTCGTTTACACGCCGAGGCACCCAGTCTTGTGTGATGTGGGCCGTCACAATGCGAGCGGTCGAGAGCGCCTCGCTCACCGACATGAACATTTCAACGCGAAAAAGTGGACTCGGTTCATGTGCCGCAAGACTCATAGAGATGTGATTCGGTATTGCCGCGTGATCTTTCCACTGTTTTTTCAGAAAAAGAAAAAGGGTCAACGGTGTATATTGAACGAGACCACAGATAATTGCTTTGACGACGAAACACATCGACTCGTTTGCCAGAGCGATCAAAAGAGTCTGATAAAGGTGCTAGATGAATTTTCCCACTTGATGTTAAATGATCAAATTAGGAACGGAATTATCCACCAATGGATTGAAACGCTTCCAGTTTGAGACATTTTTTTCTTTACGACGATCCGTATCCTTCATCCATGTCGCAATGAACGTTTTCTTCTGGGGGTGGTAAGAGTCTGAGCATCTTGAGAGGTATCTTGTGGAATTCCATGACGAGGCGGCGTTTTTGAGGCTTCTGCATGGAAGGAGGAGTAGCTTCCATGAAAATACTTGGACGAAAGTCGGGCATTGTTTCTGCTTAAGATGGAATGCTGTATGACCACTGCGTGGTGGTGAGATTATATATATATGTAAAAAAAAAAAAAAAAAAAAAAAAAAAAAAAAAAAAAAAAAAAAAAAAAAAAAAAAAAAAAAAATATATATATATATATATATTTTTTTTTTTTTTTTTTTTTTTTTTTTTTTTTTTTTTTTTTTTTTTTTTTTTTTTTTTTTTTTTTAAAGAAACAAAGTATGGAAGTCGAATATCGTCAACTGGTACTTCAAGCTCTTTCTCGCGGGTTATACCCCGTTTTACAAGATTTCGTCATTATGGACATTTACTACAAGTGGATTCCATCCAATAGCAGGTCTGACGTGGTTAACCATTACGATAGACGGTACGATGAGCCTTCTGACGTTCTGACGCGCGAGTCGAAACCGTTTCGTCTGAGTCATCTCGTCGAATCTACGTCCGACCCATACTTTCTCCACGAGTCAAACACGTTAAACTCTCGATTGCTTCCCTTGGAATGTAGGCGCGTCAAACTCTCTCGATCGATCGTAGACAGACATCTCGAACGGCACAGCATCACCTTTGAACAAGAGATTTATCTTTTTCTGACCCTCCTCAATTTCGACGTTGCAAAGATCGCACCGCTCTTGGATTTGGACTTTATAACAAGCACTCGATTCCTTCCACAATTTATACGTACCTGGGTGTACAAGTTTAAAACCAAGCAGATTGCGTCGGGAACAGCGGGTCATTCGATCCGATCCCGATTCGGTCCCCCTGAATCACCCCAAATCCTACCTATTCGCGTGCTCCGAGGCCGTCTTTCACCTTGCACTTCGCGATCGATTCTACTGTCGCTCAACGACGACGATGTACCACCTACGATAGGTTACACGATGCATTACTCGGTTCAATGGCATGCTCTCGTACCGCTAGCCTATAATCCTCTGGAGAATCCAATCATTGTTTAGATTTTTTAGTCCTCTTCTTGTTACCGTACTTGATGCGGAACAAGTACCGAGACGATTCGCTCGAGTCTTTTTCAAAGGGTTTATACTTGCGGTTCTTGTCGTAGTAGCGACACACTTTGCGAATGCCTTTGCAGACGGGTTTGGGGAGATTGACGTCTTGCGAGTCGCATTCGTCCCGGCTGGGACTAATAAACATCAGAGACTCGTCGTCAGAAGCCGACGATTCCGAGGACCCTTTCTTATATTTTCCTAAAAATGCTCGCATTTTCAATTTTTTAAATCTCACTGGACTAGATGCTCGAGAACTGGACGAAGAACTCTCGCCTGAATCCAAGACACCCGGGCCTACCATACGTCTGATGTATCGTCGAAGAGCCACGTTGGACTCGTTATCCGGTAGAGTGAGAACTGCTTTCCAATCGTTCACCGTGATGTAATTGAACAATTTGGTCTTGAAATCTCTGAAATCTCCTACGGTCCGAAAATACTTTTTCAGCTTGGCTACTGGCACCATCGTCGAATTATCCATGGAATCCTCCACGACGTTCTGAGGATTGAAACCCGGTACGTCACCATCCGCATACCCTCTCATGCTACGTGATATCATCCTGCAAGCGTACTTTACCGGTACTTTGCGAGGTCCTCCTCTTCCTTGAAGCGACATTCTTTATTATCGTCGATAGACTACCTGTCCGTAGAAATACAGTTTGAAGAAGGCGGAATCTCGGACATGAAGGTGAGTGTCGTAATGAGCGTGCTCGTACTTGTCGTATGACTCCCAATGCGCCATCGCGTGCAAGGTAAACACAAAGAGGAGTTGCCAAGTAGTCATGTTTTGAAAATACTCTGCTGGAGAATGGCCGTGATCCTCAAAGGAGGAAAAGTTAATAGTGCCCCGTGCTGGGTCGACGAGCATCTGATTAGACTTGGTCAAATTGCTGCAGTAGAGACGATGGATCGTTCGAAATGCGTAAACGTTGAATACGATATAGACGGTCGTGCGTTCGTCGAGAGGGTTTTCGTCCATGTAGAGCTGGATAAATTCTTTCGGACCGCCTGGCTCGTTGCAGTAGTAAAAGACTAGCTCGTAACGTTCCAAGTGTGGGATGGGATACTCGAAAATCCAATTGAGGATGCCCACCCACCTTTCAAAGACGGAGTGAAAATTTCGTAAATCGTTCGAACCCCAGCCATCGACGACTTGGTAGCAGGCCGTCCACGCGTCTCTCCATTTACTCACTTTGGATACGGACGCAGATACTCGGGGTTGTCTTCGTGCCTCGTGACGATCGATCGGGCGTTCCATTTGAAATGTCCTTGTTCTAAGAGGAAAAGAAAAGAATATGTGGTCTGCTTGGTTCTTGTTCTTTTTAATGTGGATCGGATATGCTTGGACATTGACGAGTCGAGATGAACCGTCTTCTTTGTCACACCTGCACGTCCATGCTCCCACTATTCGTCAGCAGTGCTCATCGAAAAAAGTACATTGCATTGACGACTGTAGCTTCTTATGCATCGAAAAATCAACCCGATGCGTTGGAGGAGTATGTTCTCCAGAATTGGAATCAGTAGAGTGTCGGACTAACATGGGAGGGTTGCGAGTCATGGTCAAGGATCCAGTTCCCCATTGGACATGTTTGTGCACGCACTCGACTTTTTTCAATGGATCAGACTGTGGGATTTTAAATCCAGACGTGTGCGAACAGGGCTCTTTCCTGTATAGGGATCGAACCAATTGGACATGCATTTGTCCAACGCCATACGAAAAATTCCAAGTCAACGGTATTCCACATTGCTTGGAGAAGAGCCTAGCAAAACTCTTTACGCTAGAATATGGAGAAGGAGGAGAACTGCAAGGGCCAAGTACTATATATCCGTGAAGGGGTGATTCGGCGTCGGGTTTAAATGTTGCATCGAAAGTCAATGGTGGACTTGTAGAGGATGACGGTGAGGAGGTCTTGTGGCTGCAAGAGCCACGAGGCGTTCTGCATCGATTAAGTTTTCCTCCTCCTCATCAATTTTTGCATTTAAAATTTCTGGAATCGTTATTCCATCCTCTTCAATAGTGGGAGAGAACCACGAAACGCGCTTCATGGCCCCAATATCCTCCACTTCCCATCGCTCCAAAATGGAAATGAAAAGGTTTGCAAAGGTGACATTATTCCATAACCTAATTTCTAAAGTATTCGGATCAAATCCTTTGACGATTAATTGTACCAAGGCGGAGTGGGAAATGAGATTTGGTTCAGAACCATCGAAGAAAGATTTCAAGGATGGATGACAGTCTTCACGTGTATAACTCATAACGGTATCTACATATTCTTCACCATTTCCTAAATGAAAAAACATATAAGGGTAATCATCAAAAATTCAATATGGAATACATTCACCACGAACAACTAGTGTCACGTTTGGAATGCAACTGATTACATGATCACGGAGAAAATTCTCCGGATGGGAAAGAGAAACTGGAATATAGAACTCGTTGCGAAATTGTTCGTGATGGTAGATGGGATACATTATTCGCTACAAGCAAAGTTTAGAGGTCTGCAGAGGTGTTTTTGTCAAGTCGAAGAAAAGATTTAAAACCCAATTCTCCGCACCTGCCTTTATCATACTAAAAAAAAAAAAAAAAAAAAAAAAAAAAAAAAAAAAAAAAAAAAAAAAAAAAAAAAAAAAAAAAAAAAAAAAAAAATATATATATATATATATATATATATATATATATATATTTTTTTTTTTTTTTTTTTTTTTTTTTTTTTTTTTTTTTTTTTTTTTTTTTTTTAATAAAGTACAATGAATTCGGAAGAGATAATGAAAGTTACTTTTGCTAATGTCTTAAAGTTTTTAAAGGCGAATAGCAAAGACCAGTCAGCAGCTGTTCAGGACGGCTTGGAAAAGACGTTTCCCACTTGGTCCCATCTCTGGACTGTTCTGCGAGACTGGATTCAGACGAATCCATTAACGAGCATGGAAAATACCATTTGGAGCTTTGCAGGCACCCTTCCCCAATTTGATTCCTTTGTCAATGACTTGCGAATGTCCCTAGTACTTCACGAAAAGTTTTGGAATCAAGTGTATCAGAACTTGCTCGTGGCGAAAAATCGATTACCCCAAACATGAGGTTTGACGCATCCACTCTCGAACCTTTTGGCATCTTTACACTCGCAGGAGGTCTTCTGTATTCCATCAGCATACTCACCGTTCAATCTAAAGAGACCGATTACCGACTCCACTTTATTATTTTGACCTTTACCATCTTTGTTGCACTATTGACCATTACAATTTTTAAATATTTGAAATATCGTTATACTTGCGAACAAATGGACGATATCATAACGGCTATGAAAATCGAATAGCCATGTTAGAGTCGCCACGAGAAAACAACACCGCATCCCCTTTTTGATAACCAAACATTTGAAAGTAGCCCACGGGAGCTGGTATGCAGGTGTTGTCAGGCTCCATGACTCGAGCGTTTACGTCCTGCATGGTGGTCACAAACATTCGCAAACCCACATCGTATTTGTGGTGATACTTGACACCGTCTTCAAACTGAACGTGCAGCGTGGGAGGACACCCAGTCATGGAGACGAATTGAACTTGGCGAAGGGCCAATCGTTTGACGAGAGGTTCCACACAATTCATGGTTGCAGAGAGTAAGCAGAAGAATGTCGTGTCAAACTAATATTGAATCATTGATAGAGGCTGATCCCGTCTTTAGAAAAATATTTACAGAAGTACAGTTACTTCACACACTCACTCCAGAAGAACGAGCTCGCGCCGATTCCGTATTCGAGGAACGGTACCCGGATGAGAATCTGAATACATTTGTCAAAAATTGGCACGATGCTTCACTACAACAACAACTCCACAATGTTGAAGCCACGACTAGCGAAGCTTGTCCCGGTCTTACTTTTGATCCAATGCGTTCGAAATATTATCAGCCTAACGTCTTAGCTCCCAGCAAGCGTCGACGGAAGGAAGAATTCGACGTTTACAAATTTATCACGCAAAAGACAAATAGCGGAGAGGGGTATCATTTAGCACCTCATTCCAATATGGACGAGGAAATGTTTGAGTTAATCAAAGAAGACAAGGCACAAAACGATTTGGTGGCTGATCAAGCTTTACGAAAAGTGGCTCATATCGTAGCGCTTTTGAACGACAATTGTAACTTTCCAATGCTGGAACTACACAGTGAGAGACGTATCCAGTAGACCATGAAAAGGAAACTGAAGGAAGGTATCTAGTGACTGTAGTAAAGTGAAATCGTTTACTTCTGATTAGAGAAAGCATATATATTTACACACACACACACACAAAAAAAAAAAAAAAAAAAAAAAAAAAAAAAAAAAAAAAAAAAAAAAAAAAAAAATGGTGTTTTTTTTTTTTTTTTTTTTTTTTTTTTTTTTTTTTTTTTTTTTTTTTATGTAAATTTCACGTTTGGTGTGGTTGTAAAAGTAAAGGATTATGATGCAGTCTCTCGAGGACCTAGTGGAATTTGTATTGCAGAGGGAACAAACGATCGTCTTTGGGAATTTGGGTCGGTATCCCCAAGTCCTCTTCAAGGCACTCCTCTCCGTCCCACAGTTGGACGTTGCGATCGTGTCCAACTGCTATCTCTTTCCAGTCACTCCCGATCAACGCATTCGAGTCATTCGACAAGATAACATCTCCAAAGAACGCTGCGATTTGCTCGTGGTGGTTGAACCCGCTCCCTTTCAAATCGTCGAGAAGCCTTCACACATCAACCGGCTTGCCGTATTCACAAGCCACCTTAGTTTCAACAAGCGCCCCGAAACATTGTTTACGTACGCGTCCTATTTTTACGCGATCGATTTGAACGAGAGGGCCCGGTGCTTGAAACGTTTACTAGAGATCCAGGACGGCTCTCTCCAGACGCAAAATTCGAGCCTCGTGAAAGTGAATCACCTCAACACCCTTCTCGTAAAAGGTAGAAACGACACGTGCATCGATGTGTCAGACACGTACGTGATCGTGGATCTCACCGCTCACAGCAACGCCTTTGGAATGTACCTAGCCTTTTGGGACGCGTTCGATTTCATGATGACCAATTTGAATTTCGTGAAGGGTTGGTTAATTTGCTTTCCCGAAAAAAATGGACGACGTGCATTTGAACAATTTACACAAAATTGCCTAGATAAATTGTTTTGCATCCAATTTGATTACGGTAACGTGACCACCCTCCCCGAAATACTATCCCTTCTTCCCTTTTACAGATCGGGGACCATCGATCGCACGTTTGAGGTTCCAAAATCTTCCTTTGGAGGTATCGAGTACGCTACCACTCCTACAGCACTCGACACGTGTAAGGCTGCTACCATGTACAATTTAGAACATTGGATTGGGCCCGTCAATCGAATTAAATAATAAAGTAACAACATGGTCGCAACATTAGTGAATTCCACGGATGATGTGAGGAATAAACCCAATTTGAAAAACGTCAAGAAAAAAATAGGACCTCAACGATCCGGTTTCGATTGCCTGTACTGCGCAAAAACATACCGTTCCATGCGTCAACTCGCACTACACCTTAACGTTGCTCATATCGGAAATCGTCTTCCATCAAAATCCCCTGAAAAATCTCCTCAAACACCAGGCAGCGTGGGTCTTGGAATCGGTCATAAAAAAATTCGACTTGATCGGGCAGCTCAACGAAAGAGAAAGAATATAATTAAATCCCCATCGAGGTCGAGATCCCCATCGAGATCCCCATCGAGATCCCCATCGAGGTCCCCATCGAGGTCGAGATCCCCATCGAGATCCCCATCGAGATCCCCATCGAGATCCCCATCGAGATCCCCATCGAGATCGAGATCCCCATCGAGATCGAGATCCCCAACACAAAAGGCAAAGAGTAACAAGCGTTCTCCATATCTGATGCGCGTGGGTAACAACAAACTCATGTATAAGGATAAAGAAGATGAAATTACTTTTGTCATGAAAGGAGGAAAATTTCCAAAACGCAGGCTTCCCAACAAGGCTTGCAGATACATGTTGAGTCATTGCTCGAAAAACCATCCTTTAAAGCGAGATCTAATCCCACGTAATGCGACTATCACCATGAAAAAGTTAAAGTAGAAAGGTATCGATTACCTCCTACCACTTTCGACACGACTCCGAACATGTATTGGATTGAGCCGTACATTGAACGGAATAAAGTAATGCTATGAGCGTACCACTAATTGATTTAACGGACGACGTGAGTAATTCACTTGACGATTCATCTCAAGATTTCCAATGTGAATATTGTGAAAAACCATTTAACAGTAACGAGGAACTTGATTTACACATAAAGGAGCATTTTATCTGGCACGAAAGGGCAGACCATCGAAAGAAAAAGCTAACCCCGTTGAGGTCCCAATCTCCTTCGAGAGTTCTTCCAGGACGAACTCGACCTCGTGGTACTGGACGTGTCAAGCGTGGAAGTGGTCGTAGTGGTCGTCGAAGTGGTCGTGCAATTTCTACAAAGAAAACGAAGAGATCTTACGCATCCTCATCGAATTCTGAATCCCGTTCCAGGTCTAAATCTCCTTCACGGTCCCGTTCCAGGTCTAAATCTCCTTCACGGTCCCGTTCCAGGTCTAAATCTCCTTCACGGTCCCGTTCCAGGTCTAAATCTCCGAGACAAAACAATCGTTCTCCATATCTGACACGCGTGGGAAAAAACAAACTCATGTATAAGGATAAAGGAGATTCAATTACATTTGTCATGAAAGGAGGAAAATTTCCAAAACGCAGACTTCCAAACAAGGCTTGCAGATACATGTTGAGTCACTGCTCAAAACGTCATCCTTTAAAGCGAGACCAAATCCCACGTAAAGCAACAATTACAATGCAAAAGTTGAAGTAGAAAAAAAAAAAAAAAAAAAAAAAAAAAAAAAAAAAAAAAAAAAAAAAATATTTTTTTTTTTTTTTTTTTTTTTTTTTTTTTTTTTTTTTTTTTTTTTTTTTTTTTTTTTTTTTAGCAATTCAAGAAGACTAGACAAGAAAAGAAAACGATTGTGGCCCAAACGTGTATCCACGGTAGGAACGTTAGCGTCAACACCAGGGCCGCCATCAACACGCCTAAGTGAGTTCCCATGTACACGTGCCGTTCGACCCGGTAAGCGAAAGTATTCAAAGCCGACTCACCCGCTGCCTGCTGTGAAATACTTACGGTGGGAAATGGTGCCCTTCGCAATGCCAGCAAATATTCGCTAATCCGTTCAGCCATAAACTCGATTCGTTCCGATTGGTCTTGCTCCACGAGTACGTTATCCCACACGTATTCGGGTGTCAGAAGGTAGTTAAAATCGCTTTCTCGATTGAAATAACGAACATCCAATTTCTGATCAATGTCTTTGAGCTGCTGTGTAGTCAACACATTATCGAAATGGTATGGGTCCCAAATGTCCAATACGATCGATAATACCCCAATCACACTTAATACCATGGACGCCGCGTTGACTGATTTCCCAATCAATTTCAATGCGTCGACACCCAATTTGACATACGAGTGGACGATTGTTTGCAAGAGTGCCGATTTCAAGGGGAGGTTGGACACAGCACGTTCCAGCAACTTTGGAGCGTGTTTCTTTAAAAACGTTTCCACGACAAAGCCCGTCACATCGATCCCGAAATCGACTGCCAACTCGGTAGCAATCTCTTGAGCTATTTGAGAAGTGTCGGTACTGTCGTCGATGCTCACGAGGCGTTGGAGAGGTTTCTTTTGCACAATCGGATCATTGGGCAGCGGTGGAAGCGTTACAGGCTTTGACGGTTTTACGTTCGTGATCTTGGTTGCTCTATACATGGTTTTACCGAGAAAAAATTCTCCAATTTGCTGACCCACCGATGCGATGCATTTTCCATCGTTAAAGTCGAGTCCGTACGCTTCACAATACTCTTTATTGAATCGTAAATGCCCTCTTTCCACATCCAGTCCACCGTGGAGTGGGTGTTTCTTGTCGTGGTCAAATACTTGCTCGGGAAAGACCGCCATGAGTTTCTTGTAAGGGTTCACCTCTACGCATCGATCCTTCCACCATTCTGCATCGACCCATCCCTCTTGGAAGCATGAGGATTGACAAGCCATCGTGAATTTATTTCCGAAAGGTACCCATCGGGGCGAATCGGATTCGGTGCACGGTTGGCCATCCTCTTTGAACGGGAAGCAGGCAATGCGACGACATCCCATTTCGTCGAACCGCGTGCTTTCGACGACAATGCCTCGAAGGGTCGGCGGAACGTAATAATCGGAAGAGGTAGCAGGTCTCGTGACGATCACGGCATTCTCAAAGTATTGGGGATACAGTCGCTTGCTCCGATTCATCATAAAGACTTTGGTAGCTTCCTTCGCGTAGCAAACTGCGAGCTCCATTTCGCGCTTGCTCGGTTGCATCATGATCGTAATGCGCTCTCCAGATTCGGACCTTTGTTTTGAGTCGAGAGAACAATCTGCTTGAGAAAGAAAATGGGCTCGCCCACGAGAACGTAACGCGAACACACTCGACATGTTTCGCAAGGTACTTTGCGAAAAGATTTGTTAGGCTCCAAATAACGTACGAGCGATCCATTTTCAATGCAAGATCCAAAGGTGCAAAATCGATGTCGAGTGAGCCACGCGACAATGGTCACGAGCTCTCGATACGTACATTCGGCGGGCAATGCATAACTCGGGTACCCATACACAGCGTGTTTGACCACAATGCTGTCGTCCTCCACCACCATCGTCGTCCCGTCGCAACCACATCCCGACTTTTTAATGTGGAGGGAGTCTACTAGAGTTGGGACGAATTCGACGAGACCTTCCTGCTGTGCGTTTTGCAAAAAAGCGTTGTCTTCCAAGGCGTCGGGCACGTAAAGCGAGACGGGCTCCATGGTGAAAGTCGTACAAAATTACTTCGAATTGAATAAAAGATCCTTGATAACTCCACTGAACGGGCCACGTCAAAAGTCGAAAGGGGAAACGAGACTCTTTGAGAATAAAGAACGAAGCTAAATAATACACCAAGAGACGTTTTTGGAACGCTAGAGCGGGGTTTCGAACTTTGATAGAGAGCCGTCGAAGCATGAGAACACGTCGTGGACGCAAAATGTTTACGATGCTCGTACTAGAGGACTGGGAGGTACGTAAAACAGTGTACCTCTGTTGAGAGATGCGAACCTTTCTGGGGTCGCATATGATATATGTAGTGACATAAAAAAAAAAAAAAAAAAAAAAAAAAAAAAAAAAAAAAAAAAAAAAAAAAAAAAAAAAAAAAAAATTTTTTTTTTTTTTTTTTTTTTTTTTTTTTTTTTTTTTTTTTTTTTTTTTTTTTTTTAACTATTATTATTATTATGTTACTGTACTTGAGTTTTGAAGATCCACCAGGCTAGGCAGGTTAATGTCAGGAGACCGAGCCCCATGCCTAGATAGTTTTCAGGGATGTGCATGTAGAAGGTCATATGAAAATCTAATTGAAAGGATTTTTGCATTATTTCAATGACGTACGTAGCAGTCTGGTTAGCCATCCTATTTCCAATTTCTTGTCGAGTAGAATTCTCTTCAACAGCACGACGAAGAATCAACATCAATACAGCTAGAACATAAGAGACCTTTCGCAGATTCCTGATATCGACATTTGAAAATGTACTTTTAATAATTTGATTCCATTTAGAAATTGCTAACTGTTCGTTCGACCAGTCGATTTGGGAAGCATTGACTATTCGTTTAATAAAATTATCTAAAAAATCGTCATCAGGAGTTAGACTTCGAGGAGCGGGGATATCATTAAAAACATCGACCATCTTTTCCACGGATTGTTTGTACAAAGCCTTTTCCAAAGTCCAAGCATATGGTTCCAAGCAGTTGTTCATCACGCAATTGAAACTTTCTGTAGATGTAAAAATATCCATTGTAGAAAGACTTCTTCCTCTATCGTCAGAGACTTGTATAAAATTCCAGTCGTTTATTTGCTAAAGCGATGTGCCGTTCAACCTCTATGAGAAGAAAATTGTATGAAGAGTAGAGACTTTACACCTTATATATATATTAAAAAAAAAAAAAAAAAAAAAAAAAAAAAAAAAAAAAAAAAAAAAAAAAAAAAAAAAAAAAAAAAAAGTTTTTTTTTTTTTTTTTTTTTTTTTTTTTTTTTTTTTTTTTTTTTTTTTTTTTTTTTTAATCTTGCCTACCCCAGCTCGGGCCGGTACAGCTCGCACACGTCCCTCTTGGCACGATATGTGAGTAGCATGTTCCTTGTTCCAAACAAGATTCCACGTCGATTCGTTTACCACAAATTACGCAAACAATTACTTGACACATTTCCCCTTGTCTTATGACAAACAAAGAAAGATGAAACCTTCTACCTTTCAAATTTTGAAGAGGGCATACATGGGTGACGTTGACCTGGATGCTTTGGCTCGCGTCAAAATAGAAGAGAAAGATCCCTTTATTCATCAATACGTCAATCTCATTACCAAGGCTAGCACATTTCCAATTCCGTTTGATACCAACTCTTTCACGTCTCAGTTTCGATTGAAAACACCACGAGAACGACTGGATGAAACCATCATCACCTTCTTGTTACGCTTTGCGGCGTTTGTGAAAGAGGAAATGTACGTGCGTGCTTTTCAAAAACCAGAATCGTGGACTATCGTGCTGGCGTGGACTCTTCTCTTGAAGCGATGCATGTTTGCCGTCTTGACGCTTGGTTACGATGTGACTTGGACGAGTGAAAACTTTTTGCGCCTGGATCAAACCGTGCAGGATTTGCTGCACGAGGGTCGTGCGTCGGCTGTACGAGAGCTCATGACTAATCTCCTCATTGCGGTCTCCGTGGATCGATTTCAAGCCGAAACCATTTTCGAGAAGCTCAATTTTCTGCATGTGGGGCAATTCGGATCCTTCTATTGGCGAACGTTTCATTGGATGGCCGAAGCCGTACAATTGCGTGGAGACGACTCGAACGACGTAGTGTTGGCCAAACAGACGTGGCGCGATCTGATGACTGAACCGATGTACCGTACTTTAAGGTGCTCCGTCTGCATGATGCACATGCAGCAAACGGTCCAAATGCTCAAACCGCAATTGTTGGACCCGACTGTTGACTTTGCTCGATTATGGTTCAATATTCACAATAGAGTCAACGAAACGAAAGGAGCGTTGTATTCCGAAGACTTTTACGAAGAGGATGCGCTGTTTATGCGCCAAGCGTTACCTCCAAAGTAAGAATACTTGCGCTTTGGTTTTGTCAACGTGTTGAGCTGCATGGATTTGTAAATTTCTGGAGTGACTCCAACACGATCGTCGAATGTTAGAGCTAATCGATCGCCGATTAGAGGAGCTAGGGGTGTGGACCACCACACAATGCACAAGTCTACATCGATTGTTGACGACCAATAGGTGACGGTGTTATTTCGTTCGGCATACGAACGGAGAATCGATTCGTTAATGATACCTCCATACGAGCCAAAGTATAATTGAGGTGTTACTAGCACTATTTGGGGTGGACGATCTGGATCATCCGGAAGCACTGCGTCTCGAACAAGATCGAGAAGTTGGAATCGCTCGATTAGGTCTTCCACGCCATGATAAGGTATATGCATAAACGACATGGCTTTGAAACCACGCAATCCAATTTGAGCTATAGCAAGAATCCTTACCACTCATAACCATTAAAAAAAAAAAAAAAAAAAAAAAAAAAAAAAAAAAAAAAAAAAAAAAAAATATATATATATATATATATATATATTTTTTTTTTTTTTTTTTTTTTTTTTTTTTTTTTTTTTTTTTTTTTTTTTTTTTTTTTTTTTTTTTTTTTTTTTTTTTTTTTTGAACTCTTCCACAGTTGTGAATCTGTGAGCGTCTTTCCATGACAACACCCCGCACTTTTGATACTCCCCAACTCTTCGTTCGAAAAAGTTAGTTTTACCTTCCAAGCTAATATACTCCATAAAATCAAAAGGATTTTCAACTTTGTAAATCCTTTCACACCCCAATTCTGAAAGTAATCGGTCTGCTACAAATTCAATATATTGGCTCATCAATGTACAATTCATTCCGATCAGGGAAACTGGTAGAGCTTCTGTCAAAAATTCTTGCTCAATTTTAACGGCATCAGATATGATTTCCACAATTTCATCTTGCGAGGGTTTGTGCTCGAGGTATACATTGAACAAGTTACAAGCGAAATCACAATGTAGCCCTTCATCCCTGCTAATTAATTCATTGCTAAAGGTTAATCCTGGCATCAAGCCTCGTTTCTTTAACCAAAATATAGCGGCAAAGGATCCTGAAAAGAAAATACCTTCCACCGCTGCAAATGCAACCAACCTCTTGCTAAAGGAAGGATGTTGAATCCATCGCAAAGCCCACTCGGCCTTCTTCTGGACGCAAGGTATTGTTTCCATTGCATGGAATAATTGATTCTTGAGAATTGGGTCACGAATGTAAGTCTCAATCAAAAGACTGTACATTTCTGAATGAATATTTTCAACGGCAATTTGAAATCCGTAAAAGCATCTGGCTTCTTTCACTTGCACTTCGCGTGCGAATCGCTCAACTAAATTTTCGATAACGATCCCATCACTTGCAGCAAAAAATGCTAAAATATACGAAATAAAATGCTGTTCATCTGAGTTTAACGTTTCCCAATCTCCCACATCCTTGGATAAATCTACTTCTTCCACTGTCCAGAAAGATGCTTCTGCCTTTTTGTAAAAGCTCCATAAATCGAAACACTCGATGGGGAAAGTGACGAAACGGTGGGGGTCCTCTCGAAGTAGGAATTCTTTCTCCATTGGATTGGAAAGTGGTGAACGGGGACTACGTATCTTTTACAGGTTCGAAATGATAAGAAAATTAAATCGATTTCTCTCTCCCTTTACTTATGGTGACGATAGTAGATGGAGGGTACGTAAAGAAGATACTGTGGAGTATAAATTTTCAACGGGAACTAGTAGACAGGTGTCAACAACTTTACGAAAAAAATTTTTCCGCCAGACGAGATGGACTCGGAAATGATTCACTAGGCAATTGGAAATTGTCAAAGGTCCAAACGGCTTGGGGGAAAAGACATTAATAAAAATCTTTAAAAACGAGGGACTCTGTAGCTCATTAAAAAATTGAATAATGCGATGACTGATACGTTTGAGATCTTATATCCTACTTAAAAAAAAAAAAAAAAAAAAAAAAAAAAAAAAAAAAAAAAAAAAAAAAAAAAAAAAAAAAAAAAAAAAAATTTTTTTTTTTTTTTTTTTTTTTTTTTTTTTTTTTTTTTTTTTTTTTTTTTTAAAGTAACAAGTAATAACAAAAGGAATGGGTGAGGCGCTGCAACGTGGCCTTCTCTGGATCCACTTTACTTTTGCCCCTGACGTGTTTCACAGTCAACAGGACGACACCACCTATGAAATGCTGGTCTTCAAAGATAAACATGATGCTTTTTATTTTTTTGCAAACGCCGTTGCATGGTGTCTAGGTCACAAGAGACCACACGAGGCGATTGCATTACTGAATCCCTCATTCCATAAACGCCTCTCGTTTGCCAGTGGAATCTTTCTGGACTACGAGGGGATCACAGCGCTCGTCAATTTGTCTGAACCTATCCACCGCAACGACTTTCTCACGTGGATTGATCCATACATTTACCACTGTAAGAATCCAACCTATTTGTCAATTATTCCAATCTGTCCAATTTAGGAATCCAGCACGTCTTTGAAGTAAACGCTACGTATCCAACTTTCTTTCCACAACCGCAGCACGGTTCGATACGATCGACCAATTGCTTCCAGTAAAAGGACTCGATCCCTTTCGTCCAACTGAATATTAAAAGGTCTAGATCCAACCATTTCTCGTCCCGTCAACAGGCGCAAGTACGCTTCGTGTGCCGACGTCACATTATTCAAATCCAAATCGACATGGTAAACTCCATTAAAAGTCTTTTGACAGTCGTAAAAGATGGGAGGTCTGAACTCTGTCTTGCGAGTCTCGTTTGGACGTTCGAGAACCGTTCGATCAGTCGATCCCACGTGCAGAAGGGTCACTGTTTTACGAAATGGTAAATTCAAGCACAAATGACTCGTCAAAACGATAAGGTGTTTCACGTTCGTGGGTCTTACAACCGTATATCCAAAGTAGGGTTCGACGATAAACAAAACATCCAAGACGGACGACGCGATCGAATCGACCCGATACATGCAGTCGAATGCCCATTTGGAATAAATACCAACCTTTTCTGAGCAAGTGAAGCAGGTGTCAATGTAGTACTTCAAGGCGGGTAGATGACGACCCAAGTTTCCGAATATAATGGTTACCTCTCTTTCACGAGTACGCGCAAACATGGAGGTAATCTTATCCAATGCTGTTTTCGGTTGTCGAAGGAAGATGATTTGGCTTTCGGACGATGTCGCGTCGTACGTGTGAGACTCGACATGGGGACAAAAAGAAACTGACGACGAGGTGGCCATGTTCAGGTGAAGAATGTGAGCTACAGCCTTTACCTCTAAACTGTATATTAATCCTACGAGTAATGGAAAGGAGTAAAAATTTCTAACCGCAGAAGGTGGTAATATATAGCATTTATATTTAAAAAAAAAAAAAAAAAAAAAAAAAAAAAAAAAAAAAAAAAAAAAAAAAAAAAAAATTTTTTTTTTTTTTTTTTTTTTTTTTTTTTTTTTTTTTTTTTTTTTTTTTTTTTTTTTTTTTTTTTTTTTTTTTAAATAGTAACAATCATCTAGTTACTTCTGATCGGATATTCTCTTAGTGAGAGGTAGTTTTTTGGTCTGCTTACTCTGTTGCTTTAACACTCTTTTCTCTTTATTTTGTTCCCTCTTTTGCTGGTTCAGAATTCGTTTCTCCGCATATTCGTTCTCTTTGATGCGCTTCCATATTATTCTATTATGATATCGATCTTCTTTACTAACTTCCATATCTGCTAAATGCCTTTTCATTTCTCCATCCATAGATAATTGTAATTTTGTAAATTTCGCATCCACTGCCTTCTCCCAACATTCATCTATGTCCTCCTCGTCATATTCGATCCCCGAAACTAAAGAGAAAAAAGAAACCATTTAAGTTACCTCAGTCTATATTCTAGGGAGTCCAGTCGACGAGATGTGTGGTTAAGTTTAAAGAGAACCCTATATATGAATTTAAAAAAAAAAAAAAAAAAAAAAAAAAAAAAAAAAAAAAAAAAAAAAAAAAAAAAAAAAAAAAAAAAAAAAAAAAAATTTTTTTTTTTTTTTTTTTTTTTTTTTTTTTTTTTTTTTTTTTTTTTTTTTTTTTTTTTTTTTTTTTTAGTGAGAGGATCTCCAGCTTAGACGGGATTTTCTACCCCCTCGTTTTTCTCTTGAAAAGAGTTGATTTTTTGGGTCAACCACTCTCTGGCTTCCCAACTTTGTGCTTCGTCACGAGCTACTCTCAAAGACCACCATACATTTATTTTCCTTCGTCCATTTTGGAAAAGTTGTTGAACTCGGTAGATAAATGTGAGTATCTGAAGAATCATTAGTGAAATAACCATTCCGTACACGACGATAAAAACTTTGAGGTACACTGCATTAAGTGGCATCAAACAACGAGTAAAAGACTCGGTTTCCGCTCCCGCATTATAATAATTAAAGAGGCAAGTCGTAAATCGGGGAAAAATGATAGGTATGGCTGACCATGACCAACCATTTTGAGACAACATCCCGTTGAAAAATAAATCTAGAAGGATTAAGAAAAGGATTAGAATGACACCGTACACCATTTCCAAAATCCACGTTTTCCAAAATAGTGCGCCTCCTTTAGATTTTTGAATGATTTGAAACACTTTCTGACTCGCTTCAATGTTTCCAATTTTAGTAGTAATCTCGTCAATGTAACTATGGTAGCGTTTATTCCATATCGCAAATGGAAAGTAGAATAATCCTGCAGACAGTAGTAGGACGATAGACACCCATTGGTAATAGTTGTGATTCAGAATGTTGGTGTCCCCTATAAACTTTTTCGTAATAGTGCCATGGATAAAACAATGCGTTTCAATAAATTGTAATGACGGAGTACTTTGGTAATATTGGCAAAAGATATTATCTCCAAAAAATTGTCGAATGGTCGCCAGTGTGAAAGAAAAGAGAAAAAGGTTTCGAAAATGGATTTGATACAGGTCCACCAGCAGACTATGACTCACAGCAGTAGAGAATTTGATAAAATTCAAGAGAGGTAACATTCTGATCTTTACTACTCTTTCTTATATAGACACCATCAGATGCAATCCTACTGCAAGAGAGGAGCACGACCCCTGAAGTAACAAAAGTGAGTGTTCGCTCGGTGATCTGTAGACGTGTAGTTCAACTATATATATACATAATTTAAAAAAAAAAAAAAAAAAAAAAAAAAAAAAAAAAAAAAAAAAAAAAAAAAAAAAAAAAAAAATTTTTTTTAAAAAAATTTTTTTTTTTTTTTTTTTTTTTTTTTTTTTTTTTTTTTTTTTTTTAAGACTTTACTTGGTCTCGATAGATCGCTTCTTCTTAGTTAAGGGCACCGCTGAATCGTCTTCCTCCCCCTCGACCACCTTCTTTTCGTTTCGAGTTTTAAAGCTTTCAACCATCTGGGTTACCACCTCCTCCCCAACGCAGGACAAATAGAGGCTTTTGCATTTTAACATCATCTCGTCAGAGACGCTTTCGTGTCGGCCCAAAGGTAACTCGACACCAGTCACGTCCATGATGACCTCGCTCAAAATGTAATACACGCAAGCATTTAATCTTTCTCCTGGTAGCAATCGATTCAATTCATTGTACAGGCGTCTGACTGCTGCCACGTGCACACGCTTCGAGTGGTCTTTCTCCTCAAAGAGGTTAGGTGATTCGGTCAAACCAATTCGCAAGTTGTCCAAATAACGCTTACAGTCGTACTGGGGTCCATGTGGCGAAATTTGTCCGCATAGACCGTCGACGGCCGTCAGAGTATCGACCTCGTTCTGTAAATTTCGTCTCGCTAGACCCCTGAGGAGTCGGACGAGTTTCTCCGTCTTGACAAAATCTTGAGTCAGTTGCGAGACCGCCTCTTCTTCATTCAATGCCATCTGCATGAGAGCTCGAGCTACTTCTGGGTGAACGAGCGTATAGTTTTGAACCATGTCATCCACGTTGTTCCACGATAACCCCATGGCGTTCATGACGCGTGTGAGGATTCGATAGTTGATTGTTCGCATTGTTACGAGACCATTCCCCTGCTCGTTGCAGTCGTCGCAGAGCAAATGGATCAGTTCTTTCACGCGGTGATTTAGGTCATCCTCTCGAAGAAGTGGAACGCTGCTTTTACACCCCCGCAGAATATTATTTTCCAAGTTGACAGACATGTTTTAATGTACCTTTATTATGGAGTGTGATAACGTTAATCATCATTTTCATCATCCTCGTCTTCATAATCGTAATTATCATCATCCGAACCATCTATCACACCGATCATACGTTCCATACATGTAAATACAAATTCTTCGTCCGACTCTATCGAAGGATCTCGGGCATGTCTCAAAGAGGTGAGCATAGGTGAGAAACTGTGAAACACACGTACCATCCTCAATATGTGATAGAAATCCACATAAATCTCAAAATAACGAGATAGTAAAAGCGCCAGCAACTCGTCATTTTCCATCTCATTCACATCACGGGAAGGAGGTTCGAGTGGGAGGTTTAAAGTATTGAGATCTGAATAGCTCAGTTCCATCCGGCAGTTTGGACAATGGTAATTTATTCGGAACCACGGTAGAATACATTCAACGTGAAATGTGTGCAAACAATTTTGTAGTTGTAGGAGGGCAGAATTAATAAATTGCAAATCTTGCAAACAAATTGAACAGACATCAGACGTAGCAGGATCCATTTTGGAATCCCTTACGTAGTAAAACACTCTCTCGAAGATTGACCTCTGTAGAGCTAACAATTACTTGCATGAGTGACGCCTTAGTGCAACAACGCTAGAGCAAGCTGGACTCTTGTGGGATCGCTGTAGAAAACAGTACTACCTTGGCAAAGGAACCCTGTCTACTCGTTGTACACCAAGGAAACTTTTATACATGTATTTATTAAAAAAAAAAAAAAAAAAAAAAAAAAAAAAAAAAAAAAAAAAAAAAAAAAAAAAAAAAAAAAAGTTTTTTTTTTTTTTTTTTTTTTTTTTTTTTTTTTTTTTTTTTTTTTTTTTTTTTTTTTTTTTTTTCACTCTACTTCTGTATTCAAGGTTTGCAAATTTTGACGAACTACATATTCCCATTCGGAAGGTGATGACGGCAGATCCCAATCTGTTCCATATTGGGATACCAGCGTCAATATCCAAGGTTGCATTTCCAGCGCACTAGACCAGGGGACACTCGGCAAACCATTCAAAGAACGAAATTCCAGCCGCCGTTTAATCTCGCGGATCCATTTAAGCCGCTGATCATATTTTCTACACGAGGCAAGTTCCGAATATGTCAAAGTTGAATAGTCCTCGGCATGGAGAGATGATCTGCAATTTGGACACGTGGGATTCTTTGCTATCCATAGCATGAGACATTCTTTATGGAATCTGTGACCACAAACACGCAAAACATGAAGGAGCGAGGCATCTATTGTAAGGAGACACACAGAACAAACTGATTCTTCCATAAGCACTTCTAAATGTGTATCATCCAATGTCAAGGAACCCTCGTAGTAACACCTTATATATGTCTCTCTCTCTCTAAAAAAAAAAAAAAAAAAAAAAAAAAAAAAAAAAAAAAAAAAAAAAAAAAAAAAAAAAAAAAAAAAAAAAAAAAATTTTTTTTTTTTTTTTTTTTTTTTTTTTTTTTTTTTTTTTTACAAAAATCTTTTGAACGATGGGAGCGGGTCTTCTACGCTTCTCTCCTCTCGTTGCCCTTCCGTTTTCCCCGCGTCGTCTTCGTCGTCTCTTTTCTTGGCTCGCTTGGGTAGCTCCTCCTCGTGGTGGTGCGGCGTTGTTCTTTTCCGTTTCTCTCCTCCTCGTTGCTTGTGCTTCTGCGCGGCGTCTTCTACCTCCGTCCTCCACTCTCGTACGGAGCCCCTGTCCTTCATCCTTTCCCGGTACCAGTCGACCCATGGATCTTCCCCTGCGGTGGTCGCGTGGCTGCTCCATGCGCGTTGGAGCACCGCCTTGACTCGTTCCGGGGATTCCAATCCCCCTTCGACGTACATGTCCCTGACCGCTGCTAGATGCGCGTCCCTGTCCTCGTCGTTGTGGTCGGGTTTAAACGCGTCTGCGACGTACGCCTTGACGTCGGTTCCCCTGCATCCGTCTACAGCATAGAGCCTCCACACGCTCCTCATGGTTTCGTGGTCTGCGTTTTTGGTGAGGACCGTGGCGAGTTTGGCGAGATCGCTGGGCCTGGCCCTGTCCCTTCCCAAAACACGTTCGACGCATTGCTGTTCGTCGAGCGTCGCTGCGTTCATTCGCTTTTCCCAGATGTGCAGCACATGCGCGTGCAATTCCTCGTCCAAGAGGCAGGTCTTGTTGGCTCGATCGGCATGCAGCGCGTCCAAGGACACGTCGACGGCGTCCAGTAAGCGCACCATGGCCCTCTCGACTGCCGCTTCCTTGGTGAGGTAGGGGTTGCGCGTCGCGAGTATTTCTCGACAGAGCGCCACCCTCCAGAGTTGTATTTCCAGCGGATCGGCCCCCGTGCCTTGCATCCCTGGGTCGAAGGACTGTAGAGGCGCCGGGCACGATTCTTGCATGGCTTCGTAACGTTACTTTACTAGAGACGAGTGAGTCACGGCCGTCGGTAGGAGTATCAGGAGTGAGCCAGTAGCAGTTGGACTTATACACTACAAACTATCAAAAAAAAAAAAAAAAAAAAAAAAAAAAAAAAAAAAAAAAAAAAAAAAAAAAAAAAAAAAAAAAAAAAAAATTTTTTTTTTTTTTTTTTTTTTTTTTTTTTTTTTTTTTTTTTTTTTTTTTTTTTTTTTTTTTTTTTTTTTTTTTGTAGTGTATCATACTCGTCTGTTTCTTTCATGCTGAGGTCGTCGATGCGCAATCGTCAACATTTTCACCTGGGTCCGTTTCCACGGGGAAAAAGAAATGGTCGAATTTCACTTGCACATATCGCCGATCGGGACGTCGCTTCAATATGACTTGAGATATCTTTGTTAACTGTGTGCTTTCAAAGAATCGATTGATTTGAGATTGATGAAATGGGGCTTGGTTTTGAGCTGTCCAGAAGATGTGGAAATGTTTCGAGAGAAGCTTCGACGGACAAGACTTGACACGCATCCCTTATTTGGGAGGAATCAAAGCGTCACCTTTTTTTAGTGGCACGACCTGTCCAATCTTGTCTGTCAATATGTCTAGAGGAGGGAAGCTACGTGGTGCTTGCAGGGAGTGACTCGTTCGTATCAACGTTGGTAGAGCATTTGAACCACCACTCTTATCGCGACTGTCTTATCGCGACTGTCTTATAGCAGTATGTCTTGAAAAAAAAAAAAAAAAAAAAAAAAAAAAAAAAAAAAAAAAAAAAAAAAAAAAAAAAAAAAAAAAAAAAAAAAAAAAAAAAAATCTGAGCGGGGGCAGTGGCTTTTCTTCCTTCTATACGAGTGTCTTTTTTCCACTATTTAGGTATATCCGTCCAAATATTTTTTAATGCGTTTTTTCTTGCGAATAGCGGGAAATCAATGCATTGAGAATTGCCGAGCAGTAAGAGAATATCTACAATTATTTTTCTCGAGGTCAAACGCTTCCCGACCTTTTTTCCAAGAACCCCTGGCAAGAGTGATCATCTGTAACAACGTTCCGTGACTGTCGTTTTTTCCAAGAACCCCGATTGCTTATCGCCGAGCGGTACGAGAATCCTTCCAAAATATTCTTTTCCAGTGCCCCGTGGGCCTGGGCACCCATAGCCGCTGGCAGGTTGCCAAGAATACTCATCTCGAACACCGGGATTCGATAGCTAACTGATACCTTCTGCGATCGACGCGAGGCTTGGGGCGCTCCTCTTTCGACCTCGGTATCGGAACCCCTAATGACCAGAGATCTCTAGAGGAGGTCTTCCCCACTGGTAACGTATCCTTCATCCGAACTGGTTCGACTCTCCTCGCTACTGGCGGCTTCCTCCTCCTCATCACTCCTCTCTGCGTCACTCGATTCGCATCCCCACAGGTCGTGCGTCCACCCTTGCGTCTCGTCGTCACTGGTTCCATCCCCGCTGCTGCTGCTGTCGTCGTCCCCCGTTTCGCGAAACCTCCTCAATCCTTCACCGTCGCCAATCGGTTTGCGACACGTCGGACACCGACTGCTGCTGCTCCGAAGCAGCAGGTCGTTGCGACTCACGAGGCGTTGCAAGCACTGCTTATGAAATTCGTGTTCGCAGTCGAGAATCCAACATTGGCGGGGGTCGTCGAACCCCTTGCCACACAAACGGCACGACGACGACTCGATCATAGACTCTTTGGAAAGGAGACGATCAAGTGGAGGGAAACGGCAGCGGTCTGGACACGAAAACCTATTTCCGTGTGGATGGTACCTCGTTACACTGGGGACGAAGCCCTGCAAGAGGGCTGTAGAAGAGTCGAGACCCGTGACAGTGATATGTAGCGATCGGAAGCTTGAGCAGTAAGAAGACTACTCTCCAGAGTTTTTCTATTAAAAAAAAAAAAAAAAAAAAAAAAAAAAAAAAAAAAAAAAAAAAAAAATATATATATATATATATTTTTTTTTTTTTTTTTTTTTTTTTTTTTTTTTTTTTTTTTTTTTTTTTTTTTTTTTTTTTTTTTTTTTTAGAAAAACTCTGGAGAGTAGTCTTCTTACTGCTCAAGCTTCCGATCGCTACATTTTTTTTTTTTTTTTTTTTTTTTTTTTTTTTTTTTTTTTTTTTTTAAAATAGAAAAACTCTGGAGAGTAGTCTTCTTACTGCTCAAGCTTCCGATCGCTACACGAGCGTGATGTATTTAACATCTCACCAAGTATTGTTTTCCAAATCCTTTATGAATGTTTCAAGAATTGACACGTCGGGTCTCTCGAATCCCATAAACGGCATGGCTTGGTACGTCATCAAGGGTCGTACGATGACGTCTTGCAGCCAGTAATGCTTGTCTCTTTCCGCTCGTGTAAAGAACTTTAGGTATGCTTCTTCGTTCGGATATTTTTCCAACTCCGACTCGCGTCCTCGTTCCACCATTCGTTCGTATCCCAGCTTCGGATAATAGTCGCTGAAGGCAACAGAATCTCCATAGTCCAGGACGTGTACCTCGTCCACCCCAATGCGCGTTAACCGCTCGACGTAATAGTCCGCGAGCATCCTAATCTCTGTTGTGCTCAGCCCCTCCTCATGAAACTGGATGCACGAAATGAGCGGGCTACGTGACGAGAGGATAACGTCCTTCTCTTTGCGGTCCGACATTTGGATCGCTTGCTCGATTTTGGCCACGTAATTCTCCAACACCAAATACGGTTGGTTCCAGACGTCCATATATGATTGGTACAATAAACTCTCCATCAGGGATTGGCAATCGTCGACCCACGTATAGCCGCGACCCTTGACGAAGGTCGTCTTGCCAATCCCTACGTGAGAGGCTTGGATCTCTATCAATTGGCGCATGACGGCAAAGGAAACGTTTGGCAAAAAACGAGGAGCACTCGGAAAGCAAGACGTGTAGCAGCAGAGGGGTGTCTTGTAGGAAGAAGAGAGATGTCCTGCTAACAAATGTACCTTGATGGATTCTGTAGAGCTGTGTGATTTTAATAAACTGGGCTAGTAAGCCTTATAATACCACTATTCGAAAAAAAAAAAAAAAAAAAAAAAAAAAAAAAAAAAAAAAAAAAAAAAAAAAATATATATATATATCTTTTTTTTTTTTTTTTTTTTTTTTTTTTTTTTTTTTTTTTTTTTTTTTTTTTTTTTTTTTTTTTTTTTTTTTTTTTTTTTCGCTACTCCGCCCCAACAAAGCTTCGAGATATCCAATGACCAAGGGATGCGTGTGAGTCTAGTGTGGTTTCGCTGCACCACCTTGCTTGGTCGGGGATGAAATTGGACAGGAAGCCACTTCTCCTTAAAATAGATACACCGGACATCCGCTTCCGACGAGCGTTTCCGTCAACAGGATGCATCTCTCTATATAAATGTACTCTCCGAGCTGTCTAGTCATATCGATCTCTTTTGATTTCCCAAAAGACATCTGCTGCGCCGTTATTCTCCTTTTGTATTTTTTTTTCCAATCGTCATGCTGATTTGCCAATTGTGCCGTCAATCCATCGGCAGTGAATCAACGCTCTGTACGATGGGGTGCTGCAGTACGTCGTTCCATTCCTTGTGTTTGGACTATTATGCGAACTTCCACCAAGAACCCTTCTGCCCAGGCTGTGAGACCGCCTTCACTGACGAGGGACTCGCTGCCATCCACTCTGCAGCGCTTCTCCTTCCGGACTGCGTTCTGTGTGGGAAACCCGTTTCGAAGGAGCAGCCCGTCCTGACCCGTTGCGACCATGATTTCCACGTGAGCTGCCTGGCGGGAACGATTTCGACTGCACACCACGATTCCTGTCCCGTCTGTCGCACGGCGATTCCCGTCGCCTCCCTCGCCGTGTTGAGGCGAACGTGGCTCGTCGAGTGCTGGATGCAGGTGAGGAACAGCTTGATGCACGAGCACCGTCGCTATCCCGACAACGTGTTCGACTGGATCGTCGAAGCCTCGGAATTCCTCAGCTCGGACCCCTGGGCGAATCCTCTCATCGGCGGCGGCAACGCTCCTTGGCCGATCGACCGAGTCGTGGAATTTCTCTGGCCCCGTCGACCCGAGGACCGAGTGATCGTGGCCACCCTCCAGATCATGTACATGACGTCTCACGCTTGCGGCCCAGAGTGCGAGTTTTTCCCTTGCCTGGCCAAGCAATGGCTCGGGGAAGTGAGTAGCGACGAGGACGAAGAGGAGCAGGAAGAGCGGCCCGATCAGTGCCACTGCTGCCGCTAACTCTCTCTCTCCAATAAAACGTCGGCCGTGCCCGTTGGACTAGGAGGTGTTCAACGGGGTAAAAAAATGGGAGTGCACGAGTTGTGCGCTCCCATTTTTTTACGCTAGTTTTCCTACCAACCTTGACCGCCTCATCCTCTAGCTTCTCTGAGCATGTCAACACCTCTCCTCCTCCGCTCAGCACGTCGACCGTTTCCATCGACATTCACACGTCGACTCGTAGCCCCATTCCTTCAGCATTACGTCTACGATAGCAAGTGTAAAACGGGCCATGTAGCCAGTTTTACAGTCGATAGAGTACGATGAACACAGTCGGTCCAAAAAATATATAAGCACCGGTACCCTCTCGATTTTTTACAGAATCGAGTTTTATTCGAATAAAACTCGATTTTTTACAGAATCGAGTTTTATTCGAAAACTCGATTCTGTAAAAAATCGAGACATTGGTGAGACTTGGAAAAAATTGGAGAAATATTATTCCATTTTTTTCCATGATCGGTATTAACGTCACGCTGGAGCAACACAACGGGCTATTGGTGACGGTCCGGGATCAAAGGGAAAGATCCGAGGACAACACATTTTTAAATCTGTTGTGGTCAGATGACGACACCTGAGCTGACCCCTCCAAACTTGCACACCACATGGTGAAGACATTTGAGACCACAACAGATTTAAAACCACGAAGGTGTTTGATCCACGGTCAGATGACGAGACAACACCTGAGCTGACCCCTCCAAACTTGCACACCAACGTGAAGACATTTGAGACCACAACCGATTTAAAACCACGGTTCGGAGAGACAACACCTTCTCCAAACTTCATGGTGAATTAATTTTTGACACACCACCAACGTTGGTCCAGTGGGTAACCAAAAAAAAAACTCTCACGAACCATCGAGACGACGTGAGAGTTTTTTAAACTTCATGGTGAATTAATTTATTTTTTTCCATTTGACACCACCAACGTTGGTCCAGTGGGTAACCAAAAAAAAAAACTCTCACGTCGTCTCGAAAGTGGTTCGTGAGAGTTTTTTAAACTTCGATTTATTTTTTTTTTCCATTTGACACCACCAACGTTTGTCCAGTGAATAACCAAAAAAAGTTTTTTAAACTTCATGGTGAATTAATTTATTTTTTTCCATTTGACACCACCAACGTTGGTCCAGTGGGTAACCAAAAAAAACTCTCACGTCGTCTCGAAAGTGGTTCGTGAGAGTTTTTTAAACTTCGATTTATTTTTTTTTCCATTTGACACCACCAACGTTTGTCCAGTGAATAACCAAAAAAAGTTTTTTAAACTTCATGGTGAATTTATTTTTTTTTTTCAAGTTGACACCACCAACGTTGGTCCAGTGAGTAACCAAAAAAAAAACCTCTCACGAACCATTTTTTCAAGTTGACACCACCAACGTTGGTCCAGTGAGTAACCAAAAAAAAAACCTCTCACGAACCATTTTTTCAAGTTGACACCACCAACGTTGGTCCAGTGAGTAACCAAAAAAAAAACCTCTCACGAACCATCTCGTCTCCTTCAAGACGAGATGGTTCGTGAGAGGTTTTTTTTTTATTATTAAAACAACTTTTACAGGAAGAACGAATATTTATTTACAACAAATTTTTACAGAGGGTCCTTCTATTATTCAGATAACATGTAAAAGTCTAGGGAGGATTCTTGATTCATGACGCTCAAGTCCATGGGGACTTGGTCCTCCACATGTGAATTTCCGATAAAAACTCGTGGAACGATGCTTTGGTGTGCTGATGGCGGCGTCGATCCATCGGAAAACGTCTGGAGAAAGAGACAATTGTCACGAGCCGTGACGTGAGAATTGTCCCACGGTGAACGTGAGGCGACCTTTTGGACAGCGGCGGAGAATTCACGAAAGACGTGCGTGGCTTGCTGAGTGACGAAGACGGGTGGTTGTTCCACAGGCATGGAGAGGAGCGGCTCTCGCTGATTGACGACGACGGGTGGTTGTTCCACAGGCATGGAGAAGAGCGGCACTCGCTGATGGACGACGGGTGGTGCAGAAGAAGGAGACGACGCTGCGACAACAGGCATGGAGGGGAACAGCACTAGCTGATCGACGACGGGTCCAGGCACGGAAGGCTGGACAACAGAGGTGGAGGGGAACGGCACGGAAGGCTGAGTGATGACGGGTCCAGGCACGGAAGGCTGGACGACGGCGGGTCCAGGCACGGAAGGCTGGACGACGGCTGGTGACGTCCCCATCGGGTCGAGCAACTGGATTTGAGTACCCAGCCGCGCGGCCGTTTCGCTCGTCACCACGTCCACGGTAAAAGCTGAAGGTTGAACCGTTACTATCAGATAGGTGACGTGAGGTCGCACCAAGTAGACCTCGTGCGGTTCCATCACGTGCATTCTGTAATGGAACTGGTCGGTGGAACGGAATGCCCGTTCGCGGAGCATCGGGCGACCATCCCCCTCGAGACTGTAGAACAGGATGGGTGCGTGGGACGTTTGGTACACGGTACACGTGGTAGGTACCCTCGCCCACCGTCCGCTGTCCGAACGTGAAAAACTTTTTCACGAAATAACTGTTTTTGTGGACGAACGCGGTGCGAACGTCCGTGTTGGATTTCGTGCGCATGGATAGCGAGAGTCGGCCTTCCACCTTTTCCCAAGCCACGTTCCTGGGTTCTTGAATGTTCTTATGGGCTCGCTCCACGGTGTAAACGAAGTTGGCCGTCAGTTTCTCGTCAAAGTTTTGACGCAGAGTCCAAGAGACGAGATGTTTGTAGACGTTGGCCACGCAGCACGCTATCTTTCCGCGTGCAACGTAATCCATCCACATGCGTTTGCTGCTAGCCATGCAAAGAGGCAAGACGGTGTCGGAGACGATCAACGGGAAGGCATCCAGCTTTTCCTCCATGATGATGAGTCGAGAGAGAGAGAGCAATGGTTAGCCGTGTCGCGATGCAGCAGTTTATATAGCGCCACCCGAACCGGAAACGTCGCTATCACTTCCGTCAACAGGAAGCGGGTGGCGATAAGGATTTCCGCAAATCCAAAGCGTCGTCGACGCTACTGTTGTTGAACCATTCGTCGATGGGATCGAACAGTTCTCGCAACTGATCTTCCGTCAAATCGGGCTGCTGTGCAAAACAGTCCTGGTTTAAATCAAAGACCAACTCCTCGCGCTCTTTGGCCAGTGGTTGCGACTCTCGGAGGCTGGAAACTTTCTCGGGCGTCTCGAAGGGGTCGTCGATCCAACTTTTACTCGACGCGGGATCCTGAAATCGGAAACGCTTCTCGTTCTGACGGGCCGTTTCGCTCGACACCACGCAAAGCGAAAACAGAGTCTGTTGCACGGTCATGAGGACGTACAGCGTGTCCTCGTCGACCCGGTAGGTCTCGTGGGGTTGCAAAACAAACCTCTCGTAGAGAAACTGGTCTTGCCAGCGAAAGACCCGTTCGCCGACAGCGGGATCCGCTTTGGATCCCACCGATTTGTTCGGCAAGCGATAGAAAAGCATCGGGGCGTCGGACGTCTGGTACACGTGGCAGGTCCCTCGTTCGACTCGTCGTTGGCCAAACGTAAAGAAGGCATTGACCAAAAACACGTCGGGGTCCAGCAGGTAGCAAGTCCTCACGTCCGTATTGCGGCTCCTCTTCACCGTCGGCTTGGACAAGCGACGGTGAACTTTTTCCCACTTGACGATGTTGGGTCTAAACGGATTCAGCTTCTTGGCTCCCATGGCGTTGTAGAGATAATTTTGCATTCGCTTCGCGTCGAAGGAGGTCACTCGCCACGAGACGCGGTTAAAAGAAGGACTCTGACTAGTCACCAAACAACTGACCTTGCCGATGCAGACGAGCCTCTCGAAGGCACATTTGGAGCGTGGGACAAGGAGGGATCGCAGGGCACTGGAAACGGTCGAAGGAAAGCAATCGTGCTTCTGGTCCATGGCGACGGAGAAGTGCAGTGTCGAAATTAAGATTTGGCAAGTCCTTCACGTTGCGAGCTCTTATACTAAAAAAAAAAAAAAAAAAAAAAAAAAAAAAAAAAAAAAAAAAAAAAAAAAAAAAAAAAAAAAAATTTTTTTTTTTTTTTTTTTTTTTTTTTTTTTTTTTTTTTTTTTTTTTTTTTTTTCAGATTAAAAAATTACAACTGCATTAGTGGTTTGAGGATTCCATCTTAATATAGATGTAACCGATACTTCCCCATATAATGTGGACTCTGCTCGGCGGGGGTCCTTCCCCATTAAACTCCACTGTCAATGGTATCCCTTTAGCACATCTTCTCGGAACCACCAACGGCTCTTTCTTTATTTCCATTTGTCCATCCAAGGGTTCTTCTCCACTGGCCTTTCCCGGCTCCACATCCAAGGTAGGTTCCTCATTCCTTCTCGACGCTCCTTCCTCGTCCATTTGCACTTCGCCAGCATCCTCTTCTGGTTCCGCTAAAATCTGGTCAGGTGGACTGTCCTCCATTTCTCCAAACAACGCATTCCTCGTCTGCTCGGACATGTCTTGCACGGTTCTGTGATCCCCATTCATTCGTCGTGCCGTTTCCAAAACGTATTGCGTAAACCCGTCAATCCATTCGTTCAGACTGCACGAGTCCCGATCACCACGCACCATTTGGAGGAGAGGACCTCTACGATGACTCGTCGAAAAGTTAAATGGTTCACGTCGAACGAAGCCTTCTTCAAACAGCATCATGCGGAGTCGTTCGGCGAGCACAGTTCCACCCCTAGAAGAAGAGCGAATCGTGTCGAACATTTCTTGGGTCGTGAGGATACGAGTCGACATGGACCCTCGAAAACGAGGCGGCGTGACCTCCGAGACGTAACGCCGTGGACAGTTCCTGTAGTGGGTAGTGGATTTGTAACCTAGTAACGTGTGGACGTTGGACGTTCTCCAGTACACCTGACCGTCGAGGATGCCGATGCAACACGATAGGGTGACAGTGATGGCTTCGTAAACGCGGAATTGCACGTGAAACCACATCCTTCCTACGAGAGCAGGGATAGTTTGGAGAAGTCTCTGTTGCAGCGTTGAAGACATTAAAGTCTAGAATATCGGTGCATCGGTCTTTATATTAAAAAAAAAAAAAAAAAAAAAAAAAAAAAAAAAAAAAAAAAAAAAAAAAAAAAAAAAAATTTTTTTTTTTTTTTTTTTTTTTTTTTTTTTTTTTTTTTTTTTTTTTTTTTTTTTCTACTATTTCGTAGTACAACCAATATTTTGAATTAGGTGATTCAGAGAAAATTTCATTTGGACAATCGATGTTTCCAAAATAGCCTTTTCTCGTAACATGGTTCTCATTAACGATGGGTCATTTTACATTCTGGTTAAAATATCAATAGTGATTAACATATGGTTGAAACGATATGTAAATTTGTAAGCTCTTGTTTCAGGCTCAAGACGCAGTACCAACTAATAAGTCTTTATCGCAAGCTCCACTTTGGTTGCACGTGGTGAGGAGGAAAGCATCCTATTAAGTTTTTGTTGTAAGAGACCATGGCACCTCATAAAATTTGCTAGACCTCGCCTCGTGTGTCTGCACACTTTTCTAACGTTGTAGATACGTGGCCATCTCCGCCACCGTCCCTGCAAAGAATATTTCGACCGTTCCTGTTCACTCGATTTTGATGTCTTCTCTCGCCTCGTGAGGTTGCGTCGGCCTTACCGTTCTGAATTTCATCGTCGTTTATTCCGAGTAGGTCCAATCCGTACTCTTTTCAAAAACACCGGATATCCGCCGTCCTGCGGAAACTGCACCTATATCCTGTCGTCCTGCTATAAAACGAGCATCCCGACAGCGCATCCTCATACCCAAATTCTCTCGATATCTTCGTCATGAATTGTTCCATTTGCCACCAACTCTTGTGCTTCGGGCAGAGATGTGCCGCTGTTGGGGATTTTTTCGTCACTCGATCCTGCTTTTGCCGCGACTGCAACGTCCTCCTCCGCTGCGGTCACACTTTTCACGTGGACTGTCTCCAAGGTCCCATCATGGCTCAGGGGCAGACTCTGCCGGGGGACCAACACTTGGATCCCACCCTCAAGTGCTGCCCAGTATGCGACAAGACCCTCACGCACAGCGATCTCTTTCACGCGCTGAGGGTACACAACTACTTGCGCCTTGCTCCCATGCCCAAAGAACTCGGGCAGGAGGGGGTGTTGACCGAGGAGGTCTGGCATTGCGACGGTTAGTCTAACTCGCAATTCCCTCTCGTTCCCATAAAAGAGAGGGAGTGAAAAAATGGGAGAGTCGAGCGTTCGGAGGAACGCTCGACTCTCCCATTTTTTTGCGCCACTCGGCCTACCAATCTTGAAGCTTCAAACAAAATTTTGCACATTGCTCGCCAACCGATCCATGGGGGTCACCGGATATCCGAAAATAGCCTTCCTGCGGAAACTGCACCCATGTCCTGCTGATAGCTTTCCACATCATTCCCATAAAAGCAGGATCATCGTCATGAATTGCTCCATGTCTTGCTGTGCTTCGGGCAGAGGTGACTTTGCCATCGATAGAGCGGTATTATGCAGAAAAATGCTCGGTCATGCTATCCTGTGGACACGCTTTCCACACTTCTGCTGTAGAGAATTGGGTACAGCGGATTAGAGAGGGGTGGAAAAATGGGAGATTCGAGTGTTTCGTTCGCAGGAACGAAACACTCGAATCTCCCATTTTTTTGCGGCACTCGACATGCCAATCTTGAAGCTTCCAAACCGATCAAGACTTTGGAAAGCTGGTCCACGATCTGGGTCGACAAAACGAGACGGTGAGAGGGGGAGGTGATGACTGTTTCTCCCGGCCGCCGCTCGAATCTCAGTCGAAACACTTCCGCTCCCCAATCGCAAAGCTTCCACGAGTGCAGTTGCATTTTTTTCGTCAAAGCGTCCACCTTGACGTTCAGCTTTTCATTCTCCACCGTCAAAGCATCCACCCGTCTCTCCACCTTATCGAATCGAGCGTTCCAAGCTTGTTCGAACCCCCCGAAATCGGCTTGTTCAGCAGCCATTCCAAGTCTACTCACTTCCTCAGGATCCTCGAAGCACCTACCCAGGGGCATGATGGAACTTTGTCTTTGGACTTGATGCAAATGGTGTAGGCATTATATCTTAAAAAAAAAAAAAAAAAAAAAAAAAAAAAAAAAAAAAAAAAAAAAAAAAAAAAAAAAAAAAAAAAATTTTTTTTTTTTTTTTTTTTTTTTTTTTTTTTTTTTTTTTTTTTTTTTTTTTTTTTTTTTTTTTTTCCTAGTGTCGAATGGGGAGGATAGATACCTGGACCAGCTTTTGAAGTCCTCCCACCACCACTTTCCACCTGTGACACTCGCCGTCTTTGCAGTAGGTGCATCTCCCGACGTATCGGTCGTCCAGGAGTTTCTCTCTGATGTGTTGGAGAGGCGCAAAATCCTTTTGCAATTCTCTCCAGGCGGCTTGCGTCTCTTTGCCGACGACGTAGAGTCCTCCCATGCGAAACTCTTCCAAATCCTCGACGAGCTGATGCCGCCAGTCTTTGCATTCGTCTTCCGACACGCTCGTGAATCCGTTGGAGAGGGTGTAGGAATCTCCTCGAATGCATAAGATCAGCGCCACCTTGAGCTCATGGTCAAAGACTTGCCTGGTGCATCGTCGAGGCTCCCAGGGATCACTTTTCCAAGACTCTCTCGGCTCGTTGGAGGACTTGGAAGGAGCATGTTTATCCTCGCGCCTCGGGTAGTGGTCCCGTCGTCGATCGTATGGTTCGATGGCATTCCGTCGATGGTCGACGTGTCGTCTCTGGCCCCCGTCGTCGATGAGAGATCTCGTCTTTCTCGGGTGGTCCCGGCGATCGTATCGTTCAACGGGATTCAGTCGATGCTTGCCGTGTCGTTTCGGGTCGCTTGGATGCAGAGGTGCTCGGTCAACCGCTGCTGCTGCGAGAGGCTCGTCGCTTGGATGCAGAGGTGCTCGGTCAACCGCTGCTGCTGCGAGAGGCTCGTCGCTTGGATGCAGAGGTGCTCGGTCAACCGCTACTGCTGCGAGAGGCTCGTCGCTTGGATGCAGAGGTGCACGGTCAACCGCTGCTGCTGCGAGAGGCTCGTCGCTTGGATGCAGAGGTGCACAGTCAACCGCTGCTGCTGCGAGAGGCTCGTCGCTTGGATGCAGAGGTGCTCGGTCAACCGCTGCTGCTGCGAGAGGCTCGTCGTAGGGTGAATCGGATGGGGAATAAGGTATCGTCTCGTTCACATCGGGCTTGATTGTCTCCCAAACGTCTGGGACTAACAAATTTTCCATCGAATCTCGAACGTCCATGGCAGTCGTGGGATGTGAACAGCAAGTCTGGTAAAGAGGACTCATAGGTTAGATTATATATATGTATTTGTATGTATTAAAAAAAAAAAAAAAAAAAAAAAAAAAAAAAAAAAAAAAAAAAAAAAAAAAAAAAAAAAAAAAAAAAAAATATATATATATATATATATATATATTTTTTTTTTTTTTTTTTTTTTTTTTTTTTTTTTTTTTTTTTTTTTTTTTTTTTTTTTTTTTTTTTTTTTTTTTTTTTTTTAAGCAATGTGCTAGGGCAAATGGCTCGCGTCACCGAAAAGATATTTTCGCAGTTCCACCGACTTTGCAGTTTTTCCAGGAGGACACCAGTTGGATCGTTGCGAGAGGTCTGAGTGCATGCACGCGGTGATTTCACCTATAGAATCTGTTCCTTCCAAGATTGGCGAGGCCTAAATCTCGTCTCTTTCGAAAGGGAGCATCTATCCATCCGATCATCCGTTGGCACAGCGACACCTCGGGTCCCTCGAGGAGATTGCTCTAGGCGGGTGCCAGCGTTTGGGAATATCTATCGTACGCAGTTTGCCCCAGCTGCGGCAGCGTTGTACAGGAGGCGATGGTCGTCTCGCTGGCTGCACGTATGCATAGACGTAAGTACCCAAACGATCCCAGCTCGGGTCGTCGTGGTCCGGTATCTGCGATGCTTCCTGTTGCTGGAAACGGTTATTTCAAGGCCCAGGAAGTATGGATTTCTCCTCGTAATCCAAAGGGACGAGTGTGGCTTGAAGCGCTGCTGCTGAGACGTCTGGCATCCGTTTCCGAACAAGATTGGTAGAGGGAGGAGCCCGAAAAATGGGAGGTACCTCCCATTTTTCGGGGGAATGTACATCCCTCATTCCAAGGGTGCGCGGCATATAGGGCAAGTCGGGTTGACCGCTTTCCACGAATCAAGGCAATTGGAATGGAAAGCGTGTCGACAGCGGGTCGTTTTGCATTGCATCATTCGATCCAAGCAGATGGCACAGGGTCCTTCAAACATCTTCGGATCCCGTACATGCATTGCCTCCAATATGAGAGTTCCTAGTTTACGCCAGTTCTCGACGGGAATATCGAGGGGTCCAGATCTCTCCCAGGCCCCGGCAGCTAGCTGGTAGACGAACGGAATGAGTAAATCGTACCATATGGTGCCCCAATACCAGCTCTTCCGAACGAGGGACTCCTTCTCCTCCAAAAAAGTCATTGGCCAAAATACGATATCGTTTACCACGGAGTTGGGGCCATCGGGAAACATCTCGTCCAGCATGACATAAGTAGCCATATTCCGATCCAATCCCACGTGCGGCGTCGTCTCCGGAGGTAGGGAAGAATGTAATCCAATGCTCGCATCGACGATGAAATGGGAAAACGCCACCCAATCCGAACATGACTTGGGCCGATAGGCTGCAATCGCTTGGTCTCTGTAGAAGTCTGCAGGAATCATTGTGCTGCTCACTCTCGAGTGGCGAGGGTTTATATAGGATTTCATGAGGCTATTTCGGAGGAGCGGCGCATCCTGTTGACGGAAACGCTTATCGCTGCTATCCGGTGTTTTTTTCGGAAGGGGGGGGGATATCACAGGATGTACGGATTTCTCCTCCGTCTACGTCTACCATTCCTGGTAAGGCATGGAGTGTCCTCGCACTCCCACGAACACGTGTGCACTACCTTGAAAAATCTCTCGAAAAGTATTTTATTTCGAGGCGAGGTGGTTTCCTTCACCAAAAAGTACGCGGCACGGTCCACGGTCCACTCGTCGCGAAACCCATAATAGGTTTTCAAATGTTGACGCAACTCTCTATGGATGGCACGTTTCAAAGCCTTTGAAAACTCGTATCCATGCGTCGAAGACGACATTAACGCGTTGGCGACAGCGTTCCAATCTTTGCATCGTCGCTTTTCTCTCAAATCCCGAACAACGTCCTCGTCCAATTTACCTCTGCACAACGGACAAGTCTTCCTCTCCTCGTTGATCCAGTTCGAGAGACACTCTGAGTGGAATCGGTGACCGCAAGGAATCGGCTCGCCTCCTTCTTCTAAACAAATGGCACACGTGTATTTGGGATCCATCTCAAAAAAATCCTCCAACGGAACGAGTGTGGCTTGGCTTCGCAGCTCTCGAAGGTGGACGATGCTAAAGACGGGGCCTGTCACGAGTACCGAATCGACACGGGTCGAGTCAATGATCTGGGTGGAGCGGTAGCGTTGCGTCCACACCACTCGAAGATTCACTAGTAAGTCGTCGCTCGAAACTTACGTCTGCTCATCCACAGGAAAAACGCGATTCAAAGAATAATTTATTTTGTGCTCTGGTAAGAGGAATGACTGAATCTGCGCGTCGAAAGAGTAACTATGAGGTTCCTCTATCGGGGTGCTCCTTATGTAACCAACTATAAAAAAAAAAAAAAAAAAAAAAAAAAAAAAAAAAAAAAAAAAAAAAAAAAAAAAAAAAAAAAAAAAAAAAAGTGACATCCCTGGAGGTGACTGGAGGTGACTGGAGGTGACATCCCTGGAGGTGACTGGAGGTGACTGGAGGTGACTGGAGGGGACTGGAGGTGACTGGAGGGGACTGGAGGTGACTGGAGGTGACTGGAGGTGACATCCCTGGAGGTGACATCCCTGGAGGTGACTGGAGGTGACATCCCTGGAGGTGACTGGAGGTGACTGGAGGTGACTGGAGGTGACTGGAGGTGACTGGAGGTGACATCCCTGGAGGTGACATCCCTGGAGGTGACATCCCTGGAGGTGACTGGAGGTGACTGGAGGTGACTGGAGGTGACTGGAGGTGACTGGAGGTGACTGGAGGTGACTGGAGGTGACTGGAGGTGACTGGAGGGGACTGGAGGTGACTGGAGGGGACTGGAGGTGACTGGAGGTGACTGGAGGTGACATCCCTGGAGGTGACATCCCTGGAGGTGACTGGAGGTGACATCCCTGGAGGTGACTGGAGGTGACTGGAGGTGACTGGAGGGGACTGGAGGGGACTGGAGGGGACTGGAGGTGACTGGAGTGAGCGGTGCATCCTGTTGACGGATACGCTTATCTCCAACAGACATCCGGCGGAATGGTAAAGTGAAACTGGAAGAATGACAAACTGAAATTGGAAGACCTTGGATGGGAAAATCTTCAAAAGTGACCTGTGATATAAACCGGAAGTTACGTCAATCGCTCGGACACCATGGTGACCCCACTTCCGGTTGACCTTGAAAATTTTGAACAGCTATAACTCTTAAAGTAAGGAAGATAAATGGGTCGAGTGACCATTTGATTTTCTCACCTCGAGGAGCTCTTTCCAACGCAAGTGACCGCTTGTAGCTAGCTGCGTTAGGTCAGGAGTTGTACGTGGAGAGATCGAGCCAGATGAGTGAAGTCCATGCGGTCGTGCCACCAATGTACTGCGAGAAAAATATTTTCTTTGGAGAATAATATATACATATTTAAAAAAAAAAAAAAAAAAAAAAAAAAAAAAAAAAAAAAAAAAAAAAAAAAAAAAAAAAAAAAAAAAAAAAAAAAAAAAAATGTATATATATTAGCTACCGAGACGTGGGAGACATGTGGATCCCTCGATATTCCCGTCGAGAACTGGCGTAAACTAGGAACTCTCATCCTGGAGGCGATGTATCTACGGGATCCACAGATGCTCGAACGCCCCTGTGCCATCTGCTTAGATTCGATGCTGGAATGCAAAACGATCCGCTGGTGACACGCTTTCCATTCGAATTGCCTGAATGCGTGGAAAGCGGTCTCCCAAAAATGGGAGAGTCTGTTGAGACTCTGGCAATCTCGGTGCAAGTTTTCAACGGACGTCTCAGCAGCTTCGAGCCACATATGTCCTTTTAAAAATTCGATCGCGACGATGGAGTGAGGTCTGTCAGAGATAACCCTTTCCAGCAACAGGAAGCGTTGCGCATCCCATCACCGGACGTCTGTTAACGATAACCGTTTCCGGCAATAGGAAGCGTTTCGTATCACCGGACGTCTGCTAGCAGCGATAGGCGCTTCCGAGTATCTATATAACGAATTGTCTCGTCAGAAACGCATCAGACTTTCACTGACTCTGTTCATGGCGATCACATTATCAGACGAGGAGGTTTGGAACGAGGTGAAAAACGTTTTTCAAACGCTTTCACCCTTCCATTCTCCACGGAGACTCTGCACGGCTCCGCCTCGCACGATCCACGACGAATCGTCCGAATCACCGCCGGGTGCTGCGACCCTCGAGAACGCTCTGTACGAGGTGCCAGACCTAGACGATCCGAGCTGGGACCATTTGGGAACATACGTCTATGCGTACGTGCAGCCAGCGAGACGACCGTCGCCTCCTGTACAACGCTGCCGCCGATGGGGCAAACTGCGTACTATAGATATTCCCAAACGCTGGCACCCGCCTAGAGCAATCTCCTCGAGGGACCCGAGGCGTCGCATTGCCCACGGATGATCGGATGGATTCGCCCTTTTCGAAAGAGACAAAAAAAATTGGGAGATTCGGGCTTTTCGTTCGGAGGAACTGAAAGCTCGAATCTCCCAATTTTTGATTTAGGCGTCGCCAACCTTGGAAGGAACAAACCAAACGAAACTTTGCAAAGCGCCGCATCGATGACCGTGGGCATGCGCTCCGGGACAGATCGGTCCAACCGATGTCCTCCTGGAAAATATACAAAATGGGTGGTACCGGAAATATCTTCGAGACGACACGAGCTATGTCCAACTGTTTCAAAAAAAAAAAAAAAAAAAAAAAAAAAAAAAAAAAAAAAAAAAAAAAAAAAAAAAAAAAAAAAAAAAAAAAAAAAAATGGAGAGATCGAGCCAGATGAGTGAAGTCCATACAGTCGTGCCACCAGTGATGTACTGCGAGAAAAATATTTTCTTTGGAGAATAATATATACATATTTAAAAAAAAAAAAAAAAAAAAAAAAAAAAAAAAAAAAAAAAAAAAAAAAAAAAAAAAAAAATATATATATATATATATATATATATTTTTTTTTTTTTTTTTTTTTTTTTTTTTTTTTTTTTTTTTTTTTTTTTTTTTTTTTTTTTTTTTTTTTTTTAAATATGTATATATTATTCTCCAAAGAAAATATTTTTCTCGCAGTACATTGGTGGCACGACCGCATGGACTTCACTCATCTGGCTCGATCTCTCCACGTACAACTCCTGACCTAACGCAGCTAGCTACAAGCGGTCACTTGCGTTGGAAAGAGCTCCTCGAGGTGAGAAAATCAAATGGTCACTCGACCCATTTATCTTCCTTACTTTAAGAGTTATAGCTGTTCAAAATTTTCAAGGTCAACCGGAAGTGGGGTCACCATGGTGTCCGAGCGATTGACGTAACTTCCGGTTTATATCACAGGTCACTTTTGAAGATTTTCCCATCCAAGGTCTTCCAATTTCAGTTTGTCATTCTTCCAGTTTCACTTTACCATTCCGCCGGATGTCTGTTGGAGATAAGCGTATCCGTCAACAGGATGCACCGCTCACTCCAGTCACCTCCAGTCCCCTCCAGTCCCCTCCAGTCCCCTCCAGTCACCTCCAGTCACCTCCAGTCACCTCCAGGGATGTCACCTCCAGTCACCTCCAGGGATGTCACCTCCAGGGATGTCACCTCCAGTCACCTCCAGTCACCTCCAGTCCCCTCCAGTCACCTCCAGTCCCCTCCAGTCACCTCCAGTCACCTCCAGTCCCCTCCAGTCACCTCCAGTCACCTCCAGTCACCTCCAGTCACCTCCAGTCACCTCCAGTCACCTCCAGGGATGTCACCTCCAGGGATGTCACCTCCAGGGATGTCACCTCCAGTCACCTCCAGTCACCTCCAGTCACCTCCAGTCACCTCCAGTCACCTCCAGGGATGTCACCTCCAGTCACCTCCAGGGATGTCACCTCCAGGGATGTCACCTCCAGTCACCTCCAGTCACCTCCAGTCCCCTCCAGTCACCTCCAGTCCCCTCCAGTCACCTCCAGTCACCTCCAGTCACCTCCAGGGATGTCACCTCCAGTCACCTCCAGTCACCTCCAGGGATGTCACTTTTTTTTTTTTTTTTTTTTTTTTTTTTTTTTTTTTTTTTTTTTTTTTTTTTTTTTTTTTTTTTTTTTTTTTTTATAGTTGGTTACATAAGGAGCACCCCGATAGAGGAACCTCATAGTTACTCTTTCGACGCGCAGATTCAGTCATTCCTCTTACCAGAGCACAAAATAAATTATTCTTTGAATCGCGTTTTTCCTGTGGATGAGCAGACGTAAGTTTCGAGCGACGACTTACTAGTGAATCTTCGAGTGGTGTGGACGCAACGCTACCGCTCCACCCAGATCATTGACTCGACCCGTGTCGATTCGGTACTCGTGACAGGCCCCGTCTTTAGCATCGTCCACCTTCGAGAGCTGCGAAGCCAAGCCACACTCGTTCCGTTGGAGGATTTTTTTGAGATGGATCCCAAATACACGTGTGCCATTTGTTTAGAAGAAGGAGGCGAGCCGATTCCTTGCGGTCACCGATTCCACTCAGAGTGTCTCTCGAACTGGATCAACGAGGAGAGGAAGACTTGTCCGTTGTGCAGAGGTAAATTGGACGAGGACGTTGTTCGGGATTTGAGAGAAAAGCGACGATGCAAAGATTGGAACGCTGTCGCCAACGCGTTAATGTCGTCTTCGACGCATGGATACGAGTTTTCAAAGGCTTTGAAACGTGCCATCCATAGAGAGTTGCGTCAACATTTGAAAACCTATTATGGGTTTCGCGACGAGTGGACCGTGGACCGTGCCGCGTACTTTTTGGTGAAGGAAACCACCTCGCCTCGAAATAAAATACTTTTCGAGAGATTTTTCAAGGTAGTGCACACGTGTTCGTGGGAGTGCGAGGACACTCCATGCCTTACCAGGAATGGTAGACGTAGACGGAGGAGAAATCCGTACATCCTGTGATATCCCCCCCCCTTCCGAAAAAAACACCGGATAGCAGCGATAAGCGTTTCCGTCAACAGGATGCGCCGCTCCTCCGAAATAGCCTCATGAAATCCTATATAAACCCTCGCCACTCGAGAGTGAGCAGCACAATGATTCCTGCAGACTTCTACAGAGACCAAGCGATTGCAGCCTATCGGCCCAAGTCATGTTCGGATTGGGTGGCGTTTTCCCATTTCATCGTCGATGCGAGCATTGGATTACATTCTTCCCTACCTCCGGAGACGACGCCGCACGTGGGATTGGATCGGAATATGGCTACTTATGTCATGCTGGACGAGATGTTTCCCGATGGCCCCAACTCCGTGGTAAACGATATCGTATTTTGGCCAATGACTTTTTTGGAGGAGAAGGAGTCCCTCGTTCGGAAGAGCTGGTATTGGGGCACCATATGGTACGATTTACTCATTCCGTTCGTCTACCAGCTAGCTGCCGGGGCCTGGGAGAGATCTGGACCCCTCGATATTCCCGTCGAGAACTGGCGTAAACTAGGAACTCTCATATTGGAGGCAATGCATGTACGGGATCCGAAGATGTTTGAAGGACCCTGTGCCATCTGCTTGGATCGAATGATGCAATGCAAAACGACCCGCTGTCGACACGCTTTCCATTCCAATTGCCTTGATTCGTGGAAAGCGGTCAACCCGACTTGCCCTATATGCCGCGCACCCTTGGAATGAGGGATGTACATTCCCCCGAAAAATGGGAGGTACCTCCCATTTTTCGGGCTCCTCCCTCTACCAATCTTGTTCGGAAACGGATGCCAGACGTCTCAGCAGCAGCGCTTCAAGCCACACTCGTCCCTTTGGATTACGAGGAGAAATCCATACTTCCTGGGCCTTGAAATAACCGTTTCCAGCAACAGGAAGCATCGCAGATACCGGACCACGACGACCCGAGCTGGGATCGTTTGGGTACTTACGTCTATGCATACGTGCAGCCAGCGAGACGACCATCGCCTCCTGTACAACGCTGCCGCAGCTGGGGCAAACTGCGTACGATAGATATTCCCAAACGCTGGCACCCGCCTAGAGCAATCTCCTCGAGGGACCCGAGGTGTCGCTGTGCCAACGGATGATCGGATGGATAGATGCTCCCTTTCGAAAGAGACGAGATTTAGGCCTCGCCAATCTTGGAAGGAACAGATTCTATAGGTGAAATCACCGCGTGCATGCACTCAGACCTCTCGCAACGATCCAACTGGTGTCCTCCTGGAAAAACTGCAAAGTCGGTGGAACTGCGAAAATATCTTTTCGGTGACGCGAGCCATTTGCCCTAGCACATTGCTTAAAAAAAAAAAAAAAAAAAAAAAAAAAAAAAAAAAAAAAAAAAAAAAAAAAAAAAAAAAAAAAAAAAAATATATATATATATATATATATTTTTTTTTTTTTTTTTTTTTTTTTTTTTTTTTTTTTTTTTTTTTTTTTTTTTTTTTTTTTTTTTTTTTTTTTAATACATACAAATACATATATATAATCTAACCTATGAGTCCTCTTTACCAGACTTGCTGTTCACATCCCACGACTGCCATGGACGTTCGAGATTCGATGGAAAATTTGTTAGTCCCAGACGTTTGGGAGACAATCAAGCCCGATGTGAACGAGACGATACCTTATTCCCCATCCGATTCACCCTACGACGAGCCTCTCGCAGCAGCAGCGGTTGACCGAGCACCTCTGCATCCAAGCGACGAGCCTCTCGCAGCAGCAGCGGTTGACTGTGCACCTCTGCATCCAAGCGACGAGCCTCTCGCAGCAGCAGCGGTTGACCGTGCACCTCTGCATCCAAGCGACGAGCCTCTCGCAGCAGTAGCGGTTGACCGAGCACCTCTGCATCCAAGCGACGAGCCTCTCGCAGCAGCAGCGGTTGACCGAGCACCTCTGCATCCAAGCGACGAGCCTCTCGCAGCAGCAGCGGTTGACCGAGCACCTCTGCATCCAAGCGACCCGAAACGACACGGCAAGCATCGACTGAATCCCGTTGAACGATACGATCGCCGGGACCACCCGAGAAAGACGAGATCTCTCATCGACGACGGGGGCCAGAGACGACACGTCGACCATCGACGGAATGCCATCGAACCATACGATCGACGACGGGACCACTACCCGAGGCGCGAGGGACCACTACCCGAGGCGCGAGGATAAACATGCTCCTTCCAAGTCCTCCAACGAGCCGAGAGAGTCTTGGAAAAGTGATCCCTGGGAGCCTCGACGATGCACCAGGCAAGTCTTTGACCATGAGCTCAAGGTGGCGCTGATCTTATGCATTCGAGGAGATTCCTACACCCTCTCCAACGGATTCACGAGCGTGTCGGAAGACGAATGCAAAGACTGGCGGCATCAGCTCGTCGAGGATTTGGAAGAGTTTCGCATGGGAGGACTCTACGTCGTCGGCAAAGAGACGCAAGCCGCCTGGAGAGAATTGCAAAAGGATTTTGCGCCTCTCCAACACATCAGAGAGAAACTCCTGGACGACCGATACGTCGGGAGATGCACCTACTGCAAAGACGGCGAGTGTCACAGGTGGAAAGTGGTGGTGGGAGGACTTCAAAAGCTGGTCCAGGTATCTATCCTCCCCATTCGACACTAGAAAAAAAAAAAAAAAAAAAAAAAAAAAAAAAAAAAAAAAAAAAAAAAAAAAAAAAAAAAAAAAAAAAATATTTTTTTTTTTTTTTTTTTTTTTTTTTTTTTTTTTTTTTTTTAAGATATAATGCCTACACCATTTGCATCAAGTCCAAAGACAAAGTTCCATCATGCCCCTGGGTAGGTGCTTCGAGGATCCTGAGGAAGTGAGTAGACTTGGAATGGCTGCTGAACAAGCCGATTTCGGGGGGTTCGAACAAGCTTGGAACGCTCGATTCGATAAGGTGGAGAGACGGGTGGATGCTTTGACGGTGGAGAATGAAAAGCTGAACGTCAAGGTGGACGCTTTGACGAAAAAAATGCAACTGCACTCGTGGAAGCTTTGCGATTGGGGAGCGGAAGTGTTTCGACTGAGATTCGAGCGGCGGCCGGGAGAAACAGTCATCACCTCCCCCTCTCACCGTCTCGTTTTGTCGACCCAGATCGTGGACCAGCTTTCCAAAGTCTTGATCGGTTTGGAAGCTTCAAGATTGGCATGTCGAGTGCCGCAAAAAAATGGGAGATTCGAGTGTTTCGTTCCTGCGAACGAAACACTCGAATCTCCCATTTTTCCACCCCTCTCTAATCCGCTGTACCCAATTCTCTACAGCAGAAGTGTGGAAAGCGTGTCCACAGGATAGCATGACCGAGCATTTTTCTGCATAATACCGCTCTATCGATGGCAAAGTCACCTCTGCCCGAAGCACAGCAAGACATGGAGCAATTCATGACGATGATCCTGCTTTTATGGGAATGATGTGGAAAGCTATCAGCAGGACATGGGTGCAGTTTCCGCAGGAAGGCTATTTTCGGATATCCGGTGACCCCCATGGATCGGTTGGCGAGCAATGTGCAAAATTTTGTTTGAAGCTTCAAGATTGGTAGGCCGAGTGGCGCAAAAAAATGGGAGAGTCGAGCGTTCCTCCGAACGCTCGACTCTCCCATTTTTTCACTCCCTCTCTTTTATGGAACGAGAGGGAATTGCGAGTTAGACTAACCGTCGCAATGCCAGACCTCCTCGGTCAACACCCCCTCCTGCCCGAGTTCTTTGGGCATGGGAGCAAGGCGCAAGTAGTTGTGTACCCTCAGCGCGTGAAAGAGATCGCTGTGCGTGAGGGTCTTGTCGCATACTGGGCAGCACTTGAGGGTGGGATCCAAGTGTTGGTCCCCCGGCAGAGTCTGCCCCTGAGCCATGATGGGACCTTGGAGACAGTCCACGTGAAAAGTGTGACCGCAGCGGAGGAGGACGTTGCAGTCGCGGCAAAAGCAGGATCGAGTGACGAAAAAATCCCCAACAGCGGCACATCTCTGCCCGAAGCACAAGAGTTGGTGGCAAATGGAACAATTCATGACGAAGATATCGAGAGAATTTGGGTATGAGGATGCGCTGTCGGGATGCTCGTTTTATAGCAGGACGACAGGATATAGGTGCAGTTTCCGCAGGACGGCGGATATCCGGTGTTTTTGAAAAGAGTACGGATTGGACCTACTCGGAATAAACGACGATGAAATTCAGAACGGTAAGGCCGACGCAACCTCACGAGGCGAGAGAAGACATCAAAATCGAGTGAACAGGAACGGTCGAAATATTCTTTGCAGGGACGGTGGCGGAGATGGCCACGTATCTACAACGTTAGAAAAGTGTGCAGACACACGAGGCGAGGTCTAGCAAATTTTATGAGGTGCCATGGTCTCTTACAACAAAAACTTAATAGGATGCTTTCCTCCTCACCACGTGCAACCAAAGTGGAGCTTGCGATAAAGACTTATTAGTTGGTACTGCGTCTTGAGCCTGAAACAAGAGCTTACAAATTTACATATCGTTTCAACCATATGTTAATCACTATTGATATTTTAACCAGAATGTAAAATGACCCATCGTTAATGAGAACCATGTTACGAGAAAAGGCTATTTTGGAAACATCGATTGTCCAAATGAAATTTTCTCTGAATCACCTAATTCAAAATATTGGTTGTACTACGAAATAGTAGAAAAAAAAAAAAAAAAAAAAAAAAAAAAAAAAAAAAAAAAAAAAAAAAAAAAAAAATTTTTTTTTTTTTTTTTTTTTTTTTTTTTTTTTTTTTTTTTTTTTTTTTTTTTTTTTTTTAATATAAAGACCGATGCACCGATATTCTAGACTTTAATGTCTTCAACGCTGCAACAGAGACTTCTCCAAACTATCCCTGCTCTCGTAGATTGTGAAGGATGTGGTTTCACGTGCAATTCCGCGTTTACGAAGCCATCACTGTCACCCTATCGTGTTGCATCGGCATCCTCGACGGTCAGGTGTACTGGAGAACGTCCAACGTCCACACGTTACTAGGTTACAAATCCACTACCCACTACAGGAACTGTCCACGGCGTTACGTCTCGGAGGTCACGCCGCCTCGTTTTCGAGGGTCCATGTCGACTCGTATCCTCACGACCCAAGAAATGTTCGACACGATTCGCTCTTCTTCTAGGGGTGGAACTGTGCTCGCCGAACGACTCCGCATGATGCTGTTTGAAGAAGGCTTCGTTCGACGTGAACCATTTAACTTTTCGACGAGTCATCGTAGAGGTCCTCTCCTCCAAATGGTGCGTGGTGATCGGGACTCGTGCAGTCTGAACGAATGGATTGACGGGTTTACGCAATACGTTTTGGAAACGGCACGACGAATGAATGGGGATCACAGAACCGTGCAAGACATGTCCGAGCAGACGAGGAATGCGTTGTTTGGAGAAATGGAGGACAGTCCACCTGACCAGATTTTAGCGGAACCAGAAGAGGATGCTGGCGAAGTGCAAATGGACGAGGAAGGAGCGTCGAGAAGGAATGAGGAACCTACCTTGGATGTGGAGCCGGGAAAGGCCAGTGGAGAAGAACCCTTGGATGGACAAATGGAAATAAAGAAAGAGCCGTTGGTGGTTCCGAGAAGATGTGCTAAAGGGATACCATTGACAGTGGAGTTTAATGGGGAAGGACCCCCGCCGAGCAGAGTCCACATTATATGGGGAAGTATCGGTTACATCTATATTAAGATGGAATCCTCAAACCACTAATGCAGTTGTAATTTTTTAATCTGAAAAAAAAAAAAAAAAAAAAAAAAAAAAAAAAAAAAAAAAAAAAAAAAAAATTTTTTTTTTTTTTTTTTTTTTTTTTTTTTTTTTTTTTTTTTTTTTTTTTTTTTTTTTTTTTTTAGTATAAGAGCTCGCAACGTGAAGGACTTGCCAAATCTTAATTTCGACACTGCACTTCTCCGTCGCCATGGACCAGAAGCACGATTGCTTTCCTTCGACCGTTTCCAGTGCCCTGCGATCCCTCCTTGTCCCACGCTCCAAATGTGCCTTCGAGAGGCTCGTCTGCATCGGCAAGGTCAGTTGTTTGGTGACTAGTCAGAGTCCTTCTTTTAACCGCGTCTCGTGGCGAGTGACCTCCTTCGACGCGAAGCGAATGCAAAATTATCTCTACAACGCCATGGGAGCCAAGAAGCTGAATCCGTTTAGACCCAACATCGTCAAGTGGGAAAAAGTTCACCGTCGCTTGTCCAAGCCGACGGTGAAGAGGAGCCGCAATACGGACGTGAGGACTTGCTACCTGCTGGACCCCGACGTGTTTTTGGTCAATGCCTTCTTTACGTTTGGCCAACGACGAGTCGAACGAGGGACCTGCCACGTGTACCAGACGTCCGACGCCCCGATGCTTTTCTATCGCTTGCCGAACAAATCGGTGGGATCCAAAGCGGATCCCGCTGTCGGCGAACGGGTCTTTCGCTGGCAAGACCAGTTTCTCTACGAGAGGTTTGTTTTGCAACCCCACGAGACCTACCGGGTCGACGAGGACACGCTGTACGTCCTCATGACCGTGCAACAGACTCTGTTTTCGCTTTGCGTGGTGTCGAGCGAAACGGCCCGTCAGAACGAGAAGCGTTTCCGATTTCAGGATCCCGCGTCGAGTAAAAGTTGGATCGACGACCCCTTCGAGACGCCCGAGAAAGTTTCCAGCCTCCGAGAGTCGCAACCACTGGCCAAAGAGCGCGAGGAGTTGGTCTTTGATTTAAACCAGGACTGTTTTGCACAGCAGCCCGATTTGACGGAAGATCAGTTGCGAGAACTGTTCGATCCCATCGACGAATGGTTCAACAACAGTAGCGTCGACGACGCTTTGGATTTGCGGAAATCCTTATCGCCACCCGCTTCCTGTTGACGGAAGTGATAGCGACGTTTCCGGTTCGGGTGGCGCTATATAAACTGCTGCATCGCGACACGGCTAACCATTGCTCTCTCTCTCTCGACTCATCATCATGGAGGAAAAGCTGGATGCCTTCCCGTTGATCGTCTCCGACACCGTCTTGCCTCTTTGCATGGCTAGCAGCAAACGCATGTGGATGGATTACGTTGCACGCGGAAAGATAGCGTGCTGCGTGGCCAACGTCTACAAACATCTCGTCTCTTGGACTCTGCGTCAAAACTTTGACGAGAAACTGACGGCCAACTTCGTTTACACCGTGGAGCGAGCCCATAAGAACATTCAAGAACCCAGGAACGTGGCTTGGGAAAAGGTGGAAGGCCGACTCTCGCTATCCATGCGCACGAAATCCAACACGGACGTTCGCACCGCGTTCGTCCACAAAAACAGTTATTTCGTGAAAAAGTTTTTCACGTTCGGACAGCGGACGGTGGGCGAGGGTACCTACCACGTGTACCAAACGTCCCACGCACCCATCCTGTTCTACAGTCTCGAGGGGGATGGTCGCCCGATGCTCCGCGAACGGGCATTCCGTTCCACCGACCAGTTCCATTACAGAATGCACGTGATGGAACCGCACGAGGTCTACTTGGTGCGACCTCACGTCACCTATCTGATAGTAACGGTTCAACCTTCAGCTTTTACCGTGGACGTGGTGACGAGCGAAACGGCCGCGCGGCTGGGTACTCAAATCCAGTTGCTCGACCCGATGGGGACGTCACCAGCCGTCGTCCAGCCTTCCGTGCCTGGACCCGCCGTCGTCCAGCCTTCCGTGCCTGGACCCGTCATCACTCAGCCTTCCGTGCCGTTCCCCTCCACCTCTGTTGTCCAGCCTTCCGTGCCTGGACCCGTCGTCGATCAGCTAGTGCTGTTCCCCTCCATGCCTGTTGTCGCAGCGTCGTCTCCTTCTTCTGCACCACCCGTCGTCCATCAGCGAGTGCCGCTCTTCTCCATGCCTGTGGAACAACCACCCGTCGTCGTCAATCAGCGAGAGCCGCTCCTCTCCATGCCTGTGGAACAACCACCCGTCTTCGTCACTCAGCAAGCCACGCACGTCTTTCGTGAATTCTCCGCCGCTGTCCAAAAGGTCGCCTCACGTTCACCGTGGGACAATTCTCACGTCACGGCTCGTGACAATTGTCTCTTTCTCCAGACGTTTTCCGATGGATCGACGCCGCCATCAGCACACCAAAGCATCGTTCCACGAGTTTTTATCGGAAATTCACATGTGGAGGACCAAGTCCCCATGGACTTGAGCGTCATGAATCAAGAATCCTCCCTAGACTTTTACATGTTATCTGAATAATAGAAGGACCCTCTGTAAAAATTTGTTGTAAATAAATATTCGTTCTTCCTGTAAAAGTTGTTTTAATAATAAAAAAAAAACCTCTCACGAACCATCTCGTCTTGAAGGAGACGAGATGGTTCGTGAGAGGTTTTTTTTTTTGGTTACTCACTGGACCAACGTTGGTGGTGTCAACTTGAAAAAATGGTTCGTGAGAGGTTTTTTTTTTGGTTACTCACTGGACCAACGTTGGTGGTGTCAACTTGAAAAAATGGTTCGTGAGAGGTTTTTTTTTTGGTTACTCACTGGACCAACGTTGGTGGTGTCAACTTGAAAAAAAAAAATAAATTCACCATGAAGTTTAAAAAACTTTTTTTGGTTATTCACTGGACAAACGTTGGTGGTGTCAAATGGAAAAAAAAATAAATCGAAGTTTAAAAAACTCTCACGAACCACTTTCGAGACGACGTGAGAGTTTTTTTTGGTTACCCACTGGACCAACGTTGGTGGTGTCAAATGGAAAAAAATAAATTAATTCACCATGAAGTTTAAAAAACTTTTTTTGGTTATTCACTGGACAAACGTTGGTGGTGTCAAATGGAAAAAAAAAATAAATCGAAGTTTAAAAAACTCTCACGAACCACTTTCGAGACGACGTGAGAGTTTTTTTTTTTGGTTACCCACTGGACCAACGTTGGTGGTGTCAAATGGAAAAAAATAAATTAATTCACCATGAAGTTTAAAAAACTCTCACGTCGTCTCGATGGTTCGTGAGAGTTTTTTTTTTGGTTACCCACTGGACCAACGTTGGTGGTGTGTCAAAAATTAATTCACCATGAAGTTTGGAGAAGGTGTTGTCTCTCCGAACCGTGGTTTTAAATCGGTTGTGGTCTCAAATGTCTTCACGTTGGTGTGCAAGTTTGGAGGGGTCAGCTCAGGTGTTGTCTCGTCATCTGACCGTGGATCAAACACCTTCGTGGTTTTAAATCTGTTGTGGTCTCAAATGTCTTCACCATGTGGTGTGCAAGTTTGGAGGGGTCAGCTCAGGTGTCGTCATCTGACCACAACAGATTTAAAAATGTGTTGTCCTCGGATCTTTCCCTTTGATCCCGGACCGTCACCAATAGCCCGTTGTGTTGCTCCAGCGTGACGTTAATACCGATCATGGAAAAAAATGGAATAATATTTCTCCAATTTTTTCCAAGTCTCACCAATGTCTCGATTTTTTACAGAATCGAGTTTTCGAATAAAACTCGATTCTGTAAAAAATCGAGTTTTATTCGAATAAAACTCGATTCTGTAAAAAATCGAGAGGGTACCGGTGCTTATATATTTTTTGGACCGACTGTAGTCCGTTACTCTTCCAACCGGGCCACCGCGGCCCCATAGTCAAAGTGACGAGGTCTACTCAGTCAGCTGGCACGCCACTCTTCAAACTTCGACACCACACCAACGAGAATATATTTAAGGCCACGACAGATTTCATGTGCACCAGTTCCAACATATACAAATCTGGTTGGACCGAATTTCGAACTCACATCTCTCCGTTTGCTAATCCAGTACTCTTCCAATCTTGATACCGTCACTAATAGCCGGTTGTGTTGCTCCAGTGTGACGTTAATTAAAAATTCAGTACCATACCAATCATGCTACCACGGCCCATTTAAGGAGGTACAGTACCTTTAAGACCTTAAAAAAAATCGATTTTCGAATTTTGATCTATTTAGATAGTTTCTGATTCTGGTAAAAAAGCGCATGAAAAAATTCGCATTCGTTCGTTCGTAATGAGGATTTTTCGAACACACCTATTTTTATTTTCAGCTGTTCGTTTGTTTACGTTTTTTAGTTTTGGTTTGGGGGTATGGATATTTCAATTAACGTCACACTGGAGCAACACAATGGGCTATTGGTGACGGTCCGGGATCAATCCCAAAGGGAAAGATCCGAGGACAACACCACGTAATTTTGAACCACGGTCAGATGACGAAGTTTTGGTTTGGAATTATGCTATTAATTTTTCGAATTATGCCATTTATTTTTTTCGAAAGTTTTAATAATAATATTTTTACTGTAACAAATATAAGCAGAATATGTACTACTCAACTCTTTCATTTCACAAATATACTTGTTTACGTGAGCACGTGAATGCTAAAAATAACCTATTTCAATTTTAATTGCATTTATCTCACAATGGTAATTTTCAAGCTTGCGGGCACTATAACTCTGCAACTAATGAACGTAGACTCCTAGAATTTTGAATGAAAATAGATTATCAAAAGGGCTTCAAAATGAAACCAAAATTTTACTCAAAAGATAAAAATATATTAAAAAATTTTGATATAGTATGAACGAAAATTTGGAAAAAATTAATGAAGTGAAATATTATTTGATTGTTATATTTATGTGTTGCTTAATTACTATTTTTTGGTTCTAATTTAAAATAAAAGCATTGTGTTACTCATATCAGCCATTAGTTTTATAGAAAATGCGCAGGATGAATCAGAATGTTGCGCACAAGTTATGCTTGTAAAAGTATGTAAATTCTAGTAATATTATTCAATTTTTAAAAAGCATACCAATTTTTCTTCATTGTGTAGTATAAAGTATAAATAAACCCTGCAAAATATTTCATTATGATACACATAAAACTTTTGGTGATACAGTTTACCGAAATTAGTCTATTTTACCTGTTGATTTGTATGCTTAAAGGTACTGTGCCCCCTTAAGTAAGAAAATAATTATTAAAGAAACATCCAAACGCAGGCCCGAAATTAAAATATTTGAGTGTGGTCGAAAGCAGCAAATATTTTCCAATAACGGAAAACACGAAAACATTCCCCTTTTTATTTCGGAAACGCGTGTTTAGAAAGCATTACTTCTCAGGGCTCGAATTAGAAACAACCTAAACAACAGCGTCGAATAAAAACGTTTGCATACTTCCATGGTAAAACCCAAAAAGCATTACGCTCTAAGAACTCGAAGAAAAAATGCTTTCCACAATCTTTTAGCGTACGTTTTTTCAACCTTTTAAGACATTCTCATGGCTAAAAAAAGCCAAAAAATACTGCGGTTTCAGTTATAATTTTTTCTTTTCCTCTAAACACACATCTTTATTTTGATAGCGACTTTTCCCGCTTCAGGATATTGATGCCAAAGGGAAGAATAAATGTGGGCCTCATATAAAGTCCATATCGCCAGTTCAAATAGAAGTCTTTCGGATTCGGATGCAAATATATGAATACTTCAGCAAACCTTTGAAAAGGATCCTCTTTAAAGACGGATGTGTTTACACGGATTCTGTTTGCTGGAAACTTGGAAGGATTCGTAGAAATCAGGTAGGAAGATTTATTTTCCTTGTTATATTTTCTAAATCGGAAACTTTGATAGGAAAATTTCCGCTTTTTTAAGTATTCGAGCAGAGGTAGGTATGAAGGTACTTGAATTAACGTCGCATTGGGAACCACAAAACGGACTATTGTGGAAAATCTGAGCAGATAATTAATCATTTAGCTATAATACACACTATTACCTTTCATATGCAGATTCCTAGCGTCATATCAATTACTTATTTTCCATCTTGGGATAGGAGCCGCGGTAGCCCAGTTGGAAGATACGGATTCGGATGTAAATATATGAATACTTTAGCAAACCTTTGAAAAAGATCCTCTTTAAAGACGGATGTGTTTACACGGATTCTGTTTGCTGGGAACTTGGAAGGATTCGTAGAAATCAGGTAGGAAGATTTATTTTCCTTGTTATATTTTCTAAATCGAAAACTTTGATAGGAAAAATTCGGCTTTTTTAAGTATTCGAGCAGAGGTAGGTATGAAGTAGTTGAATTAACGTCGCATTGGAACCACAAAACGGACTATTGTGGAAAATCTGAGTAGATAGTAACTAATCATTCAGCTATAATACACACTATTACCTATCATATGCGGATTCCTAGCATCATATCAATTACTTATTTTCCAACTTGGGATGGAAGCCGCGGTAGCCCAGTTGGAAGATACGGATTCGGACGTAAATATATGAATACTTCAGCAAACCTTTGAAAAAGATCCTCTTTAAAGACGGATGTGTTTACACGGATTCTGTTTGCTGGGAACTTCGAAGGATTCGTAGAAATCAGGTAGGAAGATTTATTTTCCTTGTTATATTTTCTAAATAGTGAGCTTTGATAGGAAAAATTCGGCTTTTTTAAGTATTCGAGCAGAGGTAGGTATGAAGTAGTTGAATTAACGTCGCATTGGAACCACAAAACGGACTATTGTGGAAAATCTGAGTAGATAGTAGTTAATCATTCAGCTATAATACACACTATTACCTTTCAGATTTCTAGCGTCATTATCAACTGCTTATTTTCCAACTTGGGATAGGAGTCGCGGTAGTCCAGTTGGAAGAGTAACGGACTAGCAACCGGAGTTCGAATTCAACCAAAGATCGTCGTGTACACCAGGGCTAGTTCACGTTAAAACTCTCGTATCCTAAAATGCCCTCACGTTGGCGTAGTGTGGAATTTTGGAGAGTGCGGTGCCAGCTCAGGTGTTGCCTCGTCATCTATCCGTGATTCAAAATTACGTGGTGTAATCCTTGGATCTCCCTTCTGGTTTGATCCCAGACCGTCGCCAGTTGTGTTGCTCCAGTGCGACGTTAATTCAAATACACACACGTACCTACCGAGGACATCTCGTATTTTTAACCACATTCAGACAAAGGTAGATATTTTAATTAACGTCACACTGGAGCAACACATCGGGCTACTGGTAATGGTCTGGGACCAATCCCAAAAGGAAAGATTCGAGGACCACACCGTCGTGACTCAATGGGTTGTCTACTGATCTAGCAACCCTCGAGTTGTAGGTGGCGAAGGTTCTATTCCGTCAGGTGCATTTCTATTCTGTCAGTAACTTTCATTGTGCGTGTCCGTTACTTGATATTGCGTCATGGGACAGGCCTAGCTTAGCCAAATATAACCTATGCGCCATAAAACCGCAAAATGGACCAACAGAGGACAACACCTCATAATTTTTAGTTAACACCTCATAATTAGGAGTTAACGTCACACTGGCGCAACACAGCAAGCTATTGGCGACGGTCCGGGATCAAAACCGAAGGGAAAGCTCCACAACTCTAAGTAATTTTGAACCACGGTCAGATGATGAGGTCACACCTCAACATTTGAGCTGACTTCCCACTCTCCAAACGTCCACACCACGCCAACGGGAGGACATTTAAAGTAGATAGGTAATTGAAATAAGGTCTCACTAAGGTCAAACGCATCGGGCTATTGGCGACGGTCTGGGATCAATCCCCAAGAAAAGCATCCGACACCTTGCATGATACTCAAATGCATTTTCAGGATGCTTGGTTACATTAAAAATTAACGCCAAGCATCCTTAAAACGACGACAAATCCATTTAACTTTCAACTATGTTTCTCTACCAGTTTATTACATTAATAACACTATGATTAAAGTTCAATACATTTTATGACGGTTTATCTGCCATCTATATATTACCGTCAATGCACGAAAAGCAGACATTGTGCCTAGGCAATACATAGAATGCCTGAAGTTTTGGGCAAAATATGAAATATCCGAGAATTATTTTATATTATATATTAATTTTATATTAAGTATAATTTTATATTAAATATTATACAATATAATTGCATATTTATTATATATGTATTATAATATTAATTTTATATTTAATACTATATAATATTATAATTGTATGTTTAATATTATATATGTATTATAATATATATATGCCTAGGTATTACATACCTAGGCATTATATACAATGGCAAATGCTATTTAGGCAAAGTATTAAGATATAAAAAGATTCAGCAGCCAGTAGTCCCATGGTGCCTTCACTTTTTAGTCATCTTGGCCTTTGTCGCATCGCTCACTGACTTCTGGTAAGTAGTTTCGGTTAGGAAAACACTTTCTTGCAGCATTGGCACATACTTAGAGAGTTCATCGTAGAATCGTCGTGGCATGTCAACATGCCGTGATTCCTTCAGACACTACACCTTGCTCTTCCATTTTCATACAGCCGGGCTAGAGTGCTTGCTGAACAAGTTCAAAGTAGCGTATTTCGTCAATTCCGAACAAAGACTGAAATGCAAATGGGGAATTCTCCGTCTGAGTGATTCTCCTTGCCACGTGACATTAGAAACGTCATTAGCGGGAGTATTTTATACTTTGCCGGTTTGTCTTTTGGCATTGCATAGGATGCCTAGGAAATGTGTGAAATATTAATCATTTCATACTTTGACCAAACACGCCAGGCATTCTATGCAATGTGTTTTGCATACTTTGCTGATATATATAATGCATACAATATTTCACTTCTCATATTGCAATAGTAAAACATTACACTTATAAAAAGTAAATTTTATTGACTTCACAATCTAAAGCCTTATCAATTGAGTTTACATCAGCGCTGCAGACATCACATTGTTATCCTCAACCGAGTGTCAAGGTTATCACGGTGTTAGTGACCGAGATTTTCGAGGCTTACGTTACTCAGATTTGCAGTTAGAATCCAGTTCAGAGTTTAACGAAAAAAAGATTATGTGCTCAAGTTAGTCACTTAACGAGGATTGTGTACTCGAGTAATATCTAGTTCAGAGTTCGTGGATGAATTGTGTACTCGAGCCAATATCTGGCTCATAGTTCGAGGGTAACGATTGTGCACACGAGCCAATATCTAGTGCAGGTTTCGTATGTAAGGATTGTGTACCCGAGCCAATACACAGTTTTGAGTTCATGGGTACGGATTGTGCACTCGATCCGATACATAGTTCTGAGTTCATGGGTAAGGATTGGGTAATCGAGTAAAAACAATTCAGAGTTCGTGGGTTAGGATTGTGTACTCGAGCCAACATCTTGTTAAGAGTTCGTTGGTAAGGATTGTGTACTCGAGCCAACATCTTGTTAAGAGTTCGTTGGTAAGGATTGTGTACTCGAGCCAACATCTTGTTCAGAGTTCGTTGGTAAGGATTGTGTACTCGAGCCAACATCTTGTTCAGAGTTCGTTGGTAAGGATTGTGTACTCGAGCCAACATCTTGTTCAGAGTTCGTTGGTAAGGATTGCGTACTCGAGTTAGAGGCAATTTCCGAGTTCAGAGGATTAGAAACGCAAGGAAAAATTTCCCTGTAAAGAAATGGGTGTAACTTCAAGGGCTGCCAATGAATTGTGTATTGAAGTTTTTTGTAATTATTTCTGATAAACTGCAAGGAGACTTCTTTCAACAACCTGTCATTGTATTTGTCAGCCAGTATCGCAATCCGACAAGCAGTGCTCAAATTGATGTCAGACAGCAATTGTTGACCGCAAAAGTTTTGCAAAGATTGCACCTCGTACATTGCTGCGATCACGTACAGATTGAATGTTTCTTTTACACACAAGGTCTTAATGATATATCCAGTGGACAGATAATAAATGAAGGATCTCAGAGCAATTATCTTCTCACCGCTAGAGCTGTACACGAAGCGTATCGGAGATTCTGTCAGGGGTTCCAGCAACCGACGGAAAAATGGGGACCTGGCACACAAGATCGTCTTGTTAACACGGATTATATGTTCACCGCATATTATATGAACAGTTGGTTGGAGGTTAGACTTGCCTGCGATTCCCGTGTCATTCTTCAGCTTTGGCATGCGGCTTTCACTCTTTACACCCCCGTCACTCTTTACACCACCGTCACTCCTTTCACTCTTGGGCACTATCTTGGTGGTGTTGCAGCAGCCGCTGACCAACACCGTGACCTGGATCACCAGTTCATCGTTCGGCAACGAGACTACGACCTGGTTTCCCATCCGCACGGACAGGGAAGTGGATTTGGCACTGCTGTCCGCAGAAATGGTTGAGCTGCAACGGAGTTCGCAGATTTCTTTCAAAGTCTTGTCCGCTAACTCCACTTGGAACTGGGTCTGAACCGAGATTCCGCGGCTGTCTGTTCTGTGCAATGTCGTGGACAGTTCGATGCCATTGTCCTTTCTGGAACTCGTGTAGAAACTCAGACCCACTCTCCAATATGTCCTTGCGTGGCAGTTTCGGGAAGTGCTTTCTTCCTTACTACAGATTATAATTGGCAGGCTTGAAGAAAAGTTCCTAAACGCAAATTTGTACTTGATTTCGTGTTTCACGTTTAAAGGTATATCATAAACCATTTCCAATTCTGCGGACACAATGCCCTCTCAGTATAAAATCATTTCCAAGTACAATTGTAGACAAAGTTCGTGGATGGTAAATAACAAGCTCAACTCGGAGTTTCACCTAAAACTACCAACTATGCGCACATGAATGACGTCAGACCTTACAATTACTAAGTAAAGTTTAAATGACTAAGCACTTGAGGTAGGTAGTTAATTACGGTCGCACTGGAGGAATCAACGGGCAATTGGCGACGATATAGGATCAACGCGGAAGGGTAAGTATTTTAATTAACATCACACTGGAGCAACACAACGGGCTGTTCAATGCGCAAGGGAAAGATCCGAATATAACAATTCAGAATATTTTTTAAATTTTTATTGAAGTACTGAAATCGTTTTCGAAAAATAAGCCGATTGAAATCATGTCCGTAAATGTGGGGTACAAAATAAGGTGTGACCTCGTCATCTGACCGTGGTTCAAAATTACGTAGTGCTGTCCTTGGATATTTCCCCTCGGGATTGATCCCGGACCGTCACCAATAGCCCATTGTGTTGCTCCAGTGTGACATTAATTAAAATATCTACCTACCAGTACGGCGTTAATTAAACACCTACCTACCGTAAACGTACGGTTACGACGTGGCTCAGAGGGTATGCTCCTACCTTCGAGATGTAGGCGGCGCAGGTTCGATTCCTGACAGGTACATTCCTCCCTGGGTGTATTCTCTCTTCTGTGTCCCCGGACTGTCACCAATAGCCCATTGTGTCCATTGCGTCGTTAATTAAAATACCTACAAACCTTTTCTGTGTCCGTAAAAATTCCATTGTGAGTCTATTATTTGATGTTGTATGTTTAGTGTCTGGTGCAGCATGGCCAAATATAACCCTTGCACCATAAAACCCTAAAACCATACCAGATTGAGGACATTTGAGGCCACGAGAGTTAATGACATTAGCCCACACGTACCCGGCGGTGTTTGGTTGGATCTACTTTAGAACTCGCAACCCTCAAGTTGATGATTGACGAACAAACAACCAACTAAAGTGTAAACGTACAGGAAGCAAATTACACACAAAACTCTATCACTACATACGGCCCGCGGTGGCCCGGTTGGAAGAATAACGGACTAGCAACCGGAGGGTTGAGAGTTCGAATCCAACCAAAGGCCGTCGAGAACAATAGAGCTGGTGCTCGTTAAATCTGTCGTGACATCAAATGTCCTCTCGGTGTAGAAATTTGGTGAGTGGGGTGCCAGCTCAGGTTTGACCTCGTCATCTGACCGTGGTTGAAAATTACTTGGTGTTGTCCTCGGTTCTTTCAATTCGAGTTTGATAGACTGTTGTGTTTCTCAGTGCGACGTTAATTAAATACTTACCTATTATAGCAGATATTCAACGTTAAAAAACTACCAGTCTTTTTTATCTGCTTCTAATACTTGGAATTTGTTTTCTACACTGCTGGCCACCGTAAATGCAACACCCTGAAGGAAGCATGCAAATAATATGAAATTTACAACATGCATTAGCGGAGGTGAGATATGCAAATGATTAGAATTTCAGCGCAGACGCACATCACGCGCGCCTGTGGCGCCACTTCAAAGCGCTATTTAAGGCTTGGAGATTTCGACGATTTCAAGTACGGCAATTGTGTTTTTCTTGTGGTTTTTAAAAAAAAACGATCAATTATGCCTCGTAGAAAACAGCGATCATCTTTTGATCAAGTATCCGAGTTCGACAGAGGAAGGATAGTGGCCTACCGAGATTGTGGATTATCTTTCAGGGAAATCGGTAGTCGTGTTGGACGAAACCAAACAACTGTAATGCGGATATGTGATCGTTGGATGCAGGAGGGTACGACGGACCGACGTGTTCGATCGCATCCACCTCAGTGCACCACTTCACGTGATGACAGGCATATTGTGCGTATGGCAGTGACGGATCGCTCAGCCACATCACGAACCATAGCACAGCACATTCAGTCTGTACCGCATCATCCAGTGTCTGCGCGTACCATTCGACGCCGTTTACAGCAGAGTGGTCTGTCCGCAAGACGTCCATTGCTTCGTCTACCCTTGACGCAGAACCACAGACGTTTCCGCCGCCAATGGTGCGATGAAAGAAGGATGTGGACGGCAGAATGGAATGAAATTGTCTTTACTGATGAGTCACGCTTCTGTCTGCAACACCACGATGGTCGGATTCGAGTCTGGAGACACCGTGGAGAGAGGATGCTGAACAGCTGCGTTATGCACCGCCACAATGGTCCTGCACCGGGTATTATGGTATGGGGCGGTATTGGATATCACTCTCGCACTCCTCTAGTACGCATTGCCGGTACTTTAAACAGCCAGCGCTACATCTCCGAGGTATTGGAGCCAGTTGTCCTTCCTTACCTTCAGGGCTTGCCCACAGCTATATTTCAACAGGATAATGCGCGACCACACGTGGCACGCATTGTCCAAGGGTTCTTCGTCAATCGCCAGATTGAATTGCCTCCCTGGCCAGCTCGCTCTCCGGATCTTTCGCCGATAGAAAACATGTGGTCCATGGTTGCTCAACGATTGACCCAGAATACATCCCCAGCTGCCACACCAGATCAACTTTGGCAACGTGTGGAAGCTGCTTGGTCTGCTGTACCCCAAGAACACATCCAAAGTCTCTTTGAATCAATGCCGAGGCGTGTGGCAGCGGTGATCTCCAACAATGGCGGCTACTCTGGCTACTGATTTTGGCAGGAACCAGACTTCACAGAAGTCTATAAATTTAATCATTTGATACTTGGTCAACATGTTATCTACAAAATAAATTTTGTTGTGATATCTCTTGTCTTTCTTGGTGTTGCAATTTGGGTGGCCAGCAGTGTAGTTACTTTTTGGAGAGTAAAGTATAGCTAATTATGTCAAAAATAATTTAATAGTATAAACTTACATATGGCTCCCGACATGTCAAACGAAAAAGCATATAGTCCACAAAAGAGTTTTTAATGTTCTACACTTGAATCGATCTCACGAGTGTCTGCTTTCGCCTCCCGAAGAAAGTATACACATCTCGAAGCGCAACAAATTTATGCGCCTCGCCGGCGCCGAATAATATAAACACAGTCCACTGGGAACGGTGTAGGATCAACTCCGAAAGGCTTCTCAGCAAAAAGTCTGGTCAGGTTGCGACATCCTCCCACCTTGAGTTCGTAACTTGGAAGAACTCAACCAATTGTCGCGTCTCACAAGCCGAGTATTTGGATAGGTTTCACTACTCTCCCACTCCAAGTGATTGTCGATTTGTGTGACTTCTGATGTTCTTTGGCAGGAACAAGTTCATAGTCAATATTTGTGGCACCTGGGTTATCTTTATCTTTGGGAACTTTGCTTCTGAGGAAAGGACCTGATGTTTCATCTGATAATTCTAAGGAATAAAGACGTTGAACAGGGCGTATTATAGTTCCGGATTTGGTTTTGAGTTTCACAACTCTGACGATTCCATCTCTTCCAGGCAAGACTTGCACAACCCGCCCTATCGGCCATTGTAAACGCTTCAGATTGTCTGAACCAATGAGTACTATGTCGCCGACAGAGATAGATTTCGAAGTTTCCGAAGGTTTTCCGTTATATTTTAACTGTCCTAGATATTCCAGTCGAAACCTTTTTCGTAAATCTTCACGTACTTTTTGTACGTACCGGTATCTTTTGCGCATATAGGTGACATCTATACTATCGATATCCGGTACGCCACTTTCTATCGTTTCCTGAAGAAACATAGAAGGCGTCAAAGCAATCAAATCGTTTATATCTTCAGATAAGTAAGTTAAGGGTCTAGAGTTTATTAGGCTTTCGGTATCGCACAACACTGTGTTTAGTTCTTCGTAATTTAACAAAGCCTGCCCTAATATTCTGCGTAAAACTTGTTTGACCATGCCAATCAGTCTCTCCCACCATCCGCCCCACCATGGTGCAGATGGAGGAATGAATTTCCAAGTTATCTTCTTCATCATGGATTCAGACTTTATTTTAAGCCAGTCCACTTTACAAAGTTCGCTGTGAGCTTTAACGAAATTGCTGCCATTATCACAATAAATAATAGTGGGTTGCCCTCTACGAGCTATAAATCTTCTTAGTGACTGCAGGAAGGCTTCCGCTGTCAAGGATGTTATTAATTCCATGTGCACTGCGCGATATACTGCACAAGTGAACAGAACTATCCAGGATTTTGTCCCATCTTTCAAATACAGCGGTCCGGCGAGATCTACACCCAAGACTTCGAATATCGTAGCTTCTCTTACTCTATCTTCAGGTAAGGAAGAGGCTCTTGGTTCTGGATGGGTCACAGTGAATCGTTTGCATCGGACACATTTCAATATAACTTGTTTAATCGTTTTTCTGCTACGCAATATCGAATAATTTTCTCTGAGCTGGTTCATCAATATTTGGACTCCAGGATGTCCAAGTTCTTTATGCTTATTGTGTATAAGCATATGCACTATTCTATGTTTTGATGGTAAGATTATGGGTAATCTAAAGTTCTTTTTGTCTCTTCGGTTAAAAATGCGCGTTTTTACTCTCAATAACCCCTTTTCATCGAGTACAGGATAAAGAGTCTTTATTTGTTGATCATTTACGCCAACAGGAAATGCTTCGCGTTGGATAATTTTTAACAAAACTAATTCTGAATGATTTATTTCTTTCAAAGTTAGATCCCCAAAGTAACGTGATGTTTTGAATTTTGCATTAGAGAAAAATCTATAAATCCAAGCAATTACTCTAACAAGTTTGACATACGAAGATATTCTATGGAAGATTTCCTCTGTTTCTAGATTTACATGTGTGTTAGTTACAGCACCTTTTCTGATTTCTTGAATAATGTTTTCCTGATTATATTCCAATTTTGGTGTTGGCCATTCACCTTCATTTTTCTTTAACCATGCGGGTCCCTCCCACCATCTAACTGACAAAAGCTGTTTGGCAGTACAACCTCTGGATGGAAGGTCAGCAGGATTATCGGTTCCTGATACATGTCTCCATGCATTCGGGTTTGTTAATTTCCTGATTTCTCGTACTCGGTTCAACACAAAAACAGTCCAGATTTCTTCCTTTTGGATCCAGGTCAAAACAGTGATTGAATCAGTCCAAAAATGTAATTCAACATTTTGCCATTGCAAACCTTCTAAAACTGAAGTGCAGAGTCTCGCTCCCACCGTTGCAGCTATCAACTCAAGACGTGGAATCGTAATTGATTTCACCGGAGCTACTCTGGACCTAGAAGCTAATAAATGAACTTCAACTCCATAAGAAGTCTGAATTCTCGCGAACACTGCAGCAGCATATGCATTACTACTGGCATCGCAGAAGGTGTGAATGCTACACAAATTTTTGTTATCTCTGTTAGTGTGTATCCATCGGGGTATAGAAATTTCTTTTAAGAGACTCAGATCTCTGAACCAACTTAGAAACTTTTCTTTCGTATTTTCATCAACTTCAGTATCCCAAGAAATTCCCATTTTCCATAAGCTTTCCAACAATAGCTTAGGAAGCAAGAGAACAGGGCTTACAAGACCAATCGGGTCATATACTCTGTGGGCTATAGACAAAATAGTCCTCTTAGTTACTTCCATCAATTTGAAGCTTTCCAACCATGTCAGGTTCACAGTTAAAAGATCTTTCTGGTAATCCCATAATAATCCCAATACCGGTGACTCAACACCTGTTTGTAAGTTATCCCCAGTACGTAACCAACCTCGGAGATTAAACTTTCCTTCATTCATTACTTTTTGAGATTCTTCAATAAACAGTGTCATTTCAAGTTCATCTTCAAAACTGGTAACAACGTTATCTACATAGAAAGAGTGAATAAGTTTATGCAACATGTTTTTATCATAGTGAGAATTTTCTATATATTTCTGCAAATGAAATTCTATTACAGCTGCCAAAAGAAAAGGGCTACTTTTCACACCAAACACTACTCGGGTATGACGAAATATTTTTAGCTCCTTTTTGTTCACATCCTTCCACCAAAAGAATCTAAGATAATCTCGATCATCGGGTTTTACACTAATTTGTAAAAATGCCTTTTCTATGTCTGCTATGGCTGCAAATTTACCCTCCCGAAATCTTAAAAGAATGGAAGGTATTAATTCTATTAAATTCGGACCACATTCTAAGCACTGATTTAGAGACGGAGAATGCTTTACTCTCGCAGAAGCGTCGAATACTGGTCTTATTGGGGTGGAACTATTTTCTTTTATAACTGGTCGGTGTGTGGCAAATAGTGTCCATCATCAATAACCTCACTTTGTTTGACTTCTTCGATTATACCTAAATCGAGCCAACTGTCGAAAACCTCATTGTACAATGGAAGCAGGTTTTGTGAGCGAAGTTTCTGCGTTGTAGATTCTAAACGCTTCACGGCTAAATCCTTATTGGTGGGTAGCGGTAAGTGATCTTCAGACCAGGGCAAAACAATTTCATAGCGCCCTTCACTGTTCACGGACACAGAATGTTGAAATCGCATCTTTGTTTGAAAATCTCTTTCCTCTCTGGCCTTTTGTGTGGCCGGATCAATTATTCCAATGATATCAAGATTCCAGAGTTCGGTAATAGCTACATCCTTAACTAACATATTTGTAACTACCATCGTAGAATTGGTATCAGAAGTTTGATATGGCATCTTTCCCATCAAGGTCCAACCTAAATATGTTCCCACAGCAACAAGTCCACACGGCAGATGAATAATCTTTCCATTAAAGAGTTTACCCGCAACATCAGCCCCGATTAATAGATCAATTTCTAACGATTCTTCTTGTTCAGAGATTAATTGATCAGTTACAGTAATATTATGATATTCAAGCTCCTCAGCGAATGGTTTTAATGTTGGAATGGGTACAGCCGAACAAATGGTTTGTTGGTCAAGGACCTCAAAGTTACAATTGTAATCACCTTTCAAACTGCTAATGAATACTCTGTATTTAAAATGTTTCTCGGGATGTTCTTTGCCCCCAAATAAATTATGAATAACACTTTCTTTTTTAATAAAATCATATTTCATTTCTTTCGCTACACGTTTACTCAAATAAGATCGTTGACTCCCAGAGTCGACGAGTGCACGAACTATTTTCCCCTTATATCCTGCACCTCGTAATCGTACATACAATGTTTGTAAAAGAACTGTACAACATGTGCGATTGCTTAAAACTGCATCATTGATCATATTTTGATTATCACTTTCACCAGCGTTCGCTTTCGATTTAGGTTCTTTAAATTTACCTTCATTACACATTATAGCATAATGTCTACTCCTACACTTTTCACAATTAATCTTGCATCTGCAATCACGAGCTCTATGACCGATTTTTAGGCATAAAAAGCAACAACCCTTTTTTGCTAAGAATTTTCTTTTATCATCCCAACTCATTTTTAACGCGATTCTACAAGCTTGTGAATCATGCGCTTTCTCACAAAATGAGCACAGTGCTTGTTTATTTCGACGAGTCTCAGCATTGTCAAAAAGTCCGATTGCGGTTGGAAATTGTTTATCATTATTAGGAGATGTGGAATAGGAATATTTCCCTTTACGTTTTGCCTCTAAACCAAACCCCTCTTTTGCTATTGAAATTCGTTCTTCCCCTTCAACTTCTGATTTTAGAAAACTCATAAGAGCGGTCAGTTTATTTGGCATTTTCTTAGCTTCATTTGTTAAACTAATACTTCTTTCCCATACTCGAATCATGTCTTCTGGTAAACAGCTTTCAACTAAGGGATACAGCATAGAAGCATACTTATCGGAAGTTACACCTAATGTTTCAAGGGCACGGAGGTGTGCTTCAATTTTATCATACAATTTGGCGATATGTGTAACTTTAGCTTGATGCAAAGAATTGTTCAAAATTAAGTTTAGCAATTCTCTCACATACACTTCTATGAGTAAATCTTCTCTTCCGAATCTAGCTTTTAGACATTCAACTGCTTGCTCATAATTCTCAGCAGATGCGGGAAAGGAATCTACAATATCTCTGGCACGCGATCCTTCTACAGTAGACTGGGACAAATATTGTAATTTATCCTCTGGAGCGATGTCCAAGTCTTCGTGAATTTTTCGAAACTGACCCCAGAAACCAAGCCATTCCTTAACATCACCATTGAACTTCTTAAGCTCAATTTTAGGAAGTTGGAACTTTCGTTTCGATACTGTTTCACTAAGCACGCTTTTATTATCGTCATTAGTGTTTTTAACATCGTCATTAATACTTTTCTTAACTTTAGTTTTAAGTCGTATATATCTTTCCTTATACTCTTCAAAAACTTCGTAAGCCTGATTAAAACTTTCTTGAGAACACTCATGTATATCTGATAACAAAGCAATAATTTCTTTTTCTTTCGATTCAAGTTCTAACCATTTTTCGTTTAACTGAGCCATTAAAATTTCAATTTCATCAATATCACGTTCCTCCTCTTCTAAACATTCAAATAACGCATTAGCGATTCTAGTGAAACCACTTCTTAGAGGAGTACGCATTTTCTTTAAACTCTCCATCATAAAATCAAAGCAAATGAATTAATTTCTTATCAATCACAAATTCACAATAACAAATTATCAATAACAAATTCCAAATCCTGTCGCGGACGCCATTTTATATAGCAGATATTCAACGTTAAAAAACTACCAGTCTTTTTTATCTGCTTCTAATACTTGGAATTTGTTTTCTAGTTACTTTTTGGAGAGTAAAGTATAGCTAATTATGTCAAAAATAATTTAATAGTATAAACTTACATATGGCTCCCGACATGTCAAACGAAAAAGCATATAGTCCACAAAAGAGTTTTTAATGTTCTACACTTGAATCGATCTCACGAGTGTCTGCTTTCGCCTCCGGAAGAAAGTATACACATCTCGAAACGCAACAAATTTATGCGCCTCGCCGGCGCCGAATAATATAAACACAGTCCACTGGGAACGGTGTAGGATCAACTCCGAAAGGCTTCTCAGCAAAACGTCTGGTCAGGTTGCGACACCTATCACTACTTACTTTTGGCTTGTCAGAAAATGGGGGGGGGTATTTCAATTAACGTCACACTGGAGCTACACAATGGGCTATTGGTGACGGTCCGGGATCAATCCCAAAGGGAAAGATCCGAGGACAACACCACGTAATTTTGAACCACGGTCAGATGACGAGTGTCAGAAAATGTCTCATTACAAGATTTGGTTTCATTTTATTGAGCATGCATGTAATCCGATTTGCGTGATTGATCTGAAGAATCCACTTATAAATCTTCGTCAAATAACGGACATAAACAGAAGTAAGGCCTTTACCCATACAGAAGAGACAAGTACGGCATTGAGAATCACAAAGCCTAACAGCAATCGAACCTCCACCACACAACTCGAAGGTTGCTAATTCAGTATGCGTACCATCTCAGCCATGATAGCCGCTGTTAATATCAGCATTAACTGTGTAGGTAGATAAGTAGGTAAGTGCTTAATTAACATCAAAAATGTAGCAACATAACTGGCTATTGTGGTCGGTCCGGGATCAACCCCCAAGGCAATAGGAGGACAACACGTAATTTTGAATCATTACGTCGCACTGGGGCAACGCAACTACAAATTGACGGTGGTACGGTAGGTACTTAGGTAATTAATTATTTAGGGGGGGTGGTATTTCAATTAACGTCACACTGGAGCAACACAACGGGCTATTGGTGACGGTCCGGGATCAATCCCAAAGGGAAAGATCCGAGGACAACACCACGTAATTTTGAACCACTAATTATTTAGGTATTTATTATTATTAGGTATTTAGGTATTTAATTAATGTCACACTGAAGCAACACATCTGGATATTGGTGACGTTTCAGGATCAATACCATAGGGAAATATTCGAGGTCAACACCACGCAAATTTGATATTTGGTATTTGGTATTTTCAATTAACGTCACACTGGAGCAACACAACGGGCTATTGGTGACGGTCCGGGATCAATCCCAGAGGGAAAGATCCGAGGACAACACCACGTAATTTTGAAACACGGTCAGATGACGAGGCAACACCTGAGCTGGCACAACACTCCCCAAACTTCAACACAACGCTAACGTGAGGAGATTTGAGGCCATGACAGATTTAACATGCAGCAGACCCTTTTGTATACGACGGTCTTTGGTTCGATTCAAATCCGCCACCCTACGGTTACAAATCCGTTACTCTTCCAAACGGACTACCGTGTGGAATTTTGGAGAGTGCGGCGCCATCTGAGGTGTGACCTCGTCATCTGACCGTGGTTCAAAATTACGTGGTGTTGTTGGTTCTTTCCCCTCGAGGTTGGCGTTTTGTTGCTTCAGTGTGACATTAATTGAAATACCTACTTACAAACGGGCTAAAGCGGCCGATAGATCCATAGAAAACACTTCGAAATATAATATAATTAATTTAATAACGGAATGAAGACAACATGCCTTCAACAGTTCACCTACTGATAACACTACAACTCAAAGCACCGTAATCGAGAAAAGAGTACACGCTGAATGAAATAAGATACATAGGTATCGCCGTTTCCTCGTCACCACTTAAAAAATTATCAGTTTCGACTCCACCCTTAAGTGTAGAGATAAACTAGTTTCGCTTTTGATAACGCCGTTTTAATCTCTCCGTTACTTTGATATTGTATATCTTGTGTCAATTATTTGATATTGTGTCTGGAGCAGCATGGCCAAATATGGCCCTTGTGCCATAAAACCCCAAAACTAGTAAATTAAAATTTACTAACTGACTTTCGTACTTTGGTGGTGATTTGTTTAAAATGCTTTGAAAAAATTAATTTTGGTATTTGGTATTTTCAATTAACGTCACACTGGAGCAACACAACGGGCTATTGGTGACGGTCCGGGATCAATCCCAGAGGGAAAGATCCGAGGACAACACCACGTAATTTTGAACCACGGTCAGATGACGAGGCAACACCTGAGCTGGCACCCCACTCTCCAAACTTCCACACCACGCCAACGTGAGGACGTTTGGGGCCACGACAGATTTAACGTGCACCAGCCCCCTTTGTACACGACGGTGTTTGGCTGGATTCGAACTCGCAACCCTTCGGTTGCTAGTCCGTTACTCTTCCAACTGGGCCACCGCGGCCCACTGAAAAAATTAAGGTATCGTAACAAAAATTAATCTGTCGTTTTGCAGCAACCAACACAACCCTGTCCGTTACTGCAGAAACCGATTGGAAGTGTAACGGATTAGCAATTGGATGGCTGCGAGTTCTAATCCAGCCATATACCGTTGTGTAAAAGGGGGCTGGGGCTCGTTAAATCTGTCGTGACCTTAAAAGTGTCCTCATGCTGGAGTGTGATGTTTTGGAGAGTCGGCTGCCAGCTCAGGTGTTAACCTCCTCATCTGACCGTGGTTCAAAATGATATCTCGTCCTTGGGGGGGGGGGGTATTTCAATTAACGTCACACTGGAGCAACACAATGGGCTATTGGTGACAGTCCGGGATCAATCCCAAAGGGAAAGATTCGAGGACAACACCACGTAATTTTGAACCACGGTCAGATGACGAGGCAACACCTGAGCTGGCACCCCACTCATCTCGTCCTTGGATCTTTGCCTTCGGGTTTGATCATGGACGGTCTCCAATAGCCCTTTGTGTTGCTTCAGTGCGACGGTAATTAAATACCTACCTATCGGTACTGGATGGATACATTTCAACAGCGTTAGACACTCCTATACTCCGGTTGAAGATTTTAAACCTGGCAATGATACCCTTTTCGCAATGATTCCTTTTATTGCCAAGCTAAATGTAGTTGGCCAATGCGCTTCTGAGGAAATTCGTTTTTCCTGCGCTTATTCCGTAAGTGATATCGCAGCCAAGTTGAAAGAGTAACGGTTTATTAAGTTCGAGAAACTCGATCCCTCCGCAGATCATATGCGTGGAGACTTTTGCACGTTAAATCTGTCGTGGCTTCAAATGTTCTCGTGCTGTTGTGGTATGGAAGTTTAGAGAGTGGGGCGCCAGCTCAGATGTTGACTTCGTCATCGAATTGTGTTTAAAAATTTGTGTGTTGTCTTCGTATCTTTCATTTCGGGATGGATTCCGGACCTTCGGCAATATCCCGTTGTATTGCTGTAGTATGAAGTTATTAAAATACCTATGGTACCCGGACCGTCACCTATAGCCCGTGTTTTGCTCCAGTGAGACGTTAATTAAAATGCCTACCTACCTATTCGGACCGTCACCTAGTGCGACGGTAATAAACTACCTACCGAAAGTGATATCGCTTTTTTTCAATACGACTTCAGATCTGCGCAATTCAAAATACCGGAGAATAAATTCAGACGTAGGTATGGCGGGTATTTTAATTAACGTCACATTGGAGCGACACAACGGGCTATTGGTGGTGGTCCGGGATCAATCCCATAGGGAAAGATTCGAGGACAATAGCACGCCATTTTGAGCCACGATCAGATGACGAGGTAACACCTGATCTGGACCCACTCTCCAAACTTCCACACCACGCCAACGTGAGGACATTTGAGGTCCGACAGATTTAACGGGCACCAATCCCCTTTGTAGACGACGGTGTTTGGCCGGATTCGAACTCGCAACCCTCCGGTTGCTAATCCAGCGAATAAATTCAGAATTGATGTGAAAATAGAGATTTGACAGCACTAACAAGATAAAGCGCCTAACGACACCAAAATGGTGATAAACTAAATTTAAATTAACCCCTATGTGTATCAGGGCCGCCGTAACCCGGTTGGAAGTGTAACGGATTAGCAACCGGGAGGTTTCGAGTTCGAATCCAACCAAAGAACATCGTGTACAAGGGGGGGCTGGTGCACGTTAAATTAGTCATGGTCTCGTCCTCGCGTTGGCGTGATGTGAAGTTTGGGGAGTACCAGCTCAGGTGTTGCCTCGTCATCTGACCGTGGTTCAAAATTACGTGGTGTTGTCCCCTTTCCCTTTTGGATTGATCCCGGAGTCACCAATAGACCGATATGTTGCTCTAGTGTGACGTTAATTAAAATACCTACCTTTATAACTTTCGTCACCTTAAATTTATTTGTGCAAAATTCAAAACCATCGAATTCAGACAAATGGCCCTTTTTCTACCACGATAGATATAATTAATCTAATCACTTAAGGGGTTATACTTAATTGTAACTTTCAAAAAGTTACTTTTCAAAAATAACATTTTCCGGTTGTACATTATCTTGAATATTTTTAGATATTTTGATCCGATTAATATTCTCCAAGTTACACGTACTTTTGTGGAGATGTCCCATACACCTGTTGACATCTATCGCTGCGTTCTGCGAATTCCTTTCACTCTATCGGCTATCGTATACAGGTATCTATTGTATTCCGGTTTGTATTGTATTCGGGTTGGCTATATGTGTGCACTGGAAGGACTGTGTATACCTGAGTCAGGGAGTTAAACGGATTTTTCGTTCTCTGCCAACGAAAATAAAAAAATAGTCAGTTCGAAATTTGAAGCCAAGCAGTTCAGTTTTCCATTCGTGTGGTGTTTGGTGATTTTTGAGTGATCGTGGATAGTAAAAAGTGTACTAGAGAATCCAGGTTAATAAATCAAGAGCGAGGAAGAGAAAATGTTTTTTCAATCCGAAAACAGCAGAAACAAGTGAAGCTAGTTTCAGCGTTTCTGCGAAAAAATTCAAGCAAGTGTTCACACGATACATCGATTGAGTATCGAATTTTAAACTTTATCATCTGATTTGGAAAAGCAGTTCGAAGATCATTCCTAGCGAATCAAAAATCGTTGAAATATCAGCATACATCACAGCTTGCATTTTTAATGAAGGTCAACATCAATCCTTTACATTATGAATGGGTGTCTGTTGGCACTAATCCCATTTGTATGGGTCTTAAAAAAGGCGTTTTGTGGTGATCAAGATATCTCCGAACTGGAGTATCTAAAATAAAAAAGCAAAAGTTCTAGTTTATAAGTTGTTTTAGTACTTAATAGAATGAATATTTTAATTTTCACAAAATGGCGGCTGTCAGAAGATTGTCTCGATTTTTGGGTATTTTGTTCACTGAATCTGAAAATAGTTTTGAGAAAAAAGTTTTTAAAGTTTTAAAAACAGTTTACACATGATAAAATTCGAACTTTTCTACATTCATTGAATCATCTATTCCAGGCCCATATAAGTCCTCTATTCCAGCTGCAGCCTCCAAAACTTCGATTTGACGTTGTCTACGCAGCATTCTTTCCTCTTGGGTATATTCCTCCATGTGTGTATTTCTTCTGTATCAGTAAAACTTCCGTTGTGTCTGTCTATTACTTGATATTGTATGTCTTGTGACTGGCACAGTATGGCCCTCTTGCGCCATTAAACCTCAACCAACCATCCTCTTGGGTACACTCTTACGATCTTCTGTTAGCGATCTCGACCCGCGCTTCATCCACTGTCTCAGCTCCAAAATGTGAATTTCGAAGGTTACGATGAGGAAACGGAATGAAAAAACAGTTCACCTTCTCCCTTTGTACACGACGGTCTTTGTATTCGAGTAACAAATAAAGACACAATATCGTTTTGCATATACACTAGTAGCTGTTGCAATTGAGAGTAAAAATTGAACGCTTGGGCACGCGCTCACATGTACACAAAGAACCATTTGTTGAACTCAGTTTAAAGACCAACAAATATAGATTTAGTTTCCGTTGCGCCTCGTTACAAAATCCGGTCTTTCTTTTTCTCTCCTTCGGTGCCTTATCTTTACGTTTCGAGCTCCGTTATTTCCCCTTTTCTATGAATGATAAAACTGGCAACGTTATCTCCTCCACTTCTGTGCATTTATTGGGCACTTCACGTCCTTCCGCCGCGATGGAAACCAGCCGAGAAGCCGGTCCTTCGTCCAGCAACGTCTTCACCCATACGCGGAACCCCAGCCACGACAGCAAGCTCAACTGGCGCATCGACAACGCCCTGACATTCACGGACGACATCCTCACTTCGCCGCTGCTGCTGAACCAAGACTGCCGGACCAAGATCAACGTGGTCGTCAAATTCAAGGCGGACCGGTCCGGCAGGTTCACGGACGTATCCGTCGGCTTCCAGAGAACGGACAAGCAACGGTGCAACATCCGTCTGATCTACGACGTGACGTTGGAGAACTCTCAAGGTGACGTGTACTTGCACAAGAAGTCGCACATGCAGTGCGAGAAGCGCATGGACCACATGTACACCATGAGCACCAAGTTCACCAAGGGGCTTCCGAGCAGCGATGGCCATGTACCGGACAGTCTGGACGGTTCCATCATGAAGGAGCTCACCACGAAAGGACTAGCCATTCTGGACGAGGGACAGCAGTTCCTGTACCTGTTGCCGGAAGACGTCCTGTTCGTGAAAGGTCTCCTTACCGTCATCGGGTGCTGCATCACGACTCGGACAGATCCGAAGATTCAGAACCAGCCCCATCTAAAAATGGACTCTTCCAAAGCGCAGGTGGCACTGAGACATGATTTTCGACAGGCGTTCGATCAGAGTTTGTTCGCTGATGTGAAATTGGACGTCAACGGGCAGATATACTTCGTCCATAAGTTCGTCCTTGCTGCGAGGTCTCCAGTGCTTAGGAGGACATTGGAGGAGCAGCAGGAAGGTGAACAACCACCTGGGGATATTTCACTGTATCAGATAACTGGTATAGAAAATTCAATCTTTGAAGAGGTTCTGGACTTCTTATACACTGGTGCTGTAGAGGAGGTTGAGAATTGGGACACGCTGATCAGTGTGTACGAAGCAGCAGACAAGTTGCAAGTCTGGTCGCTCAAGTCCGACTGCGCTAGCAAGATTCTGCATGACATGACGCAGGATCAGGCTTGTGATGTCCTGAAACTAGCCGAGACGCACGAAGATGACACACTCAAAGATGGTGCCATAAATTTCATCACGAAAAACTTCAAGGATATTAAAGAGAGTGAGGAATGGGAATTATTCATCGACTCCAACACGAGTTTGGCGGCAGAGGTTTTGAAACGATACTCACCAAGTAAACGTCGAAAATATTAGTTCTTCACCAGTAGACTCAAACAGCACGGAAAGCTGATCACCTTGAGGAGATATACCTGATCCATGGACCGGCGGTAGCCCGGTTGAAAGAGTAACGGACTAGCAACCAGAGGGTTAGGAGTTCGAATCCAACCAAAGACCGTCATCCACAAGGGGACTGCATACGTTAAATATGTCGTGCCCTTAAATGTGCTCACGTTGGTGTGGTGTGGAAGTTTGGAAAGTGGACTGCCAGCTCAAGTGTTGCCTCATCATCTGACCGTGGTATAAAATAACGTGGTGTTATCCTCGCAATTTTTCCTTTGGTATTGATCCCGGACCGCCGCTAATAGTCCGTTTTATTGCTCCAGTGCGACGTTAATTAAAATACCTAACTACCTGTACTTTGTCCATCGTTTGACCTCGCTGCGAGCTTAGGAGGATATTGGATGCCCAGCAAGAAAGCGATGAACCATCCGGCGATGGATTTAACCCTCCAATGGGTTTCGACGATATATCTCGTCCATTGCAATCCGATGAATTTGCTAATGACGAGATACCTCGTCATCAAGATATTACCGATGTGTTTTTGAAGATGACGAGATCAATGAGTGGTCAGGTTTAAAGTTGTAATGACGAGATATCTCGTTCATCAAGATCTGGTCAGTTTTGCTAATGGCGAGACAACCAAGAGGAGGTTAAATGTATAAAATTATCTAGAACAGAGAATCAAATCTTGGAAGAGGTGAGGCCATAGCCGATTTAACGTGCACCAGCCCCTTCTGTACACGACGGTCTTTGGTTGGGTTCGAAGTTACAACCCTCCGTTTCCTAATGCGCTATTCTTCCAACCGTGCTACCACAGCCCGTGTGTGTTGTGGAAAAGGATATACTCTTGTACGCTTCTCTAACATATCTTGCCACTCAAAGGGTTATGTGCACTTTTCTGAGTGAACGATAAATCAGTCACTTTAATAGCGAATCTTTTGACTGAAATGAAATGAACTGTTAACCATCCAAGTTGTTTCGACGACACATCCCGTCAATCAAGATCTGACCAATTTTGCTAATGACGTGATATCTCGTCATCAAGAAATTGCCTGTTTTTTCACGATGAGATCAAGATCTGCGCAGGTTTTTTCGAGTGACGAGATATCTCGTCCATCAAGATTTGGTTCAGTTTTGCTATTGACAAGATACCTGGTCCACATACAGGGGAGTTAGATTTGTTGGGTTACATGGTGCAAAGGTCATATTTAGCCAAGTCGTGCCAAACATAAGACAAACAACGCCATATAATGGACACAAGAAAATTATTAGTTAGGAGGTAAATCTGTTTAACTGGAAATTAGACCGTTTTTATTCTCGTATGTTTCTATACTAGCAACCATAAGGTTTGTGATGTTAAAATTTGACGTAACGTATATGTAAGAGAAAGAAACACATTTTCTATTTAATAGTAAATTACTGTAGTATAAACTTCGTTACATAAATTAAAAGTATATTTAATTTATGTAACAAATTAAATGAAGGTTTCGGGCAACAATGGCAAGCCACAAAATATGTTCCCTAATGAAGCAAATTAGGTACATAAAAGTTTTCTCTAATATATATACGTTATGTATATATATTAGAGAAAACACATTTTCTATTTAATAGTAACTCACTGTAATATAAATTTTGTTACATAAATTAAAAGTATATTTAATTTATGTAACAAATTAAATGAAGGGTTTCGGCCAACAATGGTAAGCCACAAATTATGTTCCATAAAATTAAATATTCAGATCAAACCAATTTTCTTATTTGCCTTGATGAGGAAGATATTTTGGATCATGTCTTGTTCGATTGCACTGAAGAGAACATCTTTAGAATTATCTTAAAGAATATTTGTGATTCATCTTCTATTCTTACTGTTTTTAATGTTTATTTCATGTATATTGCTTCGCTGATTTATGGAAGACATCGTGAAATCGGCGTTAATGCAAGATATAAAGATCAAACCAATTTCCAATAGTTTGAATGGGTGCTTGATTACATGACATTAATATAGCACGACTTCTTGAATACTGGATAAAACATTGAGTTAATTTGAAAATTGCTGGCCTGAGACCACATTTGAAAAATGGATTATCATTATGTTGCCCATAACCCTTCAAATACCAGTAGCAGAGTTAGAATTTATTACAAATATAGCTATTTAAAATTGAATTGCTTTCCATGACCAAATTTATAGTTATTACCAAAGCTATTTTGTTTAACTAATAAATACTTGATGACAATTTACTTTTAATCATCGCTTTATATTTAACCTTAGTTTGCTAACATTATGAGACTAGTGAAATGTATATACAGTTCATAAAATACGTGAATTACCAATCGAGGATTAACTTTAAAAGCACAGGAACCCTGATACTCAATAATTATTTCATTAGGTTTCGAAGAAGGCTATAATTCCTATCAAAATGCATTTTATGTGATTTTCCATTTCATAATTGTGATGCTGTGTTTTACAAATTATTTAATCCTAAATTGGTAACGTTATGAGACAAATGAAATGTGTTCTGTCCGTAAACTTCATTTAAATTTTCAATTTAGATTTAACTTTGTAGCACAGAATACAGCTGATACACTAATTATGCCTGCATTAGGCTGAGAAGTAGGCTACAGAATTCCTATCTAAATGCCTCTTATTTGATTTTCCATTTCCAAGTATTATTCACAATTTCACTGTTGTGTATGTTTTACAAATTATTTAATCCTAGATTGGTAACTTTATGAAATGAAATATATATTATTTGTTAACTTTTTTTTAATTTTCAATCTTGATTTAACTTAGTAGCAAACAATAAATCTGATACACTAATCATTACATTAGGCTAGAAGAATTCCTAACTAAATTCGATTATGTGATTTTGCATTTCCAACTATTCATAATTGTGTTGCTCAATTTTACTAGACTAATTGAATGTGTACTGTTCGTAAACTTTACGTAAATTTCCAATCTAGAGTTAACTTGGAGCCACAAGAAACTGGATATATTATAATCATTACATTAAGCTTAGAAGGTTACAGAATTCTTATCTGAATGCCTTCAATGTGATTTTCCAGTTCCTATTATTTTTCATAATATTGTGCTGCTGCGCATGTTTTATATGTTATTTAACAGTAGATTGACAACGTTATAAGAGTAATAATCAAATGTGTACTGTTCATAAAATTGACGTAAATATCAAATTCTAGAGTTAACTTTCTAGCACACCTGATGTAATATAATTTCATTAGGCTTAAAAGAAGGCTACAGAAATCCTATCAAAATACCTTCTGTGATTTTCCATCTGCAACTATCACTCATAATTGTGCTGATGTTGTATAGTTTAAAAGTTTTCTTTGGTTTTAATATAAATGTAAGGTGTGTAATAAAAATTAGATTGAAGAAACTTTTTATTTTATGAATTACTGGTATTTGAATACGAAATGTTTGCCATGTTTATCATTTTAAACATCCGTGTTTTAGTTTTTTACTTTACACATGTTTTTATGACACATTTGTAGCCGCCCAGTCATTATTAGTTGCATGAGCATTTATATTATTATATGACTAGATGTTATTCAATTTTAGTGTCATCAATACTACTATAGCATATTTTACAAAATTTTATCAAAAGCTATTTTTCCAGCATGTCCTGTGCATCATTGCGCAGGTCTCTGGACTAGTAGAAATGGAAAAAGCAATTGATCCAAAAACGTTTTTATTGAATACATAACAAATAGTTTTTTCTGATTATGGTATTGTAATAACATGTACCTTACAAACAATACTAAGTACCTAAATAAATCCTTTGTTATTTAAGGAATTTGTTTGATTTGTCACCCAAAACCATCTCTTGAGTATACATCAATACTTAGATACTTTTAAATTAAAATGTTTACTACTACTTTATTGTATTTGAGATCACTAGCTGAATTATCCGGCGTTGCTAGGGTTGAATTGTTTATAATTCATCGTAATATTACTCAATATTATTCCTATGGAAATTTCGAATTGTTTTTAGCCCCCCTGCAGATCCAGGACAAATCGAACGGGCTTAATATATATCCTACGTGTTCCATAGAATTCTACAGAATGACTGTAGCAAATTTAGTGTGAATGGGTCTGACATTGATCGTATAAATACGCAATGTTATTCCTATGCGGATTTCGAATTGTCTTTAGCCCCCTGTACCATATCGACGATAAAAAAAAACCACTTTCTATGAAAATAATCTTATATTATAAAAATTTATATTCCATTAATAAAGCTACAGTAAGAATTTACAGATGGGTTACATAAACGATGATACTCAGCGATTTTCACCGGAACTGCACCCATCTGCGAATGCACCATACTCTAAGATTCTAAAAAAACTCCAAGGTCATCTTGAGAAGCGACTCCTGTAGATGTTCTGACGTCATCTGCACAGCCAGACCGGGAGAGAGCGCCCCCTAGCAAGTGCTCTGTCCAGGATGACGGGACGTGCACCCCTCTGCACACCCAAGACAAAAATAGAGACGAGGGTAATATGTAGCTTATGTTACCCGCAGGGTTCCTAAGAATATGTGTGCCAAATTTGGTGTAGATTGGTCAAACGGTGTAGATTTGTATAGCGGACATACAGATGCCAACTCTGCTTTATATGAATAGATATTTGATATTTGCTCTAATTTTCTTAGGAATGATGAATGAATTTCTAAATACGAGAGAGATTTCATGTTATCAAAAATTAAAAAACGTATTTAACAAATTGTGGCCTACTGTTTTATCAATTGAAACAAACAATTGCTTGAATTTTTTGAGCGACTTGAAATAATTGGTGTATTTTTAATAAACGTGATATTTTTAAACCTTAATGTGGTCAACAATTTGTCTTTCTTTGAGAAAACTAAGAGCCCCTGACAGTTTTTGCAATTTTTAAAACTAACATTATTTATCATTTTAATACTCCTGACCAAGGAATAGATCCACTTTTGAACTTGTTGGCAACTGAATTCTTCCACTTAACTGATTGGACAATGCTAAATTAATGGTCTGAACGTTTTAGATGGATAGTAGCCTTACTGAATGTGTATCACACTAATTACATTCATTTCTTTTTTGGTTAAATTGATATCTTTCTAATGACTTATTGTTCGCTATTGCAAATTAATTTTTTTATCATATACCAGACCTCAACCTTTTAGCCTCATCGCCATAAGTCTGTCTGGCTGTCAAATATAGTCTAGAAACAGAAATAACAGAATAAACGGGACGTTACGAGCGGTGTTAGTCACTGCGACGTCAGTAAGATGAGGCAACTATCGAGATGGGTTTCTATCATGTCTCTATCATGTCATGGTGGTGCCAGCTCAGGTTTGACCTCGTCATCTGACCGTGGTTCAAAATTATGCGGTGTCCGGATCTTTTCTTCGGGATTGACCTCGCACCGTCGTCAATAGCCCGATGTGTTGCTACAGTGTGACGTTAATTAAAATAGCCACCTACCTGTCATGTCTCAAAAGACACACAGTGGGTATGTTCGTGCATTTGACATGTCAATTGGGTACGGATGATTTTGTGCATAGCCGTGACTATTGGTATTTTTAATTAACGTCACACTGGAGAAACACAACGGGCTATTGGTGACGGTCCGGGATCAATCCCAAAGGGAAAGATTAAGGACAACAATTAATTTTGAACCAGACACATGGAAGCCGTGTCTATTGAGAACACGAAAGCAATCGAATTTCTATAGTTCACGTCGGGCTGTGGTAGCCCTGTTGGAAGAGAAGCGGATTACCAATCGGAAGGTTGCGAGTTCGATCCCGATCCAAATAAAGATCGTCGTGCGTGTGCGTGGAGGCTGGTAAGGTTAAATATGTAGTGATCCCAGATGTCCTCACATTGGTGCGGTGGGGATGTTTGAAGAGGGACACCAGCTCAGGTGTTCACCTCGTCGTCTGACCTGATTCAAAATTAAAGATGTCGTCCTCGGACCTTTCCCTTCTGGGTTGATACCGTAACGTCGCCAACAGCCCGTTTAGGTCCAGTGCGACGTTAATTAAATACCTACCGAGGACAACACCTTGATGCACAGTAAGATGACGAGGTCAACACCCGAACTGGCACCCCATTCTCCAAACTTCCACACCACACCAACATGAGGACATTTGAGGCCACGACAGTTCTAACGTTCAACACCCCCACGAACACAACGGTCTTTGTTGAATATCTTCGATTTCGCAACCATCCGGTCGTTAATCCGTTACCCTTCCAAACGGGCTACCGCAGCCCTAAGTAATTTAACCCTTTCGCCCCGACTTTTGCATGATTAAAATTTAACTCTGAAAAGTAGTTTAATTTAGTAGTTTTTGCTCTTTTTGACGGACGACCGTACTTTCGCGTTCTTTTTGTGTTTTCTTTCTCCCTTCCAACATTTATTAGTTGCTCAGCTAAGGGGACCATGAATGATAATAGTGGTTCTGTTTTTATGTTCCACATCACACTTCGTAATCCATGCATTCACAACAGAAATCATAACTAAGTTCCAAAAAATCTTTTTCCACCACTTGTCTGATTTTCTGCCATGACCCTAAAAAGTAGCCATTTCATCACAGCGGTCAACTACATTCATGTACATATTGTAGTGGGAAATGGCTTCTGGGCAACTAACGTCCAATTTCGTACCATCTTTTTGTTTCCGAACCACGGTCACTAATTCATCAGAATGAATGGGCGTGCTCAAAACCATAAGTCCGCCATTTGCAATCTGAAAGTATAGCCAGGTTTCTTTAGTCATATTTTTATTCCCTAATTCCTTAAGAACACTGAAAACGTAAAAACCCATTCAAAAGTGGGATTTATTTACCCAATCTAATCTCTGGGACGTATATGCCCATTAGGCTCGAAAGGGTTAAGGTAACGATTTTATAGCTGCTCGTTTTTGTTTGTTTTAATTGAATTGACTGCAATCCATTTCAGGAATGTATCTGATAAAGTGATTAATAAGAGAAAACTTCTTTCCCTGCTTAGAATCATAAGATGCGGAATCGTTATCTTCAAGTGAGACAAAGGTTCGATACGCGAGAATAAATGAAAACTGATAGTTAATAAGATAGGTGTAACGTATTTTTGTCCTTTTTATAATCTTAAACCTACGTCTGCACTTATCTTTTTGAAGTTATCGCAACGTTGCTCTTCATAAAGCAAGGGCCGCGGTGGCCCGGTTGGAAGAGTAACGGACTTGCAACCGAAGGGTTGCGAGTTCGAATCCAGCCAAACACCGTCGTGTACAAAGGGGGCTGGTGCACGTTAAATCTGTCGTGGCCTCAAATGTCCTCACGTTGGCGTGGTGTGGAAGTTTGGAGAGTGGGGTGCCAGCTCAGGTGTTGCCTCGTCATCTGACCGTGGTTCAAAATTACGTGGTATTGTCCTCGGATCTTTCCCTTTGGGATTGATCCCGGACCGTCACCAATAGCCCGTTGTGTTGCTCCAGTGTGACGTTAATTGAAATACCCCCCCCCCTCTTCATAAAGCACTCCAATGATTTGAGAAAGTAATCGGGATTACAATTCTTTCGTGGCCGAAGTTTGAGCATTTTGTTTTAGTAATTATATAATTTCATCAGTTTGAATTAAAGGGCCGCGGTAGCCTAGTTGGATGAATCGGAGATTAGCAAACTGAGGGTTGCGTGTTTAACATTATTCAGAGGATCTGGTTGATGGTTATTTTAAATTTAATTCGGATCATTCTCTTCGGCGGCTGATCCCGCACTGTCAATAGCCCGTTCTGTTGCTCCAGTGCGATGTTAATTAAATACCTAACTACAATTTAAGCAGTCAGAAGATAATCGATGAGAGGAATCGTGACTTAAGACAAAATATAACTTTATTAAAATTTTAAGTAACTGTTGCATCCATAAAGAATTATAATCATGAATACCATATACGGGCTTCGAGGTCTTTTATATTCAAAAATATGCGCAGAACTATGCACATAAATAAAGCTTGAGGTACATAAATAACGTCAACACAACGGGTTATTGGTGACAGTCCTCGGATCAATCCATAAGGGAAAGATCCGAGGGACAACATCAAGTAATTTTGAACCACGGTCAGATGAGGTCAAAACCTGAGTTGGCATCCCACTCCAAACGTTCACACCACGTCAACGTGAGGACATTTGAGGAAACGAGAGGTTTAACGTGCACAAGCACCCGTATACACAATGGTCTGGCTGGACCAACAGACCGTCGTATATATGGGGGCTCATGGGGGCTGGCGCACATTAATCGGTCGCGGCCTCAAATGTCCTCACGTTGTCGTGGTGTGAACGTTTGGAGAGTTTAGTGCCAGCTCAGGTGCTGACCTCAGCATTTGACCGTGGTTCAAAATTACGAGGCGTTGTCCTTGGACTTCCCTTCGGGATTGATCCTTGACCTTTGCTGTTGCCGTCGTGGCTCAGTGGGTATGTGCACTGCGCTAGCAACCTTCGAGTTGTAGGCGGCACATGTTTGATTCCGGTCAGGTGCATTCCTCTTTAGGTGTATTCCTCTCTTCTCTCACTAAAACTTTCATTGTGTGTGTCTATTACTTGATATTGTATATCTTGTGTCAATTGTTTGATATTGTATTGTGGCTGGCGCAGCATGGCCAAATATGGCCTTTTGGCCATAAAACCCCAAAACCAACCAACCAACTGTCCACACGGAATAACTAGAGCTACATACAAACAAACTACATAAACCGAGCAAACACCAACCCCAAAACTTCGGCGAAAGCGTATTCATATGAGGAAAGGTTTCTGGTAGAACATGGCCAAACATGGCCCTTGCGCCATAAAACAACCAACAACGAATCAACCCGGACCTTTGCCAGTACCCTGTTGCGTGTTGATCCCAGTGGGAACTTAATTAGCTACTTCACCTTCGATTTTGTAGAGTGATGTTTTAAAAACTTGCACTGCTTTTTCGATAAACATCTTTGTTCATATGAATCATGTTTCCGCAAATATCCCGTTGTGTTGCACCAGTGCGACGTTAATTGAAATACCTACCTACCTAACCCCAATTCTTCTCGGACTAAAATACCTTTCCCTATCCCTCAATACGTGTATGGCGTTTTGATGTATTATTAGTCTCTTGACAAGGCGCTTTAGGTCTGGAATTAACTATTTTATGACCTTGTAATAATATCGATTGCGACGGTACCGGGTAGGTAGTTAATTAACGTCACAATGGAACACCACAGCGGGGTACTGGCGATGTTTGGAACGCTTCTTCATCCTTGAACCAGGGTCGGATGTCGAACACCAGAGCAGACACCCCACTCTCGAAACTTCCACGACATCGTGAGGACATTTGAGGCAATGACAATCAACGTGTAAAAGCGGTCTACCTGCGGTGTCCTCATCGAGTTGGTAGGTATTTAATTAACGTCACATTGGACGGCATAGCAACGAGTTGTTGGGGGCTGACACGAATCGAAGGGAACGATCGAAGACACCTCGTTTTAAACCACGATGAGATGACGAGGTCAACACCTCAGTCGGTACCGCACTCAAATTCTACTCCACACCACGGTGATGGTGCACGTTAGATTTGTCGCGGCCTCAAATTTCGTCGAGTCGTGTACAAAGGGGGCTGGTGCACGTTAAATCTGTCGTGGCCTCAAATGTCCTCACGTTGGCGTGGTGTGGAAGTTTGGAGAGTGGGGTGCCAGCTCAGGTGTTGCCTCGTCATCTGACCATGGTTCAAAATTACGTGGTGTTGTCCTCGGATCTTTCCCTTTGGGATTGATCCCGGACCGTCACCAATAGCCCATTGTGTTGCTCCAGTGTGACGTTAATTGAAATAAATAAATAAATAAATAAATAAATAACAAATTTCGTCGCGTTGGCGTGGTGTGGAAGTTTGGAGCGTGGGGTGACAGGTGAGGTGTGACCTCGTCATTTGACCGCGATTCAAAATTACATGGTGTTGTCTTCGGATATTTCCCTTCGGGTAATTAATCTTCCAGTTGTAGGAGGCGCAGGTTCAATTCCTGACAGGTGCATTCCTCCCTGGGTGTATTTCTCTCTTCTGTTTCAGTAAAGCTTTCAGTGTGTCTGTGTATTACTCGATGTTGTATGGCATGTCTGGCGCAGCATGGCCAAATATGGCCCTTGCGCCACAAAACCCCAAAACCAACCAACACTACGAGGGTTGATCCCGGACCGACGCCAATAGCCCATTGCGTTGCTCCAGTGTGACGTTAATTAAAATACCATACCAGAGTGAGGACATTTGAGGCCACGAGAGTTAATGGTACTTGCCCCCACGTACCCAGCGGTGTTTGGTTGGATCTACTTTAGAACTCGCAACCCTCAAGTTGATGATTCGCGATTTTATATCCAAGGCTGCCTCAGTCCCAAAAGCTATTTATGTCATTTCTTGTAAACAGATTGCATTTCGATAGCACATTTTCCCCGAACGTATTTTTGCATTGACTACGAATGCTATTATCTATTTTTGTTGTAAAGACGGTATTGGAGTTTATTGGATGTTTGGGTTGAAGTATTGGGAGTGCTGCATCTTATCTTTTGTCGATAAACTTCCATTTCCTGCTGGGTGCTGTTCTGTTGTCTTTTCTTGCACTAGCAACAGGTGTTTATCTCATGTGCTTTAGATAGCGCGCTGACGAGGAAAATGCGTGTTTGTGAACTGACATCGATACACCGTATCACGTTGCTATAAACTGAAATAATGAATTCTGTCATTTGATGGATTTTAGTACTCTGTGCACAGCATTTGTAAATTAGTCTTTGATGGTGGTAGGTATTTTAATTGACGTAAAAATGGAGCAATACAACGGGATATTGGTGACGGCCCGGGATCAATCTTAAAGAGAAAGATAGTTCTCTTGCCGCTCATGCGATGCAATGACTAACACGACACGATGCCATAATGGCCGTTTGATAGGCCTGGCATTTGAAAAAAACGATAGCAAAACCCATCAAGGGGCAGATAGGTATTTAGTTAACGTCACATTGGGGAAACACAACGGGCTATTGGCGACGGTCCAGGATCAAATCCTAAGGGAAAGATCCTAGGACAACACCACGTAATTTTGAACCATGGTCAGATCATGAGGTCAACTTCTAGCAACTTCTAACAAGCTAGATAGCCGAGTCTTTGATGGAAAAAATTGCATATCAATAGTATTGTTTCTCTACTAAATTTAGCATCAATTTCGATTAAAAAGTATAGTAATACTTTCTTTAATTTACAGGGGTTGGGATAGACCGGTTGGTAGGGATCGTCCAGGACAGTCGCCAATAGCTATTGGCGACTGTTCTGGATCAAAGCCAAAGGATAGACGTGTTGGAAGATTAAACGATTAGCAATCCGAGGGTTGCTAATCGTTTAACTAGATCCAACTAACTAGATCCAACCAAAGACAGTCGTGTATGTGGGGCTAGTGTACGTTAAGTTTGTCGTGCCATCAAATGTCCTCAAGATGGCGTGGTGTGGATGTTTGGAGAGTGGAGTGCCAGCTCAGGCGTTCTGGTCATCTGACCGCGGTTCAAATTTAATGTGTCCTCGAATCTTTCCATTCGAGATTGTTCCCGCCTGCTGGCTACTGGCGGGATTGGTCCTCGACGAGATATCTCGTCATTAAAATTCTGATCTTTCCAATGACGAGATATCTTGTCCATCAAATTCTGATCTTTCTAATGACGAGATATCTCATCATGATATCGCCGATTTTTTGATGATGATGATATCAAGTTCTGGTTAGTTTTTAAAATAACGAGATATCTCGTCCATCAAGATCTGACCAGTCACTCTAATGACGAGAGCATTGCGGCGTTTTGTGAATACCATGGCAACAGTTTCATCACATACGAATCAGCGCTATCAGGTAACGCGTTATACTAATTTCCTTGTGCACACGGAAGGGCCGTAATGGCTCAGTGGGTGTGCCCACTGCGCTAGCAACCTTCGAGTTGTAGGCGGCGCAGGTTCGATTCCCACCAGGGGCTTTCCTTACTGGGTGTATTTCTCTCTTTTGTGTCAGTAAAGCTTTCACTGTGTGTGTGTCAGTTACTTGATATTTTATGACTTGTGTCAATTATTTGATATTGTATTGTGTCTGGCTCAGCATGGCCAAATATGCACCATAAAACCCCAAAACCAACCAACTGTGCACATGGAATAATTTGAGCCTTACTGCCCTACAAACAAACTGCATAAACTGAACAAACACCAACCCCAAAACTTCGGCGAAAGCGTATTCATATCTGGAAAAGTTTTCCCACACACCGGACAATCCTAGCAACGGATAATAAATGCCCCAAGGACAAAGTCACTCCCAGCTACTCCCCCATGCACTTTAACATATGCAAGGGACAGCTCGATTATGATCCATGCAGCCGCCCCCGAATCTTCCACCCGGCCCGTTAACTTCCCCGAATATCATCCGGCAGTCCATCTGGAAGATAGAGAGATGCAGTCAGGATCTATTGTCAGCCGGACCCTGACAAATGAACGCGCGGTCAGGCAGTGCCGGACCGTGTCCTAGATGAAGCCATCCATCATCCGGGATGATGTCCTGCGGCGGAGATATACACGGCCGTAATGATGCTGTGGGGGTCAGGGTTTTTGCGACCGGCTGCAAATCTTTCCCGCCGGTGGTTTGCATTTACGTGCCTTGTGTGGGATGTCGTGACATTAACCGCTCATAGCTCTTTGTGGGGCCACTCAGTGAGTTTGCGCACTGCGCTAGCAACCAAAGACCGTGGGGGCTGGTGCATGTTAAGTTTGTCGTGGGCTCAAATGCCCTCGCGTTGGCGTGGTGTGAAAGTTTCAAAGGTGACAGGACAGGAAATGGCCTCGTCATCTGACATGGTTCAAATTGACGAGGTGACTTTAACCGCTCAACCCTTGTGGGCTCAGTGCCTTTGCCCACTGCGCTAGCAACCTACGAGTTGAGGGTGCAGGTTTGATTCCTCCCTGGGTGTCTTTCTCTCCAGGGCAGGTCTTACCCAGTTGGAAGAGTTGAGGATTAGCAACCGGAGGATTGCGAGTTCGAAACTCGATCCAACGAAAGACCGTCGTGGCCTCAAATTTCCTCACATTGCATTGGTATGAAAGTTAGGAAAGCGAGGTGCCAGATCAGGTTTTAACCTCGTAATCTGACCGTTTTTCAAAATAATGAGGTGACATCGATTGCTGAGAATCCTTGTTGGGTTGCCGTGGCACAGTGAGCTTGTTCTCTGCACTAGCAATCTACGAGTCGCAGGTCCCGGGAATCCCGGTTCGAACACGCAACAGGAGGGTTGCGTGTTCGTAACTCGATCCAACCGAAGACCGTCGTGAGTTCGATGGCTGATGCACGTTAAATCTGTCGTGGCCTCTAATGTCCTAACGTTGTCCTGATGTGGAAGTTTGGAGAGTGGAGGGCTCTCAGGTGTTCTGACACACGTTATCTGAGCGTTATTCTAAATTACGAGGTGTTGTCCTCGGATCGATCCCGAGCCGTCACAGCCCTCAAGTGTAGGCATGTAGGGACTTCACGGACCCGAGGTACTCCAGTGATTTTTGTTTTACCTGTAGGATATACTATCAGATAGGGATCACAGATACAGGAGAACTCGTAACCTTACAGTTGACTGTCCGCTACTCCACAAACCGAGCGACCGATGTCCGTAAACATTTCAGGAAAACTCGTAAAGTCAATAGAGAGAAACGATGAAACTTAAAGTCATTTTATAGAAGTAGCATTTTTAAAACTGGTCATTCGACCGGCTTGGTTAATTTAGTTTCAATAAAGATGTCATTAAATTGCTATGATAGGTAAGTACTTAAATAACTTCGCATTGGAGCAACACAACGGGCTATTCGCGACGGTCCGATATGAAAACCGAAAAAAAAGAACCAAGAACAACACCACGTAATTTTGAACCACGGTCAGATGACGAGGTCACACCTGTGCTGGCGCCCCACTCTCCAAACTACCACACCACGCCAACGTTAGGACATTTGAGGCCACGGCAAACTTAACACGCACCAGCCCTCTTTGCACAAGACGGTATTTGGTTGGATTGGAACTCGCTAATCCGGTACTTTTCCAACCGTGATACCGCGGCCAAAAAGTACCCGTCAAAAACTATTTCATGAGTGAGATTTCTACAATTTCCTGATACTCTGAGAAACAAATCTTTACGTATAATTTCAATAATTGTATGCCTTTGTCTAATTCTGTTACATTTACGATAAAACTTCGTCGTCCTGCTAAAGCTTTCGAAATTTATTCGCCTAATAAGTTCGTGATCATGTAAATATCATACCTCACAAGGTTTCGTGCGTAAAAGTAATATCGAAAACCCCTTCCCTTTCCCAAGAAATATATTCCCATACTTTTCCTGCACAGAATTGATCACCTGCTTTTGAGTGGTGATTCATGTTGCCAATCCAATGTGCAAGAAAATGCAATGCAATACCATTCAAATAAAGCACTTTCCATAGTAATCCGTGCTCACAACACGCCATACTAATGCACCTAATTTTTTCTCACACCTCTTGAGTATCAGGGAGATAAGAAATATGGAAGGGATGCCTATCGCGCGGGATATTCTTGTGTATAATGATAGGAATATCTGAGGCATTGTGCGGTGTTTGAAAGGAAACACATTCCCTAGGCTGTTTCATTTGTCAAGATGTCAGATTCAAGTCGGAAAGCAAGTAAGGGTAGATATTAAGAATGGATGCATTTTATTTTTGGATGGAATCAGAAGAGATATACGATGTTTCTAACTAACTTCATGCTGTGTGTATGGACAATATCTGTTCAGGAAACTCGTTAGTTCTGAAAATGGTTTTTATTTCTAAAATTAACTTGCGGTGTTTTTGGACGCAGGTATATCTTCTAGAAGGTATAAAAATAATTGGTTTTGGAAGAGATCATTTTAAATATTTTAATTTAGAAGTACAGTAAGCGAGACAATAAATAATGAAATCCAAAAGCTTGTTGAAAAACTGATAGTAACTATTTAATTACTGTTAAGTTTCCCACATATTGTAGGGAGCACTGTTTGAGCAGGTGGGTGGTTTTCAGGCATTAGACACCTGAGTGAGAGGTTCTCTTTGAGAACCGAAGCGGCTTCCTTAGCTCGAGCGAGGACGAGGCTTCCTTAGCCCTAATTAGAAAGTGATCCTTCCGCAGCCTTGTTATATTTCTTGTCAATAAAATGGTTTTCATTAAAACGAATTGTGTTAATTAGAATACAGCTCACTAATCGAGCTATTTTGGAATACTTACATTATACTATTACAGCAATTGGATTTTTGATTGGATTTAACCTTCTAAGTGGTTTCGACGAGGTATTTCATACATCAAGATCTGATCAATTTTGCTAATGACGAGTTATCTCGTACATCATGATCTGATCAGTTTTGCTAAGAATGAGATATCTCGTCATCAAAATTGTGCTGACTTTTCTGTGACGACTTGATCGTGTTTTGGTCAGTTTCCTTCTAATGACGAGATACGACGAAATCTTGATGGACGAAATATATCGTCCATCAAGATCTTATCAGTTTTGCTAATGCTGAGATACCTCGTCGAGATAACCACCAGAAGGGTCAAGAACACAATTCAGTCAAACAGTCATTCTTTCCCCTAGAGCTAATACAAGTATGAGAAAAGGAGGGCGTAATATACCGGGTGATCCAAGTCACAGAAAAAGCAAAAATTGAATAATTTGAGAAGTATAGACAGTAGCACGATGCGGTCTTCACAGAAATGCACAGAAAGACATAGGATTTTTTTTAATACCGAAAAATTTTATTGCCAGAATAGTTGCATTTGTCACCGATAGGTGGCCCTGTAGTAGTCCCTGAGTTGGGGGCTACTTGAAGTCACAGGTGTAGTGAGTTCGGCTGACGCCATTGGCTATGATGAAAGAAGCTATTTGTCAACATCTGACAGAAATTACATCTGAAATCCTTTTCGATGGTGTGCAGTGTCGTGACACGTCAGACGACCGTTCTCAGGAATGATGGCTGTCGCAGTGAACATTTGCAATCCTAGCTGCGTTGCGAACTGTGCTGTGCCGCTGTGTAAGCTATTGACACAACTGGAGCGCCACCTGTCGGTGACAAATTTAACTATTCTGTCCATAGAAATTATTTATTAAAAAAAATCCCATGTCTTTCTGTGCATTTCTGTGAAACCGAATCGTGCTGCTGTCAATACTTTTCGAATTATTTAATTTTAAATTTTTCTGTGAAAAATTTAAAATTAAATCACCCCATAAGACCCGGTATAAGACGCATAAAAATGGCAGCGGCTGTTTGGTCGCTGGGTTGCTCTGTTATTATTAAACAATTAAATCGCGTGTATATATTGCAAATGATATATTATCAGAATAAAAGGTTTAACTTCACCAAAGGGAGAGCAACGGTACCCCTTATTTGGAGGCACACTATTCTCTGCGCCGCCAAGTGCCACTACGGATAAGGGCAGTGCCTTGAAAGTATCAGCAGGTGGTCTCGTAGAACGAGAGGCGAGACACGCTAGTTCTGATTGTTAAGAACTTTTCGACGGTGCACGTCGACCTGGATGAGTAACGGATTAGCAACAGGAGGGTAAGGTATTTATGACTTATAGGTTATATCTTTTTCTTTAAATAAGCCCTCTTTATTCTCGATTGGACAAACAGGTCAAACGATTCAGGTGTATGTGGTACTTTTTACATACTTCTACTTAACTTAGAATAATTTTTAACTATGCACCCACGCGTATCCAACTGTGAAACTTTCAGAAAGCAAAAATAAATAGTGTCCTTTAACATATTTTTTTTAAATAAAAAAATACTCTTTTTTTTGTAATTGTAGGTTAAAGGTCAAATTGAATGACCGTGGAATTCAAAAGATCACTTAAAAGGCCATATTTGGAGTCATTAGAAAGGTTATACATTTTCTACAAAATAAGCTATCATTCAGTATGATTGGACAGTTAGGTCCAGAGAGGTACAGGATATTTAGTGAGTCTATAAAATCATGAAAAATTACTCAATTTTTAAACCCTTCATATTAACATACATAAAAAATTATTGCAAGTTGGAAAATAGGAGTTTCCAGAATTTCTTTTATATGGCTAGGAAACAAATTAGTCAAGTTTTAAAAAAATCGGAGGGGGTCGGGTTGAAAATGACTCTTTTCTGTGCGGTTTCACATGGTTGCCCCATATTCCTTGTCCAAAAAATTATTGTCAACATGCATGATGGTCCAATCCATTTAAACAAGTCCTACCGTCAAATATTTGTAAACCTCTCCCACCAATGTATACGACGATGAAAAATAAAAGGTATGCAATGGTTTGTAGTAGGGTATGCAATAAATGTAAGTGATGGGTATAGTAAGATATGCAATGGACCTAGGTAATAGGTATAGTAAAGCATGCAACGGATGTAGAGATTGAAACAGACCATCGAACGAGTCCGATCTCAGAGAGAGAGAGAGACGTTGGAGAAGCCTGAAGAAGGTGGCATTCGGTCACGCACGACGATCATGTGATGTAACGATGATTCCCTGAAACTAATTGCAAAGGATAGAGGGGAAATAAACATATTTAATAGTAAATAACGTCTCCTTTAATCTCTACGAACAAATAAGAGTTCTACATAAATATCAAATCACTCATACCAATATAAACATACTTTGCACACTAATCTCCACACTCAACAGGTCATATTTTCCCCTACAACACATTCCGCTCACCAAAGAAGCATTCCTATATCCAATAAAATATCTCATATGTCCTTGTCAAGAATTTCTATTGTATACGTGATGGTCCAATCAATTCTGCAAGCCCAACGACAAAATATGTGTAGTCCTGCTCCGCTAATGAACAAGACTGAGAAGATACAGGGTATGCAATTGTTGTAGTCAGGTATGCAATGAATGTAACTAATGGGTATAGCAAGATATGCAATGAATGTATGTAATGGGTATAGTAAGATATGCAATGAATGTAGGTTGTATGGATGGTTGTTTGGGGGTTTCAAGGCGCAAGGGCTATATTTGGCCATGCTGCGCCAGACACAAGATATACAATATCAAGTAATAGACACACGCAATGAAAGTTTTACTAACACAGAAGAGAGAAATACACTCAGGAAGGAATCACATGACAGGAATGGAACCTGCCCCGCTTACAACTCGAAGGTTGGGCATATCCACTGAGCCACGATGGCCTCGCAAGGAATGTAGGCAATGGGTTTAGTAATGCATACAATGAATATATGTAACGTGTACGTATGTAATGGAAACGAACGTAAAATATGCAATGGATAATGATGCAAATATGAAACCACTCATATCAACATAAACATACTTTGTACAGAAATCTCAACACTCAACAGGTCATATTTCCCCAACAACTCATTCCGCGAGCGAGCCCCACCAAAGAAACATTCCTATCTCCAATAACTTATCATCTCCCTTCATATATATCCCTTGTCCAACGCTCCTATTGCCAGTATCATGATTTCCCTTTCCATTTTACAAGCCCAACGACAAAATATCTGTAACCTCATCCCAGTAACGCCAACTTCAGATTTTATGGGACTCTTCCCCAACAGGAATTTCAGCTTTTATGGGACACTCCGATGACCGTATATCAAGAACATCGCTCTCTGAGTTATTTCCATTTGGCGGAATAAAAACGCAAATATATACTCTCATACATTTATGATGTATGTATCGCTATCTATAGGAAGAGATAAACAAAAATGCTGTTACCGATAGCTCCAGGGTTTTTATTTCTGTCCTTATCGACCCATCCCGTGAGGGGTGGATTGGCTTATAAGAAGGCTTGACCCTTTTGACGTCGGTATTAATGTCGTTTCCTATTGGGATTTGTCATCTGAGTAGTGCTTGCCCCTTAGGGCAGGACTGGGCGAATTTGGAGAAGGTAACTTTTTTTGAGGGGTATTTCTTTAGCACCTGGATGAGTGTAATCAACTTTCATTAATCCTCCATGTGTTTGGACGAGATACCGCGTTCAAGGTCTGGTAAATTTTGCTAAGGACGAGATATCTCGTCGAGACGAAGACTGTTCTCGTGGAGACTGTTTCTTCAAGGAGAGCGAAGATTCAAGTAGGGAAAAAATGGTCCCTTGCCTAGAACTGTTGACAGTTTGGAGCATGTTTTTACCAGAGACGGCACTAAAAAGCACTTTTAGACCCGAAGCTAAGCCACCAGTAGCGTTAACAACTACACAGTTAACCCTCCAGGTGGTTGTCTCGACCGAGGTATCTCGTCATTAACCCTCCTAGGGGCTGTTGTCTCGACGAAATGTCTCGTCATTAGAAAAAATTAACCAGATTTTGATCTCGTCATCATAAAAAAATTCGGCAAGATCTCGATGGTGATATATCTCGTCATTAACAAAATTGGTCAGATCTTGATGGACGAGATATCTCATCAGAACCGCTTGGAGGGTTAACAGAACTGACCACGATATAGATTTTGATGGACTAGACACCTTTAGAAAAAAACTGACCAGATCTTGATTTACGAGGTATCTTGTCATTAGAAAAATGACCACATCTCGATGGACCATTAGAAATAAATGAACAAATCGTGATCCCGTCATCATCAAAACATCGGCAATATCTTGATCACAAGATATGTCGTCAGTTACAAAATTGGACAGATCTTGATAGACAAGATATCCTAGAGAGATCACTTGGAGGGTTAAACATGCAGGGTTAGCGACTGATGACAAAGAAAATTACGTCGAAAATGTTGATCTCTGACCTAGATTGTTTATTAATTTTATTTGAAATCGTAAATAAAATCTACATACTGTTCCTGACATAAATAACTACATGGATATAGATGACAGTGTTACTGTATGTTCTGTAAAGTGTTCGTTTCAGTCAATATTCTATAAGAACTTGTTATTAAAACGCGTATGTAAAGTACTATTAACCATCCTAGTGGTTTTAACCAGTAGATATCTCGTCCATGACGATCTGACCAATTTTGTTAATGACCAGATATTTTGTTATCAAACGATTTTTATGATGACTAGATCAAGTTCTAGTCAGTTTTATAATGACGAGATATCTCGTTCATCAAGATCTGGTCAGTTTATACATAATCTATACAACCACCAAAATAGTTAAAGTTTAAAGGATATTCAATTAATGCTTATACTATATAAAAGAAATAAACCATTTTTTTATCATTTCCGTAATTTTTAGTGTTTCTGTTATCGTTAAAGCTCCAAAGCCGTTAATGTGCACATTACCTAGGTAATCTGCAGATTAGCTGATTTGTTCCGTTAAAGTGCGGAATCATCTACAAAATAAGAGTTTTCCGCACATTATCTAGAAAATGTGCACATTAATGGCTTTCGAATCGTTAAAGTGCAAAAGTTTGTTTTTCTAATTTCCTTTCCCTCCTCCTTTCCTTTCTCCTTACGCTTCACCTATTCTGTTGATTGATTCTATCAACTTGATTCTTTAGATATCAAAAAATAAATAAATAATATTATGTTCAACAATTGTGAGTATATTTTATTTACATTTACTGATTATTATATGAAATTACTTATAACTTTACGGGATAAAAGTATAGCGTGTTTTTCAATTAGTAGTACTTAGTAACTGAGTTGTTTGTCTGAGTATTAATTTAAGCGTACACAAACGCTGCTGTACGAGCAAAGCACTTATTTTCACTTTTACGAGTGCCTAGTAGGTAATGTGCAGATTATCTAGGTGATCTGTAGATTACCTAGGTAATTTGAGAAATGAAACAATTTTCCGCACTTTAACGGATCACCGTAGTTAATCTGCACATTACCTAGGTAATCATCAGATTACCTGATTTCCGTACTTTAGCGGAAACATTTGCATTAATTTATATCCATGTCATGAATACCGTGCAAAATTTAAAATTGAGTAATTCAGTAGTTACTCCGTCAATTCAACCGCTACTACTTAACCCTCCAAGTGGTTTTAACTAGGTATCTCGTCCTTCAAGATCCGGTCAATTTTGCTAATGGTGGCATATCTCGTCATCAAGATATTGCCAATTGTTTCATGACAAGATCAAGATCTGGTCTGTTTTCTTCTAATGACGAGATATCTCGTCTATCAGGATCTGCTAATGAATTTGATAATGACCAGATACCTCATCCAGACAACCATGAGGAGGGTTACGTCCTCAAAATCTCTGGACCCTTGAGTGGCGACTTATCGAGGTTTTACTTTTTATACTAATGACAATTCACACTACATTTTGGTTAACCCATTTATTTTATAAGTATCTTTAAGCGCATTTCATCTCTGAATAAAATTGATGGAAAAGAATCACAGCATTCCATGCGTCTTTTTACTGGCGTTTAATTCATAATTTCTTTCAAGTAACCATCGATTCATGTGCTTAGTTCCTAAGCGTTATTTCAACTGCAGTCTATTTGTTCAAAAGATACACTGTTTATCGACGACTAAGCCTATTTTCGCTTACATTTCATCTCAGTCGCATTGCGTTTCTTTCGTAAGACTGCTGAAACGTTTAATACGATCGGCAATAAATCATTCTGCATTGCTTATTTGTAGCAATGTATTATTTGTAGCAACCGTCAGGGAGCAATGGATTTAGCATTGAAATTTAGATAGATATAGGAAATGGATAGACAGATTCGGGAATAGGTAGAATACGTGATAGATAGACATAAGATAGATAAATAGACAGAATAGAGGAAAGGCAGAATACGAGATAGATAAAAGGTTGCTAGCGCATTGGGCATACTCACTGAGCCATGATGGCCCCACCTACGTAAGAAGTTAGACAGATAAAGAGGTAAATAGACAGGTCTTTATGTTTATTCAAAGGTTTAAGTTATTCCTTCTCACTGCTCTTCAAATTTATTTCACATTTCATTATAGAAGTAGGATGGTTCTTTATAATGACTCATTTTCAAACTGATTTAACCCTCCTGGTGGTTTATCTTCGCTTCGAAAACTACCCTATAGCTGACAGCCCCCGGTGCAGAAACCTGTTATCTGCCCTTGGCAAGGAACAATCTGTTTTTTCTACTTCGTTCTTCATTCTCCCTTGGAGTAATAGGACAGTTTTGTCTGGACGAGATATTTCGTCCTCGGCAAAATTGGCCTGATCGTGGACGAGATATTTCGTCGAACCCTTGGAGGGTTAAAATGAATATTTGAAATTAATGTTGTTGACTTATATTTTTACAATAAAGGAATACACGCACCGTTCCAAACAATCCTCTTCATCAGTTCCATCTTACACTACACGTTATTTTCCCAAAAGACTCCACGCGCTTGCACTAAAACACTCATATATGAGCCTCAATAGCTCACTGAGCGCCCTCAATAAACTATTCATCCACACATAACTCGAGTCATAAAATAACTCCATAAAAACTCAGACCCACGGACGAAGGAGAAAAAAACAATTATATACTTCACTCTCCTACCCGAGATTCACTGGCCGGCGTTTATTTCCACACCTGACAAACCTTCAAGGGATAATACGAAAAAATCCCCTTTTTCTGATGATTTATTCATTATTTACCTCCAGGGAGATGTGGTCAGGACTACTTGAGGAAAATATTACTCCCATTCCGGGCTTCTAATCACTGCTTATTTTGTGGAGTTGACGTAGCTAGACTTGCTGGTGCGCTGGAGATAATTTTTTTCATGGATGTTTTGCTTTCAGAAAGCTCGTCCAGGAAGTAACGGCTGCCCTAAAGTATGTGGAATTGAATGGACTGTCCGTTTCTTGTAAGCTGGGAGTGGTTGTTATGGTTCTTGACTGGTGGTATTTGTTGCTGTTGGAAGGAACTAGGATGTGCTTGTGGTTAGGAGAAATGGGGGTAGTGTGTGGAAGGAATTAGAAATACTTTTGTTTGGGGTTGAGTAATTTTGTTTATGTGAGTTGTAATGAATTGCCAGACTTTTGTCTACTATTTTTTAATGAAAGAATAACGAATTCCTGGTTAGGGCTTGCCGTGCTTAGGTTGCTCATTGATTTTTGACATGGATTAAATTCTGGAAAACATTAAAAGCTTTGTTATCTTTTGTCCAAGTAAAAGTTATGTTTCTTTTATGTACGCATTTTGTGCTTACCAAACTTGAGAGAGGTTTAATTTTTTACTTCCTTGTATTGGGGTTCTAAAGCTATGTAAGTTGTTATGAATTTCCACTCATGTTTGTATTATTCTTTAGTGAAAAATAACAAATTCCTGATCCGGGCTCGTAGTGTTTAAGTTTCTTATTGATTTTGACATGGATTAAATTCTGGTAAACATCAAAATACTTTGTTATCTTTTGTCCAAGTAAAAGTTATAAGTTTCTTTTATGTACTCATTTTGTGCTTACCAAACTTGAGAGAGGTTTCTTGTTTAATTTTTTACTTCCATGTTTTGGGGCTCTAAAGTTATGTAAGTTGTTATGAATTTCCACTCTTGTCTGTATTATTCTTTAGTGAAAAATAACAAATTCCTGATTTCGGGCTCGTAGTGCTTAAGTTTCTTATTGATTTTGACATGGATTAAATTCTGGTAAACATCAAAATACTTTGTTATCTTTTGTCCAAGTAAAAGTAAAGATTCTTTTATACGCTGTTTGCGCTTCACAAATGTAACAGTGGTTTCTGATTTAATTTACTGCGTCCGTGTATTAGTTCTAAAACTCAGATTTTGAAAATGGGAAACTAAATTTCTTTCATAAATAGTAAAATAAATAAAAAGTTAGTTAGTTGCAACATTAATAGCATGTGCTTTTGTAAACTATAACAAAACATCAAAATACTTTGTTATCTTTTGTCCTAGTAAAAAGTAAAAAAAATCTTTTAACACTTCTTGCGCTTCAAAATACAATAGTGGTTTCTTATTCAAATTACTACTTCTGTGTAATTCTGATAATTCAGAAGCTTTTATTTTCAAAATGGGAACTGTAAATTTCTTTTATAAACAGTAAAATAATTTAAAAAAACAGGAATGATTAGCGAATTAGCAGTAATAGCATGTGCTTTTGTAAACTGCTACAAAACATCAAATTACTTTGTTATGTTTTGTACAAGTAAAAGTTAAGATTCTTTTGAAAGCTTCTTGGCACTCCCAAAACATAAATGTGGCTTATTTTTAACTTTGTTATATTAGTTCTAAAACTTCTATTTTGAAAATGGGAACTGTAAATTTATTTTATAAGCAGTCAAATGTATGAAAAATACAAGTTGTGAGTTGTAAAAGCAATAGCATGTGCATTGCAAACTGGAACAAAACATCAATTACTTTGTTATCTTTTGCCTAAGTAAAAAGTTAAAAGATTATTTTTTAAACGCTTCTTGAGCGTCTAAAACCTAAAAATGGTTTCTTGTTAAATTTATTAATTCCGTGTATTAATTCCAAAGCTTCTATTTGAAAATGGGAACCTGTAAATTTATTTTATACGCAATAAAATAAACAAAAAAGAAGAATGAGTAGTAACACATAACAATAGCGTGGGCTTTTGTCCAAGTGAAAGTTAAAATATTCTTTTAAACGCTTTTTGAACTTCACAAAAATAGAAGTGGTTTCTAATTTATTTTACTACTTCCGTGTATTAGATCTAAAGCTTCGATTATGAAAATGGGAACCTGTAAATTTCTTTTATGCGCCGTAAAATAAGCAAAAAATGAAGAATGAGTTATTAACAGTAATAGCATGGGCTTTTATAAACTAACAAAACATCAAAATACATTGTTATGTTTTGTCCAAGTGAAAGTTAAGATTCTTTTAAACCTTTTTGCGCTTCAGAAATATAGAAGTGGTTTCTTATTTATTTTACCACTTTCGGGTATTAATTCCAAAGCTTCGAAAATGGAAACCTGTAAATTTCTTTTATAAGCAGTAAAATAAATAAAAAAAACCTGAGGAATTAGTAATGAATTGTAACAGCAATTGCATTTGTATTTGTAAACTGGAACAAAACATCAAATTACTTTTGTCCAAATAAAAGTTAGATTCTATTAAACGCTTTGAATTGCTCGAATACAACATTTGATCATGAATTGAATCGAACGAATAGAACATTTGTCTCCGTATTGAATTGCATGAATAGAACATTTGTCCACGAATTGAATTTCTAGGCTCGAAAAAACTAAATCCAGCCTTCCCATTAAATGGATATTTCATATGATTAATATCACGTAAGCACGTAACACATTTTTTGTATGATTCGTAATAAGTACTAAATTTTCCCCAATCCATGGAAATTTATGATATTAAATAATGTTTTTTCGCAATCGATATATTTGTTTAGTGTCAGATAATTCTTTGTTATTCATAAATCGCCAAAATAGTGGAGGAACAAATTAAGAAAATTTGTTTTGTGCGGTTTGCAAACGAAAAAGATTGAATCGCAATGAACTGAAGTACATTTTCAATAATGCCGATTTGACGGTTTTAGTGTAGAAATGGCAATCCATATCAATAAATTTATTAATTTCTGAGGGTAAAACACAATAGACCGTTACGTTGCTCCAAGGCGATGTAAATTCAAATACCTACATAAACAAATCAAAGTTTAGCACAAAAAGAGTTAAATTGAAAGTGTTTGGAAATGTTTCTTCACCGAAATAAAAACTAAAATATGCAATAAAATGTATGTCCATTATGCATGTAAAATATACGATAAAATTTATGCAAATAAGTAGTTGAATCCCAGATGAAAAAATGCTACATTTAAAAATTTGACTAAGAATTTGGAAATAAATAAAGAATAACCCTAAAAATTCCAATTCCATGTTTATTTTTCTTGATGACAAAATCTGAGATGATCGACATAAAAATGTTTTGATAGGTTGACTGTCGTTTTTTGTCTTTTTAAACCACCTTGGTGGTTGTCTAACGAGATATCTAATCATTAGGAGAAAACTGACCTGATCATGATGGACGAGATATCTCGTCATCAAAAAAATGAACAGATGTTGATCTCGTCATCATAAAAAAATCGACAATATCCTGATGAAGACTGGAAACCTTGCAAAATTCGTCTGATCTTGATGGACGAGATATCGTGTCGAAACCACTTCTAGTCAAGCAGGCACAAGGGAGCCCCGCTCAACGATGTCTTTTTCTGTCAAGTAAATGGACATACAAACAATGAAACTCTTCACACAGAATAGGTTGCTGAATTAACGATGCACTGTGTCAGAGCAACTGACTATTGGGATACGGACAAAAGATTCAAATAAACTTATTTTTTCCAAATATTTTCGCTGCTGTATTAACATACATAGCAAAATAAAATAAATTTAACCCTCCTGTGGTTGTCTCGACGATATATATGGTCATTAGCAAAACTAACCAGATCGCCATGGATGCGATATTTCGTCATTAGGAAACAAAATTGACCAGATCGCCATGGATTAGATATCTCGTCATTAGGAAACAAAACTGACCAGATCGCCATGGATGAGATATCTCGTCATTAGGAAACGAAACTGACCAGTTATCCATGGATAAAAGATATCTCGTCATTAGGAAACAAAACTGACCAGTTTGCCATGGATAAAAGATATCTCGTCATTAGGAAACGAAACTGACCAGTTAGCCATGGATAAAAGATATCTCGTCATTAGGAAACGAAACTGACCAGTTAGCCATGGATAAAAGATATCTCGTCATTAGGAAACAAAACTGAACCGATCGCCATGCATAAGATATCTCGTCATTAGGAAACAAAGCTGACCAGATCGCCATGGATGAGATAACTCGTCATTAGGAAACGAAACTGACCAGTTAGCCATGGATGCGATATCTCGTCATTAGAAAACAAAACTGACCAGATCGCCATGGATAAGATATCACGTCATTAGGAAACAAAACTGGCCAGATCGCCATGAATGCGATATCACGTCATTAGAAAACAAAACTGAACCGATCACCATGATAAGATATCTCGTCATTAGAAAACAAAACTGTCCATATCTTGATCTCGTCATCCTTTATCGAAAATCGGCAATATCTGATGATTATACATCCCCGTCATTAGCAAAATTATTCAGATCTTGATGTACGAGATATCTCGTCGAAACCTGTTGGAGAGTTAAGGTATAAGAATTATTTGTCTGGCTGTGATCGGTAGTATGCAAAACTCATTTTCTTCACCACCATCAAAAACAAATAAAATACTACTTAAGATATGTTGGCGTAAGAGTAAAAAATTTTAATGAGGTTTTTTCTGAATTTAAATTTTAAGAAATATATGAACTTATGATACGTCATGAATGCATACCCTCCCTTTACTAAAGACGAGGTATCTCATTCATAAAGATCCGGACAGTTTTCCTAATGAAGAGATACGTAGTCTGTCCATATCTGGTCATGGTCGAGACAACTACCAGGAGGGCTAAGAAAAGGAGATTTTGAAGTAACCATCATATTGATTAATTATTGAAATAAGCATAATATATTGGATTAAAAAGTACAAAATATAAATTAAAAGAACCTTTTTCATGGCAGAAAAAGTCTCGAATGGGGTTTGGAAACTTTTCAGGGAAGGGTAAGGAAGTCTAAAAATTTACTATATTAAAAATACGGAGATGTTCTGAGCGCGGTAAGTTTTGTAGTTTTCGTAGTAGACCTTAGATGGCAGCACAAGTCAAACATTTTAATTGGTAATGATTATGTATTTTTTAAAGATCTTTTTGGCATTTTTTTTACTAACTTAAATGCAGCAATGAAACAGTATTAAAATGACTGATGAAATTTTATTAATTTTCCTGAAGTCACAGATTGGCTTTTTCCCAGCAATTATTGGATAACCGAAATAAGGGAATCGGGATATTTGTATATTTCGAAAAATCTACAATAATACTAATTCTCAAAGAAAATTATCTCTGCAAAACATCAATCTAAAAAAGTTAGGGATATGAATTCTCGCACAAAACTTATCATTTAACCTTCACAACCAAAAATTAACTTTAATACAATGTTTTAAATCTTAGTAAAGAAACCCTGAGACATTAATTTTTTTGAGAAATACACTTAACAATTTAAATATTTGTTGGTGATTTATTCTTTATAATTTATCCCCCAGATTTCAGGTCCTCATGTGGGGTTGCTGTGGCTCAGTAATTTTCCCCACTGCGCTAGCAACTTATGAGTTGAAGGCAACTCAGGTTCGATTCTTGGATGGTTTTCTCTAAAAAAAATGTGTATGTCCATTCCTTTACGGTATCTATTTTATGTTTTGCGCGACTTGGTCAAATATGACCCTTGCGCCATAAAACCCCAAAACCGATCAATCAGGGTTTTCAGTACACATCTCCTGTGTACGGTCTTCACCCCTCTTGGTACTCTAGTGATCTTTTCCTTTTCCATGGGGCTTACTGTATTTAGTAAACACGGGGGTCGTGTTCCCGGGATACCCAAGCGATCTTTTCCTGCTTTCGTCTCACTACTCTGTTCCCAATCCTTTTCTCCCTTTCACGACACTTTTTACTCGACGTCGTCTTGGACCAGCTTGACCAAATTTGAACCTTTATCCAAGAATTGCCAAAACAACCACTCACACTTAGGATCAGAGGGAAACGAGTGAGAAAACAGGTGGACAAAAAGGTATCTAAAATCGAAACAAATGAGAAACCACCTTTCCCGTATTTATTAACCGTCAATTAACCCTTCGACCAGATTTCTCGTCTATCAAGATCTGACCAATTTTGCTAATAACAAGATATCCCCTCAATCAAAATATTACCTATTATGTGTTGATAACGAAATTAAGACTGGTCAGTTTGCTACTAATGATGAGATTCCTTAACCACTATGAGGGTTAAATGTGATGAAAGATAAAAGAAATGCCACACTCGTAAATCACATGAGATAATCAGAGGTTGCATTAGTTTATTAACACTCTCAGTTTCACTTATCCTTTATGAATTCTCCAGTCTTCCATGCATGACTTCCAGCCGTTTTGACCATTTTCCATCTGTAAAATCTTTCTTGCGATTCTTTTTGGTCAATTTTCTTCTAATGACGAGATATCTGGTCCATCAAGATGTGGCCAATACTGCGAATGACAACATGTCTCGTCATCCAAATATTGCCGATTTCTTTATGATGAAGAGATCAATATCTGATTAGTTTTTCTAATGGCGAGACATCCCGTCCATCAATATCGGACAAATAAATTTTGCTAATGACAAAATCAAAACCTTGTCAGTTTTCATCTGATGACGAGATATCTCGTCTATCACGATCTGGTCAGTTTTCATCTAATGAATAGGTATCTCATATATCACAATCTGGTCAATTTTCTTCTAATGATGAGGTATCTCACCCATTAAGATCTGGTCAGTTTTTTCCAATGACGAGATACCTCATCAAAATAACCGCCAGGAGGATTAAAAGACTTCTGACCCTTAAAACATCTGACCATCCAAAAGACTTCATTCCCAAAGTAAGAGATGGAACAATAAATAAAAATGGGACAGGACAAAGAATAAACAGAAAAAGAAGCAATGGTACTTTCCAAACTAAGAATTGGACACGGTTCCCTTTCAACACATCTGAAATGAATTGAAACGTATTCTTTCAGGAAATGACACGGGTCTCAAAGCTTTTGATTCCAAAATGAATGAGGATATATCAACCTCAGAATTTGTTAAATATAGTTTAAAGAATCTATTTGCGTGGAGCAGTATAGTTACACACATTCTTTTTAAAGGGTTAACAAAAACTATTTACAGTTTCTGGTGATATACTTGGGGGCGTTATATATACAAGAAACTAAAAATTGCAAATCAATTTTGGCATGTAGGAGGTTGTAAAATTTTTTCAAGCAATGTCTTTACAGAGCTTCGAGGCAATGAAACCGAAATGATTTATTAATTCAGTAGAATGTACACCTCAAGATTCTAAATTCTTAACCGTCTTGGTGGCTGTCTAGCTATTAGCAAAACTGTCCAGAGCTTGATGGATGAAATATCTCGTCATAAGAAAACAGACCAAATCTTTATCTCGTTATCATAACAAGTGGCAATAATTTGATGACGATGTACGTATCTTGTCATTAGCAAAGTTTGTCGGAACTTGATGGATCGCTTAGAAACCGCTTTCGAGTGTTAAAATAATATTCTGTATTCTTTCAATATCCACGATATGGCAGTCATAATGATAATTCCAAATTGCAGATCCATGTTCTAGTCCCGATCTTACATAAATATTAAATAACATGTTAGTATTACAAAAATATCTCGTTTTTTTATTTGGTTTGACTAAAATTGCAGGATGCAGATTTTATATTAGATCTTATATTGCAGGTAGAAAGGTGAATTTACGTCGCACTGGTAGAAATGACGTATTACGAGGTATTGTCAAAGGTTATTGAAGAAATCCAAATCTGTTGCTCTATTTATTGACGTAATAAATTTTAAAAAAAATGATTCGTGGCAGTCTGGATGTTATGTTGTCTTATTTATGATGCTTTATTATGCTAAGAGTTTTAAGAGTTGGTTGAACTGCAGTTTCATCAATTGCTGACTCAAATTTTCCGAATTGTGTGCTCATATTTTACATCAAGTTTATCAATCTATAACAGCAAAACAGTTCTTATAGAAATATTTGAGTACTCATAATTTCAAACTTTTGCAGACATGCTGTTCTCTGGATTAACACTACTCAGATAATGTCGCAGGTAGTTATAAAAAGACATCACCAATAAAAAATCGAAATGCCGAGTGCGGATATTTTGTATGGAAAGCCACACAAAAATAACTGCGCGAAATGCAAAAAGGCAGTATGCGGGAAATGATCATCGAGGGAAGTAAAATGTGCTGATTGCTTCAACTAATGAACAAAGTAAAATTATATAAAAGGCCGGTCAGTGTCATAGATTTTCAATTTGAATACTAGTATATATTCTTTTCCTTATTATATATCATTTGAAACCTAAAATAAGCTGTATAATATAATCTAACGCTCAATCAGAGCCAGGGGCCAAATTGGCCTCTTCCGTCTTTCTAGGTATAAGGCAACTTTCCTTCTTTCTAGTGTTAAATAAATAAAATGAGTTTGGAACGTCTATCAAGAAGTTATGAAAATTTCACTCTACTACTAGCTGATAAAACTACAAAATTATAAAATTATTAGATAAAACTAAAATTATTTAATACTTTTTCGTTCCCAATTCAGAATACGCCAAATCACGTTCGATTATAAAAATTATACTTTTTATATTAAAGAAACAATTGAAGAAAATATTTTCTATGAAATAATGTATATCGTTGACTTACTAGTGAAATACACAAAGACAAAAAGGATAGTTATGAGAAAAATATTAAGAAAAATATGCTCCCTACTCAGTGTGTTTCTCAAAAAGAAATTTAGCTTCATGTAAAGGAAAAATAGCTTAGTGAATTTAATCAATTTAAAGATCAACATATTATTGTCTTAGGAAAGTTTAAAAGATCTTATACTTTAACTTAGTGCGTTTCACTTGTAAGCCGACGATATGCATACATAAATGTAACATTTTTAATACATTAAAACATTTATGAGCCAAACGATATAAGAGAAATCTTTTCAATCCCCAAAAATTTGCAACTTCATATTTTACTCCCTAGGTGTAATAAACGTGAGATCTTATTTATGAGAAAGAAAAATATTTGATTAAGAATTTTTTATTATTGAATAATTTAAAAGTAAAAATTTGTGACTTATGATCAAATCGATGTAACAAGGAATAATTTGAATAGAACGACTTCAAAATAGAATTTTATTAAACTGTTTTGTGCGTTCTCTGAATAAATAAACAAGTAGAAATTGACCTTTAGTCATGAAATTCAAAATTCAATTCAATCCGAATTTTTGGTGCTGCCATCTATCTCTAAGTATCCATTCTTTGCGAAGAGTTTGTTTTACCTGGTGGTGCTGTCATCTACTGGGAAATATTTAATCTGGAAGTTCGAAATTATTTATTCTTTTGTACATTTTGAATTAAATTACTATTGCCTTTTTATTTATTAAAAAATAAACTAAAGTTTCAGAAATAATTTTTAATAGAAATTATAAACCGCACTTTTTAATTTAATAAATAATATAACTGTATGTAATACATAGTTTAACCTATTTCATAATATTACATTTTAATTAACATTCCATTTCTACAACCCTATTCAATCATCTGTTACAAGCAAGTTTTATGGTGAATTATCATTTTTGTTTCTTACACATACCTCATATTACTTAGAATAGACGATTTTCCTCAAAAACTTAACCCCTTGAAAGGCACTATGTTGAAAAGATATTTAATTTTTGGAAAAGAACCCTCACGACTCTCATGGTTTTAACTTCATTTGTTTAAAGATTGTTTTTAAGAAGATTTTTTAATATTTTAAGATTCTTTTTATAGAAGATTTTTTAATATTTTAAGATTCTTTTTATAGAAGATTTTTTAATATTTTAAGATTCTTTTTAAAGAAGAAGATTTTTTAATATTTTAAGATTCTTTTTAAAGAAGAAGATTTTTTAATATTTTAAGATTCTTTTTAAAGAAGTTAAAGGTTTGGTAATCGTATTTCCCAAAATCAATTGTCACTTGACTCAATGAACATGGTACATTGTTTGCATTATGTCTCGTCTTAAGATTTTAATGAAGTCTTTTCACCAACATAAGCCCGTTTTATTGCGAATCATATTTGTCATGATGAAATAAAATAAATGTGAAACTTTTGTAACAAACTTTGTCAAATCAGAACAGCGCAATTTGACAATGATGTAAAATAGATTTTCATTTTTGTGCAATTAGAATATTTCAACAGAATGTATTTTTTATGTTAACCGTCTCATGTGTTGGAATGTCTGTTGTACATTTGATTCACAATTTTGATCTGTGTGGAATAGCTTGTTGTATTGCTCCTGTGCGACATTACCTTGTGGAAAATTGCACCAAAATCTACTGTATGTGCTGCCATCTACTGAGAAGTTTGGAAAACATAAAATTGTAGGAAACAATTTGATAGGTTAGTTTTTTCTTAAATAGGACAAATGTTATTTACGGTTGATATTTATTTATTCTCTTGATCCATACATAGTATTTATTAAGGACAATAAAAATTAATAGGCTGTGGCGAGGATACAAACCATAGTTGTGATATGAATACTCTGGCCTGATGTTGGATTATGGAATGAATGAAACAGACAGAACATTTGAACGATTGTTTATTGTGAGTGAATACTTAACAATTAATTTGCAGTTAGAACGATTAAAGTGCAGTTTTACTTTTATTTGAAGGATAATTTTATTGATTAAAGGCCTTTGATTGTAGTGTAGGTCAGTAAATTCGAATGACACTACTTACGCAGTCCTCACGCCATGCAATCGAAAGTTACACTGGCCCAAAGCTTACCCCGTAGAATTTCGACATGTTGAGGACCCTCTCTCCTCGCTCAGTACATTCGGTCCGAAGGTCATGTCAGGTACGGACATCCTTTGTCTACACGACGCTCTATTTATATTCAGATTCTTCTAGATCTGAGATCATAAGACAGAAAAGTTATGACATTTTCTAGTAACGCTCGGACTTTTCATGCATGCTCAACAATACTGTTCCAATTTTAAAGACGTATTCACATCAAAAAATAAATTAATCCTTGTTATTAAATTTTTCAAAATAATTCTTCTAAAATGCTACAATAAGAAATTGCAATTAAAGGAAAAAATTAAGGTACCACTAATAAAATCTATAAATTTGGATTATTGGGAAAAAATGGCAGAGCACACAGGGTTTCAAAACTCGTGGATCGGGGTTCATATCACTAAGGAATGAAATTGCAAGTACTTCTATGAAACAAAATTCTACAATTTGAGTATGAGGCTTATCATATGTTTTGGTGGTATCAAGATTTGTTTCAAATTATTATTATAACGTAATTTTGGAATCGCATTACTTAATATCACGACTTTCGTTTGTCAAATCCATTCAGTAAAACAAAATTGAGTTCCTTCATTTAAATTACAGAACATCGTGGCAAGGCATGCAATGTTAGATAATGGTTGCAACTGTAACAGTGATACCTAACTGGTCAAACGCCATATTCTAATCCCGAGTCAGATTTGATCTCGATGTTGTGCTGTAAAGACGTGGTTCGTTGTTTAATACAATAAAGTACAAGAAACATGTCATGCAAGACGTTAGTTTCTCCGCTCAAACGCCTTCAGGGGACATCTCTAGGTTTGTACGGGCATCACATACTCGTGGTACCCGAATAATCTGTGCTCTCTTCTGTTTTACCCTCGCCTACTCTTCTGCTTTTTGCTTTTATACCTCCCTCGTTGTTTCGTGTTTGGCTCAGCTTAGCCAAATATGGCCCTTGTGCCTACACAGAAACCGATTGACATAGATACAAATTTGAACATTCGTCCATCAAAATTTGACCAATCCATCTGATTTAATTTTGCTAATGACCAGATACCTCGTCATCAAGATCTGGTGAATTTTCTTCTAATGACGAGAGAGCTCGTCCATCCCCATCTGACCAATTTTGCTAATGACCAGTTATCGTCATCAAGATATATTCAATCTCAATCGACTTCATTTTGTTTATACGTTTCAGCAAGGATGGTCACTGGTTTACTTGATATGTGCTGCCCTCTATGAAAGTTATTTTAAGTTAAAGTTTTAAAAACAAATAGTACGCCCCCAAATGCAGTTATCATTTTATTTTCAATATTTACATTGGTAAATAAATATCTTTTTTCAAAGCAACATTGGGAACAGCGGTAGTATAGGACATTTGGCGAGTTTTTTCCTTGGGGACCAAAATGGTCGCCAAGGGCCAAAATATTGCACATTCGCCTTGATTACTATTAAATTTGATTAATTAATAAACACAACATATCATTAAAAATATTAAAAATAAAACAACATATTAACATCCTATAACGCAACATAAAATAAACACAATAAATCTTGATTAAATGAGACATTTGGATTAAATTAAAAACAAATCTGGATTAAATATATAAATCTGGATTAAAAATGTATATCTTGACTAAATATAAATCTTGACTAAACATAATCTTGATTAAATAATAAAATATTTAAATTACAAAATTCAAAACAGCCACACAAGTGCGTAAGAAATCAAATATCCGAAATCCGAAAAGAAACCGCCAAATAAAACCGAAAAACGTCCTATACAGAACCGCTGGTTCCTAATATTGATTAAAAACAATACACAAAAAAGTAAACACGCATTAAAAAAGAATTTAAAGTATATAAATACATTTTATAATTAATATTTAATTAAAAATTTCGAAATTTTTAAAAATTTAAGATTTTAATAACAATTTTTGTATTATTTAAAAATCAACTATGTAACAGGCGATTTGATTTTATCGAGTTTCGAACTCGCAACTCCCGGTTGCTAATCCGTTAGTCACTCTTCCAACTAAGCTACCACTGCCTCACAACGTTCAATAGGAATGAATAAAGAATCGTCGTTCTTATGTATAGGTTCGACAAACTTGTTTTTTTTTTTGCATTCATTACAAATACTATTAAGGTCTTACAACAATCCGTTTGATGGGTAGGCAGTATATTAGCGTCGCACTGGCGCAACACAACGGGCTATTGGCGACGATCCGGGATCAATCCCGAAGGGAAAACTCCGAGGACAACACTGCGTCGTTTTGAACCACGGTCAGATGACGAGGTCAAAACCTGCTAATCAGCGACTGTACCTACTAGACTACCGCGGCACTAGTTGGGATCAATAATATAAAACAGGGCGAAACATCCTTATGTTTTCAGTGGAAGTTCGAATCCAACCAAAGGCCGTTGTTACAGAGGGGGCTGGTGCACGTTAAATCTGTCGTGACCTCAAATGTCCTCACGTTGGTGTGATGTGGAAGTTTGTAGAGTGAGGTGCAAGCTCAGGTGTGACTTCGTCATCTGACCGTGATTCAAAATTACGTGGAGTTGTCCTCGATCTTTCCCTTCGCGTACCGTCGCCAATAGCCCGTTTTGTTGCTCCAGTGCGACGTTAATTAAATACCTACCTACCTTTCGTTTTCAGATCCTGATTATTTTTTTATAATACTTTTACAAATAATCCTATTTCGTTGTTTGGATCTCTCAAAGTCAAACGATTTGAGTCCTCTAAATATATTTTCCTCAGAACTTGCATTAAAAAAGCCGAAAACGCGATTTTTAAAATAATTTTATTCTTGAAATTCCATCTAATCTTTTCTGGAATTCGCTTTAACATATCTTGGGTTCGAATCCCGCTCCATCTATGTATACCCATACCGTTAAAAATTAGTCTTAAGTACTAGTCCAACTAGCCCTCCTGTAGTATAATACGACCGTATAAAGATAATCTATAATAAGAAAAGCATATTCGCTCCAAATCTTTTTGCCTCCAAGCCCCCTTTCTAGATACAATTTTCTTCGATGCACCCCCTATAGAATACAAATAATAAATTTCAGTCTTGATAGACTTGTGTCTTACTGGAGAGGAAATAAGGGGCAGTTCTAAATGAAAAATAATTCTATACATTCTAAATTATTTAATTAAATTGGAAAAACCTTATGTACAGGTATTTACAGAAAATCGAAATTAAGTTCAGATAGTTCCAAAAAGTACATCCTTCCTTTTTTATCTCACGTTGAAGAATGTTCGTTTCTTTTTGAAAGAAAAGTATATCCATTCCAGCTGAAGGTCACTTGATATGAAGAAGGGATTTCCTGATTGGCGCAGCTAAACGGTTCGCCTTGCTGGGACTCCTCTTCCTTTGACATAAATTAATTAACTAATAATAAATTGATTAAGGTGTATGTATACACTAGAAATCACGAAAATTGACCAACATATCGATTGATTGTTTAATAATTCAAAATATTGTTCACCCACTTATCTTTCAAACGATACCAAGATCTTGTAAATATTCGAAATAGTTTTCAAGTTACAAGGGTTTGGATTAGGTACTGTCACCATAGACAAACACGTTTCCAAAACTTCAAACTCGATTTCTGAAGAACTGTGTTTTTGCAATAGGATGCTTCTTTCGAACAGTGATAACTCAACAATGAATTGATCTATTGTAATTACTTTAGTGTCTTTATAATCTATGTAATACAGTGGATGTTTTGACCCTCAGTCGAAGTTATTGGTTAAGAAATGAATTTTTAGTTGATTTTTAAATGTTGAAATTCCTGAAAAATCTTGATTTTTTAGACTTCCTTCGTAAAAAAAATTGTCAAAAACCTATTCTTTCTAGCAACTTGATGGAGGCTCAAAACAGGAAGAATAATATTAGGAATAATTTCCAACAGGAATTGTCCTTGTGAACAAACACATTAGAATTTGAGATATCACTGTTCAAAAAACATGCTAATTACCGAATTATATCTAAATTAGATAATTAATGAGTAGCTTAATCAGAATTTTTCACACTAAAATGAGTTTAAGCACAAACCAACGATCTATTGTGAAAAATTGAATTTTTAAAGTCAAAATTTAAAAAAAATGTTCTAGTATATACATAAACCTTAAAAAATACGAAATTGCAAGTGTAGCTGCGCCTACAATTTTTGAATTTCGCCAAAATATTGTTTATGAGGCCGTATGTGTAATTTAAGAACTACGAAAAGCTAGTTTAAAATCAAAACAACTTGGAAACAACTATAAAGCTATTATTTAAATGAAATAACAAAAAGTGAAAAGCACATAAGATTGCTCACTATCATTTGTGATACCCCGTGATACATCCCACTTCTGACTCAACAAAGGCGAACACCGGTGACTTCCGGTAGAGGGAGTTGCGAGAACATTCCAGAAGAACACGAGCGACTTCCTGAAAAGGGTTGCAAGAACGTTCTAAGAGAACGATTTCGTACGACGAAGGGATAAGACGTGAATGGAAGACGGCCATAAGTTTTTGTGTTGTTTTAAATGTTTGTAGCTGTCCTTTCCATAATTGTTATTTTTTAATTAAATGTTTTACCTTCAAAAGAATTTCTCAGAGTTCTTTAAAGTCCTGTTACACTAGCATTCTGAACTTCATATTAATATCAATCAAATCAGTAAAATTAAAAGCAATCATTAATGAGATAGATGGGTCTGTGGTACCGTGCTATCAATTTGTCTATATTAGTCTCGTCAGAAGAATCCTTAAATCTACATGAACACTATTTGCACTCGGCTCAGTGGGTATGCCCACTGCGCTAGCAACCTTCGAGTTGTAGTCGGTGCAGGTTTTATTCCTGTCAGGTGCATTCCTCCCTGGGTGTATTTATTTCTTCTGTGTCGTTGGTAGGTAGGCATTTTAATTAACGTAGCACTGGAACAACTCAACGGGCTATGGTGACGGTTGGGATCAAACCCGAAGTGAAAGATCCGACGACAAAACTGCGTAATTTTGAACCACGATCAGATGACGAGGTGGCACCTGTGCTGCACCCCACTCTCCGAACTTCCACACCACGCCAATGTTAGAACATTTGAGGCTATGACGGATTTAACGTGCACCAGCTCCCGTGTACACGACGGTCTTTGGTTGGATTCGAACTCTCAACCCTCCGGTTACTTATCCGTTACTCTTCCTACCGGGATAGCGCGGTCCAGGAATGAGAAGGAATTTGTTTTCAAACATATTGTATTGTATTTAGTAATTAATAGGTTGTGTTTTACCATCGATTTTGTGATCGACAGATGAAAAATAAACGGTTTAACCTCATGGTTGTTTTCACGGAAATGTGTCTCGTCATCAGCAAAATTGACCAGAACCTGATTGACAAGATATTTCGCAAGAAAATTGACCAGATATTGATTGACAAGATAACTCGTCATAAGAAAACTGACCAAATCTTGATTGAAAAGATAACTCGTCATAAGAAAACTGACCAGATCTTGATTGAAAAGATAACTCGTCATAAGAAAACTGACCAGGTCTTGATTGACAAGATATCTCGTCATAAGAAAACTGACCAGATCTTAATTGGCAAGATATCTCGTCATAAGAAAACTGACCAGATCTTGATTGAAAGATAACTCGTCATAAGAAAACTGACCTGATCGTGATTAAAAAGATAACTCGTCATAAGAAAACTGACCTGATCTTGATTGAAAAGATAACTCGCCATAAGAAAACTGACTAGTTCTTGATTGACAAGATATCTCGTCATCAGAAAACTAACCAGAACTTGATTGACAACATGTCTCGTAATAAGAAAACTGACCAGATATTGATTGACAAAATATCTCGTCATAAGAAAACTGACCAGATCTTCATTGACAAGATAACTCGTCATAAGAAAACTGACCAGATCTGATTGACAAAATAAATCGTCATAAGAAAACTGACTGGATCTCGATCTCGTCATTATCAAAAAATCGACAATATCTTTATGACGAGTTATTGTTTAGATCTTGACGTACGAGATATCTCGTCGAAGCCACTTGAAAGGTTAAAAATTATTTGAATGGTTTAAAAGTGTGGATTCGAAGGTCATTCTGTTTTAAAATGGTCTACTATAATATGCATTGTTTTAGAAATTTTAATCATAGAATTCGGGTTTATATTGTATAGTAGTCTTACATCATTTTAAAACCCCACAGAGAGTTTATTTCTTTGAAGTGAGCAGGGACATCACAACCTTGAGCTTCCTAATTATCTTCTCCCTCCTTCTGTTATTTGTTGGCGTGGTGTGTAAGTTTGGAATGGGGTGCCAGATCAGGTGTTATCTTCATTTGACCGTGGCTCAAAATGTTCAGGCGTTGTCCTCGATCTTTCCCCTCGGGATTGATCCCGCACAGTCGCCAATAGACCGTTGTCTTGCTCCACTGCGACTCTAGTTAAAATACCTACCAACCTACCTCCGATATTACCCTCACTCGCCCTTCTACAATTTGTTTTTCCTCCCACCGTTGTAATTTTAAACTTAACTTTGGTTTCTTTGGTCATGGGAGCTGCTTGAACAATATCTAGCCATTGCGCCATTATCCATTTAAGTGCCACGATATTTTTGTATAGTGTATTATTGCTTTTACTGTCCACAATACACATAATTGTTGAATAATCACATCTTTCTAAAGAATCCATGGATTATATCAACCTTTTGAAAGATTCTATTGATATTTTCCTTAGATTAGAATCACTTGGGGAAAATGCTATTTGTTTTATTTGGAATAGAATCCTTTGAAACGATTCTATAACTACATTATTTTTAATGGAACCCTTTGGAACGATTTTATTGATCCTTTCCTTAGATTAGAATTATTTGGAACGATTCAATTGATTCATTATGTAGAATGGAATCATTTGGAAAGATCGTATTATCCTTTCCTTATAATATGGTATAAACGATTCTATTTCTCCTTTCCTTAGATTAGAATTATTTGGAACAATTCAACTGATTCTTATTATGTAGAATAGAATCCTTTGGAAAGATTGTATTATCCTTTCACATTAGAATGTTTTTGAAATTATATATTTCTTCTTTCCTTAGATTAGAATTATTTGAACGATTGAGTTGACTCATTATGTAGAATAGAATTCTTTGGAAAGATTATATTATCCTTTCCATAGAATCTTTTTGAAATATTAAATTTATCCTTTCCTTAGAATAGAATCCTTTAAAACTATTCCATTGTCTCACTCTGTAGAATAGAATCCTTTGGAAAGATTCTATTTGTTCTTTCCTTAAATTAGAATCCATTGAAACATTCTATTGCTCATTTCCTTATATTAGAATCCCTTAGAACGATTATATTGGATCATTCTGTACAATAGAATCCTTTGGAAATATTTTATTTTTCCTTTCCTTAGATTAGAATCCTCTGGAAATATTTTGTTGCTCATTTCCTTACATTAGAATCCTTTAGAAGCATACTTTCGCTAGATTTGAATCATTTGGAAAGATTCTATTGCTCATGTCCATGTACACTGCTGGCCACCGTAAATGCAACACCCTGAAGGAAGCATGCAAATAATATGAAATTTACAACATGCATTAGCGGAGGTGAGATATGCAAATGATTAGAATTTCAGCGCAGACGCACATCACGCGCGCCTGTGGCGCCACTTCAAAGCGCTATTTAAGGCTTGGAGATTTCGACGATTTCAAGTACGGCAATTGTGTTTTTCTTGTGGTTTTTTCAAAAAACGATCAATTATGCCTCGTAGAAAACAGCGATCATCTTTTGATCAAGTATCCGAGTTCGACAGAGGAAGGATAGTGGCCTACCGAGATTGTGGATTATCTTTCAGGGAAATCGGTAGTCGTGTTGGACGAAACCAAACAACTGTAATGCGGATATGTCATCGTTGGATGCAGGAGGGTACGACGGACCGACGTGTTCGATCGCATCCACCTCAGTGCACCACTTCACGTAATGACAGGCATATTGTGCGTATGGCAGTGACGGATCGCTCAGCCACATCACGAACCATAGCACAGCACATTCAGTCTGTACCGCATCATCCAGTGTCTGCGCGTACCATTCGACGCCGTTTACAGCAGAGTGGTCTGTCCGCAAGACGTCCATTGCTTCGTCGACCCTTGACGCAGAACCACAGACGTTTCCGCCGCCAATGGTGCGATGAAAGAAGGATGTGGACGGCAGAATGGAATGAAATTGTCTTTACTGACGAGTCACGTTTCTGTCTGCAACACCACGATGGTCGGATTCGAGTCTGGAGACACCGTGGAGAGAGGATGCTGAACAGCTGCGTTATGCACCGCCACACTGGTCCTGCACCGGGTATTATGGTATGGGGCGGTATTGGATATCACTCTCGCACTCCTCTAGTACGCATTGCCGGTACTTTAAACAGCCAGCGCTACATCTCCGAGGTGTTGGAGCCAGTTGTCCTTCCTTACCTTCAGGGCTTGCCCACAGCCATATTTCAACAGGATAATGCGCGACCACACGTGGCACGCATTGTCCAAGGGTTCTTCGTCAATCGCCAGATTGAATTGCTTCCCTGGCCAGCTCGCTCTCCGGATCTTTCGCCGATAGAAAACATGTGGTCCATGGTTGCTCAACGATTGACCCAGAATACATCCCCAGCTGCCACACCAGATCAACTTTGGCAACGTGTGGAAGCTGCTTGGTCTGCTGTACCCCAAGAACACATCCAAAGTCTCTTTGAATCAATGCCGAGGCGTGTGGCAGCGGTGATCTCCAACAATGGCGGCTACTCTGGCTACTGATTTTGGCAGGAACCACACTTCACAGAAGTCTATAAATTTAATCATTTGATACTTGGTCAACATGTTATCTACAAAATAAATTTTGTTGTGATATCTCTTGTCTTTCTTGGTGTTGCAATTTGGGTGGCCAGCAGTGTAATATAATTCCATTAAATAGATTCTATTGGTAAAGAAGGTCGAAATGGGTTAGAAGTCATACATGAAAGCCCTCATTCTGCGAAGTGAGATTATGCGTGTAAACCACTCAGAGGTTAAAATTAAATATAAACCAACCAATCATAATTTTAAATGAAAAATTGTATAATTTGTGCCTCCATTTCTATAAGTAAATTTTCATCGACCCTAGATATATCGCTCCCCTCAATATATCACTCTTCCTACTTGTCCCCCAGCACGAGCGATCTATCCGGTGGTTACTAGATCTGGAACTAGACATTGAACGAAAAATAGAAAACCTAGACAGTACAAAGTCTCACTCTTGTCTTCACTATCTACTTCCTTTACACTCCTAATAGAATCAAAAAAGTCTATTTAGCAATATTTTTATCACTATTACTCCCCAAACCAACAGTCTTATCACCAAGCCTAACACTTTCAAGGGACAGGGAGGGAACGAAAACGTGTTACAATTCACGTGAGTGATAAGATCTTATCACGAAAGCACGTTTAGAAACGCTGCACGTGTATTTCATTTGGAACCTTGGGGTTGTGTAACGAGATCTTTGTCCACACGTTTTTGAAAGTCACCCCTTGCATGCAACGCGTGATGCGATTATTGAACTCAAGGGTTTTGTAAACAGGTGGTTGTCTGTTGGAAAACTCATTGATAAGTCATTTCAGGGAACTAAGGAAGTCACCTTTGGGGTCTCTGTCATCTAGATTACCGAATCACGAGTTCTGGGAATGGTCTTGATATATTTTGTTACACAATATCCTAAATTGTATTGTGTCGATTGTTTATTCAGCCGATTAAGAGACATCTTAAAAACATCTATTTATGATTTATGAAAGCTGTTGACTGCTCATTGTTTGTAAAAGGCTCTCAACTTAAGCTCTACGAACAATCATGTAACAAAGATATTTGTCCCACGTAGCCAGTTTCGACACTTAAGTGAAATTTACCGTTCTCCCATATTTATCATTTAATCATACAAGTGGTTTCGACGAGATATCTCGTCCATAAAGGTCTGACCGATTTTACTAATAACGAGATATCTCATCATCTAGATATTACCGATTCTTTTTATGATGGCGAGAACAGGATCAGGTCAGTTTTGTTCTAATGACGATATATGTCCATCAAGATCTGACAAATTTAGGTAATGACGAGATATCTCCTTTTAAAGATATTGATGATCTTTTTATGATGACGGGAGCAAGATCAGGTCAGTTTTCTTTCAATGACGAGATATCTCGTCTATCAAGATCTGGCCGGTTTTGCTCGAGACGAGATATCTCGTACTCTAGATCTGGTCAGTTTTGCTTAAGTCTAGATACCTCGTTGAGACAATCGCTGGAAGGATTAAACAAGAAAACGGATTTGTTCTACCAATAATCAATCAGTTTGGTATTTTTACAGTTAACGAAATGACCCTCTTGTACATAGGGGAGCCTGCACCTTAAATCTGTCGTGGCCTCGAATGTCCTCACGTTGGCGAGTTGTGGAAGTTTGGAGAGTGGGGAACCAGCTCAGGTGTTTAACTCGATCATCCCTCAGTGTTGCAAAACGACGAGTTGTCCTCGGATCTAGCTTCGGGATTGATACAGGACAGTAGCCAATATCCCATCGCGTTGCTCCGGTGCGACGTAAATTCAACTACCAACCAAAACGAACACACTTAAATTCACTATATAAACACAATTTGATCCCCGAGTGCATGTTAAATCGACCGAAAACCCATTTATCCGAACCTGCCTACACCACATTCAACCCCTAATCCTGCAATTCAGGCAAATTCTGCTCACATTTCTCATTCCGTCCTCTGGTCAGCAAAGGAACATGTTCGATGACGATATATATTCTACGCCACCCCCTTTTTTTTATCGTGCACCCCTCTGCACGCACGACAACTTTTTATGCGTATATAAATAAAGGTTTTATACCCCCGCCTTTTAGCGGAGGATGGAGTAAAAATCAGAGACTCGCGTACTAGTGGGCCCTAAAAGTTTTGATGGGTGTGTTGGGGACAGAATTATGGCCTATTTTCAGTGTCTGTAGGTGTTTGATAAAAATTATTTCCCTGTTTTTATTTGTTTCCTCGTGGTGCCGGTGTAACAAAGTGCAGGTGGGGGAAAGTGGGTTTCCTTTGGTTACCAGTAAGTGTTACATCCAGAGAGGATGATGGGTTTTAGTTCCATTCACCCCTGAAACAATTGTAAGGGCTAGTTCCATCGATTTGAGAATTGACTTGGCTAAAAGTTCTGCACTAATCTAAAACTAAATTTGAAATCGCGGGTAAAGGTAGCTTAATATACACTACACTAGATCCACTCTTAAGGTTTGTTTTTGGTTTGCTAAGATGTTGGAGCTTTAACATCCAAGTTTCGACGAGATATTTCGTCCATCAAGCACTGAACAATTTTGCTAATGATGAAATAACTCGTCATCAAGATATTGCCTGTTTTTCAATGAATACGTCATCAAGATCTGGTCAGATTTCTTCTGATGATGCGAGACGACGGGATTGCGTTGGACGAGATATCTAGTCCATCAAGATCTCGCCAGTTTTCTACTGACGAGATAACTCGTCGAGACAACCTCCAGAAGTGTTACGTTCCAGCCACCTTTGAATCAATTATAAGTTTAAGATTCCATCGATTTGAAAACTGAATTGGCAAAAAGCTATGCACTAATATGTAGTGGAAGTCACTGTTAGAGGCAACTTTGTTGTACACTGCAATACACACCTCCTCATTTCAAGTCCGTTTCAGTGTCAATGGGGTCTTGTACATGATGCCTTTGAGGATGAAATCAATGCATGGTAAATGTGGAGCTCGTGGTGGCCAAACAAAACGGTCCATCTCGGTCAATTCATCGAGTACCAAAAGTATTACTTATACGCGCCCCCATTGTGTTTCTCCAGTTAACTAGATTTCAGTGTCTGCAGGTGGTTGATAAAAATTATTTCCCTGTTTTGATTTGTTTCGTGGTGGTGCCGGAGTAACAAAGTGCAGGTGGGGAAAAGTTGGTTTCGTTCGGTTAGTTATAACAGTGGCATATCCAGAGGGAGGGATGATTGGTTTTAGATTGAGCCACCCCTAAAACAATTTTAATGTGTGTAATTTTGATAATGATGGGACATCTCATCGTAACCACTTGTAGGGTTAATAAATTGCTATCAGGTTATTGACTGATATTTACCAGTCGAACTAATCACCTTGATTAACCCTCCTGGTGGTTGTCTCGATAAGGTATCTCGTCATTAGCAAAATTGACCAGATCTTGATGGAAGATATATATCGTACATCAAGCTCTTCTCTCTAAACATTAGAAGACAATTGACCAGATCATCAACAAATCGGCAATATCGTGATAACGAGGAATCTCATCTTTAGCAAAATTGATCAGATCTTGATGAACGAGATATCTCGTAGAAACCACTTGGAGTATTAAATTTTTTAAACACATTTTTAAAAGTTGAAGTGCCATTTACGATAAAAACTTAATACCATAAAATATTTAAGAAACAAAAGTAATTTCAAAGTAGGTTTAAACAATAATGAAATATTTGGTCACAGATGTTGCTTCTGTATGACAAGAAACATGAATATTTAATTAAAGAAAAAAAACCTTACACACAAAACAGCTTTTATTTTACCTCATACATATATATTCTGCTTTATTCTTAGATTCCCATAAAACATCCCCAGTTAAATACAATTAAAATTCACAAATAAACAAGACATCGAACCATTAGAAAGGATCAATGAAAACGAAGTCCATTCATAGAGCGGTAGTTAACACAAGAAAAAAGGCATCTGTTAAAGAAACGTGTCGCTCAGAACCATAGGTAAAACCTGTTTCTTATAACCCCTCCAAAATCCCTTTTTTAATAATTATTCGCGACAACGGAACTCAGATGAAAACAAAATCTTATATTCATTTCCCACAGCAATACACCGTTCAAAACCTAATTGCCGCCCGGGCTTTTTTAATCCCTTTTCCGGAAAGAACTCGGGAACCGTATTTCCCGTTTTTTTTCATCTCCTGATTACGCCTTTTCCTGGGAAAAGGGTCCCATTACCTCTTTGCATGTAATGGGAAGAGCATTTTCTTAATTGCATCGGCATCAAGAAGCGATTGCCGGTTCCACCTTTATCGTCTGATGACACAGCTGTTGCCAGGTTTAATGGGTAGATTATTTACGGATGTGGAGCTCGGAACGCATCACGATGGGGATGGGTCGAACTTTCGAATACGGATACGCCATTTTTAAACGAAAATGCTTTAGATGTCTTGGGAAAATGGAATTTGTTTCAAAATCCTTTTAAATTCCTGCATTTTGTGTCAAAGAATAAGAGGTTAAATAGCTGGAAATCCTACGAGGTTTTCGGATCATTAAAATTCCCAATGTCAGGTATTGCGAAATAAAGTGAAGATAAACATTTTTGGTGACGCTAAATATAGGTGGCGGTAGTATTTCTGTGGTGGAACGTGTTTAATATACGTGTTCAGAACGTGACGTAACTTGGCTTGTTCTTCGTTAGGTAATTGAATTTACGTCGCACTGGGAAACCAGACTTCAAATATAAGTAGACTAATCACTGCAAAAATTTACTTGGTTGACCGATTTGGCATCCTATCGCCTCGTTTGGCGATATAAAAATGCGCTTAAACACATCTTATCACAGGACAGATGTATGAGTGCGCTTTTCAATAGTGGCGACGAAAATGGTGAAACCATCAAAGTCTCGTATGTTGCGGGGACCAATCAGATCATGAATGAATGGATGGGCGTTTCTATCGTCCCAATCAGATGATGGATGTTCATTTCAATCCGGCAGACTAGTGATCTAAGGGTCACGTTCGGTGCAGGTTCGATTCCTGTCAGGTGCATTCCTCCCTGGATGTATTTCTCTCTTTGTGTCAGTAAAACTTTCATTGTGTTTCTATTGCTTGATATTCTATGTCTTGTGTCTGGCGCAGCATGGCCAAATATGGCCCTTGCGCCATAAAAATCTCCAAGCACAAAAGGTCACGTTACCACTAAAACTCCAAAGAACAAAGGGTCACGTTACAACTAGTTGTGGTCACATGATCTTGGCCATGTAAAAAGGTTTTAATTTCTCGTTTTACTTTTATATCTCCTCTAGAGGAGCAACACAACGGGCTATTAGCGGCTGTCCTGGATTAATTCCGAAAGACAAGATCTGGGGATAAAACCATTTTAAAATCAGTTTCAGAGTGTCAATGGGGTCTCGTACATGATGCCGTAGATAACGAAATCAATGCATGGTAAATCTGGTGATCGTGGGGGCCAAGCAAAGGGTCCATCCGGTTCAGTCCATCGAATCCCTAAAATGCTCTTGTATGCCTATTGAGATCATACACCCGTGAGTGACTGCGGCTTGCATTTATATCCCTTACCTCACATAAAAGTCTGTTCCAGAAGTTGTGAAACTTCTTGTGTATTTTCGGTAAAAGGAGCTTTTAAAAATTTTATGAATGTTTGAAGGAAATATTCCAAACACTGAAATGCTTGTTCTGTAAGAAAGAGCAAATTAATTATATTCTGATACCTTTCTATCGATTTGGAATAGATCAATGCGGAGGAAATCAATGAATGATAACATGGGTTATCTTGACGGCCGAAACTCTTACAAATGTCTTGCAGATATAAATCCCTAAGTGAAAACGATTTAATTTTGTGTTCTCTACCTCCCCGGAAAGTTTTACATGCTGTACATTTGCATTAAAAATAAATTGTATAATAGAAAATTTTATGAAAGTTTAAAGGCCCTAAAATGCCTATATTTTTCTATGAAATAGCAGTGATAGCTTTGATTATTTTCTATTGATATAAAATTGATTAATTTGGGAAACCCCGGTTAAGTCTGTTGCATTAACCCTCGGAGTGATTCCGTTCCCTCGGAGTGATTCCGAAATATTCGTTGTGAAACTTGCAGTCTTCTCTGCACGGATTCCCTTTTTGACCTTCTTGAGCAATAGAATCCTTCCTACGAATCTTTCAACCAAACTTGTTTTCGAATACTACACAATTGTGGACCGCTCTACAGGATGTAAGGTGTTCATTGCCTACAAAATACTTCCGCAAGATCGCAGGCTTGAAGTAGGGGAAGACTGAGCATTACTATTGAGAAGTAGGAAGTTAATTAACGTCGCACTAGAGCAACACAACGGGCTAATGCTGATGGTCCGGGATCAATTCCGAAGGAAAAGATCGAGGACGACGCTTCGTAATTTTGAACCACGGTCAGATGACAAGGTCAGCGCCTGAGATGGCATCCCAGTCTTTAAACTTCCATACCACGCCAACGTGAAGACATTTGAAGCCATGGCAGATTTAACGTGCACCAGTCCCTGATCTTTTCCTGGACCGAGTTTCGAACTCGCTACCCTCCGGTTTCTAATCCATTGCTCTTCCAATTGGCCTACCTACTATTCAGATGAGCTTCAAAAAGTGTGAACAAAATGTCGACTAGACATGCGAAATATTGACTTGGTTGGCTAATTTGGTTTTATATCGCCTCCTTTGGCGATATACTATATTATCTATTACTTATATTATCTATAAGTCTATTACTTTATAGCGCGGACCGATGAGATGATGAATCAATCTATGGGCGTCGTCTCCCGCCTCGTGAACCAATCATTTTACAGATGTTCGGTTCAACCCAGCAGGCGACAGTAGTCCAAGGATCACGTTACTACTAGTTTGGGCCACGTGATCTTGGGCACATAAAAACCTTACGATAGCTATCTACTTTTAAAATTCCTCTATGTAGGAATTCATGCCCCGTCGTATTTTTTAAGTTCTACGCTCTCTGGGTCCTGCAGGAGTTGCAGTAGCCCAGTTGGAAGAGCAACGGATAGTTCAAACAAGTTCGAACCTCGGTCCAGACAAAGACCGCCGCGTACACGTGATCTGTTGCACATTAAACCGATCCTGACCTAATTGGACATTGGCATGATGTGGAAGTTTGGAGAGTGGGGCGCCACCTCAGGTGTTGACCTCGTCATCTGACCGTGGTTCAAACTTACGAGGCCATTACCATTGGTTCTTTCCCTTTGTGATTCATGCCGGACCGTCGCTAATAGCCCGTTATGTTACTACAGTGCGACATTAATTACTTACCTGGAGGCCTGCCATGTATTAGACTGATGTACAAGTTTTTCTGGCACTTTATTGTATATACCAGTGTTTATATTCCGTCCATTACCACTCAACAATTTTGCGATAAATTGGCGAAAAAAATTCTGGCGCGCAAAACATTAAAAAACGCGCTCCCCGTTTTACCATCCGAAACATTAAATGCGATTTATTGACCCAAACCGTCATTATTTTATAATTTAATTACCCTCCAGAACAAGCATTTGAACAACAAAATTTGCAAAAGAATTAATTTTGCCATTTTTTTCTCCTCTCGTCCTATCTTATCCATTAACATGAGAATAAATTTCTTGCCGTAACGAGTAGTAATTATGAATCGCAGAATAGCGGGAAATAATTTTTCGGCACAGCCATTAATGGAGGCGATAAACAACATCTGATGTTCTTTTTTCCGCCTTCAAAAATAAGTTTGGAACACTTTATTGGGAAATAAGTCATAAACTCCTGCAAAAATAATAAGTTAGAACTCGAGTTTGGAAGAAAGCACATTAGGTGTTGCGCATTAATTCGATAAGTCCGGTTTGAAAGGGGAGAAAAAATTGCAAACTGTCAAGATTGTTCGCCAGTTTTCTTTGATAGAATTACGGTGAAATATTTGATATGAGCAGTCATTTAATTTTGGTTCTTGAAATTGTATCATGTTCGCTAGATTTAAAGACTTTACCTCCTTTTTTCGATGAGATTATGCATTAATTAAACGCCAAAACTATTCCATGTTAAGGTGCAAAGCGTTTGGTTCTGCGAAGTGGAGGCTTTGAAAAACTAATTTAAGTCGAGGTTTTTCGATTCATTAAAGTTGCATCGTTAAAAGTAAATTGAAAGTATTAGATTTTTGAAAGTTTTCACAAAATTTAAAATATTAATACTATGTATTTACGTAATGTAGCAATTAACTCTACTTCGTGATGATATTAATGTTTTTGTTTCAAACAAAATTTTAGTTTAAAAGGATAATGTTATTAAAATTTTCAAAAAATTGTACCTATAATGTGATTTTTAATATAATATTCGTTTTAAAGAAAACGATGATTTTATGAATAATGAAGAATATGTATTACGTCAAGGGCTGTACTTAAACTTTCTAGTGTTTTCGACGACATATCTCGTCCATCAGATCTCTCCACTTTTGATAAAGACGAGATATCTCATCAAGATATTGCCCATTTTTTTCGATGATATTATCAAGATCTGGTCAATTCTTTTCCTAATGATGATATATCTAGTCCATGAAGATCTGGTCATTTTTTTCTTCTAATGACGAGATATCTAATCCATCAAGATCTGGTCAGTTTTGCTAATGACGAGATACCTTGTCGACACGACCACCAGGAAGGTTAATATCAAGCGACTTAATTTTTAGGAGAAGCCTTTTCTATTGTAGATGGTGCTAGTGTTTCTCTGTGGTAGACCGAGCTTTCTGTATACATACATTCCATAGTAAGCAATTGGAAGTTTTATTTCCAATAGCAGACAAAAAAACAATATACACAATACAAAGTTTAGTATCAAAAGAACCTTGGCATTAGGCTCCTATAAAGAACCTCATTGCGTTCGCTTGGCAAGAGGTCGTTTGATTGCCAGTGACATCTTGAACTCTGGTTGGATCATTGCCTTCCAATGGATTCCAAGCCATTGTGATATACCAGGCAATGATATAGCAGACAAGCTAGCTAAAAATGGTTGTCTTCTACCCCAGATGTTCAGCCCTTTACTCCTTGCAGGTTGGTAGAGCGAAATATAAATAAATCCGTCTGAGACCACCAAAAGCTTAAGGTCACGGCAAAACTTGAAGCAAACTTTTGTCTGGCCCTGTTCTACCTAATTTGCCACGACATAGTGCTACGCCAAATTTTTGAATTTTAACTGGACACGACTTTTTAAGAGGACACTTACACCACATTGGTGTGCATGCTTTTCCAGACTGCCCTTTCTGTTCGACGGGGAGCATTAATCATCTATTATCATCATCTATTAATTATTTAATCATCTATTATCTTGCAATTTTTATCTGACGATCACATCTCAGTTGACCTTTTTAGCCAGGCTAATTTGTACTGAGCTGCCCGTAGGAAATTATGGACTTTTTCTGAGTAAAAAGTATCAAAAGTGCGCACAAAAATGCATAAAATTGATAGCAAAATTAATAGTTTGTGTTAAGGGCACAAACGGTCGTTTCTGCTTGAGTTCTGGGGCCGTCTTGTCTCAGTGGGTATGCCCACTGCGCTAGCAACCTTCGAGTTGTGGGCGGCGCAAGTTCGATTCATGTCAGGTGCATTCCTTCCTGGGTGTATTTCTCTCCTCTGTGTTAGTAAAACTTTCATTATGGGTGTCTGTCTATTACGTGATATTGTAAGTCTTGTATCTGGCACAGCATGGCCAAATATGGCCCTTGAGCCATGAAACCCCCAAAACCAATCATCCAATCGACGTGATGTTGAATTGTAGAATGAATGAAGCAGTCATAGTTTGGACGATTGTTTATTGTGTGACTATTCAACCATTTACAGTTGCACGTAGTTTGATATTATTATTCAAGGATAATTTGATTGATTAAAGACCTGTGATTATAGCATAGTAGGTAGCTTTCGAATGACACCACTTTCCCCCGATTCTCATTCCACGCAATTCAAAGTTACACTGGCCCAAACCTTGCCTAGCACCGTAGAATTATGACACATTACGAACCCCCTCCCAGCTCTAAGTGAGTCTGCGCACTCGATCAAAAGGTCATAGTCGCGATAGTTTCTATAGTGGCGACAAAAATGATGAAAACGCCGAAGTCTACTCTTACGTCACGCTGTCCAATCAGATGATGAATCAATGGATGGTCGTCTTCTCCCTTCCCGTGGATCAATCGAGTGATGAATGTCGTTTCCACTCGATAGACGAAAGTAGTTAAAAGGTCACATTAGTACTAGTTTTGATCACTTGATACTGGGCAGATAAGAAGGTTACAATTCCTCACTCTAGTTTTACATCTCTATGGATCATATTGAAATTAACTAATCTAAAGTTAAACCACATTCTGGTGGTGCGTTCCTCCCTGGATGTATTTCTCTCTTCTGTGTCAGTAAAACTTTCAATGTGTGTATGTCTATTACTTGATATAGTATATCTTGTCTCTGTAGTATGGCCAAATATGGTCCTTGTGCCATAAAACCCCAAAACAACCAACCACATTCTGGTCTCGAAAAGCAAAAAGAGCTTCACGTCTGGAAAAATTTCGGTTTAGTGTTTCACATGTAAACTGACGATATGGATGAAAGAATCATAGAAAGATTCAATCGGTCAAGAAATATAAATGAATATAAGTCAATCAGGTGTAGCATGGCGAAGTAATGCGTGCCTGACCCTCAAAAGGACAACAGCGAAGAAAGGGATAATGTGAGAAGAACTTTCAAGGCCACTGAGGCTTGATCTAATAACAACCAGCGATGGATTAGACACGCCTGTGGAAGCATTATATGGAACACCTCGTGCGCACTCCAGGCGTGCTGACGCAGCACATCCTCCCTCCCCTTTAGACACTTGTAAGATTCTATCGCAGCTTATACCAGGCGAACGCGTGACGACGCCGAATTCCGCCAACTCGTACCAACACACGTTTCATACCTGATCATCCTTTGTGGAAAGTGCAGAGTTTGCACTATCCTCCATATCCCAGCAAACAATGGACGGAGGATTAAGACACGAGGGATCCAAATGGTTTTCCCTTCACCCCATTGAGCAGAAGTGTGACCTCCTACACCGCGTGGTTGATGCGTTCCGGCTTTACCCCATTACACTTTACCCGAATCTTGCCACATTCCATCAGGGATTTGGCGACATTTGGCGATGATGATCATCCTACACTAACGTGGAACACGGAAAGAGAGGATTGAAAGATTGAATAAAATAAAACTACTCGCTAATGTTATATAGTACATTATACTCGACAGAATTTTAACCCACCAAGTAGTTTTGACGAGATATCTCGTCCATCAAGATCTGACCACTTTTGCTAATTACGATATATCTCGTCATCAGGATAGTGCCGACTTTTTCAAGATGGCAAGATCAAGATATGGTCAGTTTTTTCTAATGAGATGTCGCGTCCATCAAGATGTGGTCAGTTTTGCAAATAAAAAGATACCTCATCAAAACAACATCCAGGAGGGTGAATAAATAAATTTTTATCGCCGTCGATATATCGTTGCCCTTAATATATCTCTATTTTTATATACTGCTAGGAGTGCGAGGTATCAAGAGGTTATTTATATATGTAAATATTCAAGGTCACAATAATGTTTTGTTTAAAATTAACCCTCCAAGTGGTTTCGACAAGATATAACTTCCACCAAGATTGGGCCAATTCTGTCAATTACGAGACATATCGTCATCAAATTGCCAATTGTCTTGTATTGCCAATTTTTTTATGATGACGAGATCAAGATCTGGTCAGCTTTCTTCTAATGACGATATATCTTGTCCATCAAGATTGAGTGAATTTTGTTCTAATGACGATATATCTCGTCCATCAAGATTGAGTGAATTTTCTTCTAATGACGATATATCTCGTCCATCAAGATTCAGTGAATTTTCTTCTAGTGACGACATATCTCGCCCATCAAGATTCAGTGAATTTTCTTCTAATGACGATATATCTCATCCATCAAGATTGAGTGAATTTTCTTCTAATGACGATATATCTCATCCATCAAGATTGAGTGAATTTTCTTCTAGTGACGATATACCTCGCCCATCAAGATTCAGTGAATTTTCTTCTAATGGCGATATATCTCATCCATCAAGATTGAGTAAATTTTCTTCTAATGACAAGATACCTCGAGACAAAAACCACGAGGGTTAAAAATCCTGCATTAAGGTTCAATAATTTATCCTTTTTACTTCTAAGGTAGAGAACAGGTTCTCCATATCAATTCTAGTCTTATACACCGTAGAGTTGTAGGAAAGTGCTGCTTCAAATGATCTTCCCTTCCAAACAAAAAATAACTATCCCACAATCACTTTGAGGGTTAATATGAAGATATCATTAACCCTCCCCGAGTCACGAGTTATCCTAGTAGTGAAGAATTGCTTTTACCAACGACACAAGAAAGTACTAAATATCGACATCTATCAGTTGGAAGAATCCTGGAAAAGATTACATTGGTCAAGGAGATCAAAACCGGTTAGAAGTCATGCAGTGGGTTAATCTCACTTTGGAGAGGTCCGTGGAAGCCTAGTTGGAAGAGAAAAGGATTAGCAACCGAAAGGATGCGAGTTCGAACTCGGACCAGTCAAACACCGTCGCGTACGCGGAGACTGTTAAATCTGTCGTCAAATGTCATCAAGTTGGCGTGGTGTGGAAGTTTGGGATAGTGGAGCGCCAGTTCAGGTGTTGTCTCGTCATCTTACCGTGGTTCAAAAATACAAGGAGTTGTTACGGATCTTTCCATTCAGTCCGTCGCCACTAGACCGTTGTGTGCTCCAGTGCGACGTTAGTTAACTACCAACAAACTACATCACTTTGCTGGAGTACAATCAACGACTCGTTGTTGCAAAACATATTACGATATTTACAAATCCTGCTATGGAAGGTACAATGCTTATTACAAAAATTATAAAGCTTGTAACTGAAGTGAGTTTTCTCTTGAAATCACTTACTAGTCTTGCTTTCAGAACATGCTTAAAGACTGAATGTAATAGATTCGTTAGAAATCCTGTCACAGTTCTTACAAGAAATAAAAAAACATTCCCCCAAAAGGCATTATTCATAATTATATGCATAATTTCACCTTGAAAACTGCAGGCATCCACTGCTTGACTTCTAACAAATTTTTACTTGTTTGGGCCAATATAAAATGTTTCTTGGGATTCTTTCAACCAATGGGCCACGGTAGCTGGGTTGGAAGAGTAAAGGATTATCAACCGGGGGGTTGCGAGTTCGAATCCAACCAAAATCCATCGTGTACAAAGGAGGAGGATGCACGTTATATCTGTCGTGGCCTCAAATGTCCTCAAGCTGTCGTGGTGTGCCAGCTCGGGTGATGTATCGCCATCTTACAGTGGTTCCAAATTACAAGTTTTCAGGGATCTTTCCCTTCGGGATTGATCCCGGATCGTCGTAAATAGTCCGTTTTATTGCTCTAGTGCGACGTTAATTAATTACCATTACCACACTTGAACAACACGACGGGATATTGGCGACGGTCCGGGATCAATCCCGAAGTGAAAACTCCAAGGAAAGCACCATATAATTTTGAACCACGGTCAGATGACGAGGTCATACCTGAGCCTACACCCCACTCTCCGAACTTCCACATTACACCACAGCGAGGACATTTGAGGTCATGACAGATTTAAACGTGCACAGGCCCCCATGTACACGACGGTCTTTGTTTGCATTCCAACTCCCAACCCTCCGGTTTCTAATCCTTTGATTTTCCAACGGGGATACCACAACCCTCAATCCCGAGGACAACAACTTGTAATTTCGAACCACGGTCAGATGATGATGTACCATGATCGGCATTTTCATCCTTTGGCGTTCGCTTGGCGAATTTCTGCTCGATGAGCATCGCGAAAAGACAACCCCAAAAAACCCATTCCAATCCAGCTTGTCATGCAGACATTGTGCGCTCACGTGTCCCCAACACAGCAGCCAATCAAACCGCCACGTCCAACAGACAAGTAGCCCTGCTCGCCCAACAAAGGGGTTCACAGACCTAATGCCGCATAAGCCACACAACCGCAAAGATCTTGTGGCGAGAAGATACGACTTAATCTGCGAATTAAAGCATCCCGAAGCACGCGAACCGCATTTATAAATCTCGCCAACAAGAACCTTGCGAGGTCCATTATTAACACGGAATTGAAATTGAAAGCTAAGCCTAACGGTTCTCTGAAAGCAGGCCCGCCTAATGCGACTTGTTGGTGGGATATTAAATAAATCGCCGGAGTTTCTGTTAAAAGGATTAGTGGAAAGCACGGAGTATGGGAAAATAAATTATCATTTCTGATTATAATAATCATCCGTTACGGATGTGGTGAATTTTAATTTTGAAGTCCTCGCTTGGGGTTATACACCGCGTGCGAGAATATCTCAACCCGCTGCCATTGTTATTGGAGATTATTCACGACTCGGGATCTGGCAACGATGGTGATGATGATTACGGAGGTAACGCATCAGGAGTGTTTTATTCCTCTGAATGAGACGACTTCAAAAGCAATTTGTAATTTTAATTAAAATGGAAGGTTCTCGGAGAAGGGTGGAGGATCGAGAATCTCTTTATTTTATGTCTTTTGTCATGGCAGCGATGTATCTACATCTGATTTATACCGATGATTAATTTTTGGGTTCATTAAATTTGAATTACCGGAACCTGAACCCGCGTCGCGTTCGTAGAAATGGAAACCTAATTTCTATAACCGAAACCTATTTTTATTGCCGTCGTAAATACGGCGCGAATGCTTTGTCGCGGAGCGCGTTTTCATTACGTATGAATTCGTCCTTATTCCGCCTTTGTCAGCGTAGTAATGACTAATAAATTCGGAATAACAACTGGTTCATTCATTATGAACGAAATGAATACGGGCACAATGCGGAGGAGCAACCGAATATGAGAAATCCAGCAAACTGAAGCAATTGTCGAAATTAATTTCTTTTGTAGTTCGTGAAAAATACGACGAGAGAGAGCCTTATTGAATAAACATAGGACTCTAATTTATTTATTAAACATCCTGCCGTCTTTATAATTGAGAGATAAAATAAGCGAAAGCATTTTTCGTGATTAAACAACAAATAATGTTGATTTAAATGCGAAAACCTTCTTCCAGCAATCTCTCCAAGTGCCTTTTGTAATACGTTTCTTGGAGCGAAGCTTGCACAATTGCTTTCATTAAATTAGAAAGTATTTATATTTGAATTTGCGCCGGTGTGTGTATTTGATATGCAAGAGCGTTTCATCTAAATTGAAACGGAACTGTGAGATATCTGACTTTAGGAGTTACTTCTCTTAAATTGGTAGTTCTCAGAATATGATTTAAAATCTTTTCAAACATAGCTGTCGTACGGAAAAATGGCGCTGTGACATCTTAGGTACCCATTTGCATAAAACTCGGTCAATCAATTGTACTGTTTCAGAATGCAATCAAAAGAACAGTGTTGTTTCGAAGATTAAAGTTGTGCATTAGGTAACTAATGGTACGCATGATAAATTTAATCTTGCCTGATATTAATATGCTTGAATTAGCAGAACGAATTTAAATGTGTTTGTGAATAACTAAAACGACATTTCTACAATTCAATGACACTTCCAAACGCTACAAATGTGCTAATCTTGACAGAGAATAAATGACTTAGAGAACAATGTGAATATTTCCTACTTAGTCACTGCAGAAATAACTTTTCAGCTATCAATTGTTTTCTAGAATTGTGCAAAATTCATGAGAGGTAGTAGATAGGAAGTTGAATTTACTGGGACAACATAACGGGCTGTTGGTAACGGTCCGGATCACTGACAAAGGGAAAGATCCAAGGACACCACCTCGTTATTTTGAGACACACTCAGATGACGAGGTCACCACCTGAGCTGGCACCCCACTCTCCAAACTTGCATACCACGACAAAGTGAGGACATTTGACGCCCCGACAGATTTAACCCTCCAAAGTTGCGACATATATTGTCAGTAAAGCTCTGGTCAGTTTTGCTAATGACGAGATACCTCGGTGAGACAACCACCATGAGGGTTAATGATTTACAGTGTCTATCAAACAGTGTCTCCATTAACCCTTCAAGTGGTTTCAACGAGATATCTCGTCATCAAGATATTGCCGATTTGTTATGGTTAAGGAGATCAAGATCTGGCCAGCTTTCTTCTAGTGAAAAGAAATCTCATCCATCAAGCTCTGGTCAGCTTTCTTCTAGTGAAAAGAAATCTCATCCATCAAGCTCTGGTCAGTTTTGCTAATGACGAGATACTTCGTCGAGACAACCACCGTGAGGGTTAATGATTTACAGTGTCTATCAAACAATTTTCTCCATTAACCCTTCAAGTGGTTTCGACGAGATATCTCGTCCATCAAGAATTGACCAATTTTGCTATTGACGAGATATCTCGTCATCAAGATATTGCTGATTTTTTATGGTTAATGAGATCAAGATCTGGTCAGCTTTCTTCTAGTGACGAGAAATCTCGTCTATCAAGATCTGCTCAGTTTTGCTAATGACGAGATACCCCGTAAGAGACAAACCACCAGGAGTGGTAATGCCTGCTAGACGGTTGTTCGAGACTGTCCAGTCAAAGACCGATAGCTGGTGCACGTTAAATCTGTCTTGGCCTTAAATGTCCTCACGTTGGCTTGGTGTTGAAGATTAGAGAGTTGGGAGCAAGCTCAGGTGTTGTTCTTGTCATCTACCGTGGTACAAAATTACTAGGCGTTGTCCTTGGACATTTCCCTTAGGAATTCATCCAGGACAGTCCCCAATAACCCGTATTTTTGCTCCAGTGTGACGTTAATTAACTACCTACCCACTTGCCTTCTACCAATTAGCATTGCAGCAATAAAAGCTAGTACAATAACATAAATATGCCATTGACATCAAAGAATATACAATAGTTTCAGACTAGATTAAGTAATAAATTTTAAACTTCTGCATTTAATTGCTTATGCACTTTCACTACCAAACGTCCTTCACAAGATCTCGAGAACCTGCATAAAATTTAGAGTTTTGACTGTTGAGGATGAGTGGCTGCTAAAATTCACATCATCCAGCTCCCAAAACAAGCATATTTCTCCTCAGAAACACGTAACGCTTGCTAACCGCAGGAATTCTAACATCTTGAGACAAACATTCGCCATACCTTTAATCTACGAGCAACACATTAGTTCCTCTTCAAGCGAGTTCTCGCTTTCTCAAAGCCCTTTATTTGCAGCTGTGAGTTTGCTGCTGTTGGGTGGTATTAAATCTCCGGGCTGGATTGTTAGGATTGTTGTATGCAGTCTTTGTTTAGACTTTTCAAAGCAAACCCCGTTTCATGTGGACGGTATTGTTGCATATGAGAAGGTTTTTCTGTGAAACTAAATGGAAGGTGGGAAAAGTGTCGGATTACCAACCGTAGGGTAGCGAGTTTGAAACTCGGTCCAACAAAAGACCGTCGTGTACATGGGGGCTGGTGCATGTTAAATCTGTCGTGGCCTCAAATGTATTCACGTTAGCGTGGTGTGGAAGTTTGGAGAGTGGGGTTGCCAGCTCAGGTGTTGCCTCATCTGACATCCTCGTCGGATCTTTCCCTTGGGGATTGTGATCTCGGACAATCACCACTAGCCCATTGTGTTGCTCCAGTGCGACGTTAATTAACTACCTACCTACTTGTAAAACTAAACACAAAAGGCGTTTTTGTTTTGGTAATTTCTAGACAAGGGAATATTCGGATACTCTCGAATACTCGATTTTTTCTCATTGTAATCGAATACCGAAAAATTTATCCAAAGTATTTAAGCTAAATATTAAAATAAAAAATCACTCGTTTGCTCGATTCTTTCTCATTGTAGTTGAATACAAAAGAATTTAACCTAAATATTGGAATACAAAAGCACTCGTGTACTAGATTCTTTCTCATTGTAGGCGAATACTAAAGTATTCATCCAAGGTATTTAATCTCAATATTCTAATACTAAATCACTCGTGTGCTCTATTCTTTTTCATTGTAGTAGATTACCAAAGTTTTCATCCTAAATACTCGAATACAAAATCACACTTGTACTCGATTCTTTCTCATTATAGTCGAATCCAAAGTATTCATACAAAATAGTTAACCTAAAAACTCGAATACAAAAGCATCCGTGTACTCTATTCTTTCTAATTTTTGTCGAATACCAAAGTATTAATCCTAAATATTCGAATACGAATTATATACTATTAGCCTAATACTGACTCAATCTTACAATCGATTAATCTTTTTACTATGCGTATCCGAATACTTACTCGATACTTGAAAGTACTCGATTATCTAGAATTCGATTCTTAACACTCCTGGTGTTTGTCTTGATGAGGTTTCTCGTCTTAGAAAAGACTGACCTGGACTTAGAAAAGACTGAGTTTCTCGTCTTAGAAAAGACTTAGAAAAGACTGATCTCGCCAAAACTCGATCTCGCCAATATCTTGATGACGAGACATTTCTTCATTAGCAAAATTGCTCATATCTTGGTAGACGAGATTTCTCGTCGAAATCACTTGGATGGTTAAAAATACCCGATTCGTCTAATAACTTATTTCGAAACTCTAGTAACTTATTTCGTGGTATCCTGTTTGACGTAGATGGCATTGTTGCTTGTGATTAGGTTTTTCTGTAAAGCTTAACGTAAAGAGGGAATATTGGTAGTCGCTTTCGTAATGTTTGGCGTTGCTTAGTATGTTAATTGGGTTAATTTCAACACTAAGGTGTATGTTACGGGTACTCTGGGCAAGGTTTTACACGGAAGTATTTTCTTCGTGTATTTCCTCCAGTAGCTAATGGCGCTATTAATATTTATCTTTTGTCTTATGATATTGGAATTAAAGTGTAACTAAAGTGCTAACAAGACATTTAATAAATACAAAAAGACATAAGCAAAAAGTTAAGCAAACAACACAATTTGAGCAACATAAAGACACGGAGGCAACTGTCTCGTTGCATATTTAAAAAGGGTTATCACAGATAAATGAACTGATAACAATTCGTATACAGGAAGCAGTAATCAAACCACAGAAAACCAGTAATATAAAACCGGAAGGTAGGTAACTAATTAACATCGCACTGGAGCAACACAATGGGCTATTGGCGACGGTCATTTTGAACCACGGATCAGATGACGAGAAGAAAACCTGAACTGGAACCCTACTCTCCAAACTTCCACACCACGCCAACGTGAGGATATTTGAGGCCACGACAGATTTAACGCGCACCGGTCACCTCGTGCACGACTGTCATTGGTTGGACTGTTTCGAACTCGCAACCCTCCGTTGCTCTTCCAACTGGGCTACCATTGCAATAATATAATAACAGAAAACAGTAATATAAACATAGGAAATATACAATAATTACAATTCGAATTTTTAATACAAAATAATTACCAAAATATTGAGTTTTTGTTCAAAGTATATGCTCGTCGAGGTAGGTAGTTAATCAACGTCGCACTGGAGCAACGTAAGTGACTATTGGCTACGGTACGGGATGCATCCCAAAGGGAAAGAGGCAAGGACAACATCGCGTAATTTTGATCCAGTCTGATGAGGAGGTCACATCTGAGCTGGCACCCCACTCTGTAAACTTCCACATCACGCCAACGTGTAGACATTTGAGGCCAAGACAGATTTAATGTGCACCACCCCCTCGTTCACGACGGTCTTTGGATGGACCGAGTATCGAACTCGCAATCCTAAAGTTACTAGTTCGTTACTCTTACAACTGAACTATCAGGTGTTATTCTTGTCATCTGACCCGTGATTCAAAATTACGAGGCTTTGTCCTTGGATCGTTTCCTTCGGGATTGATCCCGGACCGTCAGCAATAGACCATTGTGTTGCTCCAGTGTGTCGTTAATTAACTACCTAACTCCAACTGGACTAGAGCGGCCCCAATATAAAAAAAGGCAACAGCAATATAAACACAAGAAATATACAATTTCAATTGGAATTTTTTTTTTCCTGAATCTTCACCGATATAAAGTTATGCCTTTGTTCAAATTATTTGCTCGTCGAGATATCAAACTGAAACACTTAAGTTAACAAAACATATTTTTCATTTGGTTAGGCCTCAAATTTAATTAACAAGGCATTGAAATCGGTGAAAAGTCAGACTCATTAGTCACAACAGGCACCTTCGAGATGGTCTTCGTTTAATTGCATTAAAAATGCAATAACCACCGCTCCGAAAAATAAAATAGAAACAACCCCGTTCGAGAATGTGCACAAGATTAGGAAGCCAGTTACTGATCTGCACAACATCCCGATTTCGAAATGAACATATTTAAACCGAGAAAAATGTTTACTCGCGAAATTAATTCGAACTTTTGTTCTAGCTTCGATATCTCGCGCCTTAAGAGAACGCTTCTCCCTTTATATTCATTTTAGGATTTGAACTGATTTCCGCATTGAAGATAACGCATCTGATAAAAACCAGCACTCGAACGAAGAACCGCTCTACAGTCCCCTTTTAAATTCCTTATAATTGCTTGAGACACACAACGCGCTTGTAGAAAACAAATCCAACATATGCATGTTCTCAAGAAAAGCCAAACGTGCGGATAGGTTGCAAATCGCACGGGCTTTCAGCGAAATGCACAAGAAAAATGCCGTTAATCAGTGCACAATACGCCATCTCATTAGCGAGGATAAAGCTCGAAAATAACAGCCCCAGAAAAAAATGCAATAAACATCGACGGGAGATTAATGTTTCGTTTCCAAAACCGAAACTCCAAGGAGAGGCGAAAACAAAACATTATTTTGTAAACACTTGAAATCATTAGTTAGCAATTTAGTTCCCCGCGCAAATTTAATTACCGAATCCTTAAAAGTTCCGTCGAATCCGCGCGCTGCCATTGTTCCGTTCGAATTGGAAGAAAGGAACTTAATCCAAACGGTCAGTATAATTGCGTTCTCGAACCGCTGATTGTGCGGAGTCTCTTGTCAGCTGCTGTATTTCAATCCATAATTAGGAAGGATACTCGCCCTGGCAGGTGGAGTCTGGGAAATGATTCACTTCCTCAACTTTGCCGATATAATTTAAGAGGGAGGATGTTTCTTTTTATATATATATATATTCTTTCGTTCTTCTTCGGCAGTAATTATGTTTCCCAATGTCTGTAGATCGGCCATGCTGGATTCGATTAGCTTTGCCTTGCTAGATGAATTGGTTACGGGAATACATCATAGAGAGCAAATAAATGGATTCATATTTCAATGAAGTTTGTTGGGATTCCCGGGAATTGGTAGATCCAATTACATCTTCATTAGATCAGTTGTGTGGAAAGTATCAAGTTTTTGTTCTCCGGCAATGCATACGTTTGCTGTATCTTGTATCATTTTTCATGTCTTTCGCACTGGTGTCGAGTTCACCTTTTGTACGATTAACAACAGAAGTGAACTACTTTATTGTGTTGTGCAATTCAATTATGAGGAAACTATTTTGATGGTATGTTCTCTCTGAGTTTATCATCAAGCACCTGTTATTTTGCATAAAGAAAACATGCCTTTTCACAAGTTTGATTAGCTTGACTTTGATATTACCAAAGAGAAACGCACTTTGCTTTGAAGAAAGATTACTTTTACACAAAGGAATAGAAAATCTGGATAGGGCACTGCAATATTATTGGTATAGCGCAGTGGTTCGAAACCTTTTTAGTGATCGACACCCCCTTGAATATAAAAATAAGTTCTCGCACCCTCTTGAAAAATGTGTTTCTATTTCTTTATTTAGGAAATTACATCTATTTGCAAGATAATGTATTTACTGAAGAAAATAAACACACATGCATTTACATATACATGCAAAACATTTTTTAATGGCTACGTTGTTGGTAATTCATATTACTTTGGAAGCTAGGCTTTTTTTTGAGAGCCAAGCGTAAGTCATCACTTGCATTTAAGCGATTTCTAGCTTTTGTTTTAGGTGAAAAGTGATGAAAATCCCATTTCACACAGGTAGGTGCCATGCCATCTACTGGAGCACTTTGGAAACATTTGTTCTTCCATTTAGCTAACAGGCTAAAAGTAGATACAGGCTAAAAGTAGCTATTCCTGGTCTCTTTCCCCTTAAATTTTGTCTGGCATCTACTCAGGCGTTATCAACTCAGTCTGAAAGACAGAAAAAATGCTTCCCTGATGATAATTCCCATTAAAAACCTAATTTTGCATTTTATTCGTGGAAGAAATAATTAATACAACCTAAAAATGTGATTATTTATTCAAAAGAGAAGTTTTTATTACTGCAGCGTAAAAAACTTCTCAGTAAATAGGTTTTTCTAACCTGGTGCATTTTGGTGCCGCCTTCAAAGCAACATCGCTTACTCCAGCTTATATATACCTCAGTAGCTGAGGCAAAGGTAGAGAGGGTAGGAATGGGGGGTCCCGAAAGTCGACGTAGCGTTCGCTAGTTTCTCACAGGCGGTAGTTTCCATCGATAATTTAGAAACTTCTCTCGCACCCCCATGGGTGCACACGACCCAGGTTAAGAACCACTGGTATAGTGAGTGTTTGTCTACTTAACTCATGTAAAAAAAGAATGTCCTTAACCCTTTGCATACGTCGGGGCAGAATATAGTTTCCTTCTTTGGTTACGGCAGCCGGCCCAACAGCTTTACAAGCAACTTACTGAAACCGGCCGAAACGGCCTTTACACTTCTTTCCCCCAGGAGGAGAGGGAATATGTGTCGTCCCATTATCACCTAATGTGCCGGTTTCAACTGTCGGGTCGTCGGTATGACTAGAAGGGACAGATTCTTCCCGGGTAAACTGAAAGGGCGGCGGTGACTTTTTAAGTGTATCTCTTTTCATTTTTCTCAACCTCTCACAGACTAGATGCTCGAGGGTAAACAATTTGCGAGGCTCCCCGTCGATAACCCTGACATCTTTTTGAACGGGGTGATAAGGCTATTCAAGCGCGGCTCTCTTTGTAGCAGAGAAGAGAGGGGATGGAAATCGTAATGGACTTCGGCGATTCTTCAGGAGTTTGAGGTCTGAAAGAATCCGAGTCTTTCGTAACAAGGGGACTCGAAACTTTCGGCCAGTTTGGCCGGTCCCCGTATATAGAGTGTTACATTAAGAAGACCCGCTGTGATACACAAATATACATAGAATTACCCAATGTGTAACTTTTTATAAAGCAAGAATAATCTCTTTTTCTTTGCATAGTTATACAAATTTACTATTAATCCTCCAAGCGGTTTCGACGAGATATCTCGGCCAATTTTACTAATTATGAGATACCTCGTCATCAAGAATGCCAATTGAATTCCGAGAGGTGAAGATATAGACGTTTTTTGGTTACGACGAGATCAAGATCAGGTCAGTTTTTCTAATGACGAGATATGTCGACCATCAAAATCTGGTCACTTTTGCTTATCACAATGTACCTCATACTTACAACCACCGAGAGGCCTAGAACACCAAGGACGTTCCATAACTCTTTTTAGTTGTAAAATACACCACCACGAATTAGATACTCTAAGTAGATACACTAGATACACTAGAACTGAAGGGTGTTAATGCAAAATAAAAAAAATAAGATAACGTGGTAATATTTTTTAATTCTTCCAGAGTATATAAAGATTATTAAATAAGTGCATCGAAATTTGAGAAATTATATTGCTTATATGAATTTATTGTCAATCTGTATGCGAAACGTCAATTCAATTCGACTTTCTTTTAGTAGGTAGGTATTTTAATTAACGTCACGGCTGGAGCAATACATCGGGATATTAACGACGGACTGGGATCAATCCTCAAGTGAAAGATCCGAGGATAACACCACGTAATTTTGAACCACGGTCAGATGACGAGGTTCACCTCAATTGGCATCCCACTCTCCAAACATCCACACCACGCCAACTTGAGGACATTTGACGTCGCGACATATTTAACGTGCAACAGTCCCCTTTGTATACGACTGTCTTTGGTTGGATTCGAACTCGTAACTCTTTCTTTTGGAATTTGCATGTTTAAATCTCTAAAGCTCTGGTTCTTAACCTGGGGTATTTGCACTCCTGGAGGTACGACAAAGCATTTCGAGGGGTGCGAGAAAAAGTTTCGATGGACCACAGCGATCTTATTGAAGTACGAGCTAATGCACGTATTCAAATGGAATTATGAAAAGCTGAACTTAGAACAATTCTGATGTATACAGTTAGAACCTTATCCACAGCTGGAAAAAGCAGCATTGCAGACACCTTTACCATTTGCCACCACCTACCTGTGTGAAACACCACTTTGGCACGTAAAAACAAACGCCAGAAATCGCTTCAATGCAAGTGATACTTGGGCGTGGCTCTTTCAAAAAAGAAGCCTCGCTTTAAAAGTATTATTATGAATAAACAACGCAGCAATTAAAGATTGAGATATTGTTTTGTATGTATATGTAAATGCATGTGTTTATTTTTCAATAAACAAATTATCTAGGACTAGGAGTAATTTCCTAAATAAAGTAATAGAAACATTTTTCAAGGGGGTGCGAGGTCTTATTTTTATATTCAAGGGGGTGCCGATCACTAAAAAGGTTAAGAACCACTGCTCTAAAGGGTTCACACGCGGATATCCTTTCTGTAACCTGCACTTTTCCCTGCGTGACTTATAACCAGCTTTGACCATCTTGAACAGTAAGTTTCCTGTGATTCTTTGTACCAATTGATGCAGTTATACAGGGTGATTCAGAACTCAACGTACAAATTTTTAGGGGAGGTAGAAAACGCAAAAACAAAACAGAATCATACAGGAATGTGTGACTAGAAACCCCAACCTGATCAGCTGAGGGATAGATGCAGAAATGACAAGCCAATAATGGGTGAAAAAACTCTTTATTTAGCGATACTTTACACTAGGACAGTACGTGTACACGTTGAGTTTCACAACAAGAACTCAAAGTTCTTACCATCCACAGTTATGCACGCTTGGGGGCGCTGTTATCCGCTGGAGGGCGCTGTAGTTGGAATGCAGCGCTAGTCATTTAAAGTTCCGATTGCGTACGGAGAGCATGCAACAATTTAACTTGAGCACTTGTTGTGAAACTTAACGTGTACACGTACTGTCCTAGTGTAAAGTATCGCTAAATAAAAAAGGTTTTCCACCCATTATTGGGGGGTGCCAGCTCAGGTGTTGCCTCGTCATCTGACCATGGTTCAAAATTACGTGGTGTTGTCCTCGGATCTTTCCCTTTGGGATTGATCCCGGACCGTCACCAATAGCCCATTGTGTTGCTCCAGTGTGACGTTAATTGAAATACCCCCCCACCCATTATTGGCTTGTCATTTCTGCATTTATCCCCCAGCTGATCGGGTTGGGGTTTCCAGTCATACATTCCTATATGATTCTGTTTTGTTTTTGTGTTTTCAAACCTCCCCTAAAAGTTTGTATGCTGAGTTTTGAATCACCCTGTATAGTCATTATCTACGATACAGAGTAAAATTCTCGGAAATCTCGTGACGTTCAGAGGTCTAGTGGGTAAATGTTCACCATCCCTGGCAGCGGTATTCGCAGTCAGATGCATCTGACTGCATCAGACTCGCTTACCACAGTTCAATACAGCTCGAAATGCACCCAGCTGCATCCTACTCAAACACACCACAGCCATAAAATATCGCACCGCATCGCTCAAACGCGGCAGCGGCCGAGCGCTCGCAAATCCGGGAATTTACGATACCGGGAGAAATCGCTTAATGGGTGTCATAATTTCGGGAAAAGACGTATGGGCCGGAGCCCGCCCGTGCGGTTCGGGCTTCCTGCACCCGAGCCCCTAAAACCGCCGGACAGCGGTCAGACCCGCGCGTTTGTGATTGATTTCTTCGGAGGACGACATCATGGCCGCGTAATGAAGCCAGAGTGACTTATTCTGATTGCGATTCCTGGGTTCGTGAATATAAAACAGTGCGGAACGGGATTTGGGGTGATTTAACCCCCTAGGCGTGATGGTTTACTACGGTCTTCGGTCAACAAGGAGGGCCGGGGGTTATTTATGTTGTGCGTGAAACGGTGGCAACAGCTGATTTGCAAGTGGAAGGATTTTGGACGTGGAAATCCAGTTCTGGATGTCCAGTGCGACTTAAATCATTTGCATATGCTGGAAGAATAACGTATTATGATGACGTGTTTTGAGCCGACTATTAATCTGAGTCAGGAGTGCTTTTGGCGAAGCTTTACGGAAAGGGACAGTGTAATTCAACATGGATTTCCTACAGTTTACGGGACAGCGGTTGCACAGTTTGAATAGCGACGGATTAGCAACCGGAGGGTTGCGAGTTCGAAACTCGGTCCAGCCAAAGACTGTCGTGTACGCGCGGGATGGTGCATGGTAAATCTGTCATGACCTGTTGGTGTGGAAGTTTGGAGATTGAGGTGCCAGCTCAGGAGCTGCCACGTCATCTGATCATGGTTCAAAATTATGTGGTGTTGTCCTCGAACTTTCCCTTCGGGATGAATCCCGGACCGTCGCCAATAGCCCGTTGTGTTGCTCCAGTATGATGTTAATCATTTACCTACCTACCTACAGTATAGGGGGAGTGGTACTCCAGTTGGGTTGAATCTGTCGTGGTCTCAAATGTCCTCACGTTGGCGTGGCGTGGAAGTTTGGAGATTGAGGTGCCAGCTCAGGTGTTGACCTCGTCATCTGACCGTGGTACACGATTACGAGGCGTTATCCTTGGACCTTTCCCTTCGGGATTGATCCTGGTCGGCAGTAGCCAGTTGTGTTGCTCCAGTGTGACGTTGGTTAAATATCTACCTAGAGTTTACTGAAGCAGGAGGTAGGTTGGTTCGTTGTTATGGATCAAGTACCATATTTGGTGATCCAAACTCAAGACAACGTCAAGTAAAAAAATATGGTGGAAAAGGGGAAAAAGGCGTTTGGGAACACAGTGGGATGAAAGCAGAAGAGCATCGCTTGGGTAATCCGGGAAAGGAAGGTAGTCAGTTTAATTTACATCGCACTGTAACAACACAACGGGGTATTGGCGACTGTCTTGGATCCGTCATCAGTTCAGCTTTTTCTAATGAGGAGATATTTCGTCCATCAAGATCTGATCAATTTTGCAAATGACGAGATATCCCGTCATCAAGATTGCCGAAAGATTTCTGAATGAAGATATTGCCATTTTTTGATGATGACGAGATCAAGATCAGCTCAGCTTTTCCTAATGAGGAGATATCTCGCCCATCAAGATCTGATCAATTTTGCAAATGACGAGATATCCCGTCATCAAGATTGCCGAAAGATTTCTGAATGAAGATATTGCCATTTTTTGATGATGACGAGATCAAGATCAGCTCAGCTTTTCCTAATGAGGAGATATCTCGCCCATCAAGATCTGATCAATTTTGCAAATGACGAGATATCCCGTCATCAAGATTGCCGAAAGATTTCTGAATGAAGATATTGCCATTTTTTGATGATGACGAGATCAAGATCAGCTCAGCTTTTCCTAATTAGGAGATATCTCGCCCATCAAGATCTGATCAATTTAGCAAATGACGAGATATCTCGTCATCAAGATTGCCGATTGATTTCTGAATGAAGATATTGCCATTTTTTGATGATGACGAGATCAAGATCAGCTCAGCTTTTCCTAATTAGGAGATATCTCGCCCATCAAGATCTGATCAATTTTACTTTGACGAGACTTCGTCAAGACAACCATCAGGAGGGTTAATACATTGGTTTGATACTGAACTACATAAAGGATTCAAAGCAAGAAGGCAAAGCCTGTCGCAAGATGATACCAATTTTTAATCAAGCTCGAATCAACACCGAAATCTGTTACAAGTCGAGTGATTGGAAGTTGAGTAAACACAAATACCTGAAGCGTATAAAGCTCAAAACGAAAGTCTTGTTATGAAACTGTTGAGGAAAGGCACGAATTGTTTGTTCTGAATCAGCAAAAACCCTCAGTCGAATGATGACGCTAGAGCGATGTAATTTTTTAACCCTCTTGATGGCTGTATGGACTGGAGATCTCGTCATTAGCAAATCTGACCGAATCTTGATGAGATATCTCGTCATTAGAAAAAATCTGACCAGATCTTGATCTTGCCATCACAAAAAAATCGGCAACGTCTTACCGACAATAAATCTCGTCATTAACAAAATGGGTTAAGTAAGTAGTCGATTACCGTCACACTGGAGCAACACAAAGGGGTATTGGAAAAAATTGATAAGATAATGACGGACGAGATATCTCGTCGAAACCTCTTGGAGGGTTAAGTATATCCTTGATCATAAAAATCTCCAGCATACAAAAGGTGCGACAGTATCTATTAATATGTGGAAGTACATATTCCTAGTCTACGAACCAGTAGAAAGCAGTCATAACCTTCCTTAACCTCGCATGCGTGACTAATCAACAAACCGTATTTTAAGCGACATTAAAACAAACTGTTCAATCTGTCCGTCCAGTACTTAGCACGATAAAATCGGAACAGACGTAAAAGAAGTGAATCGGATTAATGGACACTAACACCCCCCATTAACGGAGACCCAACCCCCTACCAACATCAATGACGACCTTTCACTGTCAGACTCGCGACGACACAAACTCGTAAAGACCCAATAACAATGATAACTCCCGTTCCCTTTTCTGCCATGCAAGGTTTAACTGCTTGTTTCAAACACGAAATCGTATTTGTTAAGTCCAAGAAAAATACATGCCTCGACGTGTTAAGAAAAAAAGGACCATAATAAATGTCGTCTTTAAAAAGGAGGACAAGAAATATTTCCGTCCGCACAAAGTAGAGATTTAATGTTCTTCCTCGCCTGAGCAGTGTTTATGCTCGTAAAAATGGCTGGATGGCGGAGTCGGACGCGTGTCGAGCCGTGCTCGCCAATCGTCGCTTTTTATTGATCTATTTCATTAAGTTTATGGAGGGTTTGGGGAATTTATACATGCTGTTAAGTAAAAAGTGGCACGGGTTTGGAATAGTGGGTTTGTAAAAAGGAAATGGGACTGTTTAAGAATCGTGGTGGTTTGTCGTCTTGACGATGTGTCTCGCCATTTGCAAAACTGACTAGTTCTTGATGGATGAGATATCGTCGTAAAAAATGACCACATCTTGATCTCGTTTTCATTAAAAATCGGCAATGTCTTGATGACGAATTATCCCTCGTCGTTAGCAAAACTGACCAATTCTTAATGGACACGATATCTCGTCATAAGAAGAAAACTGACCAGATCTTGATGGGCAAGATATCTCGTCATAAGAAGAAAATTGACCAGATCTTGATGGAGAAGATGTCTGGTCATAAGAAAACTGACCCGATCTTGGATTCGTCGTCATCAAAATTCGGTAATAGCTTGATAACGAAATATCTCGCCATTATCAAAACTAACTGGATCTTGATGGACGAGATATCTCGTCAAAGAAGAAAACTGACCAGATCTTGATGGGCAAGATATCTCGTCATAAGAAGAAAATTGACCAGATCTTGATGGAGAAGATGTCTGGTCGTAAGAAAACTGACCAGATCTTGGATTCGTCGTCATCAAAATTCGGTAATATCTTGATAAAGAAATATCTCGCCATTATCAAAATTAACTGGATCTTGATGGACGAGATATCTCGTCAAAAGAAGAAAACTGACCAGATCTTGATCTCGCCATCAACAAGCGGCAATACCGTAATGAAGAGATATATCGTCATTATCAAAATTGTTCAGATCTTAATGGACGAGATATCTCGTCGAAACCGGATGGTTAAAAGTGAGGAAGACAAATAAAATCTGTTTTCGAAAGTACTCTACTCCTTCTGCAGTGATATTTTTCAAGGTTACACCATCTATTTTGTGCTTAACTTTTAGGTTTACATGATTTCAAGTGAAAAAAGCGATTGTTCAACGAACACTTTACGAATTTTCATTTCTCAAATTAGTCCTTTTTTGCTTGATCCTTGATACATCATGCCGTCAAGTAGGGGTACGATATATCTAAAAGTTTCTGTAAATACACTATCCAACCTGAGGGGTTCACACGCATATATCTGTTCTTTAATCTGCACTCTTCCCTGCATGACTTCTAACCAGTTACCCCCTTTTGACCAATAGAATCTTCGCTAGGATTCTTTCAACCAATAGATGTGGTTAGTAAGTCAATTTGCGTGTTTTGGGGGTAAGACAACCCTATTCTACTCGGAAATCTCGTGACTCTCGGTTGGTAGGTAGGTATTTTAATTAACGTCACACTGGAGCAACACAACGGGCTATTGGTGGCGGTTGAATTCTCCCAAAAGGTTTCCTGGTGTGCCCTGATGTTTACAACAAATACAGAGCTAATTTAATAACACGGGATAATATAAATGAAAGTTATTTAACCCACTCAGGGTTTCACACACATCTATTTGTTTTGCAACCTTCAGTCTACTACCCTGCTTGTTTTCCTACCAGTTTTGACATTCTTGACAAACGGCAGCGGTAGCTCGGTTGGAAGAGTACCGGATAAGCATGGGAGGCTGGTGCACATTAAAACTGCCGTGTCCTCAAATGTCCTCACGTTAGCGTGGTGTGGAAGTTTGGAGAGCGGGGTACCTGCTCAGGTGTGACCGCCGTCAAAATTACGTGATATTGTCCTCGTATCTCTCCTTTCGAATTTGATGCCGGACAGTAGCCAATAGCCCGTCGTGTGCCCCAGTGCGACGTTAATTAAAATACCTTCCTACCTACCTTCGATATTTTAAATTGAGTTCTCACAAAACTCGCGTGTGCCATGAAATCTACAACGTTTACAGAACTAATTATAAAACACGGGATAACATAAATGAAAGTTATTTAACCCCTGAGGATTTCACACAAATCTATTCGTTCTGCAACCTTCAGTCTCCCTTTCATGATTTCTAACCAGTTTTGACCTTCTAGACCAATAGAATCTTTCCCAGAATTCGTCCAACCAATAGGATGTGGTTATTTAATCATTATATGTGGTGGGAGGAAAACAATACTTTACTCAGAAATTCAGTGACGATCAGAGAGTTAATTCAGATGACTGGCGTCTGGATTTATAAAGTGCTGATATTTATTGATAACTTGAAAGTCTTCCATTATCTTTTTCAGACTACAGACAACCCTTAAAATATATTCCATGAATCCAAACTTCGGAGTGTTCTCCATTTTATGAACTCGAACGATTTACTCACACGACGCCCTTCAAAAACTGTTGATTTACGCCCCGTTGCCCCGTAGGCTCCATCTAACCCCAACGGAAAACTGTCCCCTAAACCCATCAATTTAAAAAATTCACGCTCCCACAAAGGAAGGAGAGGATGATGGGCATTACATATTTCAGACCCTCGAAAATGAATCGTAAAATTTACGGCAAATGCGTCTTCCATTGTGTGGCTTGCGGAAACAAGTTCCACATCCCCAATATCTCTTGCACAAGTACCGTACTCTGCCGCGGAACAATCTAAAAGAAAGCATTTGAACTTTTATACATTCGAAGAGAAAGGAGAATTCCGGAATTATTTATCCGGGTTGTAAAACCGGCCGTAGATTCTTTCTCCCGATCCCAAATGCGAGATTCTATACATTCGGAGGGAATCGGGGAGGGTTGATCGAACAAGAGGACGTATCTTCTTCGAACCTTTCAGCGAAATACAAACTTTTTTGATGGTTATTTCGCAGTAAATTTCCAAGGCATGACCAGGGAAGGAGTGGCCATAAAATGCACTGTAAACTCTCGGCTGAATGTTGTTCGATATTCGAGTTGTTTTTTTTGTGTTGGTCAGTTTGGTTTTGCTTTATGCGTCCATCGGGTGAAAGTATTTCGTGATTTTGAAGAAGTACCATTGAAAAAGAGGTTCTGATATCCCTTCAATGTCGCTGTTCGATTGTATTTAACCCTCCAGGTAGTTGTCTCGTCGAGGTATATCTTCATTAGCAAAATTAATCAGATCTTGATACCTCGTCATTAATAAGATTATAATAACACTAGCAGAATTACTCGGCTTTATTCGGGTTGAATTGGTTAAATAACTACCTCTCGTTTAATTAATTCCTGTTCATCCCATGTAACAACTACCACACCCTAATAAAGGTACACAATTGTTGAATAAACAATTTCACAAATGTAAATAAATGTCACATTTAACATTTAACATTTTTCTAGAATTTAAATTTTTAGTAAGACAAAAGTCTCTAGGGTGTGCCAATGTTAACTAGAATGCATAGAATAGTTCAGAGTATGCATATTGTTGGAAATTAATACTCATTTTCTTTTCCCCTACGCATTACTGTCGACGTCACTAACTACTTGCACATTCTCAGTTGCTGCTGAGTTCTTATCAGAGGGATTCCCGTAAAAGTAGGCCCTCCCTAATTCCCTGTTCATTATGTCTGTTTCGTTTTATTGTTAATTATTCGTGTTAAATAAAAGTAATTTTTGTACTTTTGTTTCCACTCCCTCTGCTAATCCTACACATATGCCTTATATGTCATTCAAAAACAAAAGCGTTTCACAAAATTATCATACAATGATCAAAAATGTTTTTAAAACTAATTAAACCATTAATTACCTTGATTACAGTTATTGAACGAAAAACATCAAATTGAAAATGCAGAAATTCATGTTAAAACATCTTAAAAAAGCTTCGAACGAAAACTAATGAATGTATCTGCTTTCATTACAAAATGGATTCTTGGAATATAACGAACACAAATTTAAAAAAAGCAAACGATTAAAAAGTACCAAGGTTGCCATATTAGCTACCAGTGACATTTTAAAAAGTCTTTTGTATATTTTATTTATATGTTATTCACTTTATCGTCTGTTCCAAATATTCAGAATTTTTTGTTTCGTAAAGAAAAAATAAGGCTCAAATAAATAAAAAGTATTAGAATTTAATTCCGTAAAAGTAGTTTTTGTAAAAATAATTGATTTTTCAAGCACTGGTAAAACACTCCAAGTAATTGCAATGCTCAATATACCTTCCAGCTACTCAAAAAATACCAAATTAATGGTTGATTTAAGAATAATTACTCAGTTGTTTTAACAGGAAACTTATCTAAATATGTAAGCAAAGAAATTTCAAATACTACTCTAAACTAAAATATGGTTCATCAAATATAGAACAATAGATTAAAATATGTTTAATAAATTTTATGTGATACTTGTACAAACACAAAATCGAACATAGAACAGGTATACGGATAGACAGACTAACGCAACTAAGTTCTGTCTCTAAATGAATGTAAGTACTCACAGTATGCAAAGTTTCATGGAAGTATATTCAACAGTTTGGACGTAGTACGGGCACACACATACAGATAGACAGACATCAATCGCGCAAGAGAGGGGTTCTGCGTCAGAAGGACCCAAAATGGATAGAAAACTATATATATATATATATATATATATATATATATATATATATATATATATGTACAAACACTCCATTCTTACTTATATAGATTAAGTGTCGTAGGATAAAAGCAATGCTGCACTTGGAAATTTCATGACTCGGTATAAAATTGTATCATCATATTAGCACTACTTGATATACATAATGCAGCAGTTATTCAAAACTGCTTAAGGTGCAACTAACCATTAACCCTCCTGATGGTTGTTTCTGCGAGGTATCGCGTCATTAGCAAAACTGACCAGATCTTGATGGACGATATATCTCGTCAATATAACAAAATTGACCAGATCTTGATTTCGTCATCATAAAAAAATCGGCACTATCTGATGAGATATATTGTCATTAGCTAAATTTGTCAGATCTTGATTTACGGATATCTAGTCGTAAACGTTAAGGATATCTAGTAAACCACTTAGAGGGTTAATTGAAATTTAGGAACCCACACGGGCGAACGATCACTGAAAAACGATACTTGATATTTTTAATTTAATTGTCACAAAAAGTATACCTCGTGTGCCATGAACATTACAAGACTTATAGAGCAAATTAAAAACATGGGTAGTATAAATGAAAGTTATTTAACCCTCTGAGGGTTTCACTCAAATATATTCGTTTTGGAACTTTCAGTCTCCTCAGTATAACCTTCTAATATTTTTTTTAACTATTTAACCAATACAATCCTTCCTAGGATTTTTCAACCAATCGATGTGTGTTTGTAGGAGTAAACCAATACTTCACTACTTGGAAATATTGGTGGAAAGTTGTTCGATATTAGAAATAAATTTTTTTGTGTGTTGGTTAGGTTTTTTCGTTTTACTTTATACTCCTCATCGTCTGAAACTGTTTAGTGATTTTGAAGTGCCATTGAAAAGAGCTTCTGATATCTCTTTACAGTGCTTGTTGGTTTGAATTTAATTGGTACTGAAGAACCCTGAATGATGAACGATCACTAAAAAAACGTATTAGATTCCTTGTGATGAATTGTGAACAATGTGAATTCTCTCACAAAAGACTCCTTGCGTGCAATAACGTATAAAACGAGGCTTATTGAGAGTCAATTGGAAAACGCAAGACAATACAAATAAAAGTTATTTAGAACGAGACCAAATAAATATTAATGGTATGGTGATAAGTTCGGAGGTTAAGGTAGGCATTTTAATTAACGTCACACTAAAGCAACACAACGGGCTATTGGTGACGGTTCGGGATCAATCCCAAAGGGAAAGATCGAGGACAACACCACGTAATTTTGAACTACGGTCAGATGACGAGGCAACACCTGAGCTGGCACTCTACTCTCCAAACTTCCACACCACGCCAACGTGAGGACATTTGAGATTTAACGTGCATCAGCTCCCTTTGTACACGACGGTCTTTGGCTGGATTCAAACTTGCAACCCTCCTGTTGCTAATCCGTTACTCTCCCAACTGGGCTACCGCGGCGCTAAGAGGATAAGACTTAATAGGTTGGGTAAAAATGATTTGGGCTTCTCTACTTTCTATCAATTTTACACCTGACTTTGTATTTTCTGAAGTGTAAGAAATTCCATATAAAGTAATAACTAATATGGAATTATTTCAATAACATGTTATAATTATTCCATAATAATGTTATGGAATAATTTCAATAACATCCTCATGATATTGAAATTAATTTCTGTGCGCTGATCAATAAGTACTTAAGGAATTGATTCAATTTGTATCGAATTTGATTTTTCTTTTGTTTTGCAAAAGAAAAAATTCCATAGGGCCATGATGACCTCGTAGGAAGGGTAGCGGCTTAGCAAGTGGTGGGTTGCAAGTTCGAAACTCGATCCAAACAAAGACCTTCGTGTATAAGGAGGCTGGTGCATGTTTAATCCGTCATGGCTTCAAATGTTCTGACGTTGGAGTGGTGCGGAAATTTCGAGAGTAAGGGTTCCAGATCGTGGTTCGAAATGACGATATATTGTTTTCGGATCTTTCCCTTCGGAATTGATCCCATACCGTCGCCAATAGTCCGCTGTGTTGCTCCAGTGCGGCGTCAATTAAGTACCTACCCTAATCATCTGGCAGTGTTTCAAAATGACGAGTTGTCTTCGAATCTCTCTCTTCGAAATTCTTCCCTGACCGTCACCAATAGCCCGTTTTGTTGTATTCCAGCGCGACGTTGATTCAACTACGTACCGAAATAAATTCTGGTTACAACCCAGAGCTAAGTGTTTTCCTTCATTTGATCACCTCCCCTAAATAACAACTCAAGCTAGTGCAATTTGTATCCAAAATCCACACCGATACCCTCCTGAGTTATGCTTAAATTCCCGATTCCTCGGCGTCTCTACCCAATCGAGAACCAATACCGCATGAAAAACCAATTCCCCCTCCAGGATAAATATTCCCCGCGAGATTCCCCATAGGGAATAAAGGGAAAAAATTCCCTGCCCTGGAGCTACGGCCGAGGAAAGGAACCACTGAGGTGACGAGTCAAAAGCAAAATTTTATAGCGCGTTGCAAAACGTCGCTTTTTCCCCCAATCGAAACAACGGCGAAGTGGACTTTAAAGCCACCGGGGCGGAACTGCCCAGCCCTGCGTGACGCTCCACCGCCGCCCCGCAGGGCTTAAGGATGTTGGTGCTTTTCATGGCTCAACCAACACGTTGTTGCGCGTAATGAAAGTGCCTCTTCCCTGATCGACAGCGCGGAGTGAAACAAACACAATAAACCGAGAACGAATATTCCCGGCAGCTTTTATGATCCAGTCGGGAGATTAGAATAGTTTTTTTTTCCGGATAGATGGCGCCCCCTTCCGGGTGCTGTGTGTGATTAAGGGGCGAGTATTAAAATTGAAACTTAACGAGCAGTTCTTCGTTTTATGCGAGTTATTTTTTCCCTTTCAGCTATCGCCGTTTTCCAGCGTTTGATCTGAGGAAGTGTGCAATTAGGTGCGGGGAAAATCGCTGTTGGTAGCTGTCGGCTAGAGGAGAATGCGACGGAGAAAAATAGTTTAGTGATGCGTTGGGGTATATGTTTAAGTAAGCCTGTGCGGCTTTTGGGGAACATTCGAAGTTAATTTTTTCCAGTAAGGAGTGGAACAAAATGTATGTTTTAGTGATGGGAGAGTTGGGGATTAAACCCTCCTGGTGGGGTTGACTCGAAGAGGAGTCTAGTCGTTAGAAAACTCACCAGAACTTGATGGGCGGGATATCTTGTTATTAGAAGAAAGCTGGCCAGGTCTTGATGGACGACATATCTTGCTATTAGAAGAAAGCTGACTAGATCTTGATGGACGACATATATTGCTATTAGAAGAAAGCTGGCCAGGTCTTGGTGGACGACATATATTGCTATTAGAAGAAAGCTGACTAGATCTTGATGGACGACATATCTTGCTATTAGAAGAAAGCTGACTAGATCTTGATGGACGACATATCTTGCTATTAGAAGAAAGTTGGTTAGATTTTGATGGATGACATATCTTGCTATTAGAAGAAAGTTGGTTAGATCTTGATGGATGACATATCTTGCTATTAGAAGAAAGCTGACTAGATCTTGATGGACGACATATCTTGCTATTAGAAGAAAGCTGGTTAGATCTTGATGGACGACATATCTTGCTATTAGAAGAAAGCTGGTTAGATCTTGATGGACGACATATATTGCTATTAGAAGAAAGCTGACTAGATCTTGATGGACGACATATCTTGCTATTAGAAGAAAGTTGGTTAGATCTTGATGGACGACATATATTGCTATTAGAAGAAAGCTGGCCAGGTCTTGGTGGACGACATATATTGCTATTAGAAAAAAGCTGACTAGATCTTGATGGACGACATATCTTGCTATTAGAAGAAAGCTGACTAGATCTTGATGGACGACATATCTTGCTATTAGAAGAAAGTTGGTTAGATCTTGATGGACGACATATCTTGCTATTAGAAGAAAGTTGGTTAGATCTTGATGGATGACATATCTTGCTATTAGAAGAAAGCTGACTAGATCTTGATGGACGACATATCTTGCTATTAGAAGAAAGTTGGTTAGATCTTGATGGACGACATATCTTGCTATTAGAAGAAAGTTGGTTAGATCTTGATGGACGACATATATTGCTATTAGAAGAAAGCTGGCCAGGTCTTGGTGGACGACATATATTGCTATTAGAAGAAAGCTGACTAGATCTTGATGGACGACATATCTTGCTATTAGAAGAAAGCTGACCAAATCGTGATGGACGACATATCTTGCTATTAGAAGAAAGTTGGTTAGATCTTGATGGATGACATATCTTGCTATTAGAAGAAAGCTGACTAGATCTTGATGGACGACATATCTTGCTATTAGAAGAAAGCTGGCCAGGTCTTGGTGGACGACATATATTGCTATTAGAAGAAAGCTGACTAGATCTTGATGGACGACATATCTTGCTATTAGAAGAAAGCTGGTTAGATCTTGATGGACGACATATCTTGCTATTTGAAGAAAGCTGGTTAGATCTTGATGGACGACATATCTTGCCATTAGAATAAAGCTGACTAGATCTTGATGGACGACATATATTGCTATTAGAAGAAAGCTGGTTAGATCTTGATGGACGACATATCATGCTATTAGAAGAAAGCTGACTAAATCTGATGGACGAGATATCTTGTTATTAGAAGAAATCTGACCAGATATCTGGATGAATGAGATATCTTGTCATTGGAAGAAAGCTGACCAGATTTTAAACTCGTCATCATCAAAAATTGAAAATATCTTGATGACGAGATATCTCGTCATTATCATAATTGGTCAGATCTTGATAGACGAGATATCTAGTCGAAACCATTTAGAGGGTTAACAATTTCAAGGAGGTGGAATGTCACGTCTCACCACCCAGAAAAGTAAGTTTAATTCTACTGCTCTAAAAGGATAAACTACGTTTTAGGGGTTTACGACTCCAAACAATAAATTAACATACGGGTCAAATGACACATGTTTAAATTTTGAATAAAATTACATTTTTAGTTTTATCGGTTTTTTCCTAAATGACTAAAAAATTTTCCTCAAATGTTTATAGAATTAAATTAGTAGTATATATTGCTGTTCGTCTTTCCCTGCATCCAATATACATATGAAGTATGCCTTTTCTTACCATCACAGATCATATAATTGTGTGATATTTTATGTGCACATTTTATGTACAACATTGACATCTCTAAAACCATTCCATATACATTGCCGTGCAAAATAATAAGCACACATGCGTAAGAGTAACAGTAAATGTTGTAAATAACTGTAAATGCTGTAAAGAGGTGAAATGTTGCGAAGAGCATGCGTAGATGGCATGCTCTTCGTACTAGCTCTGATATTGTAGCTCGTATTAGATGCTTTCCGTAGTAGCAAGATGGCATGCTCTTCGTTGCGTACACGTATTTTTCCAATGCTCTTGATTTAACTGGAATAAGGGTGGTATCATGGTTGGAAGAGGTAACGGATTAGCAACCGGAGGGATGCGAGTTCAAATCCAACCAAAGACAGTCGTGTACAAAGGGGGTTGATGCACGTTAAATCTGTCATAGCCTCAAATGTCCTCACGTTGACATGGTGAAGTTTGGAGGATGGGGTACAAGCTCAGGTGTGACCTCGTCATCTGACCGTGGTTCAAAATTACGTGTTGTCCTCGATTCTTTCCCTTCGGGTTTGATCCCGGACCGTCGCCAATAGCCCGTTGTGTTGCTCCAGTGCGGCGTTAATTGAAAGTTATAATACTTATCTACCCTCAAGTTGGAATACTCAATGGATTAGTAATTTCAGTTTAATGTTTTTGTTCATTAAATATCCGTTAACATTAAACTTGTAAAGACATGCTTCGCTGCATGGATTTCATGAAGATGTCCTCTCCTAGCTGCTGAAGTAGCTGTTTAAGTGAAAACTTAACCTTCCAAGTAGTTTCGACGAGATATCTCGTTCTGACCAATCTGGCCAATTTTGCTAATGAAGAGATACCTCGTCATCAAGATATAAATTGCCGATTTTTTATGATGATGAGATCAAGATCTGCTTAGAGTGCTTCTAATGACGAGATATCTCATCCATAACAATCTTTTTGTAATGATCAGATATCTCGCCGAGGTATCTGAACATTACCAAAGTAAGGAGATACTGCCAGGAGGGTTAAGAATTTTCATAGCAATATAATGGATATTAGTATTATGTAATATACATCTCCTCTTCCCAACCCCTACTTGACTGGACAACCACCAGGAGGGTTAATTCAAGTATACGCGCTACAAGTTTTGATTACCATTCATTCCCCGTGAATCCACAATGTACAAACGATTTCATCCCCCAAAGAGCACCCCGAAAAAGAAAATTAAAGCATCTCATGAATTTTTAATTCGATTTTCATTCCCTCTCCCCCGGTACCATTACCCCACCCCCCATTTAATCCCAAAAGAGCGCATTAAAAAAGTACCCCAAAACGAAAAACGCCCGAGTGCTACTTTGCTGCCAACAGGAAAGAGCAAACAAAGCCTACTCTAGATCCAAACTTCCGGCACAGAACAAAGTTGCCCATCAGCCGATTCTGCTCTCTAGTATCAATAACTCCACTCCAACAACAACAAAAACTGTTGCCAAAGGGGGAAAAGTAATATTAACAGCAGAATCCCTTCCACGAAAAATCCGTTAAGTGCTCCAGCAAAGGCGACGTCCTGAAAAGCTTCATATCGTTATGAGCCAGCCATGACAATGGTAGGATCTTCAAAAGGGAAAAAGCTAGCATGAATGGATGAGGTCTGTCATTAATTTCACTTGTCAGGCTGCATTATTTGCGGAGCATTTCTTAATCACTCTTTAATGGCGAGTTTATTTTTGTGTGGGATGTAACCTTTTGTTCGTCCAGGGTCCAGCAGGGCTAGTTAATGGACCCTAAAGCGCACTTTTGTGGAAAGAAATGTCGATTAAGACACCAGTTCGAGGAGCTGGGACCCTTCTCTGGGGAAGATTTGGAGTCTTTTTCTGAAGAAGCTGGTGATTATATCGCTTTTTTTATTTTTCGGGGTCATAATGGAAAAAGAACCGCTATTTGCTGAGTGAGTTATATTGGTTACTGTGTCATTAATGTTTAGTATTGGAATTCTGTGTTTTAAACAGTAAACATGCATTCCTTTAAAATGCGCCGATAAGAAATCAACATGAAGTATGTCTTGCCAAGTTTTGAAATACATTTTAGAGTGGAAACAGCAGATATGGTCGCATTTATGTCTCTGCTATATTGATCTGCCAAAGACAAGGCAGACAATATCAATGGATTTACACGCGACGATCTAATTAACCCTCGTTTGTCAAATACGATTGAAGGATAAATCAAATCCGATAGTATCGATCACGTTCATTTTACCCTTGCCTTTTCGTTTTTTGCAAGAGTAAAAATATTGGGTTACTGTGCATTTTAAATAAGTTAAATTGTTTTTAGAAAACTGTGTTTTAAATTGTAAACCTGCAATAGTTAAGGTCCCTTTCAAAGGCAGACAAAAGAAGCGAACGAAACAAATTCCAGGCAATTGACTTTACTTCATTTTATGCCATTAATAAAAATAATTAAATGAAACATAGGGGTTAGGTTAAATATTTAATTACCACGGTCAGATGACGAGATCACGACAGATTTAACGTGCACCAGTCACCATGTACACGACTGTCTTTGGTTGGATTCAAACTTGCAACCCTCCGGTTGCTAATCTGTTACTCTTCCAACCGGGCCCAACATGAATCACAGCTTATGAAGTTTTGAAACCCATTCGTGATGGTTGGGTTGGATTGGATTGCATGGTGCAAGAGCCATATTTGGCCACGTTGGGCCAAACACAAGATAGGCAATATCACGTTATGGATATACACACAGTCTGGTCAATTTAACCCCTAGTTAGCTAAAATAGGCCATAGAATGATAAACCAAATCTGATAGTATCGATATGTACACACTTGTCCAAAATTAAGGTTATTGCTATGCGCTTGGGTAGGTAGTTAATTAACGTCGCAATGGAGCAACACAACGGGGTATTGGTTGTCTGGGACGGTCCAGGATCAATCCAAGGGTAAAATAAGAACACCACATGCCATATGGTGCCATTTGGCTATTACTTCCCACAAGGCTATCCAATTGGTCTTGCACATGAATGAGTATCATTCACGTGCAAGAGCACGCCTTTGCTCTTATGCAGTCATTGGTGTTGGTGTGTAGGCTGTAATGTTACGTTGAGAGCATCCCATGCATGCTCTATTGCAAGGGTGTCAAACTCAATTAAAACACGGGCCATTTAATACAACTGGTAAGATTCACGCGGGCCACATCACATTTACAAATTGTCTTAAAATTATATTTTGAAGTGAGGATTCAGGAATATGGATAGGATAATTAAAACACATTATGTAATTAAGTGAATTTAGGGTAATAATATATAATATTGCTATAAAATTGCTTTTATTTAAACGTTTATTAAATTTAATGTATTTATAAAACTAAAATTAATTTTTTTTTACCGGAAACTTGCCAGCGCTTTCCTCCTACTAGAGTTTTCCAATATCTGGATTCAAAGACTGAGAACAGACAATCTTCATTATGGCAGATAGATGTGTATCAATTAATCTTGATCTGTAGACCGTTTTATTTAATTACATGGACGAAAATAGTTGCTCACACATTTTTAACATGACGAAATTGTGTGTACGGTATTGCCTCGATCTCCCCTAAGTGCTATTTTCTTCATAACATATTGTCCTGTTTTCATTTTATTTCAGAGCATCGTGGGCCACAAAAAAATTACCTCTGGGGCTACATGCGGCCCGCGGGCCGCCAGTTGGACACCCCTGCTCTATTGGATTGAGAACAGGCGATGCGACTTGAATTCAGAATTATGTTTTGGACACGTGTATACTTTGTTACCACTAGTATTTTAGAATCACAAAAATAATTTAAATTATCATTTCATAGCTTATTTTCATCAAACTAACATAAAAGTCCCACAGCATCACAGTAGTAATTATAAACAAACGGAAAATCGAAACGAAACATAAAAAAAGTTTCCTTAATTTGTGTTAATTCACCACCGCTTCATTATCAGAGATAATCATAGAAGGATGCCAAGTCTCGACATTCTTGAAAATCAAGCACCACCAATTCTATCGGATCTCTACTAATGATACTAGTACGAAAATCCCTCATTAAAAGAACGATGGTCTTAAATTACCTTCCTTTCCGGGAGTGTTATCCGGCGACATTAAGATTCCATCAGGAAGCAGTCCAAATGCCTTTTCCTAATTGTTTCCCATTCACTTCATGTTTTTTGTTGGTGTTACAGGGCAGTAATTGTTTGAGGAAGACTGATTTATTTCTGTTGAAAACTAACCGCAGCTGATAGCTATTCGGAGAGCAATCTAATTACAATCACTATTATTTATCAGTTCATGTTTGCATCAGTTGCTGATTGTAGATCGCATAGGGGGTACATAGGTATTTTGATTAGAGTTCGTACTGGAGCAACACGAGGGGTTATTGGCGACGTTCCGGGATCAATCCCGAAGGGAAATAAATATCCGCGGACAACACCACGTAATTTTGAACCATGGTCTGGTGACGAGGTAAATACCTGGGCTGGCCCCCACTCCACGCTAAAGTGAGGATATTTAACGCCACGACAGATTTAAAGCGCACCTGCCCCTTTGTACACGACGGTCTTTGGTTAGATTCGAACTCACAACCGTTCCGTTGCTAACCCGTTACACTTCCAACCGGACTACCGCGACCCGATCGCTTAGGGGGAGTCATCAGTAACGCGGTACCTGTAACCAAGGGTTAAGAAGCTTGTAAAACAAAATGCTTTTTGGCATTACAGTGAAAATTCGATTAACCGTCAGGGTCGGGACTGGTACCGTGACGGTTAATCGAATAACAGGAAAACCTTAAACAACCCACCCCGTCCAATACATATGAACGAATAAAAAATGCACGTTTACGAACTGGAAATACACTGTACATGTATTTTATTTTACAGAAACAAATAATATACAATTTACATTAAGTACAGTATAGTACATATGTACATATTGTTACATGAACGTACGCTCTAGACATACATACGTATTCAAATTTTAAAATAGTCTGTCATTTTCTTCGATGCTCGTGCTTTCTGAGCGGCAATGTTCAGTACTTTACGTCGAAGTATAGTATGTATGAGTACAGTATGTATGCAGGTGTGTATGTACTAATAACTTTTAATATTTAATTAATTAACTTTTAATAACGGATTGACGGTTACCAGAAACTGACGGTTAATCGAAGTTTCACTGTATATTGGTGCAATCATTTTTTATGTCTTTAAAGTTTATATAAATCTTTATTGCATTGATAATAGATCTGTATAAGTCAGAAAGAAAAAAGTACATCAGAAAAGAAAAAGTAGGTATGTAGTTAATTAATGTCGCACTGGAAGCAATACGACGGGCTATTGGCGACGGTCCAAGATCAATACGGAAGGGAACTAAGCGAGGACAACACGTAGTGAACCAGGGTCAGATGACGAGGAAAACACCGGAGCTGGCACCACACTCTTCAAACTCCCACACCAAAATTTTATGACGGAACTCATCTTTTAACCTCAAACTAGGGATCCTAATCCAACTGGTTGTGAGACTCGTCATCTAAACTGGTTATTAGAGGCGTCCGTCTTGTAAAGGGGCCGTGGTAGCCCGGTTGGAAGAGTAACGGATTAGCAACAGGATGTTTGCGAGTCCCGATCCAACCAAAGACCGTCGTGTACAAGGGGGACTGGTGAATATTAAATCTGTCGTAGCCTCAAATGTCCTCACGTTGGCGTGATGGAAGTTTGAAGAGTGAGGTGCTAGCTGAGGTGTGACCTTGTCATCTGACCGCGGTGGGGTTGTCTTTGGTTCTTTCCCTTCGGGTTTGATCCCGAACCGCAGTGGTTCAGTGGGTATGTGCACTGCGATAGCAACCTTTGAGTTGTAGGCGGCGCAGGTTCGATTCCTATCAGGTGCATTCCTATATGGCTGTATTTCTCTTTCTGTGTCAGTAAAACTTTCATTGTATATGTGTTTATTAATATTGTATGTCTTGTGTCTGGCACAGCATGGCCAAATATGGCCCTTGCTCCATAAAACCCCAACAAATACCGTTGCGAATAGCCCGTTGTGTCGCTCCAGTGGGAGGTCAATTAAATACCTACCTACCAGGCCATTGATATATCGCCTTTTTTCGTCCTCCAAGTCCTTCAAGAGGGATACATCAAAGGCTTACCCTCCGAACAATTCTCATTCCGGTCGCACATCCAAATCCCCACTGCGAACAAATCGCGGGGCTTAGCATCGGGGTTATCTATTGAGCTGTTAATTGCGCCCGCCCTCTTTAATAGCGCCCCTGCGGCCCGGAGAAATGACACTAGCCCATTAACGGGGCTTTTCATTAGGGCGATTCGATCGCGCCCTAATGGGGGAGGGATCCTTCATTAACAATGCCCGGCTCCAGGTGAAATTAAGTTACGCACTCCCGGAATGGAAGCGAATGCGGTTAATTGCCGCCGCCGGGCTCCTCATGGGAGGACGGAAGAATGTGGTGAAAGTGGTGAATTTGACTGGAAGGTGAGGCATTGGTGCTGCGATGGAGTACTGTGGGTGCTGGTGACAATATTTCATACGGCCGGAACTTGAAATTTACTGTATGAGGCCGCATATTACTCCAACATCAGTCCTGCGACAATAAATGGCAGCACAAACCGGTGTGTTTGCTTTACGGAGAGGGAGTGTCGGAAGTTTTGTCGCATGTCCCATCAAAGACTTGCCTAATATGATTGGTTGATTGCTCTTGGATTGGTTGGTTTGGGGACCGTCACCAATGGCCACATTGCTCCAACATCAGTCCTGCGACAATAAATGGCAGCACAAACCGGTGTGTTTGCTTAACGGAGAGGGAGTGTCGGAAGTTTTGTCGCATGTCCCATAAAGGACTTGCCCAATATGATTGGTTGATTGCTCTTGGATTGGTTGGTTTGGGGACCGTCACCAATAGCCACATTGCTCCAACATCAGTCCTGCGACAATAAATGGCAGCACAAACCGGTGTGTTTGCTTTACGGAGAGGGAGTGTCGGAAGTTTTGTCGCATGTCCCATCAAAGACTTGCCCAATATGATTCGTTGATTGCTCTTGGATTGGTTGGTTTGGGGACCGTCACCAATAGCCAGTTGTGTTGCTCCCAGTGTGACCTTAGCCTTTTATATTAAACTTTAAGTAGGTATTTTAACTAAGTAGTTAAATTAATATCGCACTGATTATATCTGATTGGTTTGGTGTTCTGGTGATTTTCCTTTCCTCTTTATAATTCTTTTATGGGAGTCGAGCGCTAGTAATAAAATTTTGTCTGTTGAGTGCTCGATTCCCAGTTATTTATATTGTATATGTTTTTTAAATGTGTTTTTTGTGCTGTTTTGTGTTCTAGTTTTCCCTGTCTGCGCATGTAAATATTTTTAGTTTTAATAAATGCTATTTGGGGGGTCTCCCTTGGTCCTCTTTCGTGAGCAGCGGGAATGAATCCCCCCCCTGGGTCGTTTAACGACTCTAAACCAATGGTGAGTCGACCCAGGGAGGGTCTAGAGAGAGAGAGAAGACATACAACACAAAGGCTCTAAGCCTTATTCGGAGAGCCGGGAAGCGGTGGGTCTAGAAGACATATAACATCAAGTAATAGACACACAATGAAAGTTTTACTGACACAGAAGAGAGAAATACACCCAGAGAGGAATGCACCTGACAGGAATTGAACATACGCTGCCTGCAACTTGAAGTGTATCGCAATGGACATACCCACTGAGCCACGATGGCCCGAGTTGTTCTTGGTTTTTAAGGCGCAAGAACTATTTTCGGCCAAACGCAAGACAATGGCATGTGATTGTGAAAAGAAAGGATTGAGAGAAGGAAGAGAAAGATCGCTTGGGCATCCTAGGGTCGCGACCCCCCTGTTTATCAGAGGCAGAACCCCCATGGGAAATGAATAGATCACTAGGGTACCTCGGGTTCTTAAATCCCGTTCACACCTGAAAAAGATGCACCCGATGGGCTTGCCTAATATGGATCGATTATTTATACTTGAAGCTTTCGGTCAATTATCGATCTATGTGCAAATGTTCCGGAAACAAGATTTTAACCCTTCTAGTGGTTATCTCTAAATATCTCGTCATTAGAAAAACTGATCACATCTTGGTTAGTCGAGATACCTCGCCATTAGATGAAAATGGACTCCATTTTGATCTCGTCATCATCAAACTATCGACAATATTTTGATGGCGAGACAGTCATTTGTAAAATTTGTTGGTTGGCTTTGCGGTTAGTAGTATACGGGTGCCTATACGGGACGGAAGTGACGTCATACCACGTGACCGGAAGTGGGCGGGGCCAAGTGACGCCATACCACGTGACCGGAAGTGGGCGGTGCCAAGTGACGTCACACCACGTGACCTGAAGTGGGCGTGTCTGAATGACGTGACGTATTGTTTGTTTACATTTTGGACTTGGAATTTTTTTTTTGTCATCGTGCAGGCGTTGAGTTGTTTCAAGATGGCGTCGTTTCGTTGCCATGGTGATGAATCACTCGCGTAGTGCCATCTGGTGGAGATATTCGAAACCCTATTATTTTTAATTAAAAAGCAATTTCGTGGATTCGAACCGAGGACCATAGGATCCGAAGTCAAGTGCGCTATCCGTTAGGCTGTAAGAGAGTTAACTATGGGCGGTGAATTAATGTAGTGTTGGATTTTTTTTTCTCTTTTGGACTTGTATTTTTTCTTAGTATTAGGAATGTGGGTTATTTTTAGAAAATGGTTTGAATAATTGCATAGGGGTTTTAATAAATGCTTTTTCAAAATGACTTATGGCGCCATCTGGTGATTTTAAAAGTAATTAATCTAAGGAACGAATTGATTTCTTAATGTTTTTACTTTATTCATGACCGGTGACGTCAGTGTGTTTACGTTTGGGACTTGGATTTGTTTTCCTTCTGAGATTTCGATGTGACGTCACGATTATGTCCATCGAGCAAGTCTGAACTTGAAAAAGTCTACTCACAATTCTTTATGTTATGAGTATGGTAAATTGTTTACAGATCGTGAAGACTGGGCATACTTCCGTCGATTGGAAAACGAATTAACGTATTAAAAAAAGACGAAATTTAGAAATTTTAGGTCAAAAATAATACTGTGCCTTCACAACTTGTAGCATACGAAGACGAAGGAATAAGCTATACTTTTAGCGGGTCTTCTATTGCAGCCAAGCCTTGATCTCCTAAAGTATTGGAAATAAAGGGAGAAATGGAGCGAATAATTGGTGCAAGATTTTAATTTTCAGTTTGTGAAGCGTTATAAAGATGGTAAGGACTGCATAGTTGCCCATAAAAACAACGAGAAGGACTTGGAACTTTATGCACCCATAGCGTCTGTTTCATTTGGACAGAAAAGGCAATTTGTGTTTTCTAGAAAGAACTACAATTCTCTAAAAATTGTTCTGGAAAATGGAAGCTTGCTTGTGATGAAGTATCCAACAAACCAATTTTGGTTTCACAGCTTGCCCCGTGGGAATGCATTATGGCCTAGAATAAACTTAACGTTTCGTAAAATTCTTGTATAAAGCAGCGATAAACCACTTATGTGCCCCCGAACTAGAACTCAGTGTCGTACACTAGACGATATTTGGACAACGTTGCAATTTATCTTTGCCTTTCTGAATAGTATTTTTTTATAAATGCTTATATCTTGTTGTTTTTAAATAAATTTTTTAGCGTGTCTTACCGCATATTCTGTATTTAGGACTTTTTCATTACATAATTTTATAAATTGTTTTTAAAATACAAGAACTGAAATGAAATTTTTCTTTGCTATAAAGATTTATGTTTTTAAGTTAGATGATTTTACTCAAAAATTAATTATACATTAGATGTTATAGCACATATTTTCAATGCAGAAATTTTGTTTTAAGTATTGTACACACTTAAGTAAGAGTAAACTTTTGAAAACTTTACAAGACCCGTACTATGAACGTACACATTTTGAATAAGTTGTAATTGTATTGAAATCATTTATGCTATAAAATCTAAACCAACTGTTATTTTTTTTAAAATAAATCTTCCTAAATTTTAGTGATTTAATTTTTATTATACAGATTTACAAACTTTTTTTTGGATGAAATATAAGGATTTATATTTTTAAAAAGTAGATGCTTTTACTCTTAATTATATATTAGATACTATTACACATATTATTATTACATTGAAGATTTTTAAAAAACGTTTAACAATTGAAAAAAAAAATATATACTTTAAATATTATTACAAACATTTAAATGCAATTTGCTTTTTATTTTTAATTTTACAATTAAGACATTATTTTAAAGTTTGATTCTTAAAGTGTGTTTTATGCATAGTAAAAAAAACAATACTAAAAAAACATGTAAGAGTAAAAATATTTTATTCATTAATTTGAAACTTTGCAAGACCCATACCATGTTTCCTTGCACATTTGAAGTCGTGAAAAATAGTTTATTAAAACCATTTGTCCTTGAAGTTCTAAATTAAATGTCCTTTTTCTTTTATGCTTTTGCAAACCACACATTTTACTAAATATGAACTTCCTTTTATTTGAAAACCTTATGCATATTGTGCAGAGCAAAATTCCAATACTGTACGAAGCTATAAAGTATTTTACAAGATATTTCATATTGTTCTCTTAATTTACATCTAATTCATTACTACGTTAAAGTGGATAGCATGTGAGTTTTCTGTTTTTAAAAAATAATGTGTGCACATCTGTACTGCTAATCAAATAACTTCTGCCTTTTCTTGATATTTAATGCATAATCTAAATATTTACGCACACCGCTGATAGTTTTACACATGAGTAAAATTAAATAATAACTGAAATTTTAAATATTAGTGTGAATTTTAAAATGAACAAATATTGCTGACATATTGGATTAAATCTGAATTCTATGTATTCTCAAAACAACACTGCAAGAAAAAACAGAGACACTTCTTAAACAGATTGAAGGAAGTCACATGGAAACAAAGTAAATTAGAACACTTTTTAATAGAAAAAAACATTGATTCATATATTTTACAAAACTAATACATTGTAGTAAAAAAGAACTTATTTTTACATACTTTCATTTTTTAAGAGACACATGTTTACGACGAGCCAATTATTAAATGCCATCACCTCAGCTTTGGGGCAATGCAAATTATTTTTGTGATGACCACATGATAGTTTTTGGATCTTTTTGTTGCTACTTAGTGCACATAGTACATCGAATTTGGGACACCCATATTGTTCCAAGTTGATATTCGGAATATTCAATGCATCTAGGCGTTTCTTTTCCACACAACCACCTTTGTAGGCAACTAGGTACTGAGTGGCACTCTTGGTCTGCTCGTACAATTCTAAAAGCTTAGAGTCTAAACTTTCTAAAGGAGACACACTTTCCCATGCCACGGGACAGAAAGGGAGACCACATATGTAATTTTCAACATATCGAACAGTTTTTTTATCTTTTGCACTCAGTTTATGCTTATAAGGCGATAAGTTAAAACGAATACTTGAAGCTACTTGCGATTTTATGGCGATGTATCCGTATTCACGTACTAAGAAACCCTCTTGAGTCTGAAATCCGTCAAAATCCACAATTGCACAAATATTAAACATTGCTATTGAAATATGCTAGCTGTTCTTGGAAAAAGAATTGTAAACTAGAGGCACGAAGAACTGGACTATATACACTTGCTAATCAGTGAATAACACCATACACTTACTAATCAGTAAAGTTAAAATTTATCTTAGTCTTATCTTTTGTGAGTAACTATGAGCGCATAAGTGAAGAATGTACTCAGAAAACATGTGCTTGTGATAATGCGCCAAGTAAAATTGTGTGTTGTAATGCAAGAAGATTTTTAACGAAAGGATATACTTAAATGTGCATGTGATTTTTCTTTTTACTCTACCACTAGTATCTTAGACAAGTATCAGATTTTTTTTTTAAAAAATGACGAAGAGAAACTTTTCAACACAATCTGTACTATAATTTTACACTTAAGAGTAACAGAGCATAATATAATTTTAAGGAAAATGAGTAATCAGTATGCAAATTTGAAGCCTAAAGTTCCAAACATGTCTATGCTCAATAAACGCCTATCTACGTTTAGAGATTGGCCACACACAGATGTTGACATTAGGGACTTGGCCGAAAATGGATTGTATTATACGGGTGTCTCGGACGGGGTTAGGTGCTATTGGTGTGGAGGAGGGCTTGAAAATTGGCAAAAGGAGGATATAGTCAGACACGAACACATAAAGTTTTATCCAAAATGTTTGGTAGCCCAACAAGGACCGATTGTTGACCCTAGATTAAAAGGAACACCCATAGATGAAATTGTGCAGGTGTTGGATGAAACAAACAATAATGCCAATGTTTTTATAAAACCTGATGTAAAACTTTACTGCTCATACAATGACAAGGACGAACGACTTTGTAAAATTTGCATGGAATCGGAAATGGATGCTACTTTACAGCCTTGCGGTCATCTGGTTACATGCATGAGATGTACGAAGAGTCTCTCAACGTGTCCTATGTGCCGAACCAATATTTTACGTAAAATTAAAACGTACATTTGTTACTAAACAGTCTATTTATTAGTACATGTAGTAGATGCAATTTCAAGTGAACACAGTGTGGAAGAATTGTAAAAGGGTGGTTTTGAGTTGAATGTCATGAAATTAACACTTGTACTACAGCAAAAAAAAAGACTAATAAGGAAGTTTAAGACTTTTCTAAAAATCATAAGACTTTTATCAAGGACTTGTGGAAAAAATCTTGTAGGAAAGACCTTTTTACCCCTTATAAATATATTGACTATTTTTATTATTATTTGTTGTTTGTTCATTACATGTTAAACCTATTTACTAAAGAGGAATTTTAAAATGCCTTAAAAAAGGAGTTACTAAATGCTTTAGGAAAAATGTGTAAATGTACTTTAATGCAAGAAAAAGAACGCTTGAAATAAATATTCATCTTGCTATTATTTTTAGTACTTATCAATCATCTTGGTGTATTGTTTATTTTCTAAATTAAACCTTTCGTACTTTTAAATCTTAAAACAAAAAGAAAGGAAAAGTAACCATCTAGAATAGTAAACACCAAATTAAAAAAAAAGATTTTTTAAAAATATTTTCTTATAATTTTTTACCTTTGCCTTTTTTGTTGTTGAATAAACATTGTCGTACAAAATTAGTATATTTGTTGTGTAGAATATTTTTTTGAAAACACTGAATTGAAGAAAAAAAAATCATTTATTGAAAAAAGAATCAACAGTTTACATATATTTGTAACAACATATCTTACAGGTCTTTTACATACATCTCTCTAACAGTATTGAAAATATCTGTGGTATTCAAATTCTCAAAAACATTTTCCTCCATTATTATGTAATAAAAGTTTAACAGTTTATTGCTCTGTCTTACAAAATTAATAGCAAACTCTTTCCAGTTAACAGCACATAAAGCAAGGGCGAAAAATTCGCAAAAGCGTCCGTCAACGCTCATCGTCATACATTTATGTACAGATTGATTGACAATTTCATTCTTACATCCTAAACAGTCAAAAAGAATATTTATATTTCTTGACACAATATCCTTTAGGCACTTGCAGAGAGAAGCTATGACTTCTCTCCAACAATCAGATTTAATGGTATCACTGCAGTAAGGTTTGTAACTTTCACCAGGAAAACATTTTTTGATTTCCAGTTTCACATAATATGGCAACAAATACGTCAAAAGCGATATCTTCAATACATCTAACACATTGCCGTAGATTTCACACAGTTTAAAATACTGATCAGAATTCATAAACACACAGTTGGGCGAAAACTGAAAAGTATAATTTCTTTTTTGAAATACACGTTGTAAAACTAAGTGCATTTGCCCCACATCAAACACTTTAGAAAGGCAGACTTCTTTTTCAATAACTTCAACGTGTATTTCAAAAAAGAAATTATACTTTTCAGTTTTCGCCCAACTGTGTGTTTATGAATTCTGATCAGTATTTTAAACTGTGTGAAATCTACGGCAATGTGTTAGATGTATTGAAGATATCGCTTTTGACGTATTTGTTGCCATATTATGTGAAACTGGAAATCAAAAAATGTTTTCCTGGTGAAAGTTACAAACCTTACTGCAGTGATACCATTAAATCTGATTGTTGGAGAGAAGTCATAGCTTCTCTCTGCAAGTGCCTAAAGGATATTGTGTCAAGAAATATAAATATTCTTTTTGACTGTTTAGGATGTAAGAATGAAATTGTCAATCAATCTGTACATAAATGTATGACGATGAGCGTTGACGGACGCTTTTGCGAATTTTTCGCCCTTGCTTTATGTGCTGTTAACTGGAAAGAGTTTGCTATTAATTTTGTAAGACAGAGCAATAAACTGTTAAACTTTTATTACATAATAATGGAGGAAAATGTTTTTGAGAATTTGAATACCACAGATATTTTCAATACTGTTAGAGAGATGTATGTAAAAGACCTGTAAGATATGTTGTTACAAATATATGTAAACTGTTGATTCTTTTTTCAATAAATGATTTTTTTTTCTTCAATTCAGTGTTTTCAAAAAAATATTCTACACAACAAATATACTAATTTTGTACGACAATGTTTATTCAACAACAAAAAAGGCAAAGGTAAAAAATTATAAGAAAATATTTTTAAAAAATCTTTTTTTTTAATTTGGTGTTTACTATTCTAGATGGTTACTTTTCCTTTCTTTTTGTTTTAAGATTTAAAAGTACGAAAGGTTTAATTTAGAAAATAAACAATACACCAAGATGATTGATAAGTACTAAAAATAATAGCAAGATGAATATTTATTTCAAGCGTTCTTTTTCTTGCATTAAAGTACATTTACACATTTTTCCTAAAGCATTTAGTAACTCCTTTTTTAAGGCATTTTAAAATTCCTCTTTAGTAAATAGGTTTAACATGTAATGAACAAACAACAAATAATAATAAAAATAGTCAATATATTTATAAGGGGTAAAAAGGTCTTTCCTACAAGATTTTTTCCACAAGTCCTTGATAAAAGTCTTATGATTTTTAGAAAAGTCTTAAACTTCCTTATTAGTCTTTTTTTTTGCTGTAGTACAAGTGTTAATTTCATGACATTCAACTCAAAACCACCCTTTTACAATTCTTCCACACTGTGTTCACTTGAAATTGCATCTACTACATGTACTAATAAATAGACTGTTTAGTAACAAATGTACGTTTTAATTTTACGTAAAATATTGGTTCGGCACATAGGACACGTTGAGAGACTCTTCGTACATCTCATGCATGTAACCAGATGACCGCAAGGCTGTAAAGTAGCATCCATTTCCGATTCCATGCAAATTTTACAAAGTCGTTCGTCCTTGTCATTGTATGAGCAGTAAAGTTTTACATCAGGTTTTATAAAAACATTGGCATTATTGTTTGTTTCATCCAACACCTGCACAATTTCATCTATGGGTGTTCCTTTTAATCTAGGGTCAACAATCGGTCCTTGTTGGGCTACCAAACATTTTGGATAAAACTTTATGTGTTCGTGTCTGACTATATCCTCCTTTTGCCAATTTTCAAGCCCTCCTCCACACCAATAGCACCTAACCCCGTCCGAGACACCCGTATAATACAATCCATTTTCGGCCAAGTCCCTAATGTCAACATCTGTGTGTGGCCAATCTCTAAACGTAGATAGGCGTTTATTGAGCATAGACATGTTTGGAACTTTAGGCTTCAAATTTGCATACTGATTACTCATTTTCCTTAAAATTATATTATGCTCTGTTACTCTTAAGTGTAAAATTATAGTACAGATTGTGTTGAAAAGTTTCTCTTCGTCATTTTTTAAAAAAAAAATCTGATACTTGTCTAAGATACTAGTGGTAGAGTAAAAAGAAAAATCACATGCACATTTAAGTATATCCTTTCGTTAAAAATCTTCTTGCATTACAACACACAATTTTACTTGGCGCATTATCACAAGCACATGTTTTCTGAGTACATTCTTCACTTATGCGCTCATAGTTACTCACAAAAGATAAGACTAAGATAAATTTTAACTTTACTGATTAGTAAGTGTATGGTGTTATTCACTGATTAGCAAGTGTATATAGTCCAGTTCTTCGTGCCTCTAGTTTACAATTCTTTTTCCAAGAACAGCTAGCATATTTCAATAGCAATGTTTAATATTTGTGCAATTGTGGATTTTGACGGATTTCAGACTCAAGAGGGTTTCTTAGTACGTGAATACGGATACATCGCCATAAAATCGCAAGTAGCTTCAAGTATTCGTTTTAACTTATCGCCTTATAAGCATAAACTGAGTGCAAAAGATAAAAAAACTGTTCGATATGTTGAAAATTACATATGTGGTCTCCCTTTCTGTCCCGTGGCATGGGAAAGTGTGTCTCCTTTAGAAAGTTTAGACTCTAAGCTTTTAGAATTGTACGAGCAGACCAAGAGTGCCACTCAGTACCTAGTTGCCTACAAAGGTGGTTGTGTGGAAAAGAAACGCCTAGATGCATTGAATATTCCGAATATCAACTTGGAACAATATGGGTGTCCCAAATTCGATGTACTATGTGCACTAAGTAGCAACAAAAAGATCCAAAAACTATCATGTGGTCATCACAAAAATAATTTGCATTGCCCCAAAGCTGAGGTGATGGCATTTAATAATTGGCTCGTCGTAAACATGTGTCTCTTAAAAAATGAAAGTATGTAAAAATAAGTTCTTTTTTACTACAATGTATTAGTTTTGTAAAATATATGAATCAATGTTTTTTTCTATTAAAAAGTGTTCTAATTTACTTTGTTTCCATGTGACTTCCTTCAATCTGTTTAAGAAGTGTCTCTGTTTTTTCTTGCAGTGTTGTTTTGAGAATACATAGAATTCAGATTTAATCCAATATGTCAGCAATATTTGTTCATTTTAAAATTCACACTAATATTTAAAATTTCAGTTATTATTTAATTTTACTCATGTGTAAAACTATCAGCGGTGTGCGTAAATATTTAGATTATGCATTAAATATCAAGAAAAGGCAGAAGTTATTTGATTAGCAGTACAGATGTGCACACATTATTTTTTAAAAACAGAAAACTCACATGCTATCCACTTTAACGTAGTAATGAATTAGATGTAAATTAAGAGAACAATATGAAATATCTTGTAAAATACTTTATAGCTTCGTACAGTATTGGAATTTTGCTCTGCACAATATGCATAAGGTTTTCAAATAAAAGGAAGTTCATATTTAGTAAAATGTGTGGTTTGCAAAAGCATAAAAGAAAAAGGACATTTAATTTAGAACTTCAAGGACAAATGGTTTTAATAAACTATTTTTCACGACTTCAAATGTGCAAGGAAACATGGTATGGGTCTTGCAAAGTTTCAAATTAATGAATAAAATATTTTTACTCTTACATGTTTTTTTAGTATTGTTTTTTTTACTATGCATAAAACACACTTTAAGAATCAAACTTTAAAATAATGTCTTAATTGTAAAATTAAAAATAAAAAGCAAATTGCATTTAAATGTTTGTAATAATATTTAAAGTATATATTTTTTTTTTCAATTGTTAAACGTTTTTTAAAAATCTTCAATGTAATAATAATATGTGTAATAGTATCTAATATATAATTAAGAGTAAAAGCATCTACTTTTTAAAAATATAAATCCTTATATTTCATCCAAAAAAAAGTTTGTAAATCTGTATAATAAAAATTAAATCACTAAAATTTAGGAAGATTTATTTTAAAAAAAATAACAGTTGGTTTAGATTTTATAGCATAAATGATTTCAATACAATTACAACTTATTCAAAATGTGTACGTTCATAGTACGGGTCTTGTAAAGTTTTCAAAAGTTTACTCTTACTTAAGTGTGTACAATACTTAAAACAAAATTTCTGCATTGAAAATATGTGCTATAACATCTAATGTATAATTAATTTTTGAGTAAAATCATCTAACTTAAAAACATAAATCTTTATAGCAAAGAAAAATTTCATTTCAGTTCTTGTATTTTAAAAACAATTTATAAAATTATGTAATGAAAAAGTCCTAAATACAGAATATGCGGTAAGACACGCTAAAAAATTTATTTAAAAACAACAAGATATAAGCATTTATAAAAAAATACTATTCAGAAAGGCAAAGATAAATTGCAACGTTGTCCAAATATCGTCTAGTGTACGACACTGAGTTCTAGTTCGGGGGCACATAAGTGGTTTATCGCTGCTTTATACAAGAATTTTACGAAACGTTAAGTTTATTCTAGGCCATAATGCATTCCCACGGGGCAAGCTGTGAAACCAAAATTGGTTTGTTGGATACTTCATCACAAGCAAGCTTCCATTTTCCAGAACAATTTTTAGAGAATTGTAGTTCTTTCTAGAAAACACAAATTGCCTTTTCTGTCCAAATGAAACAGACGCTATGGGTGCATAAAGTTCCAAGTCCTTCTCGTTGTTTTTATGGGCAACTATGCAGTCCTTACCATCTTTATAACGCTTCACAAACTGAAAATTAAAATCTTGCACCAATTATTCGCTCCATTTCTCCCTTTATTTCCAATACTTTAGGAGATCAAGGCTTGGCTGCAATAGAAGACCCGCTAAAAGTATAGCTTATTCCTTCGTCTTCGTATGCTACAAGTTGTGAAGGCACAGTATTATTTTTGACCTAAAATTTCTAAATTTCGTCTTTTTTTAATACGTTAATTCGTTTTCCAATCGACGGAAGTATGCCCAGTCTTCACGATCTGTAAACAATTTACCATACTCATAACATAAAGAATTGTGAGTAGACTTTTTCAAGTTCAGACTTGCTCGATGGACATAATCGTGACGTCACATCGAAATCTCAGAAGGAAAACAAATCCAAGTCCCAAACGTAAACACACTGACGTCACCGGTCATGAATAAAGTAAAAACATTAAGAAATCAATTCGTTCCTTAGATTAATTACTTTTAAAATCACCAGATGGCGCCATAAGTCATTTTGAAAAAGCATTTATTAAAACCCCTATGCAATTATTCAAACCATTTTCTAAAAATAACCCACACATTCCTAATACTAAGAAAAAATACAAGTCCAAAAGAGAAAAAAAAATCCAACACTACATTAATTCACCGCCCATAGTTAACTCTCTTACAGCCTAACGGATAGCGCACTTGACTTCGGATCCTATGGTCCTCGGTTCGAATCCACGAAATTGCTTTTTAATTAAAAATAATAGGGTTTCGAATATCTCCACCAGATGGCACTACGCGAGTGATTCATCACCATGGCAACGAAACGACGCCATCTTGAAACAACTCAACGCCTGCACGATGACAAAAAAAAAATTCCAAGTCCAAAATGTAAACAAACAATACGTCACGTCATTCAGACACGCCCACTTCAGGTCACGTGGTGTGACGGCACCGCCCACTTCCGGTCACGTGGTATGACGTCACTTGGCCCCGCCCACTTCCGGTCACGTGGTATGACGTCACTTCCGTCCCGTATAGGCACCCGTATACTACTGCGGTTTTATGGCTGTTGAAGGGATGTCAACAGCCATGGACGTTAATTAAAATACCTATCTACTTGGATTGAAGTCGTGAGGAAATACTATAGATTATAGAACGGGTATATATGTTACTGTGAAAGACCGAAATTAGAGAATGCCAATATTCTTCGGTGAATGTCGATCACAACCAAATACGTCGGTGAAAGACCGAAATTAGAGAATGTCAATATTCTTCGGTGAATGTCGATCACATACCAAATACGTCGGTGAAAGACCGAAATTAGAGAATGTCAATATTCTTCGGTGAATGTCGATCACATACCAAATACGTCGGTGAAAGACCGAAATTAGAGAATGTCAATATTCTTCGGTGAATGTCGATCACATACCAAATACGTCGGTGAAAGACCGAAATTAGAGAAAGCCAATATTCTTCGGTGAATGTCGATCACATACCAAATACGTCGGTGAAAGACCGAAATTAGAGAATGCCAATATTCTTCGGTGAATGTCGATCACATACCAAATACGTCGGTGAAAGACCGAATATTTGGTTATAGTCTTATACATTCGGACCATCGCCGGTGTATGTCGACAAGCACAGATAAGTTCTGGTGGGGGTCGAAACGAGAAGGCGGGGAGGCCTCTCCGCCTTCAGTTTAAGTTGTTGCAATAAATAAGATTGTATAACGTTAATCACATAATTTATGTGTAAGTTTATTATTGGTATTATTTTCTTTTCTCATTTAGAATGGACTGTTCGTTTTAGGTTCAACAGTTTATTTACATTTGCTGTTACTTAAGCTTTCTCCTATTTTGACAAATATCATGTTTTAATAATAAAGTACGATTTTAAAAGTTGCATTTTTGTCTTAACGTAACGAAAATATTTTTATTCAACATTCGCCATCAGTGCAGGCTGAATGGCGACATTTGCCGGTGTAAGTGAGAAATGATGATATTTAGCAAATATTTCGGACATACACCAAGCGACTATGTGAATGCTGACATTCACCGGAGAATATCGACATTTGCCAGATATCGGTCTTTTACAGTAACATATACTTGGGAATCCCTCAAATGGGTATAATGTTAATTACTATAGCGTTAGTTAAATTACTATAGCATCACGGAGAACTTTATCCACAAAATGACTGTCTCCAAAGGGGTCTTCCACTTTAATCGAAAGGACTCCTCTGCGATTGGCTTGATCAATAGAAAAGGAATGCTGGTTCGTAATGAGATCTTATAAGGGTTTGGAAGACGACAAAATTTGACGAGATAGTTTTTATTTTAATGAAGGAGATCATCATAGGGTCCAAAGAAGATAAAAAATGGTAAGAATATGGATTTGATTTTGAGAATTTGAGCTTAGTAAAAAATTTTAAGAGACTTGAAGCAGGAATCGAATACTATCGAAAATAATTTAGCAGAATCACGGAAAAAATACTGTCAGAAAATATCGGAATTCTTTTATTGAGTTAAGATCCATCCATCGTGTTCGAACCGATTTAAACTAATTTGCAAAACTGGATGTGAAATTCAGCAGAAAATTAAAGTACTTTCAGCCATTTCTCAAAAAAAAAAATTAGTTTTGTATTTCAGTTCTGTATAATTCACACTTCTGCCTCGCTTCAAAAAAATTTATTCACATCTAATTTATTTAAATTTAATATATTCCTCCTAGAATTTATCCCGTCTTTATTCCCATCTGTCGCTTTCTCTTTACATTCGGGTTTCTTTCCTCCAATATATGCAGCCTTAATATGCACTGCCAAACTTATGTAATACGCTATTACGTACAACTCATACCGGGCATTTAAATTTGAGGAAAAAATCAATCGAGGAGAACGGATCACAACATAAAAAACAAGATCTCGGAAACATGCGAATCCATTTAACATGGATGATTTGTTTTAACAATGCATAATGAAACGATTTTTCGGAAATAATTCCCGGCGATTTTAAAATCATCACTCGAACATTCCTTCCAGAGGTGCAAGATTGAGAGCAATATCGCCTTTTTGGCTACCTTTAAACTTGGCGTTAAATATTTTTGCATTGGGAGCATTTTGGGTCTATCGACGAAAAGATGAATGGTAGGTATTTTTAATTAACGTCGCACTGGTGCATCACAACGAGCTATTGGTGACGGTCCGGGATCAATCTGAAAGTGAAAAATCCGAGGACAACACCAAATAATTTTGAACCATGGTCAGATGACGAGGTCACACCTGAGCTGGCAGCCCACTCTCCAAACTTCCACACCATGACAACGTGACGACATTTGAGGCCACGACAGATATAACGTGCACCATCCCCTTTATACACGAAGGTCTTTGGTTGGATTCGAACTCGCAACCCTCCGGTTGCTAATCCGTTACTCCTCCAACCGGACTACTTTGGTTGGATGAGGAAAAGCTATATAACAGTGTCATAAACAGACGGAGGCTATGGGGTTTGAGTACTCCCCCAAGAAAAATGTTGATTTCTTAACCCTCTTGGTGGTTGTCTCGACGAGGTATCTCGTCATTTTTACAAAATTGACCAGACGACGAGATATCTCGTTTATCAAGATCTCGTCATCTCTCGTCATTAGAAGAAAACTGACCACATCGTGATCTCGTCATGATAAAAATATCGGAAATATCTTGATGACCAGTTATCTAGTCATTAGGAAATTAGACACATCTTGATAGACGAGCTATCTCGTCGAAGCCACTTGGAGGGTTAACATTGAAATAGCTGCACAAATAAAAACTAAATGCATAAAACAATTATGTATCAGTAATTAATATCATCTCCTTACTTTATAAATAGTTTAATGATTTAACTCTCCAAGTGGTTTCGACGAGATACCTCGTCCATCAAGATGTGACTAATTTGCTAATGAAGAAATATTTCGTTATCAATACATTGCTTATTATTTGATGATGACTCAAGATCTGACAAATTTCCTTCTAATGATGAAGTACATCATCGAGCAAGATTTGGGCAGTTCTGCTATTGACGAGATATAACGTCCAGCAAGATCTGGTCAGTTTTGCTATTGACGAGATATAACATCTAGAAGATCTGGGCAGTTTTGCTATTGACGAGATATATCTTTCAATAAGTTTTTTTCAGATTTGCTGATGACGAGGTACAACGTCGAGACAACCTCAAGGAGGATTAATATCCATTACGAAGTAGTAAAGCGATGGTTATATTGGCATTTTGAAGTGTTGACTCAACTGTTCTCTCACACATCTACGTTTCGTAGATATCGTGAATGACGTAGATGTACTTTATTTTGTTTCGTTTGCTTTTTCAAAATGTCACTTGGTGAATTTATCATGAATGTAGAATGTTATGCTAGATATAGACCCCTAATTTTCGATAAGGCAAAATAGATTTATAGCTAAGAATTTAAGCAATCTAAGTTTTGAGTGCTAATTAACCCTTTTTATTTATCAGTATACAAATACAAATGTTCAGGAATAAAGTCTGCTTTTTGTTTAGATTAACATAAATAATTATATTTCATTCTTCAATACAGTTTTTAAATATTGATATTTAGAACCATATATATATATATATACTTACAACTCATTAGAAAAATAAAATATCCAAAATATTCGTTTCAATACAGTGCATCATATACGTATATTGCAGCATTATAAAACAATTAGCCTTGTGAATTATTTAAGTAGGATTTATAGGAAAATAGAAATTTAGTTTTAAATTGATGTTTTGACTTCATAATACGTACGTACGTATTATGAAGTCAAATTACAGTACGTACAGTACAAAAAAACAGTACGTATCATGAAGTACATACATACGTACATACATACATACGTACATACATACATACGTACATACATACGTACATACATACGTACATACATACGTATGAAGTACATACGTATGTGCGTATGTATGTACGTACGTATGTACTTCATAATACATACTACATACATATGAAGTTTGTACGTATGTACATACCCTACTCTCCAAAATTCTAGATCACGCCAACGTGAGAACATTTGAGGCCAGATTTAACATACACCAGCCCCCTTTGTACAAGACGGTCTTTGGTTGGATTTGAACTCCGGTTGCTAATCTGTTACTCTTCCAACCGGGCTACCACGGCCTCAATAAATAGCCAGAAACGATGCAATGGTTGTTGAACCCTCCAAGTGGCTTCGACGAGATATCTCGTCCGATATTTGGTCAATTTTGCTGGTGACGAGATATTTCCTCGAAAAACAAAACTGTCCTAATACTTCAAAGGGAATGAAGCTCCAAATAGGAAAAACAAATTGTTTCTTGCCTAAAACTGGTAACATTTTGGTTGGGTTTTTATGGACACAGTTTGGCCATGCTACGCTAGGCACACGATATACAATACCGAGTAATAGGATGCCCACTACAGATTTTTTTTGGACGCTAAAATTAACCACCAAGCAGGATGACAGTGCTGTCATTTGACACCACTGGTCTTTAAAGTGTTATCAAATTTCATTTTCAATTAATTAAATAATTAATAAGTTTTTGTGAGAACTTTTTCAGGCACCATACTCTCTCTCTCTTATAAATTGTTTGGATGCATTTCGGAGTTTTTTAAAACAAAATCGGGCGCTTTCTCCTTTATATACGGCAACCCTATCCCCTCTCGCATTCATTACTTTTCGGCTATCAAATGACGGGCCATCAATTTTTTCCATCAGCAGCGCCATCTGGCGAGAAAAGATCGCATCTCACTGTCACCGGCAGAAAGAACTGTCATTAGAGACGTAATGGCGGACCATTTGTGCCCTGCGTAATTTCAATTTTACGCATTGGAAACTAATGAGGCAGATTGCTCGGCCGTGTGTACGGCGTCCGTATAAGCGGGCGTTTAGCCGTAATGGGTCCTTATTTTTAAGAAGTGTTTAGATTAATGTCGGGACGCGTGATTTTGAGCAGATGGGCACGCAGACGCTGCTGACATAAGTTGTTGATGCGGTTTCGGTTTACCGACGTTTGGCCATCAGCAACGATGGGTTTTCTTCGGGTTTGAGAGGTTGGGGAAGATAAAAAAAATTGGAGAGTGATTACAAAACGGTTTCTTCTTTTTCTGATACGCGTTTGTAGTTGAAAAAGTGCATAAATTTGAGAAGTAAAGCTATAAAAAGCGTTTGAATGGAGTTGCTGCAAATGAAACCGTTTCGGTATTTTATGAAACAGAATCTGAAGTCGCTGTTAACACTCATAATACATGTCTTAGTTGGGAAAGTGAGAGCTTTAATGCTCACTCTCTAAGGTGACGTAACGTACCAAAGATCCCAAACGTCCTGAAATCCGTGTCTTTCTACAAGAGACAATTTTCTGTCAAGCTAATTAGTGATGGCGGTGGTGTTTCTAGGACGATACTTGTTTCCCGTACGTTTTATGTCCGTTAACTCAGCTTGTATCGAATCCAACAAAAGACCGTCGTGTACAAAGGGAGCTACTGCATGTTAAATCTGTCATTGAATCAAATGTCTCACGTTGACGTCGCGTGGTAATTTAAAGAGCGGGGCGCCAGCTCAGGTGTGACCTCGTCATCTGGCCATGGTTCCAAATCATGTGGTAATGTCATCGGATCTTTACATTCGGGTTTGATCCCGGACCGTCGCCAATAGCCCTTTGTGTTGCTTCAGTGCAAGACTACGGGCTATTGGCGGTTCAACACTACGGTTTATGCTTGTTTTTTCAAAATCGATTTAGCCCGATTGGTAGAGTAGCCATCAGGAGGGTTGCAAATTCTAAACTGGATCCAACCAATGACCGCCATGAACGTGGGGACTGGTGAAAGTAAATACTCCAAGTGGTTTCGACGAGATATATCATCCATCAAAATCCTACCAATTTTCCTAATGGCGAGATATCTCGTCATCAAGATATTGCTGATTTTTTATGTTGACGAGATCAAGATCTGGTCAGTTTTGTAAATGACGAGATGCCTCTTCAAGACTACCACAAGGAGGATAAATCTGTCCAAATCTCTACACGCTGGCGTGAAGGAGTTTGGAGAATGGTGTGCCAACTCAGGTGTTGACCTCGTCATCTGAACGTGGTTCAAAATTACGAGGCAGTTTCTCCGATCTTTCGTTTCGGAAAGGATCCCGGACGTCACCAATATCCCGTTGTGTTGCTGCAGTGCGACGTTAATTAACTACCTACCACGGTCTGCCACCAATAGCCTGTTATGTTGCTTCATTGCGATTTTAACTCAACTGCCCTTGACCAGTTCTGTAATTGGGAGGGACAACTGTTGAATTTTTTTTTGAAAAGACATATGTCAAGTAATTGACATACGTACACACAAGGAAAGTCTTTCTAGCACATATAAGTAGATATGTCGTTGAATTAGCATCGATCTAGGCAATGCGGCGGTCCAGAAACAGTCCCAAAGGGAAAGATCCAGGACAACATCTCGTCATTTTGAACCACGGTCAGATGACGAGGTTAACACCAAATCTTGTACCCCACTCTCCAAACTTCCACACCATGCCAATGTTAGAGCATTTGAGCACGACAGATTCCACATGCACTAGTCCCCCGCCTTGCACGATGGTCTTAGGTAGGACCAAGTTTCGAACTCGAAACCTTTCATTTGCTAATCCGTTACTCAAGGTCCTGCTATTGAATAGCCCATTGAGTTCTTCCAGTACGATGTAAATTCAACTACCTACGTATCTGACACAGTAGAGAGAAATACATCTAGAGTAAGCTACAGGAATCGAATCTACAAACAAGGTTTTCATCTATTGTGGTTCAATAGTCTGCAAGTCTCCAAACCCAACCCTTCTTTCCTTCTTATCCCAGTATAAAACAAAACAAATTACACTAAGTCGTTGAGTCTGCAAAAACAGTTTTTGGGCAATGGCAGATGGGTCCTTAAAAATGTCTTCATGTATGGCTCCAATGCAATCCAGGATGCGTCAGGGAGAGGCTGGTAATAAGCTACACTTAGTGCAGGTGGAAAGGATTTCTGTCCACCAAATATATTTTTTTCAAATGGCCAGATCGGAGCCTGATAACCATAGAGAAAGTTTTCCGGGGCAAAATTAAGGCAAGCAGTTCTGGTGTTTTACTGAGGTAGCAGTGATGAAAAGGTAATGCAGATGATCTACGAATTTGCTTTTTATGTACGGACAGGTAGTCGTCCTGTGAGAGTAGGACGGTACTTTTGTACCAGGTTGTTTATTTACTCCAGCTTTTGCTAATAAGTCAGCTTCCTGAAACCAAAGCCTTTAACTGATAAGCCTCACAACTGTCACAGACTCACTCAACTGCTAGGGGGCACTTTCGAAAAGCGAAGGTAAGTAGGTAGATCATTGAAATCGCACTGAACCGGTTGGGGCTATTGGTGACTGGCCGAGATCGATCCCGATGGAAAAGATCTGAGGACAACATTTCGTAATTTTTGAACCACGGTAGGATGACGAGGTCAACACCTGAGCTAGCACCCCACTCTTCAAATTCGACACATGCCACGACAGAAAACGTTTTATGGCAATGGCAGATGGGTCCTTAAAAATGTCTTCATGTATGGCTCCAATGCAATCCAGGATGTGTGAGGGCTGGTAATAAGCTGCACTTTATACAGGTGGGAAAGGATTTCTATCGACCAAATATCTTTTTCAAATGGCCAAATCGGAGTCTGGCAAGTATAGAGAAAGTTTTCCGGGCAAATTTACGGCAAGCAGCTCATCTGGTGTCTTTTTGTGGTACCAGTGATGCAAAGGTACTGCAGATAATCTGAGCAATTGCTTTTTTAAGTAGTCGTCCTCTGAGAATAGGTGGCACTTTGTCTCATGTCAGGTTTTCAGTTTTGCTCCTACTTTTGCTAACAAGTCAGCTTCCTCAAACCAAATCCTTTAAATGATAAGCTTCTCCACTGTTCAGATAGATTCACTCAACTGTTAGGGGGCACTTTCGAAAAAGCGCAGACAAGCATCCCAGACTCGATGTCTCCACATCCCAAGAGCCATTTCCATTATTAATAGTGGACGAAACGATAACACAGAAATATACTCTCCCCTCGTAAATCCCGTCTCCCGCTCTACAGATGTTGCAGACGCGGCTCATAGATACATTACACACGGCCGTAAAACTCCCGCTCTATAGACCCTGCGTGAAATATCTTCCATTAAGTTTTTAAAATCTCGGCCTTTATGCGCTTTAATATGCCATTTTCGCCTCGCTTTTTAAAGAAACTGAGCGCGGGAGAGAGTTACGGTGGCCGTATTTATACGGAAGCCAAAAAATTACGGCTCACTTTCGAGATGATGTATTTTGAGTTGATGGGTTTATTTTACAGCGGGAGGGCGTTTTATTGGCCTTTTGTACTAATTAATGGGGGTCGGGCTTACACTCGAACGGCTGGTAATGGAATTGAATGGCTGTTTATCGGCTCTGAATGCGAGATGTGGGTTTTTTAGAGTGGGGGTGGTCGTCTTCGTTAGCTGGGGTGGGTGTTGTTTTGCGACGTTAAATGTTATCTTGATCTGAAAAAATAATGAATTATTTGTGGTGGTTGATGGCTCATTTGTGTTTGGTTTTATTAAAATATGGAAGAGTGTTGGAGTTTTATTGTGCATTTAAGATTCCAAGGATAAGTTGGAAACGTGTATAGGCTTGAGTTTAAGATGCGTTGAGAAGTTATTGAGATTAGTCATGTGGGTTTTAAGTGCGTGTCTATCTACTCACGGTTTTCTTTTATATCTTTTGAGGAGTTAATTTTGATTGTTTGGTTCATTTAAGAATTTTTATGATTTTTAATTGCTATTATCGTCGAGAATTTGTTCATTAAAGCCAGAGAAAAAATGCAAATTTGTGTGAACACTATTTTATCGATTATTGAATATGAATCCCGACGAATTAAGACAAAGAATATGTTCATCGGATTCTATTGCTAAAATAAAATTATTTAGATCCCCATTATAAATATATTTACTTTAAGTAGTACACCTGTCCCTCGATTTGCACGGTACTCTGTTTACACGGTTTCTAAATTTTATAAATTAAAAAAAATATTTGTATTATTTAAGTGTTTACATTGAACGCACTCATTAATTATCTGTACAGACGTCACAAGTGCATTGCGTCGCGTTGCGTTTAGCATTGGCGTCACTAAAGTATAGATTTTGCTTCATTTCTGTTGTATAATGTAATCGCACATAGAAGTCTTTGTATCTTTCTTTGTGCTGCTAGAGCTGAATCACTCTTTACAGGCAGCATGTGTGAATGTTCTACAGCTTTCTTGGACGTCCGTCCATTTTAATGAATCTTATTGGTTGTGCTGCAATCCTATCCTATCTGTATATATATGTGTTGTGTTTTCAATAATAAACTAGCCTTTTCCCTTTTGCGATCCATATGGCCTGTGTCATTCCTTTCCTCTGAAGGAATCGTATTTAACAATTTCCATACTGCCGTTCCTAGTGTCTTGTTTTACACGGTTTCGATTTACACGATTTGTCGTGGAACGCATCTACCGTGTAAATCGAAGGATATGTGTACTTAATAATGGCGAAAGGACAAGAAAAATGGGAAAGTATAGTTAAAACATCAAACAAAATAATATTTTAGTTTCTAAATTATTAAAAATTGTTTTCTAGGGGTTATGATGACAATGAAGATGAAAAAATTTAAAGTAGAATTTTGTAGTTAACATTTATCAAAGCTATATTTGATTATACATCCAATTCTTAACAATCTCATGATGTAGCATTTTCTGCTAAATTTAACGTTTAGATCTGGGTGACACATCTGAGTAAAGAATATGGTTCGTAGGCTCATAAATCAGTAAATGCTTTTTGAATATTTCTTTAGGTAGATAAGTAGCTTATTAACATCGCACTGGTGCAACACGGCGGGCTATAGTCGAAGATCCGAATTTAATCTCGAAGGGAAAGACCCGAGAACTACACGTCGTCATTTTGAACCATGGTGAGATGACGAGCTCAACATCTGAGTTGGCACCCCACTCTTCACACCACGCCAACGTGAGGACATTTGAGGTCCCGACAGATTAAACAAGTACCAGCCCGGAGACTTTGGTTTGATCTAGTTTCAAACTCACAACCCTCAGATTGCTAATCCGTTACTCTTCCAACTGGACTCCAGCGGCCAAAATACATCTTTATAAAACTCGCTGCTGCAGCAAACAGATTTTATTTAGCCTTTTCTAATTTTTAATCCTCCAAGTGGTATCCACGACATATCTCGTCCATAAAAATCCGATCAATTTTGCTTATAACCAGATATCTACTCATCAAAATGTTGCCGATTTTTGATAATGACGCAATCAAGATCTGGTAAATTCTCTTCTAATGTCGAGATATCTGGTCTATCAAGATCTGCTGATGGTTTTGCTAATGACGAGATATCTCGTTGAGACAACCACCATGAAGGGTAAACCTGAATGGGTGTTATATCTAAATAAAGGTTTCAGTTTGAATAGGCAATAGAACTGTTATAACTTCAAATGGTTTGGATATGATTATGTGTGCACTGAAGATGTGTGATGAGACGCTCAAGCATAATTTTTATTTGGAAGTGACTGGAAATGAGCATCGTCATGGTTCAGATGTAGTCATTTTTTGAGTAGGGAACGGTTTGTCCTAAGCATCACAATAGATTTCCCGATTTAACAGTGTCCCACTAGTTTAGAGCAGAGATGGGTGGACAATAATATGTTTTAAAATCAAAATTAAGAATTTCATTTGAAAAATTTATAGTATAGTCGAAACAATTTATTCAAATATAACCCAATTTCAATTAAAAATTCTCTAACTACAGAACATTGCAAAAATTATATCATCTTTAAACCTTCTGGTGGTTGTCCCGACGAAATATCTCGTCAGCGAAACTCGCTAGATCTTGATGGACGAGATATTTCGTCAATACAAGGAAACTAAGCAGATCTTGATATCGTGAACATGAATAAATCGGCCATACCTTGATGACGAGATATCTCGGCATTAGCAAAATTGGTCAGATCTGGATGGACGAGATATCTCGATATTAGTGAAATTGGTCAGATCTGGATGCACGAGATATCTCGGTATTAGTGAAATTGGTCAGATCTGGATGCACGAGATATCTCGGTATTAGTGAAATTGGCCAGATCTGGATGGACGAGATATCTCGTTATTAGTGAAATTGGTCAGAACTGGATGAACGAGATGTCTCGGTATTAGTAAAATTGGTCAGATCTGGATGGACGAGATATTTCGGCACTAGTGAAATTGGTCAGATCTGGATGGACGAGATATTTCGGCACTAGTGAAATTGGTCAGATCTGGATGGACGAGATATTTCGGCATTAGTAAAATTGGTCAGATCTGGATGGACGAGATATCTCGGCATTGGTAAAATTGGTCAGATCTGGATGGACAAGATATCTTGGCACTAGTGAAATTGGTCAGATCTGGATGGACGAGATATCTAGTTATTAGGGAAATTGGTCAGATCTTGATGGACGAGATACTTCGGCATTAGTAAAATTGGTCAGATCTGGATGGACGAGATGTCTCGGCACTAGTGAAATTGGTCAGATCTGGATGGACGAGATATCTCGTTATTAGGGAAATTGGTCAGATCTTGATGGACGAGATACTTCGGCATTTGTAAAATTGGTCAGATCTGGATGGACGAGATGACTCGGCACTAGTGAAATTGGTCAGATCTGGATGGACGAGATGTCTCGGTATTAGTAAAATTGGTCAGATCTGGATGGACGAGATGTCTCGGCACTAGTGAAATTGGTCAGATCTGGATGGACGAGATGTCTCGGTATTAGTGAAATTGGTCAGATCTGGATGGACGAGATGTCTCGGCACTAGTGAAATTGGTCAGAACTGGATGAACGAGATGTCTCGGTATTAGTAAAATTGGTCAGATCTGGATGGACGAGATATTTCGGCACTAGTGAAATTGGTCAGATCTGGATGGACGAGATATTTCGGCACTAGTGAAATTGGTCAGATCTGGATGGACGAGATATTTCGGCATTAGTAAAATTGGTCAGATCTGGATGGACGAGATATCTCGGCATTGGTAAAATTGGTCAGATCTGGATGGACAAGATATCTCGGCACTAGTGAAATTGGTCAGATCTGGATGGACGAGATATCTAGTTATTAGGGAAATTGGTCAGATCTTGATGGACGAGATACTTCGGCATTAGTAAAATTGGTCAGATCTGGATGGACGAGATGTCTCGGCACTAGTGAAATTGGTCAGATCTTGATGGACGAGATATCTCGTTATTAGGGAAATTGGTCAGATCTTGATGGACGAGATACTTCGGCATTTGTAAAATTGGTCAGATCTGGATGGAAGAGATGACTCGGCACTAGTGAAATTGGTCAGATCTGGATGGACGAGATGTCTCGGTATTAGTAAAATTGGTCAGATATGGATGGACGAGATATCTCGTTATTAGGGAAATTGGTCAGATCTTGATGGACGAGATACTTCGGCATTAGTAAAATTGGTCAGATCTGGATGGACGAGATGTCTCGGCACTAGTGAAATTGGTCAGAACTGGATGGACGAGATGTCTCGGTATTAGTAAAATTGGTCAGAACTGGATGGACGAGATATCTCGATGAAAACGTTTGTAGGGTTAAAAGATTTTGTATTTATAAATTAATCCAAAGGCATTAGAATACGTATTTAGAAAAACTTTGGCAGAACTGATTATAATTTCTAAGAAACTAAGATACATTTTATAAATACAAGTAGATAGGTAGATACTTTAATTAACGTCGCACTGGAGCAACACAACGGGCTATTGGCGACGGTCCGGATTCAATCCCCAATTAAAAGACCCGAGGACTACACCACTTAATTTTGATCCATGGTCATATGACGAGGTCACACCTGAGCTGGCACCCCACTCTCCAAACTTCCACACCACGCCAACGTGATGAGATTGGTGGCCACGATAGATTTAACGTGCACCAGCCCCCTTTGTAGACGACGGTCTTTGGTTGGATTTGAACTCAAAACCCTCCGGTTTCTAGTCTGCTAATCTTCCAACTGGGATACCGTGGCCCTTATAAGTGTATTATTAACGGTATAAAATACCGATAAAAGTAATTATGCACCGATTTATTTATAGTGTACTTGTAATTGTCACACACATACAAGTCTATACATATAAAGCAGAATTAACGTCTGTCTGTATGTATGTATGTTCTCTATACAAATCTACACCGTCTGACCAATCCACACCACATTTGGTACACTTATACTTTGAAACCCTGCGAGTAACGCAAGCTACACATTAACCCCCGTTCTCTTTAACCTAGGTATGCAGAGGGGGCTAAATCAATTCGAAATTTTCATAGGAAACACAATGAGCATAAAACGATTGCGGTACGCAACTCAGTTTGTTTTACCAGTACTTATCGAAAATAAAATTTTCTAATAAAATTGTTTTACCAGTATTGCTCGAAAAACAATTTTTTCCGAAACGATTAAACAATCTAAAATTACAATTATGTTTGAACTGATTTTTTATTTCTTTCTGCAATATAAATTTCGTAATTTAGGAATATTTGAATGATGTAAAATGGATATCTAAAATGCTTAATTTTACACAACCTACATTTTGTAAAGAAACACCGAAAAACCAAAACAAAAAACTCATTGATCATAAAAGCGTAATTTTGCAATTCGGTATCTTGCAACGCCAGAATTAATGTTTTATTTTATAAATTAGATTTAGAAAATTGCGTCTTTGTCTAAGTTTGAGTTAAGAGAGAAATGTTGCAGTCATATTTGAGCATTTCTAAGTTTTGTAGATTTGTGTTCTTTTTGTAAATAATTCATCATTGTCTATCAATATTTTTCAAGCGTCTTTTTCGAATTTCTCTATTTCAGAATATTCTCATATCGAAATTCGACACGCTTGCACAGAATTTTCGTTTTTCAGAATTATAGATTTTTCAATGACCACAATTTCGTTTTTGTTTGTATTTATGTGTTCCATTACTTTCCATATTACAGATATATTATTTAGGAGTTAAATTGTAATGAATTATTTTTATTTTCTGCCAAATACCACTAGAAATGGGTAATTTCTTGGTGGTATATGTGTACTTCGAGTCTGATTTGTAGAGTTCTGTTTCGTAAAAATAAATGGTAACCTTTTTAAGTAAGGTGTATAATTTCTTATTTTAAAATGACTGGTAATGTTAAAATAAAGTTATTCTAAGACAAGATAAGTTTAAATCAAAACGGGTAGCTATACGTTGTAGTTCAATTATATTTCTAAATTTTGACATATTTTCATTACTCGACGATTAAAATCAATTTAATTTACATTTGTTTTTCATGTTTCATGGGTATTATTATTGAAATCTGTACTCTATAATCATGTAACTACATCTATTATTCTAAATAGGTTCCTTGGTTTTCATATAGAAACTGAGTCTCAATTGAAAAAAGTACCTTAAGAATTCAATTTAAAACTAAATTTTTCTGTTGGAGGAAAGCGAATTTTAAATAAGAATGCTGATCTTGGAATAATATCATAGTAAGGAGATATGTAAACTAGGGTTGTTGAAATATGGAAATTTTTTGTCTTAAGTGGCAGAAGGTCGAGGTTGCTTACTTGAAGTTGAAACTGTTCGTATACAACTTAGGTACCTGTGAAACATTCATTGAAAGCAGTGATTTTGTAAAAAGTGTAATCGATTTTGAGTTTGCTTTGTCTACACTGATGACATTTGTTGTAAAACAAACTCCGTTATTCCATGTGCGACTGAATAGAATTTTCAATGTGTGCTTCAAAATGAATTAACGACGAATGCCGCAACAGTTTAATTTGCCATCCTCTCACAATGATAATGTAATTCGAAAACATCGAATCCATGGTGTAAGGGTACCACAAATAATAAATATTGATTAGAAAACTGAGTGCAAGACTATACGCAGAAAGTTACTCATTTTTACTGAAAATGAACTTAATTGGCATTCCTAATCACTCCAAAATTCAAAATCGACTTCTGAAGTCATCTTAGAAAAAGCTTTTGTACTTTTTCTGACAGTAAGAGTGTGATGAATATGAAATGCATTATATGGATGGATATATTATGCATACACATTTGCGTCCGAAGTAAATTCTAGTAGCTATGAGAAAGTTAAAACGATGTTAAAAAATATTTTCTGTAGACTTAAATATAAATGATGCTTGCATTTTTCTGTAAATGATGCTTGCATTTCTCTGTAAATGATGCTTGCATTTTTCTGTAAATGATGCTTGCATTTCTCTGTAAATGATGCTTGCATTTTTCTGTAAATGATGCTTGCATTTTTCTGTAAATGATGCTTGCATTTTTCTGTAAATGATGCTTGCATTTTTCTGTAAATGATGCTTGCATTTTTCTGTAAATGATGCTTGCATTTCTCTGTAAATGATGCTTGCATTTCTCTGTAAATGATGCTTGCATTTTTCTGTAAATGATGCTTGCATTTTTCTGTAAATGATGCTTGCATTTTTCTGTAAATGATGCTTGCATTTTTCTGTAAATGATGCTTGCATTTCTCTGTAAATGATGCTTGCATTTTTCTGTAAATGATGCTTGCATTTTTCTGTAAATGATGCTTGCATTTTTCTGTAAATGATGCTTGCATTTTTCTGTAAATAATGCTTGCATTTTTCTATGAAATAGAATCAACATTTAACCAATTCAACCCGAGCATTGCCGGGTAATTCTGCTGGTATAATATAAATAAATCGATATATTGTACTTGTATGACAATTGTCTTCTACTTGAAAATGGCCGCGTTGGTCCGGTTGGAAGATATACGTATAAGCAACGGGATGTTTGCGAGTTCGAATCTAACCAAAAGACCAGCGTGTACAAAGGAGGCTGGAGCACGATAAATCTGCCGTGGCTTCAAATGTCCTCACGTTGGCGTGGTGCGGAAGTTTGGAGTGTGGGGTACCAGCTCAGGTGTTGCCTCGTCATCTGACCGTGGTTGAAAATTACGTGGTTTTGTCTCGGATCTTTCCGTTTGGGATTGATTCCGGAGCATCACCACTAGCCAGTTGTGTCGCTCCAGCGTGAAGTTAATTAAAATACCACACCACCTAATTGAAAGCATAAGTAGACAATCCTAAGTCTTATACGCTCCACAAAAAGCAGTTTTCGAGTACACAACCTACCAAAACCCACTTTCAAACTACAGCAAGTATAGTTAAAGTAACCAGTTCCTCAGAGCAACAGAGCTAACTATATTTTCCAACACACACCTCCCTCAAACTAAAGAAACACCCTAAATTCCGTAACAAGTTCCAAACTTCGGGGAACTTGTTACAGACTCCACCGGATTACGTCCGCTACAGAATTCCCATTCTTTCCATGAGCGTACTATATTACACTCTATAAGGCACAAAGCCTATTAAACTCGAAGCACCCCATGCTCAAGCGGGAGTTTTATTGTAAGTTACTTTGCCCGTCCAGAGATCTACCCTCGATGGCTTCGACCACCCCCTTCTCGGTTGCTAATCCCTTTATTAAACAGGGTGTAAGGGGAGGGCAGAAGCCAGGAGTTTCATTAAAATGAGGAAACTGTTTGAAGGCCGGGCATCTTTTCTTTAATGCCATCAATTTCGACTCTAATGTTTGGGTTTTACTTTCACGCGCTTGCAACGGGATGCCAAGCTGTGGGCGGGTGGACATGTTCAGTCACGTGTGCGTTGGGGAATTTCGTTCGCTGAGGAGGTTCGCTTTAACCTCCTCAGCTCCAAATCTAGACTACTTTCTGGGGGATTTAATCTAAAACGGTGCTACAACGCCTTGCTATTTAACGCTCGCTACACCTCGTGGATCGAATCTCGCTCACTAATGCTAGCAGTTCTCGTTCGAGTTAACACTTTGCACGCCAGCTGTGATTATTTTCCGCAGATTTAACCTAATAGACTTCTTCCGTCTGAATCAGGGCCACTGTAGCGCGGTTGGAAGAGTAACTGACAAGCAACCGGAGGGTTGCGAGTTCGAATCCAGCCAAAGAATGTCTTGTACAAAGTGGGCTGATACACGTTGAATCTACCCTGACCTCAATTGTCCTCACGTTGGCGTTGTGTGGAGATGTTTGGAGAATGGTGCCAGCTGAGGTGTGACCTCGTCATCTGACCGTGTTTCAAAATTACGTGGTGTTGTCCTGGGATCTTTCCCTTCGGGTTGGATACCAGAACGTCGCCAGTAGCCCGTTGCGTTGCGCCAGTGCGACGTTAATTTAAATACTGACTTACCTAACATCTCACTTAAAAAATATTCATAAGATAGGTATTTTAATTAACGTCAAACTGGAGCAACACAACGGGCTATTGGTGACGGTCCGGGATCAATCCCAAAGAAAAAGATCCTAGGACAACACCACGGTCAGATGACGAGGCAACACCTGTGAGCTGGCACCCCACTCTCCAAACTTCCACACCACGCCAACGTGAGGACAATTGAGGCCACGACAGATTTAACGTGCACCAGCCCCCTTTGTACACGACGGTGTTTGGCTGGATTCGAACTCGCAACCCTTCGGTTGCTAGTCCGTTACTCTTCCAACCGGGCCACCGCGGCCCTAATACTTAGTAGGCCTCATAGGGAGTTGGAAAAGTAACGGATTAGCAAGCGGAGGGCTGCAAGTTCGAATACAGCCAAACACCGTCGTGTGCAAAAGAGGCTGGTGCACATTAAATCTGCCGTGGCCTCAAATGTCCTCACGTTGGTGTGGTGTGGAAGTTTGGAGAATGGGGTGCCAGCTCACGTGTGACCTCTTCATGACCGTGGTTTAAAATTACGCGGTGTTATCCTCCGTTCTCTCCCTTTGGGGATTGATCCCGGACCTTCTCCAATAGCCCGAATAGCCCATTGTGTTGCTTCAGTGCGACGTTAATTAAAATACCTACCTACCTATGGAGCTATAGGTTATATGTGTTTCACAGCACATTGCATGACATCCCAGATGTATTCAACAATGGGACGTGGTAACCATGGTGGGAATGACAAGACCCCAAACTCTCCCTCCTCCCACGAAAAACTCTAAACCTTTCGGTGAGTTGGGAGGAGGAGAGTCTCAAAAACCCCAAACTCAGATTAGTGATCAAGACTTGTGTGCCGGCATCATTGTCCTGTTGGAACAGGCAGGTCAATCAGAATGTATTCAGGACATGAACGGATGTAACTTGTCAGATACGATGCACACATAACATACTTGCCAGAAACGTATCAAGGTTCTTATTGAAAGCGATCTAAACAATCCCCATACCATTATGAAGCCACCCATGGCTTCATTGGGATTTCTGTGCATTGAGATCCTTTCATCTACACAAAACAGTTGGAAATGCGACGTCAGAAGAGGCTACTCGTTTCCAGTCATCAAACGTCCAGTGGCGTTCTTTTCGCGCCCAGGTGAGGTACATTATTGCGGGTCGAGTATTCGTTAAGGTTACTCGAGTTCGTCGTCGGCTGCTGAGATCTTTGATGGAACGTAGCAGTCCCGGCACTGATGTTTGTTGAGGATCCAGCATTGAATTCCGATGTTATTTGAGCCAGTGTTGCTCGCCTGTCACTTGAAAATATTCTTTCCAGCCAACGATAGTCACGTTCATGCAATCTGTTTACGGCCACACTGCAGTCGTAAGTTACATGTTTTGCAAGAATTCTTGTAGTCAAGGTTACACCATTGAAATGTCTGTACATGAAAATACAAACGTTTTTACCTCCGAAATGCTATGACCCATCTCACAAACTCCAACAATTAACTCGCTTTTAAAATCGTTATAACTTACCATTCTTTAAGTGGAAAAAGCTCTATATGCTACCACAGCTATCTTTCGCTTTATATATACACTGAAAGACGTAATAAATTAAGTGCATATCAGGCGTTGCTATGTATTTTGCATAAGCTAGTCTGTACCAGTTTTTCTGACCCTTCAGTGTATTTCACAACATTCACTCTAATTCACATTGATTCCATCTATAGCTATTACTATTTCTTAGAGTTTATTTACATCGTTTTACCACATTACACTATAGTGCCTAATTAGCACTATAAATTAGCACTATAGTGCCTAATTTTCGGTTACTTACCTGTAAGTTCCAAATCTAGTTTCAACACAAACGTACCCGGTAACCTACTTGCCAGCTGGACTTACCAGCTTATCGTTTCCCCGTGAATATGTACCCTTACTCCAAGCTCTGGTCTTTGGTACAACTTGCTATGGTTTCGAATCCCTGTCTTGGAAAGAGTGTTCATAGTGGTTCAAAATCAACCATGAGCCGTGGGTTCTAGCATAATTAGCCCTTGTGTACCAAGAAATGATCGCAGTGCTGAACCAAACCCTTGAGAGCTTTACTTTTGTTTTATGATTGTCTACGTTGAAACCAAAGGCACTATTTATCACTGCGCTTGATATAAATTACGTTCTGATGTCAATTTACGGTGACATTTATAGGAGGATGTATAGCTCGATATTATAAGTATCATTCCGTATCCTCACAAAATTGAGACTAGAAGAACAGAAGTAATATCCCTCACTTCAATTTGTCACTGTAATTCGTTTAACAATTTCAACTCTGCTTTCAATATGTCATGCTTAAATTGTTTCTATCTCCAATATCAAAAATATCTTTCTCGTGTTCAATTTGTTCCCATTATATTTACTTTAAAGTGTCGAATGGAATAAATCACATACAAATTTCTTCCTGGAAGGGATTTGTTTAAATGTTTTCAACTGTTTCATTATCTATCCACTTCTAAAAAACAAAAAGTATTATATGTCACTTTCATGCCTTTACTTAACACCTAAAAGCCCTTTCGTGCTAAATATATTCCAGTTTTTCATCTCAATGATACTCCTATTTCGATAGGAATATCTTAATTTAAATAACAGTTCATCCTATGAATTCCCAGGCCAAAAAACCCTGTTCAGTCGATTCAATCATGTCAATCTTCATTTGAAGAGTTCGGAGAAATAACGATCTGTGTTACGTATGACTTAAGACACAGGAGGAGCAATATGCGCTCAATAAAGTTTGATGTCAATGTTACTTGGGTAATTGCCACATGAACTCTTATTTTATTAGGGTTTTGTACATTTGACAAAGCTCTCTAAGGTGATTGACATCGCATGGAATAACTCCACTTGGTGGACTAAACCCCTAACATCACCATAAAATAAATCTTCACCCTCCAAGGAATTCGACGAGGTATCTCATCTGACTGTTCATCAAGATCTAATTAATTGTGCCAATGACGAGATATTTTGTTGTCAAGATATTGCCAAATTTGATATGATGACGAAATCAAGATCTGGTCAGTTTCTTCCAATGACGAGATATCTGGTCCATCAAGATCTGGTAATGGTTTTGCTAATGATGAGGCACCTCGTCGAGAAAACCACCAGGAGGGATAATGTGGAGTATAGAAACAAGAGAGTTGAACACTAGAAATTTCCATACAGACTGGGAGACATCCTGGCTCAGTGGGTTTGCTCTCTGTGTTAGCAACCATGCAATGGAAAAAGGTAGTGAGTACTGGTAACTTTTAATTACTTTTGCTAAAGGTCAAATATAGCATCCATTAAACCCTCTGCATACGTCGGGGCAGAATATCGCTTCCTTCTTTAGTTACTGCAGCCGGCCCAATGGCTTTACAGGCAATTTACTGAAACCGGCCGAAACGGCCTTTACGATGCTTTCCCCCAGGAGGAGAGGGAATAGGTGTCGTCCCATTATCACCTAATGTGCCGGTTTCTATTGTCGGGTCGTGAGTATGCCTAGAAGGGACAGATTCTTCCCGGGTAAACTGAAAGGGCTGCGATGACTTTTTAAGAGCATCTCTCTTTATTTACTCAACCTCTCACAGACTATGCTCGAGGATGAACAATTTGCGAGGCTCCCCGTCGATAACCCTGACATCATTGTCAACGGGGAGATAAGACTATTCACGCGCGAGTCTGTAGCACAGGATAGGGGATGGAAATCGGAATGGGCTCGGCGATTCTTCAGGAGTTTGAGGCCTGAAAGAAGCCGAGCCTTACGTAACGAAGGGACTCGAAACTTTCAGCCGGTTGGGCCGGTCCCCGTATCCAGAGGGTTGAAATGAGACAACCACCAGGAGGGTTAAAGTCAATGTCTTTGGATTATCACGTCCTGATGTGTAAGAATTTTAATAAGCCAATAAAAAATTTCACTTTCGAACTCTTTCGCACGTGTCCCAATTGGTTTTTTAAAGTTTTCAAAGTAGGATGGAAATGCTCCCTGTCCTGTGCCGAAAAGTTTCGCTTGCCTGATTCAACCTGTTGATTTCAGTGTTACTCTTGGCAATACCTCATGAATTCTCTTACCTGTTTCAACTTCATCCCATACATTTTGCCACCAACAAAATAGCCATTGAATGTTTTCTCTCCTATAATGACTGATGGGCCATTTCATCGCGTCATCTATATCTTCCGTTTTGGTTGCGCGCCCACGGTAGGCCGATTGCAAGAGTAGCGGATTAGCAACCGGTAGGTTACGAGTTCAAATCCAACCAAATGGAGTCGTGTACATGGTTGCACGTTAAATCTGTCGTGGCTCAAATGTTTTCAAGTTGGCGTGATGTGGAAGTTAGGAGAGTGGGATGCTAGTTCAAGTGTTGACCTCGTCATCTGACTGTGATTCAAAATTACGAGGTGTTGTCCTCTGTTCTTTCCCTTCCGGGTTTGACCCCGGACCGTCGCCAGTAGGGCGTTGTGTTGCTGCAGTGTGACGTTAATTCAACTGTCCCTCCGTTGTTGTTGTTGCCTCTTTTGCTCATCGATGTGCTTCTTCATTTCCATAATGACCCTCGTGAGATCTAATCCAGCCTAGCAAAATTTCCTCATTAACTCTCCACGTGGTTTGGACGAGATACCTCGTCGATCCAGATCTGGAAAATTTTGCTAATGACGAGATACCTAGTACAGACAACCATTAGGAAGATCAAGTAGCAAGCACTGTATTGTACTCACCAGTGAACTCGAATTTTGGGGATGTTTAAAATAGAACCAAGGCCAGGACTAGGAATGTATGAGGGGTTACAGGGAAGTTGAAGATTGTTCAGCAGGGGGTTGACGAATGGGAGAGAGCGTGGGGTGGACCCTCGTACTTAATCTCCATTAGTCACTTAGTGTTTATAGTTTATTAGTTCCTAAACAAATCAGGTCCCTGTGCATCTAAGGGTGATCGACGTTTTCATTTCACATAATTACTTGTTCATCTTTTAAAATATCTATTAGATTTTAGGATGTACTAAAGCACAGAAAATAGAAAAAACATTATTACTTAATCCTCTTGGGGGTTGTCTCGGCAAGGTATCTCGTCATTATCAAAACTGACCACATCTTGACGAACGTGGTATCTCGTCATTAGAAAAATTGGTCAGATCTTGGTGGACGATATACTGGACGAAACCATTTGAAAAGTTTAACTTATGAATAATACATTCTTACAATATTAATTTTTCATTGAGTAATATTGAAAAACGTGGTTAAAGTCTGCACCTGTCAAGACCAACGCGACTAACGGAGCGTTAACCCTCCTGGAGATTGTCTCGAATAGGTTTCTCATAATTAGCAAAATTGACCAGATCTTGATGGACGAAATATCTAGTCATTAAGAGATAAACTGACCACATCTTTATTTTGTCATCAAAGAGTCGTCAATATCTAGATGACGACATGTCCCGTCATTAGCAAAATTGACCAGATCTTGATGGACGAAATATCTAGTCATTAAGAGATAAACTGACCACATCTTTATTTTGTCATCAAAGAGTCGTCAATATCTAGATGACGACATGTCCCGTCATTAGCAAAACTGACCAGATCTTGATGGACGAAATATCTAGTCATTAAGAGATAAACTGACCACATCTTTATTTTGTCATCAAAGAGTCGTCAATATCTAGATGACGACATGTCCCGTCATTAGCAAAATTGACCAGATCTTGATGGACGAAATATCTAGTCATTAAGAGATAAACTGACCACATCTTTATTTTGTCATCAAAGAGTCGTCAATATCTAGATGACGACATGTCCCGTCATTAGCAAAACTGACCAGATCTTGATGGACGAAATATCTAGTCATTAAGAGATAAACTGACCACATCTTTATTTTGTCATCAAAGAGTCGTCAATATCTAGATGACGACATGTCCCGTCATTAGCAAAATTGACCAGATCTTGATGGACGAAATATCTAGTCATTAAGAGATAAACTGACCACATCTTTATTTTGTCATCAAAGAGTCGTCAATATCTAGATGACGACATGTCCCGTCATTAGCAAAATTGACCAGATCTTGATGGACGAAATATCTAGTCATTAAGAGATAAACTGACCACATCTTTATTTTGTCATCAAAGAGTCGTCAATATCTAGATGACGACATGTCCCGTCATTAGCAAAATTAACCAGATCTTGATGGACGAAATATCTAGTCATTAAGAGATAAACTGACCACATCTTTATTTTGTCATCAAAGAGTCGTCAATATCTAGATGACGACATGTCCCGTCATTAGCAAAACTGACCAGATCTTGATGGACGAAATATCTAGTCATTAAGAGATAAACTGACCACATCTTTATTTTGTCATCAAAGAGTCGTCAATATCTAGATGACGACATGTCCCGTCATTAGCAAAATTGACCAGATCTTGATGGACGAAATATCTAGTCATTAAGAGATAAACTGACCACATCTTTATTTTGTCATCAAAGAGTCGTCAATATCTAGATGACGACATGTCCCGTCATTAGCAAAATTGACCAGATCTTGATGGACGAAATATCTAGTCATTAAGAGATAAACTGACCACATCTTTATTTTGTCATCAAAGAGTCGTCAATATCTAGATGACGACATGTCCCGTCATTAGCAAAATTGACCAGATCTTGATGGACGAAATATCTAGTCATTAAGAGATAAACTGACCACATCTTTATTTTGTCATCAAAGAGTCGTCAATATCTAGATGACGACATGTCCCGTCATTAGCAAAATTGACCAGATCTTGATGGACGAGGTATCTCGTCATGAGAAGAGAGATAACTGACCAGATCCGGTCATCATAAAAAAATCAGCAATATCTTGATGATAGTAAAATTGACTAGATCTTTATGGACGAGATACTTCGTCCGAAACCACTCGGAGTGTTAATATAATTTCTCGGTAACAACATGTAATTTACATAAACTAGGTTTTCTGCTAGTAGATTCACACACAACTTCCCTATTTCCTTCACGAAACCCATTCCATTTTAGTTAAAATGTGTCCAAAGATGGAGCTACGGAAGAGTTCAACCCCTTCAAGATCACCCCCACCCTGCCACAGACATTTCAAATCCCCTCCCCAGAAGATACCGTGATCGTTAAAGTGGATAATTACCACGACCGGCTTCCCGAGCACACACAAAGTTGAAGTAGTTTTTAATTTATAATCACAGATCGGCCGTGATGCCAGATTCCCCCGAATTTATCGCCGTAATTGAAGCCGCAGATGCGGTTCCACGGGCCGGGAATTAACCCGGGCAGGCGGCGGTGCCTGTGCCGGGGGGTAAACATGTCGGGGCATAAGTAGCAGCACGACGCGAGTTCGCTTCTGATTTAGGGAAGCACTTGGATGGGGCATTAAAATGCAGAAGGGTGGTATGTCGCGGGGACTTCGCTAACTTGTTGCCGTCGGTGGTGGTATGCTACATGTGAGGAGGTTGGAATTCGCCTTAAGGTAGGGTTATGGCGTAGTATCTACTAGGAGGGTATATCCTGACTTTTCCATTTGTAATATTGTGTACTTCGTCCACTTCACCCTACATGTGAGGTTGACGAGATACCACGTCCATTAAAATCTGACCAATTTTGAAAATGACGATATATCTCGTAATCAAGGTATTGCGGATTTTTTAGTGTGTGTGTGTGCGTGAAGACGAGATCTCGTTAATTTTTTCTAATGACGAGATATCTCGTCCACATTAAGATCTGGTCAGTTTTACTGATGCAAATATATCTATTACACACAAGATAAAGTTAGTTTTTCTAATGAAGATATATCTCTTCCACATCAAGATCTGGTTAGTTTTTCTCATGATGAGATATCTCGTCGACATCAAGATCTGGTCACTTTTTCTGATGACCAGATATCTCGTCCACAGCAATATCTGGTCAGTTTTTCTAATGAAGATATATCTCTTCCACATCAGGATCTGGTTAGTTTTTCTAATGATGAGATATCTCGTCGACATCAAGATCTGATCAGTTTTTCTAATGGGGAGATATCTCGTCCACATCAAAATCTGGTCAGTCTTCCAAATGACGAGATATCTCATCCGCAGCAATATCAGGTTAGTTTAACCAATGATGAGATATCTCATCCCCATAAAAATATGGTCAGTTTTTCTAATGGTGAGATATCTACCCGACATCAAGATTTGGTCAGTTTTTCTAATGGTAAGATATCTCATCCACACAGCAATATCTGGTTAGTTTTACCAATGATTAAATATCTCGTCCACATCAAGATCTGGTTAATTTTGCTTATGACGACCCTCCTAGTGGTCGTATAGACAACCACTAGGAGGGTTAAAAAGGTCCTCCTACATTTGATTTCACCGTTGCACATACACAATTATATATGTTCGTACTTCTAGGAGCTAACTTGGATAAATGATGTTTAGGATTATTGGTTATTTAAAGGAGGACATGTCTCGGTTTTTTATCATTTGGTTGATTGTTTTTTTAGTTTTATGGCTCAAGAGAAATATTTGGCCAGGCTACGCCAAACATAAGACAGGTCGTGAGGCGAGAGAAAGGGGGATTGGGGACCAGAGTAGTGGGATGAAAGAGGAAAGGGGATCGTTTGGATGCCGTAAGAGTTTTAAAATTTTGGGTTTGGGGCAAGAAAAACAGTTCACTACAGCACCTTGGGTCGGTGAAGCTCGTACACACCTAAGTAAATGTGCCTCTCAGGGTTTTTTTCACTTGGAATATAGTGATATGGTATATACTCCATCCACTTTAAAATGCTCTCCTATTTTGGCTTACACTGTAACACGTACACATATTTTTACTCTTTGAGTGGATAACTTGGATAAATTATTATCTACCTAAATGAAGGACTTGTCTTCATTTGGAATTTAGTATACCCCATCCAGTTGCATGTCTTCATTTCTGATTTACACTGATACGCGCGCACACACTCCACAAACTAACATTGATAAATCATTAGCTCTTGGTTATCTACAAGCCAGGTAGGTATTTTAATTGACGTCACACTAGAACAACACAACGGGATATTAGCAACGGTCCGGGATCAAACCGGAAGCGAAAGATCCGAGGACAACACCTCGTATAGTTGAACCACTGTCAGACAACGAGGTCACACCTGAGCTGGCACCCCACTCTCCAAACTTCCACACCACTCCAACGTGAGGACATCTGAGCCCCCGACAGATTTAACTTGCACCAGCCCCCGTGTACAGGACGGTTTTTGTTGGATTCAAACTCGCAACCCTCCAGTTTCTAATCTGTTACTCTTCAAACCGGGCTACCGAGGCCACAACGTTGTCGTTGGATGTTTACCTTAGTGAAAGATCCTGGACCGGCTCCAATAACCCGTTGCTCCAGTGAGACGTTAATTTACTACCTACCTACCTGGAGCCTCGAATGTCCGCCCGTAAAAGGAAGGGGATCTGAACAAAGATGTGTGTGAAGAATTAGAGAAATAAAAGATCTATTAAATGAATAATGCAGATTTAGCAATTATACTCATTCGCTGACGTTAAAATCTCACAATCAAAGTAGTTTCATTTAAATTTGCAAATACAAATGTGTATAAATATTCTCTGCCATCATCTTCGAGGCCCAAATTTAAATATTATACGATGTTCCTTCATTTTAAATCTCTCTCAATATACATTTACGGATCCTTCACAAATTAATACACATCATGCGGTATTTTCCACAATAACCATTCCATATAATTTAAATTTGCATAAACATAATACACGAACATTAACGACGATATTGTCCAATTTTGATTTGAGTGCTCTTAACTAGGAAACAGTAGACACAACAGAGCTCACGGCACATTTCAATAGGGCTTTACAAATGATTCACACCAAACTAGTTGCCAACCCTTCCCTTGCAATTCCCACGAATACTTTCGATGATGCTAAATGAATGCCCTTTTGAGCCAAAACTCTCGATGCCATTACGCGTTTTCAAATTACGCGTCAGGGCAATGAATTGGAATTCGCGTTTTAAACTGCAATTGCTGTCTGCGGCCGGGTGAAACGCACAAAGGATTCATAATCGGATTGATGGGGAGATGCGGGCCTTAAAAGTGATATTTTCGGCGATTTCAAATGAGTTTGCGTCGTTTCGTGGTTTAGAGACGGCCGTTACCGGAATGTTCGTAATGGAATCGAGGAATGTCACCCTTCTCTGTGTTTTCGAACAGCAATTTGTGCGAGCGGATGGAATGGACGTCTAGAACGTTCTGTGCGCGCAGTTAAACTCTAAATAGTTGTTTGTGATTATAAGAGTATCGAGTTTGGAGAATGTTCAATTCTTTTATGATACCAATCAGAAATTGATGATGGTCTTAGCCAGTAGTGTAGCTTAACTGGATGCGCCGAGATGGGGTCGATAGCAAAAAAATATCAAGGTTTAAGGAGTTGACTTGCAAGGCTTTTTGGCGTACAAGTCAACCCCTTTTGCTGTTGGGGGGTCGAGGTAGCCCATTTGGAAGAGTAACAGATTAGGAACCAGAGGGTTCCAAGATAGAATCCAACCAAAGGACGTCGTGTAGAAAGGGAGCTGGTGAACGTTAAGTCTATCGTGGCCTCATATGTCCTCACGTTGGCGTGGTGTGGAAGTTTGGAGAATGGGGTGCCAGCTCAGGTGTAACCTCGTCATCTGACAGTGTTCAAAATTACGAGGTGTTGCCCTAGGATCTTTCCCTTGGGGATTGATCATAAAACTGTCGCCAAGAGCCCGTTGCGTTTCTCAGTGTGACGGTAATTAGAATATCTATCTAACTTTTCGCTGTTGTTTCTTTTCCTCAGAGATAATACAAAACACTATATTTTCCCCTGTTAATCTTTAAAGCGGTTTGGACGACGGGATATATGGTTTATCAAGATATTACCAATTTTGTAACGATGGCACATCTAGTCATCAATATATTGCCAATTCTTTGACGATGACAGAATAAAGTTCTGGTCACTTTTTCTAATGACGAGATATGTCGTCCATCAAGATCTGGCCAATTTTGCAAATGCTGAGATATCTCGTCAAGATAATGTCGATTTTTGACCATAACAAGATCAAGATCTGGTCAGTTTTTTCTAATGATGAGATTTCTCGTCGATGAAGATCTGTTCAGTCTTTTTCTAATGTCGAGATACCTCGTAGATACATCACTAGAAGAGTTAAAATTTCAACGATGTTTTGGGCAGATTGAAAGCTCATTCTCTTGAAAAATTAGAATTAGAATGAATTTTAGCTCGAAATAGCTTTATCTAGAAACTGATAAACAGTACAATTTTGTAATTTGGCGAACTAATAAGTGCCAACTGACATTCTGGAATCTTTTATTACAAAATTAGCCCTATACAGGATATTAAGGAGTGTTTCATTATAAAATGTACCTGTTAACTAAAATGTTTTCTTTTTCTGAAGGCATTTCAAAATTAAAAACACGTTGTTCTTTAAGTTGAAAGTAAAATTATATACAAGAGTTCAAATGAGACGAGAATAAATGCATGAAGTTATCAGAGTTAAATATTGAGACTCTCAAATGACTCATTACATATTCACAGGGTAAAATACTCAATAATTATTTTTTTCAAATTAGTTTTTGAAGCATTCAAATATAACATGAATATTTTACTATGAAAAATATCCATCTTCATTCATCCGTGTAGATAGTTCATTATGTAATTATGATTTATAATTTTCCTGCAATGTTGAATATTTTGGAATACTCTATAAGCGGTTTAACTCCATAAAGTTAATATTCTAATATTAATCCTATAAGCGTCACGTGATTTCTGAGTAATGGAGTATTGCCTTTCCCACAACACATGTATATAATGACTAAATAAGTACATCAATTGGTTGAAAGAACTCTAGGTTGGTTGGTTCGTTGGGTTTTATAGCGCAAGAGCCATATTTGGTCAAGCCACGTCAAACACAAGATAGACAAGCAAAAGTAATGGACATAGCAAATGGACAAAGGTATTTGCGCTTGAGCCCCTATGAAGGTAGTTAACCAGACTCGAAATTATCCATTAACCCTCCTGGTAATCGTCTCGACGAGTGGTATCTCGTCATTATCAAAACTGAACAAATCTTGATGGACGAGATATCTCGTCATTAGAAGAAAACTGACCATATCTTGATCGCATTATCATAAAAAAAAATCGTCAATACCTTAATGACGAGGTATCTTTTCATTAAAAAACTGGTCAGATCTGATTCGAGATATCTCGTCCAAACAACTTCAAGCGTGAAGCTGTTACACGCCGGCTTGGTGTGGAAGTTTGGTCGTTACCTGACGTTGGATCAAAATTAAGAGGAATTGTTCTCTGATCTTTCCTTTAGGGATGAATATCGGTCGGTCGTCAATAGCCCATTGAGTTGCTCCAGTGCGGCGCAAATTGGATGGATACCTACCTACCGTTAAGCTGTTCCCATAACTCCATTACTTATTCTGATTTTTTTCTAATGTGAAGTTCCTGTGTGACGTTAATTAAAATACCTACCATACCATCTAACGTGGAGTAGTGTTTGGTAAGATCTTTTAAGGATTTTGTAGCCTAATTCACTAATTAATCTGCAAATAAATGTTTCAACAGTACCAACTACATCCCAAATTTTGAAAGGCTATGCATCACTCAAATTTTATTCAGCAAATGATCTAGATTACAACTAAATCTACGGCAACACCAAATCAGAGTTAGTTTTAGATCATTTTTATTCATGATATCGCTCTCACGGAACACAAAAGAAAGCACAACTCGCTTTCTTCAAGTCCTGCGCGGACGTTTGCTTCTCGCACTTCAAGCACGGAAACGTGAATGCTCACATAATGGTCACACTCGAAATTCAAACTCAAGCTCCCCATCCCTCCGTAACAACAACAGTTCCCCATGCCGCAAATCGACGGCCGCGTTCCAAATGGGCAATACAAATCCCCCTTTCCAAAAACGTGCGTTACAGCAGCAAACGTGACGAAACCACGCTGGCAGAGATCGAACTACCTCTCGCTGAGCAAAAGCTCCAGGTATTTCGCTTCTCCGAAGTGGCAACAGCATCGCAAACGGTAATCCCGCCTTTCTGAACGTGACCGAGATGTTGGAACTTTTCAAACACGCGAATTGTGAAAATGGCGGATGGATTAACGCGCTCACTTCTAGATCTCGTTAATTAATTCGAAGCTTATCTGTTAATGCTTCGGTAAATATGTTTCAGTTCGTTTCTTTCCGATGGGGATGTTTATTTAATCTGTCAAAACCTATTTCAGGCACGGCACAGATTAACTCGGTGTTCGATTCGTGATCTCTTGAGTCTGCATTCAGTTTCAATACTGTTTCGGCGTGAGTAAATATCCGAGATTGGATTATGTTTCGCTTTTGTAGCTGGGAGAGGGTTTAGTTTCTTTTCTTTTAAAAGGCGCTTTCGTTTCCCGGTGGTGGAAATATTTCTTCGCTCGCGTTATTTGCTTTTCGGGACATAGGAAGATACTGTGAAGATAGATGGATTGGTGTTATTCTTCATTTGGATTGTGACGGAAATACTGGAATAGAAACGATACTTACCACAAATTGAACGCCGTATTTGCATTCTTTTGAACAAACTCGAAGCATACTTCCCGGGAATGCAATTACGAAAACTGAGGTTGGAATGAAAATTAAAAATGTGGTTACGGTTCGAGCGGCGCGATTAATTTTAAATTTACGATTTTTAAACTTAATCCTCTAAGTGGTTTCAAGGGCCGCGGTGGCTCGGTTGGAACGAACTAGCAACCGGAGAGTGGCGAGTTCGAATCCAACCAAAAGACCGTCGTGTACAAAGGTTTTACGTTAAATCTGTCGTGGTCACGTTCGCGTGGTATGGAAGTTTGGAGAGGGGTGCCAGCTCAGGTGTGACCTCGGCCTTGGTGATTCCAAATTATTTGGTGTTGTCCTCGGACTTTCCTTTCGGGATTGATCCCGGACCGTCGTCAACAGCCAGGTGCGTTGCTCTCGTGCGACGCTTCCCCATTACCATAGTTACCATAGTATTTACGTATTAACCGCATGCCATTGGCGAATATCAGCCAAGTTTTGTTTCGGGCCGAAAATGTTTAGCAATTGCCCTTAGGATGGCATCAAACATATCATTATCATTATAAACTCAGTGAGATGTTCCTCGATGTTTTTTATTTTGCCATTTTGCACTTCCCCAGATGCGTTCTACCTTCTGTGTGTGCATGCCAGTTTCAGAATCAATGAAATTGTATTTGTGATTCACTTAGCAGTGAATATAACCAGATTGTTCCAGTTCTTTCGTCTTATACCCTTTCCAACAGTCGGAAAAAATGGTCGATCCATCTTTAATGTGTTTTTTTTATTTCGTTCATTAATGTGGTGCACTACGATCGGGGACTATAACAAGAAATGTTTCTCTTGTTTCGAGACAAATGCCCCCAATATCCACTGGGATGGGAATATTCTTCCAGCATTATTTCATAACGATCAAGCGTTACGTAAAAATTTCGACATAAAAACAGAAAATAGAAGACGAGTATCTAATGCAACTACGCACTGAACTGTGGTCCTAAAAAAGTTTTGCAAAACAATCAGAATCAAGGAAAATGTATTTGTGGTTCACTTGGAAGTGAATGTAGCCAGATTGTTCCAGTTCTTCCGTCTTATGCCCCTTCCAACAGATTTGGCGATTAATCGCTGGTATGTGGTTAATACGTACAGATTTGGCGATTAATCGCTGGTATGTGGTTAATACGTACAAATCTGGCGATTAATCGCTGGCATGTGGTTAATACGTACAGATTTGGCGATTAATCGCTGGCATGTGGTTAATACGTACAGATTTGGCGATTAATCACTGGTATGTGGTTAATACGTACAGATGTGGCGATTAATCGCTGGTATGTGGTTAATACGTACAAATCTGGCGATTAATCGCTGGCATGCGGTTAATACGTAAGTACCGTTATCATTACCGAGTAGTTTCACAGGTGTTGACCTATGTCAACTGACCGTGGTTGGAAAAAACGATATGTTCCCGGATCCATATCTTCGGGGTTTATCTCGGACTATAGCCAATAGCCCGTTGTGTTTGCTGTAGTGTGACGATAATTAGCTAACTACCTACCATCTGGGTGTGACGAGATATCTTGTCTATCAAGATCTGACCAATGTTGCTAATGACGAGATATCTCGTCAAGATATAACCGAATTTTTTATGACGACGAGATCAAGATTAGGTTAGATTTCTTCTCATAACGAGAGACGACGAGGTAACACCTTCATTAAGATCTGGTTAGTTTTGCTAATGACGAGATACCTCGTCAAAGACCACCATCAAAAGGGTTAATGGGGCAGCGGTAACCCGGTTCGAAGAGTGATGGATTAACAACCGGAGGTTTGCGAGTTCGAATCCAACCAAAAACAGTCGTGTACAAAGGGGATTGGTGCAAGTTAAATCAGGCGTCGCCTCAAATGTCCTCATGTTGGCGTGGTGTGGAAGTTTGAAGAGCGGGATACCAGCTCAGGTGTAACATCATCAGACCGTGATTCAAAATTACGTGGTGTTGTCCAAGAATCTTTCCCTTCTGGTTTTACATTGTGTTGCTCCAGTGTGACGTTAACTGAAAAATACCAAAAATACCTTCTGGTTTTATCTCGAACCGTTGCCAATAGCCCGTTGTGTTGCTTCAGTGCGACGTGAATTAAAATACCTTCCTACGTACCTTTTCTTTTTCCTCTTTCATGACATATTTTACTAGACGTTTACTTGTGTTTGGCACTGCTTGGCGAAATATGACCTTTGCGCCATAAAACCAAAAAGCAACCAACCATCTTATAAATTTTTCCTTATATTTTTACTTGTTGTTTTGTATTTGGCCATCTTTAGGTGGGTATTGACTTTGCGAACCCGAGGTACAATAGTGATCTATTTTTTCCCTTGGGATTTACTACCTGTTGTACATGGGAATTGCGACACCTCGATGCCCAAGCGATATCCCTGCTTTCTTATCTCCATCCTTTCTATTCAAGCATGGCCCTTGCGCCATAAAACCCCCAAAACCAATCAACCTTTCTATTCACAATTATTTGACATCATTTGTCCTTAGCCAAATATGGCTTCCTTGATCCATAAAACCTAAAAAGAACCAGATTCCCCAAGTCACTACAAATCACATTTATCAGAAGTTAATAAATACAATTATTAGCGTCCCATTTAATACGTCACATGAAGTCCAGACCTTGACACTTCAATCAAACCCACCGCTTCCGTTTTGATTATTACTTGCAGAAGCCTGGAATCACTCTAAATTCCTTCCTCTTAACCCCCTTCTTGCTGTAACCTTCCCCCACCCTTGTTTCAGCCTCCGAACTTAAAGCCCCGCTAATGGGACGGGCGTGTGGGCGTTTTACGATCGCCGATTTAATTGGGAAACTCCCAATATTGGGCCGTCATAATGCCATTAAGGTGAGCCTCATCGTCTTTGATGGGAGTTATATTAGTCCGCGGCTCGGCCTCGCTCGCTGCGGACCGGGCGACATAGTAGCGGTGAAGTGGCTCGGGCGGATTGATACATTATGGCCAGTCATGCATGCTGGGGTGGAAGCATGTTGGGGCTTTTAGTTTGCTTGTCATAAGCGAATGGGCTCTGCAGCCAGGTGCGTCGGGTTGTGGGATTTGTGTTCGAGCACGAACACGGGTGAGATGGGGGGTCACGTAGGCTCGTGATGGGGTTTAGTGGAAGTGTAGAGATAAATGCTTGGAGGTGATGTCCTCTCCAGCATGCCCCGTCCAAAAAAGATTCCTAAACTTCAGGCGACGCGGGGAGATTTAAATTTTGGTATTACCACACTATGTTCTTGGAGATGAGGTACCATCCAAGCGACACTCCTGGGCGGGTTTCGGAAAATCCAGTTATGCCGAGAAATTTCCGTAAGAAATAATCCAACATCTCGTTCCACGAAATATTTCGGGTCTTCCACCCACCCCTCAGAAACCCATCCGGATTGTCCCCGACAGTAGCTCTCCGGGAGCTAACAGGTGTCTAGAAAGATTTACCCATTATATTTCGTGGCCGCAGTAGGTCATTGCGTAAGTAGTTGATTAACGTCGCACTGGAGCAACGCAACGGGGTATTGTTGACGGTCCGGGATTAATCCTAAAGGGGGGGGGGTATTTCAATTAACGTCACACTGGAGCAACACAACGGGCTATTGGTGACGGTCCGGGATCAATCCCAAAGGGAAAGATCCGAGGACAACACCACGTAATTTTGAACCACGGTCAGATGACGATAATAATCCTAAAGGGAAAGGTAGAGTAGGTAAATATTTTAATGGTACTTACGTATTAATCGCATGCCATTGGCGAATATCAGCCAAGTTAAGTTTTGGGCGGAAAATGTTTAGCAATTGGCCTTAGGATGGCATCAAACATATTATCATTATAAACACTGCGAGATAAGGATTCGAGGTAGTGGCGAGATGTTCATCGATGTTTTTTATTTCGCCATTTTTCACTTCCCAAGATGCGTTATATATTCTGTGTGCGTGTCAGTTTCAGAATCAATGAAATTGTATTTGTGGTTCACTTAGCAGTGAATATAACCAGATTGTTCCAGTTCCTCCGTCTTATACCCCTTCCAACAGTCGGAAAAAATGGTCGATCCATCTTTAATGAGTTTTTTTTATTTCGTTTATGTTTCGCGACAAATGCCCCCAAATATGCATTGGGAAGGGGGGGTTGGGTATTTCAATTAACGTCACACTGGAGCAACACAATGGGCTATTGGTGACGGTCCGGGATCAATCCCAAAGGGAAAGATCCGAGGACAACACCACGTAATTTTGAACCACGGTCAGATGACGAGGCAACACCTGAGCTGGCACCCCACTCTCCAAACTTCCACACCACGCCAACGTGAGGACATTTGAGGCCACGACAGATTTAACGTGCACCAGCCCCCTTTGTACACGACGGTGTTTGGCTGGATTCGAACTCGCAACCCTTCGGTTGCTAGTTCGTTACTCTTCCAACCGGGCCACCGCGGCCCGCATTGGGAAGGGAATATTCTTCCAGCATTATTTCGTAACTATCAAGCGACGTAAAAATTTACATCGACGTAAAAACAGAAAATAAAACACGAGTATCTAATGCAACTACGCACTGAACATAGGTTCTAAAAGTTTTGCGAAACAAGCAGAATCAATGAAATTTTATTTGTGGTTCACTTGGCAGTGAATATAACCAGATTGTCCCAGTTCTTCTGACTTATACCTCTTCCAACAGATTTGGCGATTAATCGCTGGCATGCGGTTAATACGTACAGATTTGGCGATTAATCGCTGGCATACGGTTAATACGTACAGATTTGGCGATTAATCGCTGGCATACGGTTAATACGTACAGATTTGGCGATTAATCGCTGGCATGCGTTTAATACGTAAGTACCATTTTAATTAACGTCACACTGAGCAACACAACGGGCTATTGGTGGCGGTCTGGGATCAATCCCCAAGGCAAAGATCAGAGACAACACCACGTAATTTTGAACCACGTTCAGATGACGAGGCAACACCTGAGCTGGCATCCCACTCTCCCAACTTCCACACCACGTCAACGTGAGGACGTTTGAGGCCTAGACAGATCTAACGTGCACCTCCCCCGTGTACACGATGGTCTTTGGCTGTACCGATCCTTAAACTAACAACCCTCTGGTTGCTAAATAGTCCACTTGAAAGATAAGAGGATGGGCGACAGGTTGGTTGGTTGTTTTGGGGTTTCTATGGCGCAAGGGCCATATTTGGCTATGCTGCTCCCGACACACGACATACAGTACCAAGTAATAGACACACATAATGAAGGTTTTACTGACACAAAACAGAAATGCACCTCACAGAAATCAAAACTCTGCACCTATAAATCGAAGGTTGCTAGCGCAGTAGAGGATTGGCGACGGGAGGTTTGAGTTCGATAATTGTTCCAACCAAGGACCGCCTTCTACGTGGGGCCGATGCACGTTAAATCTGTCGTTGCCTCAAATGTCCTCAGGTTGGCGAGGTGTGGAATATTAGAGAGTGGGGTGCCAGTGCATGTGTTGACTTCGTCATCTGACCATGGTTCAAAATTACGAGGCGTCTTCAGATCTTTCTATCGGTTATCGATACCGAACAGTCGTCAATAACCCGTTGCGTTGCGCCACTGGGACGTTAATTAAGTACCTACCTACCTAAAGTGTCAGCGATAATTATTTTAGAAACAAATAATATGAGCTATGAAATAAATAGATAAAATGAAGTGTTTCAACCCTACGAAATTATTTGTTCTAAGTAGTTTTCGAGCAGCTACGTAGATATTGAATTAACGTCGCACTGAAACAACACCACGGGGTATTGGCGACCGTCCGGGAACAAACCCGATGGGAAAGAACCGAGGACAAAACCACGTAATTTTGAACCACGGGCAGATGACGAGGTCAAACCTGAGCTGGCACTCCACTCTTCAAACTTCCATACCACACCAACGTGAGGACATTCGCGGCCACTAAAGATTTAACTACCACTACAGATTTAACAAACCACCCTGTTTTCGTGCAGCAAAAATTGATAATAGTTCGACAAACTAAAACCATGAAAGGACTATGTCAATAATTTCTAATCGATGTGTCCCTAGGTCCATTAGGTTATGCGTTGTGTTCATGGTTCATGTGTCCCTGTGTTCAGTTTTCGTGCAGCAAAAATTGACAATAGTACGACAAACTAAAACCATGAAAGGACTATGTCAATAATTTCTAATCGATGTGTCCCTAGGTCCATTAGGTTATGCGTTGTGTTCATGGTTCATGTGTCCCTGTGTTCAGTTTTCGTGCAGCAAAAATTGACAATAGTACGACAAACTAAAACCATGAAAGGACTATGTCAATAATTTCTAATCGATGTGTCCCTAGGTCCATTAGGTTATGCGTTGTGTTCATGGTTCATGTGCCCCTAGGTCCATTAGGTTATGCGTTGCGTTCATGGTTCATGGTGCACATGGTTCAGTTGTACAAGGTCACTTATATTTCTTACGTCTTGTGCAAATGTTCTTATCCGACCGTGGTTGAAAATTACGAGGTGTCATCGGATCTTTTCCTTTGAATTGATCCTTGACCGTCACCAATAAGCTGTTGTGTTGCTACACTGCAATGTTAATTAAATACCTGCCTACTTATATAGACTTTCAATAAAATGCCTTGTGAATACGTCTCTGCATTTAACTGTTATTCTTTCAAGCATTACCCCAAACTTTAGATTAGCCCAAACTACTTCCGTGCAATCAAATCTCCGAAGCTAAAACATCCATCTCAATCTAAAATTGAATACACAATAATCGCATTTCTTTAAAATTTTCCCATCGATAATACGCAATCAAAAACTCATTTTCGCACAAAAAATTGCAAAACTTGTATTTGCAAGACGCATTGCGATGTAAAATTCCCCCAATTTCTTCAAAACCGAAATCATATAAGCAATTCCGTATCACCTCAAATACCCAGCAATTAAAACAAAAGAAGGAACGCTTTTTATGCAATTAAACAACCCCTCAATCTCGCTCGAAACGTCTCTGTTGTATATCTTCCTGCATACGGAGCCGCGAATCAAATAGCATGCAGTAGCGCAATAACATTTAATTGCCTGGAAATTCCACATTCCAAACATGTGCATTTAACGACCCCCGATTTAAAGTTCCAAATAACTCCACCCTGGGCTCCGGATTCGGGAATGGCTCGAAATCACGTCAGGATTCAAGTGCCCTGAATTAAATCGAGTCTCAATGAGCTGGATAATTGTGTATTAAACGTTTCCCGTTTTTGAGATTTGCTTCTGGAGTTAACGTCAAACGTGTGTTTGTGTATTCATTAAAATTTCGATGTTGCATGTTTATTTCTACTATATTTATAGATATTGCCGCGTTTCTTAAATGGTTTTGAATATAACAACGATAATGCAAAATATAATTTAAAACCATATATTTTGAAATAGGTAATCGCAAAAATTTTAAATTGGCAATTACAATGGAAAATGGATTGAAAATGGTGCATTTAAAAACTGGTTTGTTTTTGATGCGCTTTCAGAAAACAATCTTTTCTGTAAAAATAAGCTCTGAAAATAATAGATAGGCATTTTCGAATGTGAGCGAAGAATATGTTAACAATGGAGGAAATTGTACAGCATTTTTCGTAATTGGTTTAACAATGAGCGAGTTTCTAAACAAATTTTGGGTTGCGGTAGCACAGATGGTAGAATTGCGGATTTCTAACTCATAGTTAGATAAGTAGTTAATTAACGTCGCACTGGAGAAATGCATCGGGCTATCGGAGATGGTCCGAAGAGAAAGATCCGAGGACACTTCGGAATTTTGAATCATGGTCAAATAACGAGGCCAACACCTGAGCTGGCGTCCCACACTCCAAACTACCTGAGGGTTACGAGTTCGAAAGTAGATCCAACCATAAACCATCGTGTACGTGGGGGGGGGGTGCACGCTAAATCTGTCATGGATTCAAATGTCGTCCCGTTGGCATGGTAAGAATTTTAATTTTGAATCATGGTCAGATGACGAGGTCAACACCTGAGTTGGCGCCCATCTATCCAAACTTCCACTCAACGGCAAATATTTGAATCCCAGACAGATTTAACGTGCACCAGCCCCCACATACACGACGCTCTATGGTTGGACCTACTTTCGAATTCGCAACACTCGGTTAGTTAATCTACTCATAGACGTGGAACATAAATAGACTGAGGCTATTTACGTTTAAACATAATAGGCTATTGAGAGGAGCTTCAAAACGTGTGACCAACATGCTGACTAGTAGTCATGTGACTGTTCTGAAAAATTGACTATTATGGCCAACCAAGTCAGTTTTTTCGCCTCGTTTGGAAAAATAAAATCTTATGACAGGTTAGATGTGTGAATGCGTATTCCTGGCGAGAAAAATGGTGAAATCGCCAGTTTACTACTATATCGCTCGGACCAATCAGATGATGGATCAATGGATGAGTGTCTTCTCCCGTCCAGAGAACCATGGAAATGAAGAATGTGCTTTTCCAACTGGTAAGAAAGTAGTCTAAGAGTCACGTTACTACTAGTTTTGGTCATATGATCTCGGGTACAAAATGATTACCATTGAGCACTGTACTTTTATATTTCCTCTATGAATCCCGTTCTCTTACCTGGCTACCGCGGCCCGTTTAAAAGAGAGAAAGTCGTTATTACAAAAGTGAGATGTTGCATCTGTATTCTAGAACAATGTTCACACTCGCGCTTTCCTTTTGTGACTTTATTTCTGTCTTAATGATGGACGTTTTGCTCCACCGAAATGACCATTGACGATATGGGTTTTAATCTTTGTCGCCCATCGCTTTGAAGTTTTTCATTTATTACAACCAATGTGACTAAGGTTTGCATCGGTTCATTAACTCATTTGACGATAGCCCAGATAGAAGAGAAACGGATTAATTAACGCCGCACAGGAGCAACACAACGGGAAATTGGTTGGTTGGTTTTGGAGTTTAATGTCTCAAGGGCCATATTTGGCCATGCTGCGCCAGGCACAAGACATACAATATCAAGTAATAGACAGATACACACAATGAAGGCTTTACTGACACAGAAGAGAGAAATACACCCAGGGAGGATCTGACAGGAATCAAACCTGCACCGCCTACAACTCGACGGTTGCTAGCGCAATGGGCAACGGGTAGGTACATATTTTAATTAACGTCGCACTGGAGCAACACTACGACGGCTATTGGCGACGGTTCGGGATCAATCACCAAGGGAAAAATCGAAGGGGGGGGGTATTTCAATTAACGTCACACTGGAGCAACACAATGGGCTATTGGTGACGGTCCGGGATCAATCCCAAAGGGAAAGATCCGAGGACAACACCACGTAATTTTGAACCACGGTCAGATGACGAGGCAACACCTGAGCTGGCACCCCACTCTCCAAACTTCCACACCACGCCAACGTGAAAAATCGAAGGAGGGAGGAATTTCAATTAACGTCACACTGGAGCAACACAATGGGCTATTGGTGACGGTCCGGGATCAATCCCAAAGGGAAAGATCCGAGGACAACACCACGTAATTTTGAACCACGGTCAGATGACGAGGCAACACCTGAGCTGGCACCCCACTCAGGAAAAATCGAAGGAAAACACCGCGTAATTTTGAACCACGATCAGATGACGAGGTCACACCTGATCTCGCACCTCACCCTCCAAACTTCCACACCGCGCCAACGTGAGGACATTTGAGGCCACGACAGATTTAACATGCACCAACCCTGTTCGTTCGTCGTCTGAGCGTAGTTCAAAATTACGTGGTGTTGACATCGGATCTTTCTTTTGGGATTGATTCCGGACCGTCACCCGTTGTGTTGCTTCAGTGCGACGTTAACCACTTAAAGCATGAGTTTTTTTCGGAAAAACTGGTAAAAAATGATCGAGTTTTTTTTTGACAGAAAATGAATATATATATATATAGGTATAGTGTAAGTTATTTTTGTGCAATTTCAGTTGCGTGGGGTGGGGTAAAAGTTATAAAAAAATTATTATACAAAGTGTAAACGATTTGATTACATGTTTATTTTGAATTTCAAAATATTAATAATAATAAAATATTAACTTCAGATTCACTTCCATCACTCAAGAGATCATCACTTTCATCGCTGAAACTTTCTGATAAATTGGCATATTCAAAATCGTCAGAGTCGCTCATTATCAGATAACTTTTTCTAAACAAGTTACAAAAACAGTAAAAATTAATTTATGGTTAACTGTTTACTTTTACGATATTTAACGTAATAAACATGGATATATTACCTTTTCCACACCAAACAACTGCTTTATAACAAAGAATTCCTAACAAACTATCATCAAAATGCACCACTTGGTTTACACAAGAAAAATGGTGCATAGTGGTGCCATCTACGGTAAATAAGTTTAATATCCATCTATAAATAAGTGGTAAATCATCTATGATAAATAAGTTTATGCCATCTATGGTATAAGTTTAATCTAGCCTATCTATTTTTACTAGAACGGATCTCAGACGAGCATTAGAAATAAAATAACGCGAGATACAAGAGCGCCCGTGTGAGACACGAGCATGTGCAAATTTGCCGGTAACTTTCGCCCGTGTCAAACACGGGTAAATGCGTTAAGTGGTTAATTAAAATACCTACCTACCATTTCCGTGTGTACACGACGGTCTTTGTTTGGATTCGAACTCCGGCTGTTAATCCGCTGCTCCCCCACCCCATCAAGGAACAACCCATTACTACATTTTTTATTCGATGTCCTTTATGCAGATTGGGACACATGCACCTCCTAACAAAGCAAAGGACATCAGCAATAGACCTCTGAAGGGTAGCGGTGAACTAGGGGTGGCTTTAAATTGCCCCACCAGCTGCGAATCTACCCCTCACCCAAACTTGCAATCTCTGCGTTTCCTAGCCACTAACCCCGACTGGATGCCATTTGTTACAGCTGCCGCCTCCGAAGGAACATGCAGTCGAGGCAGCTATATCAAGGACGGCTCGCGGCGAATCAGAGAGCTTCGCGGAATTTTATCTGCCCCAAACTTTTCCCTTGGAAAAGAAAGTAAGTTATGGGATGTATAAAGTCTCGGGGAAACTAAATGGCACGGTTACGTGTTACGAAGCAGTATCTGCCGGAGATTCTACTACTGTCTCGGACTCCACTGGTGGATAGGGTGGTTTTTAAAAGTACATAAAACGGAGTGAAGGAATTAAAAGTTATTCGCGCTTCGCACGCTATTTGGGGAGGTGTGTTAGCTCTGTCATGCTTAGGCATGGGTTTTCTTTGTGTTCTCTGAAATGATGGATTTTTCTGGTTCTGGATCCAGGACTCGTGTGTTCGGTGTCTGAGTGTTTGCGATGTTTTTCTGATGCAATTTAGGTTGTGTTGTTTTTGTATCTTGGGAGACATTAGCATTTAAATGGGCATTGCTTGCTGGGGTTTGTGGGGTGAAATGTTGAAGCTCGAGTTAAAGTATTTGAAGTAAATAAAGTTGGAATTATGCTGGAGTGAATTTTTTGAAGTTCTCAGTAAATTATTTTATGTTTGTTCACAGGTGGTGTATATGGGAAGACAAATCGTTTCAAGAACAACTGCTCGGGAGCAGTAATTTCTCATCAGCGAAATTTAGAACAATGTAAGACTTAGCCGACATTTTTACTACAAATAAATACAGGAACATTTTATAAAAACTTTTTTGACTCGGAAGGAAAAGGGCTACTGAATGTTTAAGTATGGCTTCAATACTTCGTAAGGGGTCGTCGTGGCTCAGTGGGTATGCCCACTGCATTAGAGTAGTCACCAGTGGTGCTGGGGAATACAATAGAAAGTGGGCGTGTCCAAATGACGTCATGAACGACGTCATACCACGTGACCTGAATCGTACCAAAAGTAGAGTATAGTTATTTTCTTTTTCTTTCATGTAGGAGTTGAGGTGTTTTGTATTGAGTTGTTTTCCTCCTTCTGGGAGTTGAGTTGTTTTTTGAATGAACATTTAATTCAATCGTTCTTTTTCTTCCGCTACAGTCTACAATTACACATCTTTCCTAAAGCATTTAGTGACTCCTTTTCAAGACACTTTAAAATTCCTCTTTAGTAAATAGGTTTAACTTGTAATGAACAAACGAATAATTAAAATAGCCAATACATTTAAAGGGCATATTTCTTTCCTACACGATTTTTGCAAAAGTCCTTGATTAAAATTTTACGATTTTTAGAAAGTCTCAAACATCCTTACTAGGCTTTTACGCTGCAGCGCAAGTGTTAATTTCATGACATTCAACTCAAAACCACCCTTTTACAATTTTTCCACACCGTGTTCAGTAAATCACTGAAATTGCATCTACTACTTGTATTAATAAAGAGTTGATAATGTTTAGTAACAAATGTACGTTTTAATTTTTTGTAAAATATTGGTTTGGCACATAGGACACGTTGAGCGACTGTTCGTACATATCATACAAGTCATCAGATGACCACAAGGCTCTAAAATAGCATCCATTTCCGATTCCATGCAAATTTTAGTCGTTCGTCCTTGTCTTTGTATGAGAGGTAAAATTTTACATTGAGTTTTATAAAACCTTATGTCTTACCTTACTCGGGTTTAATTGGTTAATTATTGTTTGAAAAAGTGACCAGAATAATCACTTTCCCCTTTCACAGAAAAAGGCCAAATCACTTAAGTGTGAGCAAAACAATTTTTTAGCAACTTTTCAACATTTTTATAATTTCTACAACCTACTTTGGACAATACTACCTAGAAGGTCAATGTGGCTTATTTTACGAATAGAAGTTATATTTAAACAACTTATATAAGGAAATTTTGTTTAAAACAATTATTTTCTTTGGAAGAAACGCTGTCAAATCGATTCACCATTTTAAAAAATGATAATATGTTACCTTTGCTTTGTCTGTACTGAAGACATTCAATTTTAAAACACATTTTTTTATTATTGTACGTGCAACAAAACGAAATAAAAAAACGTATTCACTTTTAAAATAAACTTTGTGATGACTATCTTATCAAATTGATTTGACATATTTTCCTTAAAGTTGGGAAAATTTGAAAATGTCGCAAAACTGGTAAAAGCATCACACCAGAGGTCAAAAAATATTGGTAGGTCTCCGCAGATTCATGATTTTTACCAATTGAGCAATTTTACAAGAAAGGAACTTTCAAAAGGGAATTTCTAATCCTTCCTTAAAATCGTGTTTTGTAGTACCTTAGTGTCTGTCATTTTTCGTCTGCAGTTTTCGCAGGGGTGGGGTATATGTGAAATGTATTACATGGATGGATATGCATGTATAGGATTTGTGTCCAATGTAGGTTGTAGAAATTGTAAAATTATCGAAAAGTTATTAAAAAATAAATAATCCAATTTGTGATGTAACTTTAGAAAAATAAAACTGCAGAATCAAGATAATTCAGTAGACTTTAAAATTCTTACTTTAAAGAAAGTCAAATATGTTCCTCTTATAAATTATATTTGGTCTAAGGTCTATTCTTTTTGGTCTAGGATCAACAGTGTCGTTGTTGGACTACCAAACATTTTGGATAAAACTTTGTGTTCGTGTCTCACTACATCCTCTTTTGGCCAATTTTCACGAACTCCGCCACACCAATAGCACCTGACTCAGTCCGAGATATGTATTTGGTTATATTTTTTTCTTGATTAAGTTTAATCATAGAATTAAATTGCGCATTCAGCGCATCAACGTGATAGAGTTAAAAGAGAAATTACATGCCATTTAAGTACATCCTTTCGTTAAAATCATCTCGTATTAAAACATAAAATTTTATTTGGCGCATCACCATAAGCACGTTTTCTGTGTACATTCTTCACTTATGTGTTCATAACATAGAGCAGAGATAAAGATAGAGAGCGCTTCCCCATTCCAGATGGTCGAAAAAGCTGTTCCAGAGTAACTTCACGTTTTAGCCCACGGTTAAACCAGATTTGGCTTCATATCACCATGTAATGTAAACAATCTTGGCGATACCTTCACCTTTTTGAACCAAATAAGCAGAAGAATAAACGAATTGTACTAATTTTGTTACAAATACTGCCTTCGTGATTAAACAGATAATTTCGACTTGAAGTACTCGAGGTACCGATTTTGAATCATTATTTAATATAAGTAATTTTTTAGCATACCAATTTTTGCTACTTTGCTGACTTAAAATGTTTCCAAAATAACGAAAGATTTAAAAAAAAAACAGTGATGCAGAGTAGAAAATTGATTCTAAAGTTAATGATTTTAGATCTCTTTGTTTTGTGAATATTGAAAAGGTTTTGATTTTAAAACTTGTAAATCGTAGCCACCACCAGAAAGAAACCATAATTAGATTTCGAACCAGATTTTATTTTTCAAATATAATATTTTCACTGAATAAATTTTACGGCTTTTGGACAAGCATTTTGTCAATATATATTTACAGGGAGACCATTGATTTTTAAAAATGACTCAGATAAATAACTTAAAATGAACAAAAATATTGTATACACTAACAGAGCAATTCCATGAAACATGGGACATCCAATCGAAAATATTTTCAGAAATTTTATCTCGGGTTTTATTAAGTTTTTCTAGACAGTTTAAAGTACAGAGAAGCAAAGAACGCAGATAAAAATTACAGAAGGAAATTATGGCTAAAATATACTGTCTTAATATGAAAAAATACCAAAGAAAAACCAATGAAAATACCACTAGCTGTACAGTAATAAAATTTAAATAAATGAATTACTGACATATTGGAAAGAAAAAGTTAATAAATTGATGAAAAATATATTTGATTATACATTTAGTTTACATGAAATATACAAATGAATCAGTGACCTTTAAATAAAGTTAATTTATTACTTATGCTTCTTAATTTATTTTTTTGGAGGTCTTCGTTGTAAACTTTAGCAATATGATGTAATCTTATTTTAAAATATTCATTCCTACATTTACTAAATCTACACATTTACTGCATAGTCTAATACTATAAGTAGTAAAAATTAATTTTTGATTTCGATGGCGTAGGAAACATTTCTTGCAAGATGTGGGCCTTGCGGAAGTAATGCGACATCATTTTAAGCATGTTTTGCATTAATGTAACACAAATTTTAATTAGATTAGACGGCTAATTCAAATTAAACAAATACTCGTACTTTAAACAATCATTCAAGCAAAACTAATGAAATTTCTAAAAAGGTATCCATCAGCTCCTATTCTAAAAAGTTGATGCAATCGAATGAGACCATCTGCGTTACTTCAAAAATAAAAAATTCCTTAAAAAATAATTGTTTTTAAATTTAACGCAAAAGTACATGTGTATTGCTTCCAATTAAATGAAACAATCTCTGCAAATCAAAATTCAAATAAACAGCTATCCGGAGCTATCACTCACTTGTAATCTATTAACAATATTAATCTATATATATAAAATAGGATGTGTGTGTGTGTATGTGGGTATATTTTCTATACAAATCTACACCGTTTGACCAATCCACACCAAATTTGGTACACTTATAATTTAGAACACTGCGGTCAGCATAGGCTAACTCTTAACCCCCGTTCTATTGGCCCTGGGGGGCTAAAAACTATTCGAAATCGCAATAGAAATAACATTGAGCATAGATTGATTGCTTTAGGCAGCGATGGTTGCTTTACCACTGTTGATCGAAAAACAATTTTTTCCGAAACAAATTAAATTACAGTATTTATGTTTGAACTGACTTTTTAGTTCTTCCCATGATGTAAATAAATTATAGATATTTTATTGATGAAGGGGGAAAGAATATTTTAAAATATTTATGTTTGCAAGGAAATTCAAGGAAAGGTTTTCAGGAGTTCAAGGATTATTTTCAAGGAAAGTTGGTGTGTATTTCGACCAACTTTCCTTAAATAATTTATCGAATACGTAATGATTTGTAGAATTCTGTTTCACGAGGCTTTTTAGGTAAGGCGTGTAACTTATTTTAAAATGTCCGGAATAGATACATGTGAATCCTCCGTTGAAAGCAGTGATTTTCTTTCTGAAAAATTCTGTAAAATCGACCTTCTGCTTTTTGAAAAAATTTTATCTATTCAGTTTAATTTGTCTACACCGATTATATTTATTTCTAAACCAAGCACCGTTATTCCGAAAAGCACAAACGAAAAACTCATTGATCATAAAAGCGTAATTTTGCTACTCGGTATCTGGCAGCACCAGAATTAATGTTTACTTTTTTTATAAAACTTTGTAGAACTTTCTAGAAAGTTGGGGAAACGGAAACTTAATTGGACTCATGGTGGAGAACATTCCAGCACCCACTCGATTCTTAGCTGGTCGTATTTAAAGGAAGCTAACTCGGTAAGTCTTCCAGTTTATCATCTTTCAGTGAATCTGGCAGTTTTATTTCGCTCTTTTGATTGTATAAGTGTTTCCTACTTTATTCGACAGTGATAGTGTACATTTTGGATTTATATTTCTAAACGGATATAAGTACTACATAATTTTAAATTCGTTTTTTCGTTAATTTTAGCTTTTTATTGTATTCTATAATAGATTTCATTGCTCAGTGAGATGTGCCTTTTGCTTAATTTTTTAAATAAGTTTAATGGGATCAGAATTAATGCTTTTTTTACACCAGAATAAAAGTTTATTTTTAACATGATTTAGAATTCTGTGTTTGAATATTTTGATTGACAGCTTTTAAGTAAGGCATTAATTTTTTTTATTTGTGTTAAAAGTTTGATATTCTCCTAAACTGATGTAAGTACTTCACAATTTTAAATTTGTTTTACCATTCAGTTTATATTAGTTTTTTATTGTATTCTATAATAGATTTCATTGTTCAGTGAGTGTGCCTTTTGCTTATTTTATGAAATAACTTTTTAATGACAGATTTCACTGCTCTGTGATAGTGTGCCTTTTGCTAATTTTATGAAATAGCTTTTCTTTGTATTCTATAATAGATTTCATTGCTCAGTGAGAGTGTGCCTTTTGCTTATTTTATGAAATAGCTTTTTGTATTCTTTTACAGATTTCTTTGCTGTAGCAATGCCTCCAAGGAAGCGGAAGGCAATCGGCCAAGTGCAGTCAACGGCTAAGATGATGAAAAATGAGCGTAGACAAGAAACTTCCGAGGAGAGGAATAGAAGACTTGCGATTGCGAGAGAGAGAGCTACTACATCTAGAGCAACAAAGACGGCACAACAGCGTGAGACCCTACTACAGGATAAGAGAGATAGAGCAACTACATCTAGAGCAACAGAGACGGCACAGCAGCGTGAGGCCCGACTACAGGATATGAAAGAGACAGCTACTACATCTAGAGCAACAGAGACGGCACAGCAGCGTGAGGCCCGACTACAGGATAAGAGAGATAGAGCTACTACATCTAGAACAACAGAGACTGCACAGCAGCGTGAGGCCCGACTACAGGATAAGAGAGATAGAGCTACTACATCTAGAGCAATAGAGACGGCACAGCAGCGAGAGGCCCGACTACAGGATAAGAGAGATAGAGCCAAACGATCACGGACTGCGAGCCATTTTAGCTTAGCACTGGAAGGATTTCACTACGATTCACATAAAGACTACTCGATGCATGCAAGTGTTACGATCGGGAAAATGGAAATGGTTTGTACTTACTGTCAAGCCAAAAAGTTTAAATCAGAGTCTACTGGTATTTGCTGCAAAAATGGAAAAGTTAAACTTTGCCAACTGGAACCACCACCACAAGACCTTTTGACTTACACATCAGGAGATACGTCAGAGTCGAAGCATTTTCTAAGTAACATCAGAAAATACAACTCATGTTTCCAAATGACATCATTCGGCGGCACATCAGTTGTTGGACAGCCCGGATTTCCGTCGACATTCAAGGTGCAAGGGCAGGTTTACCATAGAGCGGGATCGTTGCTTCCGCTGCCAGATCAACCACCAAAATTTCTACAACTATATTTTATTCAAAACGAACAAATGGAAACTGATCAGAGGTGCGCCTACATCTCGGGAACAAGACGTCAGATTGTGTTGAACTTACAGAGGATGTTTCATGAGCACAATAATCTTATTAAAACGTTTGAAACAGCATTGGAACATATGCCAACAGATGAATATAAAGTAGTCATAAGAGCAGACCGAAGACCAGCAGGCGAACACGAGCGGCGCTTTAACTCTCCTCAAGCAGATGAAGTCGCGGTGGTTCAGGAGATGAGTTTCATCAACGGGATATCGTTATTCAACGACGAGGTGAATCATTGCAGCGTATTTCGGAAACACATCGATCTTACGATGCTCTGCAGTACCCAGTAATATTCCCCCATGGTGAAGATGGATATCAATTTAATCTGAGGCAGATCAACCCAAGAACAGGTGAAACAACGAGCAAGAAAGTTTCAGCGATGGATTTCTATGCGTACAGATTAATGGTTCGAGATACTGGGCAGAACCACGTATTGAACTGCAGGCAATTGTTTCATCAGTTCATCGTCGATATGTACGCTAAAGTCGAGAGTGAACGTCTCCTTTACATTCGTCTAAATCAACGTAAACTGAGAGTTGACGAATATATTCACCTGAGAGATGCTGTGGCAAATGACGGGAACGTTGAAAACCTCGGTGCCTTAGTCATACTACCAGCTACATTTACAGGCAGTCCCAGACACATGCACGAATACACACAAGATGCTATGACGTACGTGAGGACGTACGGGAGACCAGACTTATTTATCACCTTCACCTGCAGTCCCACTTGGACGGAGATCAAGGAGGTTCTTACCAATGGTCAATTACCCAGTGAGCGCCACGACTTGATTGCGAGAGTATTTAAACAGAAGCAGTTGAAACTGATTGACGTTATAACAAAGGGCCATGTATTTGGAGTGCCGAGATGCTGGATGTATACGATTGAATGGCAAAAAAGAGGGCTGCCACACTCGCACAATTTGATCTGGTTAGCGGACAAAATTCAGCCCACTCAAATCGATGACGTTATATCTGCCGAGTTGCCAGACCCGGAACAAGATCCCGAACTTTTTGAAGTGGTAACGAAAAACATGATCCACGGACCGTGTGGAAATCTCAATCCCATTTCTCCGTGTATGAAGGACGGAAAGTGTACCAAGAAATACCCTAGAAAATTCATTAAAGAGACACAAACTGGAAATGACGGCTATCCCCTGTACAGACGGCGGGCTCCGGAAGATGGAGGGTTCACGGCGAAACTAACGATACGCAGCAACACGGAAATAGAAATCGACAATAGGTGGGTTGTGCCCTTTTCGCCGCTGCTGTCGAAAATGTTTCGGGCACACATCAACGTGGAGTACTGCAACAGTGTGAAATCGATTAAATATGTGTGCAAGTATGTCAACAAAGGTAGTGATATGGCTGTTTTCGGTATCAGCGACGAGAGATCGAACGATGAAGTGACGCGGTATCAATTGGGAAGATACCTCAGCAGTAACGAGGCAGTTTGGCGAATACTGGGTTTTTCGATTCACGAAAGACACCCTACTGTTGTTCACCTCAGCGTCCATTTAGAAAATGGTCAGAGAGTTTATTTCACAACAGAGAGCGCCCCTAGAGTGATTGATCAGCCACCAAACACGACTTTGACGGCATTCTTTCAACTGTGTCAGCAGGATTCTTTTGCGAGGACTTTGTTGTATCCTGAGATACCTCGATATTACACGTGGAATGCGTCGAGGAAAATTTTCTGTAGGAGAAAAGTTGGCCAGCCCGTCCCTGGACATGATGCAGTCGCGAGTGACGCCTTGGGTCGAGTGTACACTGTTCACCCCAACAACGCCGAATGCTATTTCCTTAGGATGCTTCTTCACTCGGTACGAGGACCTAGATCTTTCGCAGAGATGAGAACGGTAAACGACGAAGTATGCCAGACATTTAGAGAGGCCTGTCAGAAGTTGGGTTTGCTGGAAGGAGACCAGCACTGGGATGACACGTTGCGAGAAGCCGAATTGATCTCCCTACCAGAGCAAATCAGAAACCTGTTTGCTATAATATTGACTACATGCAGTCCATCGAATCCAAACACTTTATGGGAAAAGTATAAGGAGGCCCTGAGTGAGGATATACTCGCCAAAGTCCGGAGGGAAACCCCGACATTAGAAATCGCGTTTGGTCCGGACATTTTCAACGAGGCTTTGGTTATTCTTGAGGACAAATGTGTGGCCATGACAAATAAAACATTACTGCAATTGGGCCTGCCTGCACCAGTAAGAGATCGACGAGACGTACTTCGCGCAGATTACGTGCGAGAAACGAACTACGACGTCGAAGAGCTGAGTGCATACGTCGCGGACAAGAAGCCACTTCTGAATCGAGATCAGAAAAACGCATACCAAATTATCATGGATCAGGCAGCAAAACAACAAGGTGGTATCATTTTTCTTGATGCTTCTGGGGGCACAGGGAAAACATTCTTGATTAATATAATACTGGCCGAAATCAGGACTCGGGGAGAAGTTGCTCTTGCCATCGCCTCTTCGGGAATTGCGGCGACGTTAATGGAAGGAGGGAGGACGGCCCATTCTGCACTTAAGTTGCCACTTGACATCGCCAGGCAGGAAAATCCTACCTGCAACATAAGCAAGGCAAGTGGTCGGGCGCAGGTGCTCGAGACTTGCAAATTAATCGTGTGGGACGAATGCACCATGGCTCACAAGAAAGCTCTCGAGGCCCTCGACGTCACTCTGAGAGATCTGAGAGGAAACGACAACCTGATGGGAGGAGCTCTGGTACTCCTCTGTGGAGACTTTCGTCAAACTCTGCCCGTCATCCCGAAGTCGACGCCGGCCGATGAGATCCATGCATGTTTGAAACATTCGTTTTTGTGGAGACATGTGCGAAAGATAACTTTGAAGCAAAACATGAGAGTACATCTGGGGGATGAGAGTGCTCAAATTTTCTCAGACAAACTCCTGGAGATCGGAGAAGGCAGATTGGCAGTCGAGTCTTCTGGCAAGATTAAATTCCCATCCGATTTTTGTAATCTGGTGTCGTCCGTCTCAGAGCTGATAGATGCAGTCTATCCGTCTGTTTCCCAAAACTATCACGATTTGAACTGGTTGCGAGAGAGGGCCATTCTTTCTGCTAAAAATGAAGACGTCCACGACATAAACAATCAAATACTTGTCATGTTACCAGGCGTGGTCACTGAATACAAGTCCATCGATACCGTAGTAGATGCCGATGAGGTCGTCAATTTCCCGCCAGAGTTCCTGAACTCGCTTGATCCGGCTGGATTGCCACCACATCGTCTTTTACTTAAAGTGGGATCTCCGGTTATTTTACTGCGGAACCTCGACCCGCCAAAACTTTGCAACGGCACGAGGCTGTGTGTCAAGAAGCTGCTGGGCAATGTAATGGAAGCGACTATCTTGACAGGAAAGGGAGAGGGTGCAACAGTTTTTATCCCACGGATACCACTCATTCCGACGGATCTCCCTTTCGACTTTAAGAGATTGCAGTTTCCAGTAAGACTTGCGTTCTCGATCACGATCAACAAGTCGCAGGGGCTATCAAGTACTGCGGAGTGGATTTGAGATCGCCGTGTTTCTCCCACGGACAACTTTATGTTGGTTGCTCGAGGGTGGGTTCACCCAAGAATTTATTTATTCTTGCTCCCGGAGGTGAAACTAAAAATGTTGTGTATAATCAAGTTTTGTGTTAAATTTATATTGCAGTGAATTTGTAAAATATTTTACTTTATAATGCGTGTACTGTACTTATACTTTTAGAACCTGTTAATATAATTACTTTGATTTTACACTATACATTGATTTTATTCCTTTTCCTGTCCAATAGAAGATTGGGATAAATACCCGGGCAAAGCTATGTTGCCGTTGTTTGAGCATTACTAAATCTAACTTTTAGTTGATTGTATAAGTATTTCCTACTTTATTTGACAGGTGTAATGTGCATTATTGAATTAAAGTTTATTATTTTATTTCTATATGAATTTTATATTTTTACATGAATATTTGTTTGATAAAAAAAGGATATTTAAAATATTTCATTATTCATAATTTACATTTTGTAATGAAACACGAAAAACTTCAACTCATTAATCATAAAAGCGTAATTTTGTTATTTTAGATTTGGGAAACCAGAATTAATTTTTATTATTTTATAAATTTGATTTAGCATCCCGTGTTTGTCTATTTGAGTTAACACAGCGAAATGTTGCAGTCATATTTGAGCATTACTAAATTTCATTATCGTCTTTATCAATATTTTCAAATATCTTTTTTCGAATTGCTCTGTTTCAGAATACACTCAGGCAGTCGAAATTCGACACTGCGTATCATTCGTTTTTTAGAATTCTGCATTTTTTCGTCGGAATTTCGTTTCTGTTCGTATTTATGTCTTAATCTTTTAGATATTGCAATATATTCAGGAATTAAATGCATATATTTGCGTCCGAAGTATATAGTAGAAGTTATGGAAAAGTTAAAACGTATTTTCCGTACAACTTAAATGATTGCATTTTTCTGTGAAAGAAAAGTGATTATTCTAATTCACTTTTCAAGCAACATTTAACTATTTCAACCCGAGCAACGCCGGGTAATTCAGCTAGTCTTAAATAAATGAACTGCACAAATCTGCCATACAAGAAACTACCAACAATTTTCTAAACACGCGATATTTGATTACTCTAGCGGAAGGCGCCAAGATTCGCCAACCTGCATTTTTGCGTTTAACCGTAAAACATTCGATTTTTTCGCAAAATGCATAATTTTAATGACTCCAAAACATTTTCTATCAGGTTACAGATATTCAAATTGTTCTCACGACATCAAATAATGAAAAAAAGTGTTTACAATAACGAATAAACATTGATTTTACTATGATGTGATGCAACGCTACTCTTTTAAAAATGCTTTAAATACTAAAAAAAGCAGATAAGTAAATAATAACATATCTGTGAAATGAGTAGGGTGATCCTTTAGTTCCTCTTTCCTTGCAATTGTATGCACAACAATATACAACCATTTTTTTTCACTAAAAGTGCAGCCTTCAACGTGTCAATTTGACGTCCCAATGCTAAATCCCATAGAGAGTGTTCTCCGTGTCCAAGAAACGTCCGCACGTCCGCTGATTTTATCGTAGAACCGGATTGCAACCCCAAAGCGCTCTCTATCCTTATCTCTCATCTAAGGTTCATAATTACTCACAAAAGATAAGACTAAGATTTGAACTTTACTGATTAGTATTTAACTTTACTAATTAAGTGTGGGGTGTTATATATTCCAGTTCTTCGCTTACCCACTTTACAATAATTTTTTCAAGAACAGCTAACGTTTTTCAATAGCAATGTTTAATATTTGTGCAATTGTGGATTTTGATGGATTTCAGACTCAAGGTTTCTTAGTACGTGAATACGGTTGGTTGATTGGTTTTGATTTTATGGCGAAAGGGCGTGAATACCGATGCATCGCGATAAAATCGCAAGTATCTTCAAGTATTCGTTTTAATCGCCTTATAAACATAAATTTAGTGCCAAAGATCGCAAAAATGTGTGATATGTTGAAATTACGTTATGTGGACTTCATTTCGGTTCCAAAGCATAGGAAAGTGTGTCTATCTTAGAAAGACTAGACTCTAAACTTTTAGAATTGTACGAGCATACTAAGAGTACACCGAACATTTACTTAGAACAATATGGGTGACCCAAATTCGATGCACTATGTGCTCAAAGTAACAACAAAGAAATTAAAAAACTATCATATCTTCATAAAATAATTTGCATTGCCCAAAAGCTGAGGTGACGGCATGTAATAATTGATTCGTCGAAAATATGTCTTAAAAAATGCAAGTATGTAAAAATTATAAGTGTTTTTTACTACAATGTATTATTTTTCTAAAATATGTGAATAATGTTTTTTTCTGTTAAAAATTGTTCAAGCTTACTTTGTTTCCATGGTGCTTCTTTCTAACTGTTGTAGAAGTGTGTATTTTTTGCAGAGATTGCTTTAATAATACGTAGAATTCATTATTTCAATAATATTTGTTTCTTTTTAAGTTCACACTTACATTTTTAATGTACTTGTATTTGTTAAAAGATAAGTTCTTTTTTACACTACAATGTATTATTTCTGTAAATTATATGAATCATGATATTTTTCTATTAAATAGTTTTCTGATTTACTTTGTTTCAATGTGACTTCCTTTAATATGTTTTAGAATATTGTCTGTGTTTTTTTTTGTAGAGATGGTTTTAATAATACATATAATTCATATTTAATTCATTATTTCAGTAATATTTGTTCATTTTAAAATTCATCAACATTTAAAATTTTCAGTTATTACGTAATTTTACTCATGTGTAAAACTATTAGCTGTGTGAGTGAATCTTTATATTATGCATTAACTATCAAGAAAAGGTAAACGTTAAATTGCTTAGCACCACAGAAATGTGCATATTATTTTCAAAATAGAAAACCCATTAACTATCCATTTAATGTAGCTTATGTTGTATTAGATGTAAAGTTAAGAGAGTAATACAAAGTATCTTGTAAAATACTTCATAACTTCGTACAGCATTGGTATTTTGCTCTGTAATTTAAACTTTACAATGCGTACAAGGTTTCAAATAAATTAAAGGAAGTTTATGTTTAGTAAAATATGTGGTTTTTAAAAGATTGAAAAAAGAAAATTTATAACTTCAAGGACAAATGGTTTTTAATTCTATTTTTGACTACCTCAAATGTGCAAGGAAACATGGGTATGGGTCTTGAAGTTTCAAATTAATGCATAAAACATTTTTACTCTTACAGATTTTTTATTTTTTTATTATGCATAAAACACATTTTAAGAATCAAACTTTCAAAATGTCTTAATTGTAAAATTAGGAAAAGCAGATATGTATTTAACTGTTTGTAATAATAAACATGTTTTAATTGTAAAATGTTTTTTCAAAAATCTTCAGCATTAAAGTATGTGTAATAGGACCATCTGTTGTATAATTAATTTTTGAGTAAGAACATCTAACATTTAAAAAATATAAATCCTTTTATAAAAGGAAATTCCATTAAAAAGCAATTTGTCAAATCTATGCAACAAAAATTCAATCATTTAAAATTTAGGGAGACAATCAAAAGTTTATTCAAAGTAAAAAAATAATATGCAAGGAAATATGAATTAAAAATAACATTTAATTTAGATTTTATAGGGTAAATGGGTTTTAAATCTATCATCACTTCTTCAAACGTACAAGGAAACATGTTCATAGTATGTGTTAAAGTTTCAAAATTTTTGCTCTTATTTAAGTGTGAGTATTTAAAAAAAATTCTGCAATAAAATATGCACTATAGTATCTAATGTATAATTAGTTAATTTTTGAGTAAAAACATCTAACTTGAAAAAACCAAATCCTTATATGAAAGAAAATTTCATTTCTGAACTTGTAATTTAAAAGACAATTTTTAAAACTATGTAATAAATAAACAAATAATCCAAAATACAGTGTATGCGGAAAGACACGCAAAAGTTTATTTAAATTAACAAGTTGTAAGTATTTATGAAAATAATATTCAGAAAGGTACAAAGATTAATTGGAACGTTTTCCAAATGTCGTCTTGTGTATATCCGTATCGACACCGAGTTCCAGTTCGGGCTCATTAGTGGTTTATCGCTGATTTATACGACAATTTTACGAAACGTTAAGTTCATTCTGGGACATGATGCATTCCCACGGGGAAAACTGTGAAACCAAAATTGGTTTGTTGGATACGTCCTCACAAGCAAGTTTCCATTTCCAAGAACAATTTTTAAAGAATTGTAGTTCCTTCTAGAAAACAAAATTAAATCTTACACCAATTTTTATCCAACTTCCCTTTATTTACAACTAGCTGAATTACCCGGCGTTGCTCGGGTTGAAATGGTTAAATGTTGCTTGAAAAGTGAATTAGAATAATCACTTTTCTTTCACAGAAGAATGCAATCATTTAAGTTGTACGGGAAAATACTTTTTAACTTTTCATAGCTGTAAAGATGTAGAATCCGGGGCATGTTTGTCGCCAAGCAATTTTTGTCGCCAAATCAAGATGGCGTCCAAAGCCAGTATGTGTTAGTTTACGTGTTAGCTTCCTTCATTAAAAAAAAAGGGGACTTTCCTACGCGAAAAACCTTTTGCATAGGGTTGTCATAAAGGTGAATCAAAACACCAAGGTTACCATGTTTGGCGATAAATCGCTAGTGCCCCGGATTCGACATGTCCACCTTCATAGCTTCTACAATATACTTCGGACGCAAATATATACAATTAATTCCTGAATATATTGCAATATGTAAAAGATTAAGACATAAATACAAACAGAAACGAAATTCCAACGAAAAAATGCGTTCTACAAAGTTTTATAAAAAAGTAAACATTAATTCTGGTGCTGCCAGACACCGAGTAGGCAAAATTACGCTTTTATGATCAATAACTTTTACGTTTGTGCTTTTCGGAATAACGGTGCTTGGGTTAGAAATAAATGTAATCGGTGTAGACAAATTAAACTGAATAGATAAAAAATTTTCAAAAAGCAGAAGGTCGATTTTACAGAATTTTTAAGAAAGAAAATCTCTGCTTTCAACGGAGGATTCACATGTATCTATTCCGGACATTTTAAAATAAGTTACACGCCTTACATCAAAAGCTTATGAAACAGAATTCTACAGATCATTACGTATTCAATAAATTATTGAAGGAAAGTTGGTCGAAATATACACCAACTTTCCTTGAAAATCATCCTTGAACTCCTGAAAACCTTTCCTTGATTTTCCTTGCAAAAATACGTCACCTGACCGTGGTTCAAAATTACGTGGTATTGTCCTCGGATCTTTCCCTTTGGGATTGATCCCGGACCGTCACCAATAGCCCGTTGTGTTGCTCTAGTGTGACGTTAATTGAAATACCCCCCCTTGCAAAAATAAATTTTTTTAAATATTTTTCTTCATAAATAAAATATCTATAATTTATTTACATCATGGGAAGAACTAAAAAGTCAGTTCAAACAAATATTGTAATTTAATTTGTTTCGGAAAAAATTGTTTTTCGATCAACACTGGTAAAGCAACCATATCTGTCTAAAGGAATCAATCTATGCTCAATGTTATTTCTATGGCGATTTCGATACTTTTAGCCCCCTAGGGCCAATAGAACGGGGGTTAAGAGTTAGCCTATGTTGACCGCAGTGTTCTAAAGTATAAGTGTACCAAATTTGGCGTGGATTGGTCAAACTGTGTATAGATTTGTATAGAAAATATACATATATACATACACACACATCCTATTATATATATATATATATATATATATATATATATATATATATATATATATATATATATACACTGCTGGCCACCCAAATTGCAACACTAAGAAAGACAAGGGATATCACAACAAAATTTATTTTGTAGATAACATGTTGACCAAGTATCAAATGATTAAATTTGTAGACTTCTGTGAAGTGTGGTTCCTGCCAAAATCAGTAGCCAGAGTAGCCGCCATTGTTGGAGATCACCGCTGCCACACGCCTCGGCATTGATTCAGAGACTTTGGATGTGTTCTTGGGGTACAGCAGACCAAGCAGCTTCCACACGTTGCCAAAGTTGATCTGGTGTGGCAGCTGGGGATGTATTCTGGGTCAATCGTTGAGCAACCATGGACCATATGTTTTCTATCGGCGAAAGATCCGGAGAGCGAGCTGGCCAGGGAAGCAATTCAATCTGGCGATTGACGAAGAACCCTTGGACAATGCGTGCCACGTGTGGTCGCGCATTATCCTGTTGAAATATGGCTGTGGGCAAGCCCTGAAGGTAAGGAAGGACAACTGGCTCCAACACCTCGGAGATGTAGCGCTGGCTGTTTAAAGTACCGGCAATGCGTACTAGAGGAGTGCGAGAGTGATATCCAATACCGCCCCATACCATAATACCCGGTGCAGGATCAGTGTGGCGGTGCATAACGCAGCTGTTCAGCATCCTCTCTCCACGGTGTCTCCAGACTCGAATCCGACCATCGTGGTGTTGCAGACAGAAGCGTGACTCGTCAGTAAAGACAATTTCATTCCATTCTGCCGTCCACATCCTTCTTTCATCGCACCATTGGCGGCGGAAACGTCTGTGGTTCTGCGTCAAGGGTAGACGAAGCAATGGACGTCTTGCGGACAGACCACTCTGCTGTAAACGGCGTCGAATGGTACGCGCAGACACTGGATGATGCGGTACAGACTGAATGTGCTGTGCTATGGTTCGTGATGTGGCTGAGCGATCCGTCACTGCCATACGCACAATATGCCTGTCATCACGTGAAGTGGTGCACTGAGGTGGATGCGATCGAACACGTCGGTCCGTCGTACCCTCCTGCATCCAACGATCACATATCCGCATTACAGTTGTTTGGTTTCGTCCAACACGACTACCGATTTCCCTGAAAGATAATCCACAATCTCGGTAGGTCACTATCCTTCCTCTGTCGAACTCGGATACTTGATCAAAAGATGATCACTGTTTTCTACGAGGCATAATTGACCGGTTTTTTTAAAAAAACCACAAGAAAAACACAATTGCCGTACTTGAAATCGTCGAAATCTCTAAGCCTTAAATAGCGCTTTGAAGTGGCGCCACAGGCGCGCGTGATGTGCGTCTGCGCTGAAATTCTAATCATTTGCATATCTCACCTCCGCTAATGTATGTTGTAAATTTCATATTATTTGCATGCTTCCTTCAGGGTGTTGCATTTACGGTGGCCAGCAGTGTATATATATATATAGACAGATAGATAGTAGAAGCAATATAAGATCCGCCAAAGGTATAGTTTATTCCTTCGTCTCCGTGTTACAAGCTGTCGAGGCACCGTATATTTTTTACCGTTAATTTATATAGTTGTTTTCTCGTTCCTTGAATACGTTAATTCGTCTTACAATCGACGGAAATATAGCCAGCCTTAACGATCTATAAACATTTACCATACTTATAGCCTAAAGAATCTTCACAATATTTCTTCAAACACTGTTCTTTGTCTTCACCCATTTTCTTTGCAGGTCTAATGCCACTTGAATCCATCATTAATTTAAAACAGTAGAAGGATAAAGATAAAAAAAGTAAAATAATTTAAAGATCCAAGAAAATATAATTTCATGTTCCAATTACGCCTTTAAAAGCCTTTTATTTATCAAACAGTATAATCAGTTTTTATCTTTTGCCCCAAACATTTTTTGAATCCCACAATACGTGTACTTTGATTGTTTAAGCTAATCTTTAATTTCTTTCGAGTCACTTTTGTCGTTATCTGTGACTCCGTGTTTAACTCCGTTCCTTTTGTTATCTTAATTAACCTACACGTGCAAAACGTTATCCTTAGTCGTATTCTCACAAGTTCAGAGGCTTCTAGACCTAAACAATTTAAATTATTGACGAATCAATTTGATACTTTACCATCCCAAATAATATGTATACTATAAAATCTTTGGTTATTTGCCTAAAAATGTAATGGTATTCGATCATACACTTTTATGCATTTCTGTCATATCCATCGGATCTTTCCCTTTGGGATTGATTCCGGACCGTCACCAATAGCCCGTTGTGTTGCTCCAGTGTGACGTTAATTGAAAATACCAAATACCTGTCATATCCATATCCCCTCGAGTTGCAATAATGATTTCCCTACAAAACATGCACTTCCTAAAACATACAGACTTTCCTCAAGAGCATACCGTCTAATGTTTCTGTATTACAAATTCTACCTTACGTACAGAGAGTTCAAATATAATTACTTTTGTACTGAGTTCTCTAACGTTATAGTATTATTTTTAAGATAATCCTTTATTTTATTCCGTGTTTTCATACAAATATCCTCGCGTCATATTGAAAAGCTAAATTAGAGAATATTCAGTTGCTAATTCTAATCCATTTCATCCATAACAGAACTCTTTTCCCTGGTACGATTGACCGGTGGGCGCTCTTTCAAAATACTTTCAAAGTGCTTTTGTAAGCGTTAGGTAATGTTACATCATATATCTGTCAGTCAAGTGAATACGATTGCATCAGAACTGTGGAGGCGTTCCTAAGTGTTAACAATGGCCAGTAGTTTGCACATTCTTTTCCTGGTTCTTTTTTAAACTGATCAAGAGAGGTGTAGTTTCGCGCGATGACCCCTATTACACGGGGGAAGGGGCATTGGTAACCTGGAAAGAAGTCATTTGCCTTTCTCAACCCTTAGGGCACTGGGATAAGACTTTCAGTTCTGCTTCCTCGCTTGTTTGTAAACATTCCCAAGATTTTCAAAAAACAACTCAACTCCCAGCAGGAGGAAAACAACTCAATACAAAACACCTCAACTTCTACACGAAAGAAAAAAGAAAACAACTAAACTCCACTTTTGGTACGATTCAGGACACGTGGTATGACGTCGTTCATGACGTCATTTGGACACGCCCACTTTCTATTGTATTCCCCAGCACCACTCTTAGTAGCAACCTTCGAGTGTATTCCTTCGCTGGATGTATTTCTCTTGTCAGTAAAAATTTTCATTGTGTGTGCTTGTACATTGCTTGATATTGTATGTCTTGTGTCTGGCGCAGCATGGCTAAATATGGCCCTTGCGCCATAAAACCCCAAATCAACCAACCAATCAATACTTCGTAAAAATCACGAAAAATGTTTCTTTTTCCAGCTTTGAAGCGTTCACGACGTCTTCAGAGCTAAAACATATCGAGTTTTTATGTGAAAAATACATTCACATATAACGCGATATATCTTCAGATATAATGATTTTCCAGAATTGCACAAGGGCCACGGTAGCCAGGTTGAAAGAGCTACGGAGGGTTTAGCCACCGGAGGGTTACGAGTTCGAATCCGACCAAAGACCGTCGTGTAACAATGGGGCTGGGGCACGTTAAATCAGTCGTGGCCTCAAATGTCCTCACGTTGAAGTGGAGAGTGGAGGTGCTAGCTCAGGTGAGACCTCGTCATCTGGCCTTGGTTTAGAATTACTTGGTGCTCTCCTCGGGTCTTTCCCTTCGGGTTTGATCTCGGAAAGTTGCCAATAGGCCGTTGCGTTGCGCCAGTGGGACGTTAATTAAATACCTACCGAAATTAATCCTTTACCAGATCGTCAACTGATCGTGGTTCAAAATTACGTGGTGTTGTCCTCGGATTTTTCCCTTTGGGATTGATGTCGTATCGTCACCAATAGCCCGTTGTGTTGATCCAGTGTGACGTTAATTAAAATACCTACCTACCCTTTCCAGATACTAGCTCCGAAATTCCTGTATACTCCACCTGATAGTCCTCAATAATCTAATCGTCATCTGACCGTGGTTCAAAATTGCGTGGTGTTTTCCTCGGATCTTTCCCTTTGAGATTGATCCCGGACCGTCACTAATAGCCCGTTGTGTTGCTCCAGTGTGACGTTAATTAAATACCTACCTACGTGCCCTGGAAAACATTGTTGGTACAGCTTGGCGGGATATGACACTTGGGACATAAGATACCAACCAACCATAAAGCTAAGTGCCAGAAGTAACCTCCTTTTTAACTTGTGTAGCAATCTGGGTTATTGATCGAATGCAATTTCAGCATGTTACTTGTATTGAAAATTTGCGCCAAACGTTATTAAAACGGCGATACATCAAATTACTTATTAATTATTTATTATATTTCCTTTTCCGATAGTTTACTCAGGAAACCTCTAGTTTAATGGCAGTAATATGCAGGCTTACCAAAATGTTTACTTTTGCTGCTGTAAAATTATAGTTAAAGGTACGGAGTTGACTTGACTTGTCATCAGCAATTGCCATTTGACATTGATTGACAAGACGCCAACTTGGCGAAATATGGTGACCATACCTTATTCTAATAGATTCGCTTAACAAGCAGGATTTGCTACAAGAGGGCAAATTATATCCCAACCCTAAAATTTAATCATAATGTGCTTAACGATGACAAAAGAGTTGAATAGATATCTAAATTGCCAGAGCATTATAGTGCCGAAATTTAAACCGAACCTTGGTATTTAATAGGAAGATTTGCGAAGCTGTTCCAAGCTTTATTATTTTCAACCGTCAAGCAACAAACTTTATATCAGATTAAATAAATCGCATTCAAAGTATCCAAATAACAGGGACAATAGAGACAAAAGACGGCAAATATGTGTGAACAATAACTCTAAATGCACAGCAATCTTGAAATCTTCACCTACGAGGCACAAGCTTTGCTGAAGCTTGATTTGAAGTACGAGTAAGTGTTGCAATTACCAATGTTCAGGTAAGTGGTTTGACATTTTTCTTTAGTTTCTTGTTAGTTGTGCATTACTTGAAATTGCACGTCATGATGATGTGCAAAACATCCAATGATAAATGTAAAATTATTAAAAAATTATGCTTTAACGTCATCTTAAGTTTCGGATTTTCGAATCATTATATTGCTATCCTTTAAAAAATAAATACTTTTAACGAAGTCTTAATTTTGAGTGCTTTAAGTTTTCATAAATATGTAAGACTAACACATGAGTTGAGTGCATATTCAATTTGACTTTGAATTTCGTTTAAAAATTTTGGGGGGCCAAAACGAACAGCAATTTATCACGTGCAGTAAAAGCATTAAGAGAGATTTAACCCTACAAAGAGAATGTTGGCCTTATAACTAGAAAGGGATTAATTTGGCTCCTAGCTCTTATTGAGCGCTAGATTATATCATACTGCTTATTTTAGGTTTCAAATAATAGATAAGAAATAGAATATATACTAGTATTCAAATTGAAAATTTATCACTGACCTTGATTTTGACATAATTTTATTTTGTTCATTCGTTGAAGTACATTTCTCTAGATGAGCAATTCCCGCATACTGCCTTGCAATTTTCTCAGCTAATTTTTTTTAATTTCTCATGGAAAATCTCGGGGTAAAATCCTAGTATACGTTACACGCTTGGCGCGATTTTGAAAAATGTCACCAAGAATTGGTCTAGGCAAAAACAGAAAATCGTAACCTGAAAATGGCAAATACATAAACATACCATAAAAAAAGCAAAAAATCAAATGAATAAGCATAACATGAAAAGACAAGCATTTATGAATTTCAATTATTGAAAAATTATACAAATCATTAATACGAATAACATATTTACAAAAGAAAATGGGGTCCAAATAAAAATTTCAAAATTCTATTACAAATCTCAAGTTCAACCGCAAAATCACACCATGAATTCCAAAATGCAAATGCAAAATGGATAAAAAGCAATAACCCACCGAATCTCGCCAAATCTACAACTACAGATTGCAAACTTTATCGCCAATGTCGCCAAATCCACTGTGTAACGCATACTAGGATTAAGCCAATCTCGGCATTTCAATCTTTTATTGGTTACGTCTTTTATATCTACCTGCGACAAAATCTGAGTATTAGACTGGTAATTAATGCCCCATTTTACATTCATTAAAATAAATCCGCAACCTATCACAAGCATGGGGAAATTATACTTGTGTTTATACGACCAATAGGATATATTTTGCTCTAAAATATAGTTTTATGCAGAATCGTTTAATAATTGGAATGAATTGTGTTACAACGACATGTAATAAAAGAAATTCATCAGTATGAGAAATTGTATACTTGGTTGTTTAAATTGTTTTTGTACCACTTGGCTCGTCATCTGACCGTGGTTCAAAATTACGTGGTGTTGATCCCGGACCGTCGCCAATAGCCCGATGTGTTTCTCCAGTGCGACGTTAATTAAAATACCTACCTACACCATTAGGTGTAGGTAGGTATTTTGAATTTTACAAACAGGTTCAATGGCAACTTACAACTGAAACTGTAGAATCTGTTTCAAAGATAATTATACCATCTTCACATCAATATTCGCATACTTTGGTGGCAACGCTGTTGGCGCGGTTTTTGGCGCACTTTTTGTAGCGATTCTGGCAGCTAAAGACAACTCATCTTTATTAAGATTATTACAGCTTTTATAGCAACCTCGGCAAGCGGAAAGTTTAAATTAGAATATTCTAGACTGTTCTTTTCATTTCCATTAAATTGTCCTTTGATTTCATTGGTTCTTGAAATTTTTTTTTCCAATTCTTTTCCGTTCCATGTAAATTGGAGGAATTAATAGTTCATTTTGCTTTTAGTCACGGCCCAGTGCAATCGCATTGTATCGTTTCTTGCTATTTTTGAAAATCTTTATTATTTTTCTATTTTGATATGCCTTCTGTATTTAGTGTTATAGATAAGCTTCAGGGTGTTCTTTCGCGAAATTTGTTTATATTTTTCTGTTTGGGGATAATTTTAGAAAGTGAGGGAGTGGCTAATCGTTTATTTTGCATTCATTTATATCTGGATAAACAGTTTTTTTGGATTTCACGTTGGCCTGGTGTGGACGTTTGGACGAGATATCTCGTCGAAAACACTTAAGAGTTTAGGTTTTTAATGTACTAAGACCTTTTGTAATGCTTGGTTTGTTATTTATCTATTTGGTATTCGCAGTTTAAATTTGCGAGGAACCGAAATACTCTCTTCAGATAATTACTAATTTTGAAGTATTAACATAAAATAATGGAATATCTTCTCCCGCTATTATAGCAACGTGCGCGTTCTAGGCGTCACATGTTCGTTTATTCTAGGTGTATTCCAATATTTTGTGCAAGTAAAGCTTTTTTTTTGTGTCTGCCCATTTACTTGACGTCGTTTGCCGCAGATTGGCCAAATATGACCCTTCTGCCATAAAACTCGACCACCCATCTCATCAATTCGGTTGGTTAAGACAAATTCGATAGAACACCAGTCTTCCAAAACAGCTATAATCTCTACCTTAGGTTACCCCTTATATGCATGTGAGAGCATTTGGATAATGGAAAGTAAAATTTCTGTTTCCCATCTTGTTTATATTGAAAAACTCACTCAAGTATTTCCAATAAAAAACGATTAATATAAATATTTACCAAGACTGGTTTTAAAAAATACAAAGGTCACTCAAGGTCAAAGGTTTTTGCAAGTAAAAATTGCAAAACAAGGTCGAATAAACAAATCGCACCTTTAAATTCCAATTCAATATGGGTAGGTATTTAATTACCGTCGCACTGGAGCAAGGCAACGGGCTATTGGCAACAGTCCAGGATCAATCCCAAAGGGAAAGATTCGAAGATAATACGTAATTTTGAACCACGGTCAGATGACGAGGCAACACATGCCCTGGCATTCCATTCTCCAAATTTCCACACCACACCAACATGAGGGCATTTGAGGACACGAAAGATTTAACGTGCATCACCCCTTTTTGTGCACGACGGTCCTTGGTTGGATTCGAACTCGCAACCCTCCGGTTGCTAATCCGTTACTCTACCAACCGGGTTACCGCGGGCCTCTATTCAGTAGAGGATCTTGCGTAATAAAGTGGTTTGGAATTTTGTAGGTATGGTATGGTATGATATTTTTCAATTAACGTCACACTGGAGCAACACAACGGGCTATTGGTGTCGGTCCGGGATCAATCCCAAAGGGAAAGTCCGAGGACAACACCACGTAATTTTGAACCACGGTCAGATGAGGCAACACCTGAGCTGGCACCCCACTCTCCAAACTTCCACACCACACCAACGTGAGGACATTTGAGGCCACGACAGATTTAACGTGCACCAACCCCCTTTGTACACGACGGTGTTTGGCTGGATTCGAACTCGCAACCCTTCGGTTGCTAGTCCGTTACTCTTCCAACCGGGCCACCTCGGCCCGGAATTTTGTAGGATCAATCCCAAAAGGAATAGAGTGGAGTGCCACCTCAGGTGTACTTCGTCATCTGACCGTGGTTCAAAATTACGTGGTGTTGTCCTCGGATCTTTCCCTTTGGGGGCTGCGGTGGCCCGGTTGGAAGAGTAACGGACTAGCAACCGAAGGGTTGCGGGTTCGAATCCAGCCAAACACCGTCGTGTACAAAGGGGGCTGGTGCACGTTAAATCTGTCGTGGCCTCAAATGTCCTCACGTTGGCGTGGTGTGGAAGTTTGGAGAGTGGGGTGCCAGCTCAGGTGTTGCCTCGTCATCTGACCGTGGTTCAAAATTACGTGGTGTTGTCCTCGGATCTTTCCCTTTGGGATTGATCCCGGACCGTCACCAATAGCCCATTGTGTTGCTCCAGTGTGACGTTAATTGATATACCCCCCCCCCTTTCCCTTTGGGATTGATCCCGGACTGTCGCCAATAGCCCGGTATATTGCTCCAGTGCTACGTTGATTAACTACCTACACACCTACGAAAACAAGGTCGATTAATAAAATCGTATCTGCTTAAATTTCAGGGCCGCAATTGCAGGAACTAATAACTGGAGGATTGCGAGTTCGAATCCAACCAAAGACCGTCAGGTACAAAGGGTGCTGGTAAATGGTAAATCTGTCGTGGCCACAAATATCCTCACTTAGCTTCGTGTGGAAGTTTGGAGAGCGGGGTGCCAGTTCAGTTGGGACCTCGTCATCTGACAGTAATTCGAAACTGCTTGGTAATAGCCCGTTTTGTTGCTCTAGTGTGACGTTAATTAAACTTACCTACCAAAATTACGTGGTGTTGTCCTCGTATCTATCCCTTCGGGTTTAATCTCGGATCGTCGTGACTCAGTGGATATGCCCACTACGCTAGCAACCTTCGAGTTGTAGGCGGCGCAGGTTCTATCCTGTCAGGTACATTCTTCTCTGGGTGTATTTCTCTTGTGTCAGTTAAAACTTGCATGGTGTTGTCTATTACTTGATATTGTAAGTCTCGTGTAGCATGGCCAAATATGGTCTTTACGCCATAACCCCCCCGCCCCGGACCGACGTTAATATCCCGTTGTGTTGTTTCAATGCTACGTTAATGAAATATCTACCCACCTGTTTGAATTTCAGCTATCCATCTGTGAACCTTGAGCAATAAATAATTCAGAAACCAAATGCATCATAGATGTAGAGCCGAACTCATTAACAGACTAGACAAATTTTACTGTACAGCTGTTTTAATGCCATTTAGTTTGTCACTCAAAAATGTAGATAATCATTTTGATTGTGTAAAACTTCAAAGTATTTCTCATCGGAATGAAACTGAACATGCTCTGCATCATGTTAATGACAGTCAAAAATGTCAGCAAATGACTTTCTGCTTTTCAATATTTGCCGAGTCATTCACAAATGACGACGCCGCAAGTGTTCGAAGGAAATATTTAGAGAGCAAACATTGACGAAATCTCTCAAACACGTCACGATTTTCCTGTTACGTCATCAATCCAACCTGTTTAGGGGAAACGTAAAATGTTTTTGGCGAACGTTAAAAATAAAAGGAGAGGGGTTTAATCGAATGCATCACGTGAGCATCAGGAAACCTTAGAAAAACGTGGGGGGGGAGGGGAAGAAAAAAGAACACCTGCTAATCCGAACAGGCAAGCCTTTCGATAACAGCTCCAACCCGATATGGAAGGGTTGTTTGTTTAAATTAACACTTAATAACTCGTCACCGTTGCCCTCAAGTTTATAATCTAACGTGGGCTAAAACCACATAGTTTTTATCGCCAATTCCGAAGTGGCGCGATTAAACTATCGCTTTTTTGTGATCAAGGTTCAACTTCAGATAAGAGCTCCAGCTCAAATATTCGGTCAGCTGTCGATGCTCCCAGAAGGCTGAATGCGCTTGGAATTATCTGGTGTATAAAAAGCCTCTCTTGAACGGATCCAGTCCTTATTCCCTCGCAATTACAATAGAATTTCCTCCATATCACCAGCATGAATCGATTGGTTTGCTGTGTTGCCTTGTTCGTCCTGGTTGCTCAGGCCAGCGCCAGCAAGTTCTCGGACTGTGGCTCGAGCGGACAGGTGTCTAAGGTTGAAGTGAGCAACTGCCCCGACAGTGCCGAGAAGTGTATGCTGACCAGGGGCACCAAACCGTCCGTCACCATCGTGTTCCAGTCCAAGACCGACTCCAAGACCGTGAAGGCGGTCGTCCATGGTGTGATCGGGGGGGTGCCCTTACCCTTCCCCCTGCCCAAGTCCAAGTCCGACGGCTGCAAGTCCGGAGTGACCTGCCCGATGACGTCCGGACAGACTTTCACCTACAACAACGCCATCGATGTCAAGAACTCGTACCCACCCCTTGGAGTGATCGTCAGGTGGGAGTTGAAGGACGACAACAGTGCTGATATCGTTTGCGTTGAGATTCCATGTGAGATCAACTGAGAAGATAGTCCATTGTGTTTACTGAACTGTTCAACTAAATTAAACATCAAATCTCCGTATCTGTATATAATGACAGCATCTGAATCATAATGGTGATCTTGTTATTCGCTTTAAAATCATCATACTCGGATATTGGTTCTCCAAAGTGAGACAATAGTTTATCTGGAATGAAATTATAATTTCGTGTGTATAATATCGGCAGAAAAAGATGTCACTTACGTCTTGCTTTCAGTGATTTGATTGCTGCAAATAAAAATATCAGTTTTTAAATGCTTGTAGTCTTGTTAAAATTGTACTTCTAGAACTGTTTTCAGCTATTGTTTTATAAGTTTAGCTAGGAAATATTTAAATGTGTAAGTTGGACTAAATTTCACAAGCAGGTGAGTGTTTATTCAAGTATTTCAGTTAACTGTTCATGTACTTTCTGGAATATTGAAACTGGGAGTCTTGTTTTGTTGTTAAATTCACTCTTGTATTTAACTTGGTAAGAATTCATATTACTATTCAAGTTAGTGACACGTTAAAACAAATGTGGCACATTTAAACATTTCGACAATTTTCACTTTATGACGGTAGGAACAATGAATTCTATTCTAAAGATTTCAAAAAGCAGTAAAAATATACAAATGGTGTGGTAATTAAAGATTTAATAAATACAGAACTTAAAATTTAAACATCATTTATAGAAAAAAGCATTATTCCGATTGATATCAATAAATAAAGAAATAAACTAGAATTGTGATATCTATTTAAAATGTTCTATCTCTTACTTAGAACATTATTAATGGTAATGTCTATTTTTCAGACAGGATAGCTGATGAGTACATTAATAAAATACTTCTAAAACCTTAAAAACATCTTAATAGCAGATTGAAAAGGAACGTATTTTTTAATTAATCCATACTTTTTTCCATTTCTAGAATATGAAAAGGCTTAACGCGATATTATCACGAGTGAATAACATGCTAAAGTGATTACTTTTTAAATGTTCACATATGCTGCAGAAATGGAAGATATATTATTTCATCAAACTTTATTTTATAATATTTAGCCTACAATTACTGTCGACATAAGTTAATTATGTTCCGGGTGTTTGTTTCTATCTAGAAAAATGTGATATTGGTGGGGAAATAAACAACTTTAATACAAGTTATTTTAAACATCGTATTGGATACCTACACTTGATTTCTCGAGTGTTAAAACTATTCTCCAAGTGTTTAGGGTTTTGTATCAACAAGCGTCATAAGAGATTTTTAACATTTATTGATTTTTTTAACAAGTCAATCGACGTTTATTCGTTGGTTTAAATATATGAAGTTAAGTTTCAATGGACCGTATAAGCTACAAAATTCATACTTAATTTGTTTTATTCTTCGATGTGTAAAGAATATTCAACGAAAACGTTTCACACATTAATTGAAGGACTTCAGGCACCATAATAAGCCACTTTAAAATTTTCAGAAAAGTAGTTTACACAAGCATTACAAATTTCCCAAATTATAATGGGTTTATCCACTATTTAAGAGGTAATACCTTAAATTAAGTATTAGGCACTTATTCAAATAATCAGAAATTCTTTTACCTCTTGAATGTTTCGTTTTTAATTTACATCACGGATCGTATTTCTAAGTCTTAGAAATATGTTGCCTGGTACCCTTCAATTATATATATTAAAACTAATATTAGTTATTACATAATAATAAGTTAATAGCAAAATTCCCTATAACATCTATTAACTGCTAATTTCAAGCTTTGTTATCATTAGCACTTGATGAACCTAAATTTATCGACTAATTGTCAGTTATTAATTTTTAGAAATCGACATAAACGGGTTTATACAGTAATTGCTTAAATTAATAATTTCAAATTTATTCTCAACAAATATTTAAAAATGGTTTTAGCTGCTTTTAAGTGCTTACATGTTTTAAATATGTAAATCGGAGACTAGTGATTATATCATGAAAAGTGGCTTCATTAATGTTTAACTTGTCTACGGTCATTAGGATATATATTTTTTGTTATATGAAGGCTGATTAGATGTATTCCGAAAAACTTTTGAAACCTCAGTCAATGTTACTTTATACGATTTGAAAAATGTTCATTTGATTTAACGTGACTTATACTAAAACAAATCAACGTAACTTATACCAAATATACAAAAACGCTTTCCTTAAATCGCTGACACAAATTAGTAACAGATCAAAGATCAGTCTGGTTTGATACCAGATGCGCCGTAGATCAGCGAAAACGACGTTTGCGCAAATGTGTGTAGAGAAACCCGACCACTTTGTAGAGAATCATAATTTTATGTTTAGATATAGGAACTGCACCCTGGCATAATCGTAGTTAACAGTGCGGCTTTAACGTGATTTCAATCTTTTGACGCCAAAAGTGGTTAGAGGCTGCCACTAACCTATTTTTCAATGCAATTCTTAACGGTTATTGCTAATTTGCTGTAACAGCAATTACTAACTGCTGTTTTTAACAGATTACTTCGACACTTAAATTTATTCCGAGTGATCTGACCTCTATTCCGTTTTACCCTCTCCTACCCATCAGCTTGATTTTTTCCTTCCTCGTTGTCTAGTGTTTGGCGCTGCTTGGCCAAATATGGCCCTTGCGCCATAAAACCCAAAACCAACCTAAATTTGTTCTCTGTTAGTTGACTTCGAAATTCCCATAAGCGAATTTTTCGAGCAGTAATTGCTTAAATTACTAATTTCAAATTTATTTTCAATTTTTTTTAAAACTGTTCATTAGTTCCAATTATTTTAATTAAAGCGTATCGATAACTTAATATTTCCAATAACAGCTGCTAAATGAATAATGTATAATGATTTATAATTGCGATCGGAATAGCTCAATCGAATGGTTAGCATTACTGAGAAGACGCCAATTTGGCAATCGCACCGCATACCATACAAAAAATAGGATTTAACCTGAATAACTTTTAGAAAGTAAATGTTCGTGCTACCAGTATCGCGAATGATTTTCCATGTTTTCAATCTCGTTTTTTTCTGACACTTCATAATACTACTTTAAAAATAATATATGGCGTAGCTCTGATTTTCTAGGATATTCTGATCAAAATACCAGGTAAAGATCTCAATAGAAACCAAACAAATTTATGAGAAACTATTTTATTTCATTCGGTACCTGGAAACTACAATGTGGATTTTAATGAAATGAATTTTAGGCAATTTAAATGAAGTATTTAGGCACGAAAAAAATATATAAGCTTTTTTCACTTAAAAATATCGTCAGCGTAGAGCAGAAACGCAATAACTGACATTTCGAAAACACAATGCTTGTTTATGAGAATTGCCATTATGTTGTAATTTAATCCTCTGCATACGACGGAACAGAATATCGGTTTCTTTGGTTACGTCAGCCGGCCCAATGGCTTTACAGGCAACTTACTGAAACCGGCCGAAACGGCCTTTATAATGCTTTCCCCGGAGGAGAGGGAATATATGTTCGTCCATTATCACCAATGTGCCAGTTTCTATTTGTCGGGTAGTGGATATGCCTAGAAGGGACAGATCCTTCCTGGGTAAACTGAAAGGGCGGCGGTGACTTTTTAAGTGTATCTTTTTCATTTACTCAATCTCTCACAGACTAAATGCTCGAGGATAAACAATTTGCGAGGCTCCCCGTCGATAACCCTGACATCTTTGTCAACGGGGAGATAAGGCTATTCACGACCGGGTCTCTAGCACAGAGAATAGGGGAAGGAAATCATAATGGGTTTCGGTGGTTCTTCAGGAGTTTGAGGTCTGAAAGAATCCGAGCTTTTCGTAACGAGGGGACTTGAAACTTTCGGCCGGTCCCCGTATCCAGAGGGTTAAGATATGGATGTGCAAATTTCAAAAATTTGTGTAATGACGTTTGAATGTTTAGTTAACCTGTTTGGTATTTCACATTCATCTACCGCGCATGGCAAGAACAATGTGTTTTAATAGGGGATGCACATTCGCGTTTCTGGCAAAACTTAGCAAAATAAGTGATCCAACCAGCTGATGAACCCGAAAAGTGAAAATTGGAACATTCATGTTTCTGGCATAAGGAGGACGATATATCATCAAAATACTTGAAATTTTGTTTTTTGACATACAAACTAAGTAAAAAATAACTCAGTTTTAATGCGATTGTGATCTAAGTCAAAGGGTGTATTTTGATTTTTATTTACAAATATATAGCAACATAAAAGAGGCTTGCCCAAATATGACCGTTGCATTTAAAACATAACCAACACACCAAATCGCTTACAAATTATGGTTTGAAAAATGTAAATTTGTAACTTTTAAAATCATGCTCAAACTAGTGAAAACGCTGTAAACTGTTTTTCAGATCATTTTGACGATAAAAACTGAAGGAATTTCGTTCATGAGTGGGTTGTTGAACGAATTTTTATTAATATAAGTCGTCTCCGCGTGTTTAAAACTACGATGAGTTGTCTTCGCAACTTTCCCTTCGGGATTGATCCCGGACTGTCGCCAATGGCCCGGTGGACATAAATTTCAACTCCTTCTAACCTCTAATCATTTGACAAATATTTTTAAATGTAATTGACCGGTAGGTAGAGCACTAGAGCAACACAACGGACTATTGCTGACGGTCTGGGATCAATCTCAAACGGAAAGATCGAGGAAAACCACGTAATTTTGAACATCGGTCGGATGACGAGGCAACACTTGATCTGGCACCCCACTCTACAAACTTCCACGCCAACGTGAGGCCACGACAGATTTAACGCTCGCCACCCCCTTTGTACACGACGGTCTTTGGTTGGATTCGAACTCGCAACCCTCTGGTTACTAATCCGTTACTCTTCCAACCAGGCTACCACGGCCCAGGGTTTTGGTCGGATACTTTTACATTTGCCTGCAACAGTTTCTTAAACTGCTAAGAAAACTGTCAGGAAAAATTGTCGCTCATTCCCGAAACTGAAATTGTGCTTTAATCTTAAATAACCTTCGAGTTGTAGGCGGCGCAGGTTCGATTCCTGTTTGGTGTATTCCTCCCTCGATGTATTTCTCTCGTGTCAAACTTTCATGTGTGTATGTCTATTGATATTGTACAGGGTGAATCTAAATTGTTTTTACAAAATAAAAGGGGTGATAGTACCCATCCCGACGAGCAATAATTGCCATGGAACATAGGGTCGCATTCCACTCTGAGAGGCAGAAAAGAGTAAAGTCGAAACGCGTCGAGCATGAACAAGTCATCGCCTCTGACGTCGTTTTATACCTGCCTACGTAGCATATCTCCTAAGCAAGATGGATTGGACGTGGCGGACCTGTGGCTTGGCCTCCTCGCTCACCGGATCTCAACCCACTGGACTTTTTCTTCAGGGGGCACATGAAATCTTTAGTGTACCTGTGGACTCGGCTGAAGATCTCGTAGCGGGAATCGGTGTTGCCGCAGACAAAATTAACACAACACCAGGAATCTTCGAGAGCCAGTCATTCCTTCGCCGGTGTGAACTGTGCAACGACGCGCGCCACTTTGAGCACTTGCTGTGAGTTTTTCTCTGATCAATCAATCAGATTGTGCAACTTTTGGTATCGTTCATTCGCTTTCCCAACACTGTTATCATCTGACAGTGGTTCAAAATTACGTGGTGTTGTCCTCGGATCTTTCCCTTTGGGATTGATCCCGGACCGTCACCAATAGCCCATTGTGTAGCTCTAGTGTGACGTTAATGGAAATACCCCCCCCCCCAACACTGTTATAAGTTCATGTTGAAATTCTAATTTGATTCTTTTCTGCCTCTCAGAGTGGAATGCGATCCCATGTTCCATGGTTATTATTGCTCGTCTGGATGGGTACTATCACCCCTCTGATTTTGTAAAAACAATTTAGACTCACCCTGTATGTCTTGTATCTGGCGCAGTATAGCCAAATAGGGCCCTTGCGCCATAAAACCCCAAAACAACCAACCAACTTAATTGAATAGCCCCCAGAATCAAATCAAATGAAATTTGCCGGTGATTCATGATTTGACGTCGAGGAGAGTTACAGTTTACGCGTACAACAGAGGTTTGTGCTCGTTATATCTGCTGTAACCTCAAGTATCCTCACGTTGGCGTGAAGTTTGGAGATGTGTTCCAGCTCAAGTTTGATCTCGTCATCTGACCGTGATTCAAAATTAAGTTGTGTTCTCGAATCTTTTCTTTATTCGGTTGATCTCGGACCGTCGCCAATAGCCCATTGTGTTTCTCAAGTGCGACGTTAATTGAAAATAACAAATACCATGAAAATATAACACCGAATTCCCCGAATACGGTCTAATCAGCATCCAAATGAGCGATCCAATCACTCCAACCAAACAAATAGCGCCCATTACTCGAAATACCACTCTTTTCTCCCCCCGCGCGCATCCGCCAATCTTCTCCATTCAGCCAATCAAGTAAATAGCCCCATCTCCGCCAAATCTCCACCGCCAGATGTGGACGTCCGATGTCATTAATAAAAACGTCCAGCTCCGAGAGCGGACTCGGAACCGACGTCAATTCCACAGTCCGTGTCCTGTGGGAGAACGTCAGTCCGGTATGATGACGGCTTTGTTTACACTGCTTGGAGAAACGGCGTTTATTTCTTTCTGCTGATGGAAGGGATGACAGCCGTGATGAGAAGTGAAGTGATTTTGGTGGGTATGGATCAACTGCAAGTGGGGAATCATTTGCGGCAGTACCAATTTGGTAACGTACTGGGTGGTGTAACTGTTCTTCCTTTGCGTTTGTTGGTAGATAGTTGAATTTATGTGGCATTGCAGCAACAAACGGAATATTGGCGACAGTAGTGTAACTGTTCTTCCTTTGGGTGTTTGGTAGATAGTTGAATTTATGTGGCATTGCAGCAACAATTAAATTCACTTAGCTTTTACACGCCTTCTCTCACAATGTATAGATAAATGAACAATGTCGATTTCTATACAAAGTAAGTTGAAGCAAAAATCGACACCATACTGAAAATAAATATCTTAGAAACTATTTTCGATTGAATTGTCCAAACAACATAACGAGTCCTTTGACCAACCAATAACATCGAGACGACCTTTGATTGGGTCGCGTTTGTGTATATTTCAAGAAATAAAAACAGACATGCTTTCAATAAGCTGTTGACAGCTGCAAAATGGCTCAAAGCCTATTGATAAGATAAGTGGATGAAAACACGAACTAAAATAATATAAATACGTCGGTTCTGCTGTTTCTCAATCGTATTGCGTAAAATGTGTGCAACCAAAACATAAACCAATCCATTCTTTAATGAAAAAGAATTAACCAGCTGTAGCTCGAAAACTTCCAATAACGCAGTAATCTATTCAGTAATCAACGATTAATTTGTGATTCGAAAAATAAACTTAGACACAAGCACACTCACTGCGAAATAATTGGAGTTTAGTTGCATGTATTGTAAATTGCCTGTTTATATAGATATTTGAATTAATATCGCACTGGAGCTACAAAATGGGCTATTGGCGACGGTCCGGGATCATATCCGAGGACACTACCACGTAATTTTGAACCACGATCAGATGACGAGGTCACATCTCTCTGAGCTGGCACCCCACTTTCCAAACTTTCACACCACGCCAACGTGAATTGCCTGTTTAGAGTAAAGAGAAATGAAGCTAGATTTAAAAAACTAACGATCTTCAGAACTTTTAATTTTTTTTGCTAATAGCTTCAATACACGTTACAAATTCTACACAGCTAAACTATCTTCAAAATTTGGTCAATTGTATTTTGACTTCAAGAGTATAGCTATATTTTTTACACATTTATAACAACTATCCAAATAAGTGACAAGCAAAAATTGCTTGGACGTATTTTAATTATAGGAATTGAATAGAATTATTCCATGATTTTATTGGTTTCCAGAAGTAAACACAAGGGCCACGCTGCGTCCCGGTTGGAGGAGTAACGGTTTAGCAACTGGAGTGTGGCGAGTTCGAGTCCAACCAAAGACCGTCGTGTACAAAAGGAGCTGTTCATTACATCTGTCGTGGCCTGAAATGTCCTCACGTTGGCGTGGTGAGGAAGTTTGGAGAGTTGGGTGCCAGCTCAGGTGCAACCTCGTCATCTAACCGTGGTTCAAATTTGCATGGTGTTGTCCTAGATCTTTCCCTTCGGGTTTGATCACGGACCGTCGCCAATAGCCCTTTTTGTTGCTCCAGTGAGACTAATTGAATACCTACCGCAGTAAACACTGAGATATGTTCTTTGATTCAACGGGAAATGATAAATTAACCTTCCAAGTGATTTCGACGAGATATCTCGTCTATCAAGAACTAACCAATTTTGCCAATGGCGAGGTATCTAGTCATCAAGATTTTGCTAAATTTTTTTATGATAACGGGAATAAAATATGATCAGTTTTCTTCTAATGACGAGATATCTCGTCCATCAAGATCTGGACAGTTTTCTTTTAATGACGAGATACCTCGTCGAGACAACCACAAGTAGGGTTAATACTGATGGAAACCATTAGTGTCAGTTTACCAAAAGCATCGTGAAAAAGCGAATTGATAAGGAAAAACGAAAATTTAATTGAGCGAGATATGAATCTATACATATGATAATGTAGACAAATAAAACCGAATAGAAGCAGATGACAATGTCGTGTCATCTATTATCTGCTATATTCTATACTGTCGTATATTTTACTTGGGAAGTGTGTGAGAGGTTTAATTACTGTAGTTTCCATTCCCAATTGACACAGCTGTCTAAATATCTTCTTCAATAGAACAGGTGTTCATTCTTTCCACTCGGTTGATGCATTAACATTTCACCCATGATTAGACTGCAGTCAGTGGGATTTGTGTTCCTATAAAGCATTGAATTCCCACCCGTCAGGTGAGTCACTAAACAATCCATTTAAAGCCTGCAATCTGAGGCCTCTAAACCGGCGAATGCTTTTATAGCAGTCAGAAATACGTCATTCGTAAACGACTACGAAATGCTCATTCTATACGGATACATGCTGTAGGGTTTAGATATGCTTCGACACCCATGACCAACTGGTTTAAAATTGAAATGTGCTGGGTTACTGCTGACTCGAACGGCCTTTCTGGAAGAAGTTGAAATCACATGACGCTGTATTTGTCGTAGTCGAAGGAATTACTGTTCATCACTAGTTGCAATAGTTCATTGTGTATTTGTTGGGGAAGGAATTGGAGCGTTTATATGAATAACGTCTTATAGATCTGGATATACAACTTCAAGCAAATTCATTTCCGCCTTTCGGTAACGGTGCCATCAGGTGAAAGTAGATCAAACTGTCTACTGTAGTAGTCGAACTGTAACTTAACAGTTTTTAGCTGTAGATGTCTATTAGTTCTACGTCTCCCGTGATCAAGAATATTTTGTGAAAGCAACATCAGTGAAGTGTAAATTAGTGCAGATCTAATAACGTTCTTGCCTCATGTACTGAAGTCACCGACTGTTTAGATCAAGAAATAGAGAATTGTGTCCACATTGTGCCAGATCTGAAAGCTGCCGATTTCCTCCAAGTCGGTCACTCCTGTGATAAAGGATATCTCGTGAAGCTACATCAGTGTAGAACTACTCTCTATTATGGTTGTGTGTTCCGAAATCTACTAAGATCCAGAAATAGAGAATTGTGTTTAAATTGCACATCTGCAAGCAGTCGATGTGTAGAGCAGTTTTGCATCTTCTGTGCTGAAGGATATCTCGTGGAGTTATATCAGTGTAGAACTAATCTCTATTCTAGTCGTGTGTTCTGAAATCCTACTAAGATCCAGAAATAGAGAATTGTGTTCACATTATAGATCTGTAAGCTGTCGATTTGTGGAACCAGTTTTTCCTCTTCTGTGATAAAGAATATCTAGTGTAGTGTGGCCATCAGTTCTTGATCAAGAACTAATCTTGTCTTTCGCGCAAATTCTTGGAGAGTTACGATATGAATATGCTCCTCAAGTGCAGAATGCAAGCGAAACTTCTCATATTATGTGTCCTGTTGGTTCCACATTCTTGTAGCGTCTTCACCGACTGTGGTTCAACGAAGGCAAAATTGCTGGACGTAAGGGTCAGCAGATGCGAAGGTAAAGACGTCTGTTCACTTGTCCGCGGCAGCAACACATTACTGGAGATGGATTTTCAACCGTTGGAAGAGATACAAAATGTGATAGCTAATGTAAATGGGAAGATCTTGGGGGCCACTCTTCCTTTTATGGGGGTAAAGAGGAAGGGATGCGAAAATAGTGGTCTGTCCTGTCCATTAGAGACTGGGAAGAAGTACACCTACAACAATACCATTGATGTGAAGAGTTATTTCCCAGCTCTGAAGGTAGATGTTATATGGAAGTTGATGGACAAGAAGGCCGTTATTGTGTGCGCCACGATTCCGGCTGTCCTGGAGTAGTGCTATAGGTCTTGTGACTTATGGAAATCGTATTCTAATATTGGTTCTCTTATTTTTTTGTTGCTATTACGGATGTGTCGGTTGATCTTGAGTGTCCTTCTATGATACCCCGAAACACTAGTAGTTGATCAAGATTAGCCTTACTGTCTCTCTAATACTGATATTAACTGGATAAATTTAGAATATTCATTGTTAAAGGGAAACGTGGACTTTCAAAATCACCTTAAATCGATCGACGAATCGATTTTTTAAATTTAATTTCAAAAGTAATTCATAACAGATGCTATAGATGTCAAAATATTCTTCCGATTATAATTTTTGTGAGGTGCATGAACAACATAAAAAATTATGTGAGTATGAGAGGCTTTTTCTGTCAAGTTAAATGGGGGTTGGTGGTGGTGTTTATGTGACAAAAAGGGCACTCTGAACTTATTCGAAAAGTGACGTCACTTGTTTCCTAATACGATCTCAGCACTTCGCCTATAGAAATTCGAAAGAATAAGTTCTAATTTTGATATTTGCTTGTTAACCCTCCAAGTGGTTTTGACGAGATATCTCGTCCATCAGGATCTGATCAGTTTTGCTAATGACGATTTACTTCGTAGAGACAGCCACCAGGTGGTGATTCATCAACGAATTACATTAAACGTCAAATGTCGCCAGAATGGCAATAAACTACGTTTTGAGGTAACCACGATACGTCTTATGCGATGGCATATGGGTAGCGGTAGTAAAATCTCTAGTCCATATGGTTTGTTTGTTTACACTGAAAATCTTTCTTAGTGATTAAGAAGACTTAAAAATCATCAAAATCGACCTAAAAATGGGTATAAAATTTAGGTCTAAAAATTAAGTGATATAAAAGGCAAAACTGAATAGCAAAATAAGTTTTAGATTACGATAATTTTCGACGGAAAATATTAGGCGAGTATGAAAGTGATTTTCACACACGCATAGTGTAAATAGACAAACCAGATGATCTGAGAATATTTTACTTTAGTCAAAATGCTCTCGAATGTTCTGTATCAGGGGGCGTTACCCTAAAATGTATAATTGGTGTTCAAAATAATTAGGGGGGTGTTGACCAATTAATTATTATTTTTCAATTCGGAATTGATTGTTACTAGCGAAGTACTGAAATCTTATTCTAGAAGCAAGTCAATAGACTTCATGTTCAGAATACGAACAGGAAGCACGTATTGCCGCAGAACCAACACCGTTATCTGTATTTTAATTTGACAGAAAATGCCTCTTGTAGGTCCATCTACAAAAACTCATTTTTCTCTGAGGCCATTTTACAATTTTTTGACTTCGATTTTTTTCATGAATTGTTTTCGGATAATCCTTACAATCTGTTTTGTATATATTTAAATGAAAATGACAAATTCAACCTCTTCCTAATTTTGAAATTTTTTTAAAATGTTGCTTAACCTGTTTCTTTACAAATTTTATTAGTTTTATAATTGAGTGATACACTTACCAAATTCAGTCAATTTGATATATATATATATATATATATATATATATATATAGAAACTGTTATATATAAATTTAAAAGAGAATACATGTAAAAATAATACGCATGGAATCTATAAATTTTTGCGAATTTATCCAAGATTTTGACTACATATTCGTAATAAATTCAGCATAGCAGCATATTTTTTGACTACATTTCTTTAGTATACTTCTAAAAGGAAACGGTGTAAATTGTATAAACTTCTGAATATGAACTTCAAAACTGTTTTTATAGTCAAATGTACAATGTGTTATAGTTATAGCTTAAAATAAAAAGCAATGTTAATATTTTATTATTATTAAAAGGTATAACCCTTTTAACTATACATATCTACACTCTTTACTTATACATATCTACTCGAAGGAAATATACTTGAATATTGTGTCACCAAATGGTCATGAAATCAATGTCTAAGAGCTAGGATTTAAACTTTAATCCACACTAACCATCATAAACTAGTTACTATACTAATAGTTGTCTAGTTAGGCAATAGTTGTATATTGTGTAGCTTATATAGAGGAAACTGTTAAATAAATCCAATTTTGCTCGTAACTATTGAAGTTAAAGATCTGTAATACGTTCTTGATATGAAATGTAAAATATTTGCACACGAGTACAAATGTTAATTAAATAGACGTAATATTTATTCCAGTAGCTTGGTTTTTAAACCACTGCTGATGCAGATTTGTATACGCACAGAAATGATTTTGAATTTAATATAAAATATTTCACACACACTATTAGTATTTGGAATTTAAAACTTTTCTAGTTATTGGAAGATATTGATCTAGTTCTTATATTAATAAAATATACACAGAAATACTTTGTAATTATTTTAGTATTTTTATGCCCATTCAAGAGTTAGTATATAGCTAAATTAAGTCGCTATAAAATATTGCATAACCCCCAAGTTTATACTTATATAATACTCTTTTATACTAATTTTATATTGTAGCATGTGTTGTACTGATCTAAATGCTAATTAAATTGTGTGTACGGACTAAATGCTTATTAGTTGTCATACTCAGCATTTAAGCCTCCTGGTGGTTGTCTTAACGAGATATCTCGTCATTATTAAAAATTGACCAGATCTTGATTTTGTCATCATAAAAAACTTCGCAATACCTTGATGACGAGATATCTCGTCATGAGCAAAATCGGTCTGGTCCAGATGGTCGAAATATCTCGTCATTGACAAAATTGGTCAGGTCTTGATGGATGAGATATCTCGTCGAAACGATTTGGAGTTTTAAATGCCATTCTGATAATTCCATCATGCATGGAACAGCAAAATTGTTTATATAATTTTATTCAGAATGTTTAAAAAAATAATTTTGTTCAGAACATTTGTAGCATTCATAACAATTTAATTCAGAATTGTGTGCGATAATTAGATATCAAACTAAAATTTAAAAAACTTTCCATGTTAAATTATAATTTAACAGATATTTTTCAAGACCCTTATAAAATGAAGTGACTTTATGTTTAATTTAGTGGGGAAATATAATCGCTTGTTAAACTTCACTGCAATGCTGGTATATTGGGACAATACCATTTGTGTTATTTGCGGAATAAGCACATTGTATTGAAGCAGGAGTCCTTTTCTTATCGCGACAATGTGATTTGTTTTATGTTATTGTTTAATTAGTGGTTTATTAGATGTATAGTTTTGCATATGATATACTGAACTACCCATTTACCTCCGTTAATAAAGTAACAGTAAAACGTAGTGTGGGCACCTAAAAAATGTTCTTGGCCCTCTGGGGCACTCCTTTATGTGTGTACGGGCATCAAAACCCCGAGGCACTCGAGTGATCTGTCCTTTTCTATTTAATCCTCGCCTACCACTCTTCTTTTTTTGCTTTTTCTTCCTCCGGAGTTGTGTTGTCTGTCCTTTGTTTGGCGCATCTTGGCCAAATATGGCCCTTGCGCCATAAAATCCCGAAAACAACCAACTCCACACCGTCGTGTTCGTAGGGGCTGGTGCACGTTAAAATTGATGTGGGCTCGAATGTCTTCACGTTGGCTTGTTGTGGAAGTTTGGAGAGTGTGGTGCCAGCTCAGATGTTACCTCGACCGTAGTTCAAATTACGTGGTGTTGTGCTCTAATTTAATCCTTCGGGATTGATCCCAGATCATCGCCAATAGCCCGTTGTGCTGCTCCAGTGCGAAGTTAAGTAACTACCTTCCAACTACCTATTTTAATTAACCCTCCTGTTGGTCTGGACGATGCATTAGGAAAAACTTACCAGATCTCGATGGCCGAAATATCTCGTCAGTAGAAGAAAACTGAGTAGTTCTTTTGATCTCGTCATCATCAAAAAGTAGGCAATATCCTGATGACAAGATATCTCGTTATTAGCAAAATTGATCAGATCGTGTTGGACGAGATATCTCGACGTTAGCAAAATTGGTGAGATCTCCATGGACGAGATGTCTCATCATTAGAAAAATTGTTCTGGTCGTGATGGACGAGATATCTCGTCATTCGAAATTTAGGCAGATTTGGATGGACGAGCTATCCCGTCACAAAAAAGTGGTCAAATCTTGATACACGAGATATCTCGTCGAAGCCACTTGGAGGGTAAGAAAAATCCAAAATACATTGAAACTAATTTAATACACTTAGATCGTTTATCACACTGGTAATATGCACGGGATGTCTAAAACAGTCAGAAAATCATTAACAATAATTATGGCCTTTTGAATGGACTAGAAAACTAGGCGAAGAAAGGACCCCTGCGAAATCATTCTGAATCATTAACAATCATTTAGTGGTATGGTCTTTTTATAGGAATATAATACCTGAAGAGATGTTTGGGCCCCTCCAAAGTTATTAGATCAAATCAAGACATGATCTATGTAGCGTTATCCCTTCTCTCTAGGGGGCGCGCCATACTCCCTTAAACAAGAGGGAGTAGACTAAAGGGGAGATGAGCGTCTGACTCCGGCGTGCTAGGTCGGTTGTCTGGGGGGCGTGTAATCCTTATTGCTATAATTCTGTGTAATCTGTTTTGTTATTGTAATAAAGTTAAGTTTTTGTTGAGTACAAAAGTATTTTGATATGCTGGATCCTTGAGATACATAACCCCACCATATTACATTGGCGCAGTGACGACCGGATCTGAATCATCAGTCTAAGTTTGTGGATTGGTTCCAGTGGACAACAAGGACGATGAGGTAGGCAACTTTTGCTTTGCTGTTTGGTCAGATTCAGTATATGAGATAATTAATTTTAATTGCCTGGTTAGGATTAATATTTATTATTTTAAAAATGTTCCGGGGAGCGAAAAAGGAAGATCTTAAGTTAATCGCTGAGGAGATAGGCGAGACAGTTACTCCAGATATGAAAGTAATTGACTTAAGAAATCTTATTTTGAACAGCGGAAGTTATGTAGAGGATGAAACATTCGTAACACAATATGCAGATTCAGTTATAGCGGATAGGAAGTCCAAAGAAGAGCAAGAGGCTCGAATCGAGTTAGAAAAAATAAATCTCGAAAAAGCAAAACTAGAAAGTTCACGTTTGGTATGGAAACTCAGTTAGAATTAGAAAGAATAAACTTAGAGAGGTTGAGATATGAAAGTTCGCTTGGCAGGGCTGAGCAAGTTAATGTAAATCCTGAGGTAGTAAATCAACTTTCAATAGAAAATTTCATTTGTAGTGTTCGCACACTAACACTCCCTGTTCCGAAAAGGCCAGAGGGTTGGAATTTATTTTTCGCGTCACTAGAGAGAGCATTCAAAACCAAAAGTGTACCCGACGAATTCAAAGGGGAAATTCTGTTGAATCTCTTAGGAGAAAAGGCCGATAATATATTAGTGTACATTAAAGACGAGGAGATAAATGATTACGATAAATTAAGAAGTGCAGTTCTAAGAGAATTTGAACCGACACCATTGATCTGTTTACAGAATTTTCAAAAAGCGAAACGTATGGCAAATGAAACTCATGTTCAATTTGCATCGCGACTAGCAACAAATTGGGAACACTATTGTAAGCTAAGAGAAGTGAATGATTTCAATTCTTTAAAGGGATTAATTGTTAGTGATAAGTTATATCAAACGCTTGATCGAGAAACAGCCACGCATATAAACATAAAGCAAGAACAAAGTTGGTTTGAACCCACACAAATGGGCAGAGAATGCGACATGTTCTTTGCTTCGGTAGGAAAATCGCTTGCCGAAACACCTTTTAATTGTTATAAAACTTCAACTAATCACATCAACTCGCGTAATGATTTTAAATATATCCCTCCTCATGTAAGACGCGAAGAGTTAAAACCAAGGCCTAAAGACAAAATAAGTAGGAAAATTGAATGCTACATTTGTGGTGAAAACCATTTGGCCCGAGAGTGCAACAAAAAGTACCCCCAAACAAAAACAAGCGAAAGGAAAGAGAGGGCTGTCGTAGCAAAGGTTCTTTCGGAACGCTTCAAACCACAGGTTGACCTTGAACCTTTGAAACATGTCACCATCTTCGTTAAGGGGAGAGAGATAGACTGTATTATTGACTCAGGGACTCAACTGTTGGTCATAAATTCTGACTTCCTCCCTAACGTGGACAGCGATGAATTCGGGAAAGTTATTTTGAGTTCGGCTTTTGGCGAAAAGGTTGAAGCCAAATTAGTGAAAACGGCGATTGCGCTTAACAGCGACTCCGCATTAAAGCATCCCATAGAATGTGTGATGGCGCTTACGGACAAATTACATGCGCAGGCATTGATACCACCGTTTCTGTATGAGTCATTATGTTCAATAAATAGCGAAACGCCAGACGGAACAGTAAACAAGGGATTTGTTTATCTCAAAGAGGGGAGTACATCCGCAGACGTTTTTCTGCAGTCGACAAGGGAAATGGAGGACGCTATGTCTAGTGGAGAGGAAGAAAACGATAAGAGCGTGGTCGCAGAAAATAATAAAAATAATTTAGACGATTCTCAATTTTACTCGGATCATGCTAAATTAAAAGACGAGCAGAGTAACTGCAAATCTCTAGAAAGGGTTCGCGAGGAATTAAAGCAAAATAAAGGCAATTTTATTTTAATCGACGGATTAATCTACCACAAAGACAAAATTCTCGATGAACCAGTGGTACAGTTAGTTTTACCGCACGATAGGGTAGATAAAGTTTTAAGGTTAGCTCACGAGTCAGTTTTCGGGGGCCATATGGGGGTGAAGAAAACCAAAGAAAGGATAAGATATAATTTTTATTGGCCGGGCATGAATAAAAATATTACTGAATTTGTCCGGACTTGCAAGGGTTGTCAACTTCGGAAAAAGGAAAAGGTTGGTGAAAGAGCTCCAATCACGCCAGTAGTTCGTCCGGAGCTTCCTTTTGAAGTAGTTAATATTGATGTCGTTGGACCTATTGAGCCTCCATCCAGTAGAGGACACAAATATATTCTTTGTATGATGGACCAGCACACCCGTTGGCCTGAGGCTGTACCTCTTAGGTCACTTTCAGCCAAGGCGGCATGCGATGCTTTGCTACAGATATTTGCGAGGACTGGTATACCCAAAATTGTCGCTAGTGACCAGGGAACAAACTTTAAATCGTCCCTAACGCGAGAATTTTTGGAAAGAATTGGATCGAGTCCAAGATTTTCTTGTCCTGGTTATCCAACTAGTAACGGTTTAGTAGAGCGATGGAACAGAGTGTTGAAGGAAATGCTTCATCACGTAATTCGAGAGGATCCAAGAAGTTGGGATCAACAACTACCATTCCTGTTGTTTGCCTATCGAGAAGTGCCGAACACGACTACAGGAGTTTCACCTTTTAAATTGCTATATGGCAGAGAAGCTCGAGGTCCACTCTCAGTTCTCAAATCCTCCTGGGCTGGTGAGATACACCTACCGACAAGCATCTATCAGTCAGCCGCTGATTATCTTCAAGAAATGAAGGTGAAAATGGAAAAAGCTGCTGAACGTGCATCTCTGACTGCTGCTCACAAACAAAAAACATATGGTGATTATTTTAACAAACGATCGTCTGTGCGAAATTTCACTATAGGAGAGCAAGTTGTCCTGATTCCTGATTCAAACAACAAGATTTACGCCAGATGGACTGGTCCTGGGGAAATCATGCAGCACTGCCCTCCTCATTCTTATAAAGTGAGATTGTCAGATGGAACTGTAAGGCATGTTCATGTGAACAAGGTACGAAGATATCATCCTCGTTCCCTTGCAGTTGGAGTTATCTTCGAGGAAGAGCACGAATTCGGAGAAATCCACCCCACTCCTAGTTTGTCAAGAGATGAATCAGAGATGATGTTTACAGAAACTAGGTTGAGTCATCTGAAGAAAGCAGATGAAGAGCAACTAATGGAGTTGATTCGCAAGCATCGAGCACTCTTCACTGATAATGTAAAGGTAGCGAAGGTGGGTGCACACCGCATTCGCTTGAAACCGAATGCCGAAAGGAACAAGCCATTTGTGTACCGCATTCCCGAAGCGCTGAAAGGGAAAGTAGATGAGCAGATAGAAGAGCTTTTGGATCTTGATCTAATAGAAGAAAGTGATGCCGAAATTTCCTATCCAATTGTTTGTGTGAACAAGAAAGATGGTAGCATGCGTCTTTGTGTAGACTATAGAGCCCTCAACTCAGTCACGGTTTCCGATGATTTTCCAATGGAAGATGCCACTGAGTTAATCCAGTCCATTGGTAGAGCCAATGTCATCTCTACTCTAGATCTTCTGAAGGGATACTGGGCCATCCCTATGGCTGAAGACAGCAAGGATTTTACATCGTTCAAGACGCATCGACAACAATATCGCTTCAAAGTGATGAGTTTTGGTCTAAAGAATGCGTCTGCAACTTTTCAACGTGTAATGAATAAGGCTTTGTCGCCTTACCGAGATTTTTCACGGGCTTACATCGATGATATAGCCATCTTTTCGAGGGATTGGAATGAACATCTAATTCATTTGGATACAATTCTCACGAAACTTGAAGAACTGAATTTCACAGTAAATCTCAAAAAGTGCTCTTTTGTGAAATCGGAAATTAAATTTCTGGGACATGTCATTGGGTCCGGAAAACATCAGCCCGATTCTGAGAAAACTAAAGTAATTGAAGATTTACCCAGACCTATTACTAAGAAAAATTTGCGAAGTGTGCTAGGACTTTGCAACTACTATCGTGAGTACATTCCAAATTATTCTGAACTTGTGTATCCTTTGACGGAACTTACGAAAAAGAGAGTTCCTGATTGCATTCCATGGACTCAGGAGCATGATGTCACTTTTAGTGTTTTGAAGAGAGCCTTGATCGAGGCTCCCTCTTTATATTCTCCGGTTCCTGATAAACCTTTCATCATTTATTCGGATGCATCTCAAATTGGTGTAGCCGCTTGCCTTTCGCAAAAGTGTGGTGATAAGATTTATCCAATTGCTTATGCCAGTCAAAAACTGACCACTGCACAGCAGGCTTGGTCTACCATTGAACGGGAGGCATTTGCAATCGTTTGGAGCTTGAAAAAGTTTGAAGTTTGGGTATTTGGAACAGAAATAGAGTTTTACACTGATCATAATCCTTTACCCTACTTAACTAAAAGTGCTCCTCAATCTTCGAGATTGCAAAGATGGGCTTTTGCACTACAAAAGTATAATATTGCTATTAAACATTGTCCCGGTGCAAAAATGCCTCATGCTGACGCACTCTCACGCTTATTGTAAAATTTTAATTATAATTTTGGATGAAGTGAAAAATAATTTCATTTTGTAATGATCAATTTTCAATTATATGTTTAGGTACTTAGAATTGTGTTATGTACCTTTAGTGTTTTAAAATGTGTTTAAATTGTTAATAAGTCATATTCTTAGAATTTGTGAAATGTGAGGTTTTTTAAAATTGTGATATGATAATTTCATAGCCACAGTAATTGCTTGTTGTGCATTTATTTTCAATTTCTATAATCAGTGTACATTATTTGTTTATCTATATTGGTATATCATACTACATGAAGGTTGATGCTAATTCTGTGTTTAGAGTGACAGTCGAGTAGTGCATAATGTGTGAGTACTATTGTATATGTATTGATATGATTGTGTATTTTGATTTCAACATTTTTGTACAATTCCTTATGGGATTGTCAGATTGAGTATCGCAGGTGATACGTCAATCTTGCATGGGGGGTGTAGCGTTATCCCTTCTCTCTAGGGGGCGCGCCATACTCCCTTAAACAAGAGGGAGTAGACTAAAGGGGAGATGAGCGTCTGACTCCGGCGTGCTAGGTCGGTTGTCTGAGGGGCGTGTAATCCTTATTGCTATAATTCTGTGTAATCTGTTTTGTTATTGTAATAAAGTTAAGTTTTTGTTGAGTACAAAAGTATTTTGATATGCTGGATCCTTGAGATACATAACCCCACCATATTACAATCTATTTTTTTCTAAAGACGTGATATCTCGTCTATCAACTTTTGCCAGTTGTATTCTAATTCCGAGGTATCTCTTCAATTAAGATCGGTTGTTTTCTAATGACATCCATCAAGATCTGGTCAGTTTTGCTAAAGACGAGATATCTCGTCAAGATATTGCTAATTTTTTATGGCGAAATCAAGATTTGTTTTTGGCCAGATATCTCGCCATCAACCTATTGCCAATTTCTTATGATGACCAAATCTGGTCAGCTTTTTTCTAATGACGAGAAATCTCGTCCATCAAGCTGTGATCAGTTTTGCTAATGACGGGATAAGTCGTCAAGACAACCACCAGGAGGGTAAATACGAACACAATCGAATGCAGCATAGTCGGAAAATGAGCACAATCTTTGGTGACGAATAATGCGGAAATGCATGCGCCAGTGGAAAGAGGTTAAGGATGTTTACTGAATGTGTTTCTGGATGACGAGCCACCTTGATGTCTTTTTAAACGAACGCTTTGGGGTTTCTGCAGAGTTCATTATCTTAACCAGTCTCGTTCAAGCTTCAGCAGAGTCACGGTAGCATAGCTGGTAGATTCGCGGATTAGAAGGTAGGTATTTAATTAACGTCGCACTGGACCAACTCAAAGGGCTATTGGCGACGGTCCTGGATCGAAACCCGACGGGAAAGAACCGAGGACAACATCACGTAATTTTGAACCATGGTCAGATGAGGTCACGCCTGATCTGGCACCACCCTCTCCAAGCTTCCGCACCACGCCAACGTGAGGACATTTGAGGCCACGACAGATTTAACCAGCACCCGCCGCCTTTGTACACGACCGTCTTTGGTTGGATTCGAACTCGCAACCCTCCGTTTTCTAGTCCGTTACTCTTCAGCAGTGCTATCGCGGATTAGAAACTGGAAGGTAGCGAATTCAAAACTCGATCTAACCAAAGATCGCCGTGTAGGAGTAGGCTAGTGCACGTTAAATGTCCTCACGTTGTCGTGGTGTGGAAGTTAGGAGAGGTGTGCCAGCTCAGGTGTTGACCTCGTCATCTTGATGTCGTTTCAAACGAACGCTTTGGGGTTTCTGCAGATTTCGTTATCTTAACCAATCTATTTCAAGCCTCAGTGTCCCCGGTAGCCTAGTTGGTAGATTCGCGGATTAGAATTGGAGGGTAGAGAATTCCAAACTCGATCTAACCAAAGACCATCGTGTAGGAGGGGCTAGTGCACGTTAAATGTGTCTTGGGCTCACGTTTGCGTGGTGTGGAAGTTTGTGAGTGGGGTGCCAGTTCATGTTTACCTCGTCATCTGCCCATGATTTAAAATGACGAGGTGTTGTTTTCGGATCCTTCCCTTCGGGATTGATCCCAGATCGCCGACAATAGCCCGTAGTGTTCCTTCATTGCGACGTTATTTTTACACTTCCTCGTACTTAATATAAAACGTAATATTTTCAATGAAGGGGATCTATTAAACATTACTATATTCCCAATCAAAGGGGGGTATTTCAATTAACGTCACTCTGGAGCAACACAATGGGCTATTGGTGACGGTCCGGGATCAATCCCAAAGGGAAAGATCCGAGGACAACACCACGTAATTTTGAACCACGGTCAGATGACGAGGCAACAACGGAGCTGGGGCACCCCACTCTCCAAACTTCCGCACCACGCCAACGTGAGGACATTTGAGGCCACGACAGATTTAACATGCACCAGCCCCCTTTGTACACGACGGTGTTTGGCTGGATTCGAACTCGCAACCCTTCGGTTGCTAGTCCGTTACTCTTCCAACCGGGCCACCGCGGCCCCCCAATCAAAGGAAAATATTAAAATTTATTATTAACTCAAGTATTGGTTTGGTTTCTTTAAGGCCCAAAAAGCAAATAAATTTAGTTAAGTAATTTTTTTCTGTTAAGTAAATGAATATACAGAAGGACATTTTTTACTGACACAAAAGAGAAATACACAGGGTATTTATAGAAATCTAACCTGTACCGCCTACAACTTACAGGTACTCATACCGGAGAAATATTAAAATTTATTAATATTTTCAGTGAGGGATAGAAGTGCTAATATACATATGAATAGCCAAATGTACTGCTTAATCAAAACACCTTTATACAGTTGTCTATAGGGATGTTATTTTGCTTCTCCAATAATTTCTACTTGGTCCCAATGGTTGTTAACCCTTTGAGGGATTCCCACGTATAATTCCACATTGCAACCTTCAGACTTCGCTAAATAATTTTTAACAAATTTTGACCTCCTTGGACCAATATAATCTTTCCAATTGATTCTATTCTGAGGAAAGGAGCAAAAGAATCCTTTCAAGAGATTCTATTCAAAGGAAAGAAGCGTAGATCTTTCCGAAGCATTCTATCCTAAGTAAAGGAGCAATAGAATATTTCCAAAGCATTCTAGACTAAGTAAAGGAACAATAGAATATTTCCAAAGCGTTCTATTCTAAGGAAAATACCAACAGAACCATTCCAAGGAATTTTATTCTAAAGAATGGGCTAAACAGATAGTTTCAAAGAATTCTATTCCAATGAAATGATCTATAGGATTGTTCCAAAGAATTCTATTCCAATGAAATGATCTATAGGATTGTTCCAAAGAATTCTATTCCAATGAAATGTTCTATAGGACTGTTCCAAAGAATTCTATTATGAGGGAATGACTAATTGAGTCGTTTTAAAGAAAGATTATATTCCAAGTAAAGGAGGAATGAAATATGTGTTCTCTCTCTAAATGCTCATTATATTCAAGAAAAAGACCAATCGAATCTTTACAGAGAATTCTATTCTAAACAAAAGAGGAATAGAACCATCTTGGACCAATATGTTTCTAATAGATAATGCTCTAAGGAAAGGACCAAAACATTCTTGGACCAATAGAATATTTCCAACGAATTATATTCCAAACAAAAGGCCAATAGAATCTTCCAAACGATTCTATGAATAAGAACACTAGAATGTTACCAAATGATTGTATTCCAAGGAAAAGACCAATAGAATCATTCCAGTGTAAGATTCTATTCTAAAGGTAGGACCAATGGAATCGTTTTAAGGTTGAAAAAAATACATGGATTCTTGAGAAAGATGGTTATTTAATCATTAAGTTGGAAAAAATACATGGATCCTTCAGAAAGATGTGGTTATTTAGTCATTAAGTTGGGAAAAATACATGGATCCTTCAGAAAGATGTGGTTATTTAGTCATTAATTTGGGAAAAATACATGGATACTTCAGAAAGATGTGGTTATTTAGTCATTAAGTTGGGAAAAATACATGGATTCTTCAAAAAGATGTGGTCATTTAAGTCATTAAGTGTGTCGTGGGGTGAAATCAACGTTACACTACTCAAAATCCACGTGACGCTAAAAGACTAACACACACCCTCCATGCTCCTTTCCCGTAACTTAAACACCAGTATTCATTCCAACCTTGACACTCTCCAAAATACATTTCTCCTCCCTCGACCACCAGATAGTAACACAAGTCCCCAACCCTCAAGAACACGAACCATTTTGTATCACTCTTTCCTCCAAAATCCCCACAGCAGTCGCAACGAGAAAACAGCAACAAAAAAATCCCTCTTCCCCATTGCACCAGTGCTCAGACTAACGAGGCTAATAAAATTTCTCCTTGGCTTCATCCTCTGACACGGATCCGAGGGGGAAATAAAAATAAGCGTAGGGAAAAGTGGAGGGGAAAAGCAGTAACACCCGACTTGGATACGATTTTGCTTCCGGCAGATATCTAATGCTTAGTCAGCGCTCTAGCGTTTCCTTAGTTATGAGGAGGTTCTTGCTTGGATGGTGAAAGGGAAATATGGAAGGGGAATAAGGCATTGATTTTTGTGTGGAAGCGATCACTGGATAGATGTGAGCCCTTTGGATGTATTTAGTTGCGATTGTGTGGATTATGGGGGCTTGTGCCTGAATCATTTTTTATTTAGATGGTATTCTCAAAATGTGCCTCGGTATTTCTCGTTTGTGCTCAACAAAGACAGTTTTACGAGGCAGCATCCTTTTCCCTAATAGTGGTTTCGACGACATATCTCGTCCATCAAGATCCAACCAATTTTTCGAATGACTAGATATATCGTCATCAAGGTATTGCGGGTTTATTCTATGATGACGAGATCAGTTTTCTCATAATGACAAGATATATCGTCCATCAAGATCTGGTCAGTTTTCTCCTGATGACAAGATACATCCATCAAGATCTGGTCAGTTTCCTACTTTTCATGATATCACGCCCATCATGATCAGGTCAAGATTCTCATTTTGACAAGGGACCTCCTCCATCAAGACTTGGTCAGTTCATTTTTAATAACGAGATTTCTTGTCCATCAAGATCTTATCAGTTTTAGCCTTATGCTGAGATATCTTCTCCATCAAGGTCTGATCAATTTTCTCCTAATGCCGAGATATCTCGTCCATGAAGATCTGGTCAGTTTTATTCCAATGACGATATATCTCGTTCATCAAGATCTGGTCAGTTCTCTTGTATGTAATAAAGATATTTCTTGTCCATCAATATCTGGTTAGTTTTCTCCTAATGCCGAGATATCTCATCCATCAAGATCTGGTCAGTTTTCTCCTAATGACGAGATACATCATCCATCAAGATGTGGTCAGTTTTGCTAATGAGGAGATATCTTGTCGAGACAACCACAAGGAGGGTTAATTGTTCAACGTTAACTCTTTTAATCTGTTACATAAAGTATTTTGACCTTGCTATTAGAAATGTGCTTTCTTCGCCTGGTACACGTAATACCACCCCAAATGAATGGACTGATAGGATTCAATCCGTTCATTTGGGATGAGATTAAGGATTTGAGGTTCTAGGGGTTGATGCTGTGATAAGAACATTTCATCTTGGGCCCACTAACTCTAAAGTTCTTTCGACGAAATAACTCGTCCATCAAGATCCGACCACTTTTGATAATGACGAGATACCTCGTCATCAGGATGCTTCCAGGCTTTTTCTATGTTGCCAAGATCACGTTCTGGTCAATTTTCTGGTGACGAAATATATCGTCCATCAAGATCTGGTTAGTTTTGCTAGTGAGGACATTCCTCGTCGAGACAACCACCAGGAGGGTTAAATCTTCGAGCTTTAACCTTTTAAACCTTAGGATCACAAGATTTCGGGAAGACTTGCTATTACCTCGCATTCTATTTGTTGATGACTTGAAATCCAAAATTTCAACTGAGAAATAATCCAAGAAAACTGGTAGAGAAGGATGAATTTCGTAAGAAGCTGTACATGTAAAATTGAAGTTTGCACTAACGAATAATGTATGCATGACCTTCAGAGGATTAACCCTCCTGGTGGTTGTCTCGACGAGGTATCTCGTAATTAATAAAACTGACCAGAACGTGAAAGACGAGATATCTCGTCATTAGAAGAAAACTGACCATATTATCAATAGTACTCGAAATCGGCAATACCTTGATGAGATATTTCGTCATTAGTAAAATGGGTTAGATTTTAATGAACGAGATAAGCTAGTCGAAACTATTTGGAGGGTTAACTCTCCTGGTTGTTGTCTCGACGAGGTATCTCGTCTTTTGCAAAACTTATCCAAAACTTGATGGACGAGATATCTCGTCAATAGAAGAAAACGGATCAGATCTTGATTTTTCCATCATCAAATAATAGTAAATACCTTGATGACGAGATATCTGGCCACTAGCAAAATTGGTCTGATCCTGATGGACGAGACATCTGGTCACTAACAAAATTGGTCTGATCCTGATGGACGAGACATCTGGTCACTAACAAAATTGGCTAGATCCTGAGATGGACGAGATATCTCGTCGAAACCACTAGGAAGGTTGAGAATCGTGTTGCATACATGCTGACACATCCTCATGGTGTATGGGGATTAGAAGATGTACTAAAGACACACTAAAGAGGCAATGTTATGAATGAAAAGTGAAAGAATATACAATTAACGGAAAAATCGAGCCCTAAGTCTTTCAAAGTAGATCATACGCGAAAATACCAATTGAAAAGGTACGTAGGTGTTTTAATTAACGTCGCACTGGAGCAACATCCAATTGGCAAGAAATGTTTAAATACATATGCGTAAAATGTGCTTGAAGGATCATCTTGTATCGAAATACACGAACTTCATAATTTTTAAAAGCAACACTCAAATTTGACTGAGGTCGCGATGGCCGGATGGAGGAGTTACGTACGAGCAACCACAGGGTGGCGAGTTCGAATCCAACCAAAGACCGTCGTGTAGAAAGGAGGTTGGTGAACCTTAAATCTGTCGTGGCCTCGAATATCCTCACGTTAGCGTAATGTGGAAGTTCGGAGAGTGGAGTGCCAGCTCAGGTGTGACCTCGTCATCTGACCGTGGTTCAAAATTACGTGTTGTCCTTGGAACTTTGATCCCTGACCATCACCAATAGCCCGTTGTTTTGCTCTAGTGCGACGTTAATTAAATACCTACCTACCTCAATTTTGACTCAATTTCATGTCGGCCGCGGTGGCCCGGTTGGAAGAGTAACGGACTAGTAACCGAAGGGTTGCGAGTTCGAATCCAGCCAAACACCGTCGTGTACAAAGGGGGCTGGTGCACGTTAAATCTGTCGTGGCCTCAAATGTCCTCACGTTGGCGTGGTGTGGAAGTTTGGAGAGTGGGGTGCCAGCTCAGATGTTGCCTCGTCATCTGACCGTGGTTCAAAATTACGTGGTGTTGTCCTCGGATCTTTCCCTTTGGGATTGATCCCGGACCGTCACCAATAGCCCGTTGTGTTGCTCTAGTGTGACGTTAATTGAAATACAAAAAAAAAAAATACAATTTCATGTCTATATAGAAATTCAATCCAGGTAGGTAGGTATTTCAATTAACGTCGCTCTGGGAGGAACACAACGGCCACTGGATCTTACGCCATAAAACCCAAATTAACCAACCAAATCGGTTGGTCCAAACGCTTTTGGATACTGAATACGGGAAATTGATGTAATTTTTAGGGGTCTGAACTTTCAATAATGATCGAACTATCAATTTTTCTAATTTTTAGTTTAAAAAATAAATTGATATCACACTCTAGATAAGAATAGGAGTAGGAGTATTTCAATTAACGTCACACTGGAGCAACACAATGGGCTATTGGTGACGGTCCGGGATCAATCCCAAAGGGAAAGATCCGAGGACAACACCACGTAATTTTGAACCACGGTCAGATGACGAGGCAACACCTGAGCTGGCACCCCACTCTCCAAACTTCCACACCACGCCAACGTGAGGACATTTGAGGCCACGACAGATTTAACGTGCACCAGCCCCCTTTGTACACGACGGTGTTTGGCTGGATTCGAACTCGCAACCCTTCGGTTGCTAGTTCGTTACTCTTCCAACCGGGCCACCGCGGCCCTACACTCTAGATAAAGGAATTCTCAATTGCGATACTTTTTGACGGAGTTCCATTATCAACATAAAACGCACAATATAGATAAGTATAGAAGGTTTATCTACAGAAACTGCGTTTTTCTCCGATAGAGGTTTTTTTGACATTCTTCTGATTTCTCCCTGATTTCTTTAAAAATATTTTTTGGATAATCCTTGAAAAATTTGTTGTATCTTAGTGCGAATGATAAATTCATTGTCATTCCCAGTTTCGAAGGTCCGCGGTAGGAAGAGTAACGGTTTAGCAACTGGAGTGTTGCGAGTTCGAGTCCAACAAAAGACCGTCGTGTACGAAAGTAGCTGTTGCACATTACATTTATCGTGACCTGAAATGTCCTCATGTTGGCGTGGTGTGGAAGTTTAGAAAGTGGGGTGCCAGCTCAGATGGGGCCTCGTCATCTAATCGTGGTCAAAATTACGCGGTGTTTTCTTCGAATCTTACCCTTCGGGTTTGATCCCGGACCGTCGCCAATAGCCCCTTGTGTTGTTCCAGTGCGACGTTAATTAAAATACATACCTAGTTACCAACACAGAGTAGGTGTTTTTGAAGATTTTTTCATTTCGATGTAGAATTTTAAAACTTTTGAACAAAATCTGGATACCTAAAATATGGTATGCATGAAAATTAAGAACCCATAGGAATTCCTTATACTTAAAATATTCCAGCACACGATTTCGCAAGTAACATAATAAAAACCGATGTCGAGAAGAAACCTTTAAAAAACGAAAATTGCTCCACACTTAATTTTCTCCTTGAGATTCTTTTGTTTCTTCACTTCGTCGCCTGAAACCAATTGCAACAGCAGCAATGGCAGATAAAGCTCCTTAAAGGTTCCATTGTTCGATGCAACGAAACGAAAAAGTAAAAAAAATAAAATAAAAGCATCGGGAACACTCGTTCCGAGTTCCGCGCACATCCAGAAACGAAAGACTTTGTGCCATTTCGCCGTGGGCAGATCGCAGGAAACAGAAGTTTGTTTCTTGTCAATCCGTGCATAATGCAAAGATAAAAGAAACCAAATAAATATCCTGATTTTTCGCTCTTTTGTGTTGGCCCTATTTAGCCCGGAGACATTTCGCAAGGAAAAAAAATAAAGCATAAAAGAGTCTCCTGGAATATTGCTTGCTCTTCGCCATTTTGTTTTTTTTGTTCAGTTTCTTTTTATCCATTACATTCTTCAGCTGCGAGTTTCAAAAATCCCCTTTTTTATTGGTCGAATTCGCCTCTATTTTTTATTATTATTCCAGAGCGAGAAATACCGTCTGCATTTCAGCCTCTGCCATGATACTTCCTCTTAAATTAGAATTCAAAGTTGAGCAGCCATTTTGTTTTTATTTTTGCATTTCTCAGAGCGCTCGTGTTAAAAGTAACATGAATATCATGTCGTAGGGGGTCGGTTCGGAAAAGAATTCCACAATCACGTACAACTTCTTTAAAATTCACGCCTCGTCGTTTTTCGTAGTAAATATTCGGCATTTTTGGCGGGGTGCTGTCTTGAATATGGATTCCGGACTTCACCAGTAAACAGAATGAAATCGAAAGTAATTCAGTTACAGAATTCGGCGGCGGAGGCCAGAATTTATGGATGTTTGACAGGTAGGGGATTTCTTTTTTCCCGGTGATTTGACGTGCAATTGTTGTGTAGTCTCCTTTATCTGTTCATAAATATGATGAGTTCGAAAGACTTTTCCATTTCGTGGAATCTACGATGGGCATGTGTCTGATAAGGACTCGTTAAATCTTCAGATTCGTTCATCCTTTGGAATACGTCGGATTCGTTAAAACAAGAGGACGTTCATTAATTCGCTGTGTAGTTCTGAATAATATTCTAATGTAGAGAATTTTATTCTCAGTATTGGATATATGTTAGAGCTCAAAGTTCTTTTATTCTTCACAAGAATTTAGAGGTAAAAAGTTTAAGAGAACAGTCTTTCCCCCCTTTGGACTATGTTAAATGTATCATTTTATTCGTTTTGGTTTTTCAGAAGGGAAGAAATCAGGAAGACCCACGATGCAATTTATTTTCATGTTTCGTAACAGTCAGATACTCGAGAAGTCTGTTTATCAGATCTGGGAAGAAGCCAAATTTTAAACACCAGCAAAACTTCCTTCCATCAGTTTCAGTCCCGAATATTAATTATGATCGATTCCTGCAATTCGACCGCTGTCGATGTGGTTCATTGGATTTGCCGACTGCGCTAGCAATCATAGAGGTAGGTAGCTATTTTAATTAACGTTGCACTGGAGCAACACAACGGAGTATTGGTCCAAGATCCATAGCACGTAATTTTGAACCACGGTCAAATGATGACAGCAACCATGGAGGAAATTAAATAAAGTAAGCAATGGTAACCATTTTGTGTCCAGGAACATGACCTTTAGACTGCTTTTGTCTGCTTGGTGGAACATGATATTCATCACCTGATTGGCTCACGAGACGGGAGTTGACTCCCATCCCATAAATTCATCATCTAATTGGTCCATTGATTGATCATCTGATAGTTATTGACTTAGGCGATTTCACCACTTTTGTCTCCATTCTAGATATGCAGATTCACACACCTATCCTGTAATAGGGCTGCGGTAGCCCAGTTGGAAGAGCAACGGATTAGCAACTGGAGGGTTGCGAGTTCGGTCTCGGTCCAGCCTAAGAAAGTCGTGTACACGGCTGGGTACATTTAATCTCACGTGGCCTCAAATGTCCTTACGTTGCCGTGGTGGGGAAGTTTGGCGAGTGGGGTGCCAGCTCAGGTGTTATTTCTTCATGTGACTGATTCAAAATTACGTGGTATTGTCCTCGGATCTTTCAATTTGGGATTGATCCCAGACCGTCATCAATAGCCCGTTGTGTTGCTTAAGTGCGACGTTAATTAAATACCTACCTAGCGAGTATTAATCGCTTATCGTGTGTAAGCATTTCATTCATAACTTGTCACTACGTCAAAATTCTCAGGTTTGAACATTTCCTAAATTATAGCACCAAATACTTTGTGAACGGAATACATCAAGGTAAATTGTGGTTGGATTCTTGTAGATTAATCCATGTGTGTTTTTTTTCTGTGTCAGTAAAACTTTCCTTGTACGTGTAGGTCAATTATTTGACGTCGTCTTGTGTTAATTTCTATATTGAACTATCAAAACCACATCATTCAATTTCCTGGCATTTCAATAGAAAGCTCTCAACTCAAAAACAGCACAGCCGCAGCTAGTCTGCTTTTGGACCTAGCGCCATAAAACCCTGACATCCAAACCAATCCAAAAACACCACCACAAAAGATAATTGAGAAACACTTCATCTTCGTCTTAGGATCGAAATCGCCTCCAGACCTCATCTCGAAAACACCGCATAATGGATTCGTCGATGTAAAAACCCCGATCGAAAAAGGCTCCGGAAGAACCAAGGACCATTCATCATCTCCCACAAAATCCGACCGCGGCTCTTCATTTAATGACGTCGACTCTTCCTTTAATAGAGACTTTCTCTTGCTGCTGGTCTCTGACCGTGTTCCTGTCTTCGCGCCATTAAATCCCCTCCCTCTACACTAATTCCGACGTCTCTCGATTTCGGATCTTGGGATGGAATAGGAGTATTTAGATTGAATTCTTGTCTCTGGAGGGCTGTAAACGACCCTCTACACTCGTGTTTTTTAACCACCGGGCCCTGGTGTAATTTAAAAGGCCGTGACAGATTTACAGGAATTCGTTTACTAATTACTCTTAGAATTTTTAGGGCTGCGGTAGCCCGGTTAGAAGCAAACTGACGGATGGACGGACGGACTAGCAACCTGAGGGATGCGAGTTCGAATACAAGCCTCGTGTACAAAAGGGGCTGGTGCACGTTAAATATGTCATGGCCTAAAATGTCCTCACATTGCCGTGGAAGTTCGGAGAGTGGGGTGACTTCGTCATCTGGGCGTGGTCCAAAATTATGAGGTGTTGTCCTCGGATACTTCCCTTGGGGTATGATCCCAGACCATCGCCAATATCCCGTTGCATTGTTCCAGTGCGACGTTAATTAATTACCTACCTACCTTTTCCTTCGTGATTGGGGTCGTCATGGCTCAGTGGGTATGCCCACTACGCTAGCTACCTTCGAGTTTTAGGTGGCGCAGGTTCGATTCCTGCCAGGTGCATTCCTCCATGAGTGTATTTCTCTCTTCTGTGTCAGTAAAGCTTTCACTATGTGTCTCTATCACTTGATATTGTATTGTGTTTGGCGCAGCATGGCCATATGTGGCCCTTGCGCCATATAACCCCAAACCAACCAACCCTTCATAATTGATCTCGGACCATCGCTAATAGCCCTTTGTGTTGCTTCAGTGCGATATTAATTTAACGACTTAGCCTTTTATATTAAACTTTAAGTGGGTGTTTTAACTAACGTCACACTGGGAGCAACACAACTGGTTATTGGCGACGGTCCGGGATCAATCCCGAAGGCAAAGATCCGAAGACAACACCACGTAATTTTGAACCACGGGCAGATGACGAGGTCACTTGAGCTGGTACCCCACCCTCCAAACTTCCACACCACCCCAATGTGAGAACGTTTTAAGACCACGATAGTTTTAACGTGCACCAGCCCCTTTGTACACGTAGGTCTATAGTTGGATTTGAACTCGCAACCTCCGGTTCTCTTCCAATCGGACTACTTCGGCCGATATTAAACTTTATTTCAATCTGATTATTGAATCTCAAATGTTTAACATCGTACTAAATCTATACATGTTCCAATTTGATTTCAATCACCACATTGATAAGGTAAAGTAGTAGCTGTGTAACTTGTCAGATTAATTTGGCTGTGTACAAAGCAATTGGGATTGAAACACAACAAACCCACTTAAACATTATTCAAGTTTATTTTCATAAAATGAATTCTCCGCACAATGTCAATTTGCACAGTCCGCACAATGTCAATTTGGCTGTGTGCAAAGCAATTGAGATTGAAACACAGCAAACCAACTTAAACATTATTCGAGTTTATTTTCCTAAAATGAATTCTCCGCACAATGTCAATTTATACAATCCGTACAATGTCAATTTGCACAATCCGCACAATGTCAATTTGGCTGTGTACAAAGCAATTGGGATTGAAACACAACAAACCCACTTAAGTATTATTCGAGTTTATTTTCATAAAATGAATTCTCCCACAATGTCACACACAATTTTATGTTAAGCTTTAATACGAAAAGATTCAACCTCAAAATTGTTTTTAACATCGTACAAAATCTGTACGTGATCAAATGTTAAGACTTCCAGAAAAAACCCGAGCGATAAGATAAAGTATTTTCTATTTGTATCTAGTTATCAAACTAATGTCTTTGGCTGTTTGCAAACAAATAGGGTGGAAAACTACAAAAATAATTAATAGATTTTATTTGAATTTATTTTCATCAAATGAATTTCGCACAGTGCTAATCTTATGTTAAACTTTAATGCGATTAAGCTTGAACCTCAAAATTGTTTTTAACATCGTGCGAAATCTGTACATGGTCAAACGTCTAGACTTCGATCAAACAGCGATAAGATAAAGTAGTTTCTATTTGCTTTCAGATATCAGACTGTCTTTAGCTGTTTGCAAACAATTACGTTGGAAAACTACAAAAAAATCACTTAAAAGATTTTGAGTTTATTTTCACGAAATTAATTTCACACATTGTTGACCCACTGAGCAACACTAGATTTCCTATTAGTGTAATGTTATTTCACCCTTCGATTGTCTCTATATAATGCCTAAATAACTATATATTGATTGAGGTAGATTAGTATTTTAATTAACGTTGCACTGGGAGCAACAAACTGGCTATTGGCGGCGGTCCGGGATCAATCCCAATGGTGAAGATCCAAGGACAACACCTTGCGAGTTCGAATCCAACCAAAGACTCGTGTACAAAGGGTGGCTGATACACGTTGAATCTGGTGTGGCCTCAAATGACCTCACGTTGGTGTGGTGTGGAAGTTTGGAAATTGGGGTGCCAGCTCAGGTGTTGCCTTGTCATTTGACCGTGGTGCAAAATGACATATGTTGTCATCGGATCTTTCCCTTTGGGATCAATCCCGGACCGTGGCCAATAGCCCGTTGTGTTGCTCCAGTGTGACGTTAATTAAAATACCTACCTACCGAGTAGTGCAGTTTTGCTTTTACCCCAAAACACACTTAATAACTAAATGACCACATCTTTCTAAAGAATCCGTGTATTTATTCAACCCTTAGAACGATTCTATTGGTTCTATCATTAAAATGGAATCTTTCACTGGAACGATTCTATTGATATTTTCCTTGGAATATAACCATTTGGTAATGCTATTTTAGTGCCACCATTCTAGTGCTCGTTTCCATAGAATCGTTTGGGAAGATTCTATCGCCTTTTTGTCTGGAATAGAATCTTTTGGAAAGGTTCTATTAGTCCAAGACTGTTTTGGTCCTTTCCTTGAAATATAATCCTTTTGAAAGGTATTATATTGGTCCACGAAGATTCTTATTCTTTTCCTTGGATTATAATCCTTTGGAAAGATTATATTTGTCCAAGACGGTTTTATTCCTCTTTCCTTGGAATAAAATCCTTTGGAAATATTCTATTGGTGCAAGGTCAAAACTTGTTGGAAGTCATGCAGGGAATACTGTAGGTTGAAAGTCGAACAATGCTTATGAACTCCTCAGAGGATTAATAAACTTTATCTGAGCTTATTTTCATAAAATTAATTCCGCGCAAAACCCTTCGCTCCATTGGATTGCACCATCCCCCCGATTACTTTCATTCGAAACGACCCCCTCATAAAATAATTCAAGCCATCCTCAAAATTATCCTCCCCATAATGGAATTGAATAAATAAACAATTTGCGCTCACCCGGATCGAGACACCAACGCTTCTAAAAATCCCCAACGCATTAAAAAAACAAGTTTTTTATTATCCATGTAACCAAAACGAAAACATCCCCAGAAATTATGTAAACAGCGGCCCCCTAACAAATGAAAGATTCATTATTTTTATTAAAATTACCTCGTCCAAACCGTTACATCGTTTATTAGACGGAAGCGTAATAAGTGCCTTATTATGCATAAGGAACGAAGAAAAGTCGGTCCTGAATAGTCTTTAGCTTCAGTATAATTTCAGCTGCTTGCGGGCTTTGGAAAACAAGCGTGTTTTTTACACATGCCACTGCTTGTTTATAGTTAATACCACTCTGGGTTCCAAGACACAACAAAAATATCGCACCCGGGAAAAGTTTCAAAACGTAAATTCGAACTGATGTTACATTTTGTATATTTTTCGCCGTTGTATGTCTCGGTTCCGAAAATTCTTTTTCGAGGCTTATAAATAAGAAATTAATACGAAGGTTTTGCTACTTTTCCTGCTTTAAGGAGCGCTAGAAATGTGTCTTTCAGGTCCCGTGCGGGTGTTGCAAGCTGGCAATGAATGTCAAGTTTGCCGTGAAAGACTTAAAATATTCATATAAGAGAGTTCACCTGCGATAACTCTGATAACAGAATGGCGTAAACAAATATAAGCTATTTGTCAAGTTACAATTGCGAAAGCGACGTTATGTATTTAGCATGGATGTTGTACATTTCTTGACACGTCGCTATATATGATCCCTCGACTTCGTTTTTTGTGTTAGAGAAATAAAACAATTACTGTAAAATTTGAGTTGTGGATACTTTCCATGCAATTGTAGACAGTCGTTAAAAATGAATACAGGGCAGCGACGTATAATGATTCTTGAATATTAATGATTTTCCAACGTTGTTTTTTAATATTGGTAAAATATTTTAGTCTTTTATTGTCTATGTGAAATGGTTTTCGTGTTGATAACTTAACCCTACTGGGTGGTTTATCTTAGCGTCGTAATGGCGAGCTCTGACACGGAACCTATACGGGGGCCGGTGCATGTTCAATCTATCGCGGCCTCAAATGTCCTCACGTTGGCATGGTGTGGAAGTTTCAAAATTATGAGGCCTTGTCCCGGGTTTGATCCCGGACAGTCGTCAATAGCCCGTTGTGTTGCTCGAGTGCGACGTTAATTAACTACCTACTTCACACGAAACTTTTTCCTATTTGGTTTTTATTCCTCTTGAAGTAAAAGGGCAGTTTTGCCTCGACGACGTATCTCGTTCAAAACTGACCAGATCTTGATGGACGAGATATCTCGTCGAAACCGCTTAGAGCATTAAATGTATTAAATGTCTTATTTTCACATTCTTTGTTTATTAGTCTGAATTTGATTTCACTTGAGTACTTCAAAAGCTTATCTTATCTTAGTTTAATTTCGTTTGATATTTTATTAAGCAATGATAACATTTGCACTGTTATAAACGTTGTTTTTATTTAATATATGCTACTAATCGCAGAATGTCAAGAAAACTCAATTCAACAATACTTTTATAGCCTACGTTAGAAAGTGTCTGCTTAATATATCTTGTTCTTGGATTTGCTAATATAAATACAACAAACCTACAATATGATTTCAGTATTCGTAAATTTAAGTTCTCGTTTACGTAAATAATTTTTGAAACTTGCTCATAAATTTCTATACTTCGTCGGCTTAAGGTGTACGTGTACACTGGAAAATGTTTATTTAATTTTGACTTTAAAAATCCAATTTTTTTATATTGAATTTTTGGTCATTGGTTTGTGCTTAAACTCATTTTCGAGTGTAAATTTCAGATTAAGCTAGTCATTAATCATCTAATTTAGATATAATTAGCTAATAAGCATGTTTTTTTAACAGTGATATCTAAAATTCTAATGTGTTTAGAAAGACAATTCCTGTTGGAAATTATTCCTAATTTTATTCTTCATGTTTTGACCCTCCATTAAGTTGCTAGAAAGAATAGGTTTTTCTGACAATGGTTTTCACCAAGGATATCTAAAAAATCTAGATTTTTTTCAAAAATTGCAACATTTAAAAATCAACTAAAAATTAATTTCTTATCTAATAACTTTGACTGAGTGTAAACATCCACTGTATTATATAGATTTTAATGACACAAAAATAATTGTAATAGATCGATTCATTGTTGAGTTATCGCTGTTTGAACAAAGCATCGTATTTCAAAAACAATTCTTGAGAAATAGAGTTTAAAATTTTGGAAACATATTTGCTCAAGGTACTTAGCGAAAACCCTTGTAATTAGAAACTATTTCGAATATTTACAAGATCTTGGGGTTTCCAACTTGTTCTAAAGCTAACAAGTTGGAAAATATTTTGATTTAATAAAACAATTATTGATATTGTGGTCCATTTTCGTGATTTCCAGTGTATACATTCACCTTAAAGCAAAAACTAATGCGACAAAAAAGCAAATTTACTATCCTACTGTTTAAAGATTTTTTAATGCACAAAATTAAAAGAATTTAAATAGTGTGTATATATCTTAAACAGATTATAATCTGACAATGCATTTCTTATCGCCATGGAAATAAGCATTTAATATCTCAGGAAAAGGGTCAGTTAATGATTTTCCGCGTTTAACCCCTGAGTGGTTTTGACGAGATATCTCGTCCATCAAGATCTGATCAATTATGCTTTTAACGAGATATCTCTTTAAGATATTGTAGATTTTCTTTAATGACGAAATAAAGATCTATTCAATTTTTTCTAATGCCGAGCTCACAATTTTTTATCTAATACCAAGCTCATAATTTTTTTATCTAATTCCAAGCTCACAATTTTGTTTCTAATTTTATAGCACCAAATTGTCATAAATTTTGTGTTTTGGTCATTAATTGAGTAGGAAAAATGAGGCTGTAAAGTCACAAAACAAGTCATATACCTGTAAATAAAAAATTTGTTCAAATTGTTCTTTAATTATGCGCAAAAAGTATGTAAAAATAGAATTATAAATCTATGTTAATAAAAATAAAGTTGGCAAGTTAAAAAAAAAAGTTTATTTTTCGGAAAACAAAATGCAATATTTTTATGTGAAAAAAAATTGTGATTATCAATTATGCAATTCTCTTATACTATTGTAAGTGTACTTGTGTTGTAATTCTTATACTCAAGAAAATAGTAGTTATCGTAAGATCTATGAAAATTGTTTTAAAAATTTATAAGAAATATTCTTTTTTGAAATACGATCTACTTTTACCCAAGCTCAAAACAAGTAAAAATGAACAGATTAAAGCAGGAAAAGATCCAGTGAAATATATGGCATTTCCAATGAAGTATATTATAAGTTTGTTTCAATTGAATATTTTTTGTAATAAAATAATCAATTTTTAAATATTTCTCAAACTTATCCATTTGTAAGTTTCTAGTTATCTTATGCGTAAATAGATGGCGCAACATATCCAAGAGTCAAACATTGGGCTATCGATGAATTTCGATACTTATAGCTTAGTGACAATCAATTAGCAATTTAATATCTGCGGAGATATAACAAGACGGCAATTAAAATTAGTGTTTTTCACAAATTTTTTTGTTTTCTGAAACAGAAGAATTATTTTTTACAAATAGAAATTTGTTGTCTCTGGTTATGTAGAATAAAAAATACTGAGTATTTTTATTTTAAGAGTTGAATAATTAATAAAACCATTAAAATTGGAGTTGATGGTAGCTCAAAAAAGATGATGCAGTTCTCTACACTTTTCTAATGAAAAGAAATGACATAAGAAATTAATTTTCTGTACGATTGCATGTTATATTTTTTGAATTGCATTTTTTGTATGTTGAGTTATTAATATATCTTGATTAATTCATACAAGATTTTTGTTAAAGCTTGTTACTGTTTCGTTACAACAAAATATAGTTTTAATTTATAGCAAAATGACATATTTCGTGTCGCAATGAACTGAATTAAATGGTAAAACCACAATTAACAATTTTATAATCCTTAAACCATGCATTGGCAGTAATTGTTATTATATGTTATGGCTTCTATTTGAGACCAAAAAGAATGGTTGGTTGTTTGGGTTTGGTTTTATAGTACGAAGGGCCATATTTGGGGGCCAAGCATCACCAAATACAATACAGCGTCAAGTAATGGACATACACAATGCAGTTTTGTCTCGATGAAATATTTTGTACGCAAAAACTACCAGATCTTGATAGATGAGATATCTTGTTATAATCAAAATTGACCAGATCATAGACGAGATATCTCGTCGAAACTACTTGGAGGGTGAAACCTGCATTATATCTATTTCACATGAGTTTTATCTTCGTAATCGAGGCCGTCGTGGCTCAATGCGTATGCCCACTGCGCTTGCAACTAATGAGTTGTAGGCAGCCCAGGTTCTGTGTCTCTTCTGTGTTCCCTTCCTCGCGTTTTTCCATTACTTAATATTGTCTGTCTTGTATCTGGCGCAATATGGCGAAAAATGACCCTTACGCCATAAATACCAACCAACTCAAGCCATCTTCGTAATGATTGGCGGGCCACGGTATCCCGGTTGGAAGAGTCGTGGATTAGCAACCGGGGATTGCGTGTTCGAACCAAAGACCATCGTGGGCGTGGGGGCTGGTGCACGCTAAATCTGCCGTTGCATCAAATATCCTCATATTGACGTGGTCTGCAAGTTTGGAGAATGGGGATGCCATATAAGATATTGACCTCGTCATCTGACCATGGTTCAAAATAACAAGGTATTGTCTTTGGAGCTTTCTCTTCAGGATGGATTGGAGAGTGGGGTGCTGGCTCAGGTGTGACCTCGTCATCTGACCGTGGTTCCAAATCACGTGGCGTAGTCCTCGGATACTTCCCTTTAGGTTTGATCCCGGACCGTCGCCAATAACCCGGTGTATTGCTCCAACGCGACGTTAATTAAAAATATCTTCGAGATGGATCCCACACTGTCGTCGATAGCCCGTTGTGTTGCTCCAGTGCGATGTTAATTCACTACGTACCTCGTAATTGCTTTGCAATTCCGAGGACGTAAAATCACAGGTTCAATATCACATTTGCTCATTCTAGTTTTTTTAATAATTTTTTAGGCCAACAAGACCGGGGCCAAACCTGGATTGACCTTGAGACACACATAAAATGTATTATTTATCATGGTGCATGTATTTTCTTCCTATCCAATGCCAATAAGCAAAGCCAAAGGAAACATGTGCCAAAATTATCCCGCGAGCTCTGAGCAACCTCCACATTGGTGGCTCACTTCATTACGGACGACATATGAGTCGCGGCTCCGTAATAAGGTTACCGCAGTCTCCATTAGAGCTCGCAATGAGACGGTCTACGGCACCCGATTCTAATGGAAAGCCTCTAATGCAATATTTTGCCTTTGGATTCAAAGTACATGGAACCTTGCGCGGGGAGATTCGTGTTGATTCTATCCGTACTTCAGAGAGTAGGGTTAAATTTAAATCAAAGCCGTTGTAGGAGGTAGTTTTGAAAATGCATTATAGCGTCGGCTTACTTGTGGAACACTGATTCAAAAAATAGAGATCTAACAAAGGAATGGGTGAAAATTTTAATTTCTAAAGCGATATGAAAATTGGAAATTTATCATTTTGACAATTCTTTTATTACTTTGCATTTATTCAGGTTATCAGTTTGTTTGGATAATACTTTAATTGTGATTATATGTATGGCTATGGCATTATGTAATACTGTAATATGAAAAAATATAATGAAATATGAAGTAAATATATATTACAATAAAATGTGAACAATAACGTATTATAATAAAATATAAACTATATTTTATAATAAAATATGAACAATATTGTATTATAAAAAATGTAAAATAAATACAGTATTATAATAAAATATAAAATAAATACAGTATTATAATAAAATATAAAATAAATACAGTATTATGAAATATAAAATAAATACATTGTAATAAAATGTAAAATAAATACATTGTAATAAAATGTAAAATAAATATATTTTTACAAAGAAATATTAATTAAATATATGATTTATTGTAGTAAAAGTATAATAAATAATATACATTTGTTTATGTGTTTTTCGAGATTACTATATTATTATTAAGAAATACGGAAAGAAAAAATTACTAAGTGGATTCTCTTTTCACCAGCTTACAGATCACTAAACTCTGGTCCAGAGAAACAAAAAAGCCTCATTTGAAAAGTATGACTGTATGTTTCCATTACGAGCCAGCGATATTTTATACTATGCTTTTAAAACACTGTGAATTTGTACTACATTAAGCTGTAGTGCTTCCAGTTGGCTGATTTCGATCGGTAAATTTTCTTCTGTGAATGCGACTTAACAACATTATAACAGCTAAATTGTTTCTTGTCCTGCAGAAGTAATGTGAATTGCGGTGTGTTTGTCTCACTGCGTAAGTTCGTTCTCCTTAGCGGAGTAAAACTGCCACTCAAATGGAATGCCAATATATGTTGCGGCGAATTGGAAGATTACTAAGGAAATGTGTTTCGAATGAAGTTTATCTAATTCTTTATCCTATTTGGAGCCGAGGTGACTCAGTGGATTTGCCCACCACACTAACAACTTGCGAGTTGTATCCTGTGCAGATTTTATTCCAATAACTTACCCTCTTATGTGTCAACAAATTTCCTTATGTATACATCCTATTACTTCACGTCTTTAATCTCGTGTTTGAGGTCGCCATGGCTCAGTGCGTATGCCCACTGCTAGAAACCTGCGTGTTGTATACTGTGCAGATTTTATTCCGGTAACTTACCCTCTTATGTGTCAATAAATTTCCTTGTGTATACATCCTATTACTTCACGTCTTTAATCTCGTGTTTGAGGTCGCCATGGCTCAGTGCGTATGCCCACTGCTAGAAACCTGCGTGTTGTATACTGTGTAGATTTTATTCCGGTAACTTACCCTCTTATGTGTCAATAAATTTCCTTGTGTATACATCCTATTACTTCACGTCTTTAATCTCGTGTTTGAGGTCGCCATGGCTCAGTGCGTATGCCCACTGCTAGAAACCTGCGTGTTGTATACTGTGCAGATTTTATTCCGGTAACTTACCCTCTTATGTGTCAATAAATTTCCTTGTGTATACATCCTATTACTTCACGTCTTTAATCTCGTGTTTGAGGTCGCCATGGCTCAGTGCGTATGCCCACTGCTAGAAACCTGCGAGTTGTAGGCGGAGCTGATCCGATTCCTGTCAGGTTCGATTCCTCCCTAGGCGTATTTCTCTCTTCTTAGTATCAATTTTTCCTTGTATCTCCATTACATGGTTTTGTTTGTATTGTGTTTAGTGCAGCTTGGCCAAACAAGGCCATTGCGCCATAAAACGCCATAACAATCGACCACACCACTGTTCTCTCCCCTACCCTCTTTCCCATCTTCCATGTATAAACCTGCTGCTGTGTGTTTTGTGTTTTGCGCGGCTTGGCCAGATATAGACCTTTCGTTACTGAACCTAAAACCAACATAATTCACATTTACGAAACACTCAAATTTTTTTTGCCTTTTTCAAACAATTTAACAAGTGACCTTTGAAATCTGAATTCTAAATAAGTATTGAGATTTCATTTGATGTTGGGAAATCGAGAATTCACCGGAATACAAGGAAAAAAGAGTGATATTACCGAGCGCGCCATACAACGAGGGATTGTATTGACCCCAAAGATCCAACCGATTACTTTCGAGGGTTGTGAATCTTCCACCAACGAGACACATTTAACCCCCATACAAATTCATGTCACCAATCAGAATCACCCACCCTAAATTCAACCCCCGACAGTCAGCTCAAATCCCCTACACAATAAGGCGAAATAACCAAGAGAACTTCATACCACCAAAACGGCGACAATGCAATCGAGGGGGTCTTTCTACGCCCCCACCCCAATCTTCCAATACCAAACGATACCAGAGGGTCCGGTGACGCAGAACTGGAGGGAGCTCACTACCTGGATCCGAACTGAACTGAAATGGATAGCGAGCGTCGATTGAAACGGAAGAGGGTCGAGAAGGGGTGGTCCTGAGTGATGAGTTCCAGGAAATAGCTAAAGTGCAGCAGCGTTCGAATCTTTTGAGGCCGGTCCGGAGCAGGAAGCCCAGGTACTGATGCTAATTACGCCCATTAAAGTATCTCGGGGCTCGGGTTCATGGGCACAGTGGCGTAAGGGGAAAGGGGGGGTCTTTGTTGCCCATTTTGGAGGCGTGTCGCCATTGTGTCTCTTCCTTAATAGGTTAGAGACACAGATGAAGCGGAAGACCGATGCAGTGTACAGTCTGGGTATCCGTGGTATTGATATAAGAGTTAATCCTCATTTTTTGGTAGGCCCGGGTGGAAGAGTAACGGACTAGCAACTGGAGGGTTGCGAGTTTGAATCAAACCAAAGACCGTCGTGTGCACATGGGGTGCACGTTAAGTCTGTCGGTGCCATAAATGTCGCTTGGTGTGGAAGTTTGGAGAGGGGTGCCAGCTCAGGTGTTGCATCGTCATCTGACCGTGGTTCAAAATTACGTGGCTGTGTCCTGGGATCTTTCAAAAACGGATTTGATACCGTACCGTCGCCAATTGCCCGTTGTGTTGCACTAGTGTGGCGTTAATTCAAATATATATTTATCTACCTTATTTTTAACTCTCCTGATGGTCGTCTAGACGAGGTATCTCATAATTAGCGGAACTCACCAGATTTTGATGGACGAGATATCTTGTTATTGACCCTCCAAGCGTACTTAACGAGATATCTCATCAGTCGAGATAATGGGGGTCGCCGTGGCTCAGAGGATATGCCCACTGCGCTAGCAACCTTCGAGTTGTAGGAGGTGCCGGTTCGATTCCTGCCAGGTGCATTCCTCCATGTGTGTATTTCTCTCTTCTGTGTCAGTAAAACTTTCATTGTGTGTGTCTATTACTCGATATTGTATGTCTTGTGTCTGGCGTAGCATTGCCAAACTTGACCCTTGCGTCATAAAACCCAACAAACCAACGGTCGAGATCCTGGTCCGCGGTAACCCGGTTGGAAAAGTAACTGATTAGCAACCAAAGGTTTGCGAGTTCGAATCCAACCAAAGACCGTCGTGTACAAAGGGGAATGTTGCATGTTAAATCAGTCGTTGCCTCAAATGTCCCTGCATTGAGGGACATTTGAGGAAGTTTGGAGAGGGGTGCCAGCTCAGGTGTTGCCTCGTCGTCTGACCGTCGTTCAAAATTACGTGGTGATGTCCTCGCACATTCCCTTTGGGATTGATCCTGGACCGTCACCAATAGCCCGTGTGTTGCTCCAGTGTGACGTTAATTAAAATACCTACCTACCGTCGAGATCCGACCAATTTTGCTAGTGACAAGATATATCGTCATCAAGATATTGCCGATTTCTCGATGATGCCATCAGGGGGTTAAAAGAAAATTGACCAGATCTTGGTCTCGTCATCATTCAAAAAATCGGGGATATCTTGAAGAGAACTCGTCATTATCAAAATTGTCGGATCTTGATGATGGTATATCTTGTCGAAACGATTTGGGAGGTTAAGAATGCCCTTTTCTAATCCAGGGATTATCAACGTGGATATGCGTACCCCTTGTGATTACATGGTAACGTTTTTCGGTTACTACATGCTGAGTTTAAAAGTCGCTATAGCTCGTATTCTAGATCAACGAAAGGCTAAACTGTTTACGTCTATACAGAGGTTCTCGCCCTGAGAGGCACATCTTCTTTTGGGTGGTACGGGCTTCACTGACAGGAGGTACTCTGGTGATCTTTTCCCCCATGGGGCTTACTGTCTTTAGTGAACACGGAAGTCGTGCTAATCGGATCTTTTCTGCTTTCATCCTACTACATGTCCTTAATCTTTTTTTTTCATTCAGGACATTTTTATTTAATGTTTCTTTGTGTTTGGCACAGCTTGGCCAAATATGACCCTTGCGTTACAAAACTCCAAAATGACCACTCCAGAGGTTTTCAACATGGGGCTCACGTACCCCTTGGATGTATGGGATGAGATTATTCCGTGATACTTCAAAAGACGCTTCATGTAGTAGTCTGGATCAACGAAAGTCTAAACTGTTTGAGTCTTTGCCAGGGGTTCACAGCGTGAGGCACACGTATTTCTTTGAGATACTGGAAAAGACACACCGTGATAATTCAAAAGACGTGCATCTAGAAGTCTGAATAAACGAAAGCATAAACTGTTCGAGTCTTTGCCAGGGGTTCTCAACGTGGGGCACATGTACCCCTTGGATGTATGGGATGAAATTACTCCGTGATACTTCAAAAGACGCTACATCTAGTAATCTGGATCAACGAAAGTCTAAACTGTTTGAGTCTTTGCCAGGGGTTCTCAACGTGGGGCACACGTACCCCTTGGATGTATGGGATGAAATTACTCCGTGATACTTCAAAAGACGCTACATCTAGTAATCTGGGTAACGAAAGTCTAAACTGTTTGAGTCTGCCAGAGATTCACAACGTAAGGCACACGTATTTCTTTGAGATACTGAAAAAATACGCCGTGATAATTCAAAAGACGTGCATCTAGTAGTCTGAATCAACGAAAGCCTCAAACGTTTAAATCGTTGCCAAGTGCCTGAACGTGAGGTGTGCGGTAAAAATTTTAATTATGTGTTTTTTAAAGTTATGTATAAATATAAAATATTTTAATTAAAGAGCAAGGTAAATTCGATATCAACATTTTCGAATTTTCTTGAGTAAGAAATCAGACCAATTTTAGTTCACTGAAATGGCACTACTCAAGAAATGAATTTTTTCGCTTCGCTATCATGTAGTTTGTCAAGAAACAGACCTCGTGAGATAAAACTCAAACCAACCACTCAAATTGTTACTCTGTATTCTGATATAGATTTTGCTTTCGAATAAAAACATTTTTACCTTTCATTGCGTATTTTTTAAACATGTTTCGGCATAGCTTAAACAAAGCTGTATCTTTTGTTTGGTAAATCCCAACTTATCTAACTGTATTTAGATAAATATGTAACAAACGTATAGGGTACGTTAGTGAAATTTATATATTTTCAGGACTATTTTCTATTAGTCTTCATTTGTTGCTGGCGCTATGCTGCTGAACAATAGAGGCGAATACTGACAATCAGGTAGGAGTCATAAAGCAAGGATGTTTCCTTGTTTTATGACTCCACCCTTGAATGGAGAATATTTTTTAGTCTGATCACGAAAAGATTTTTGGGACTTGCTAGGTAAAGTTCGACTCTCTTAATACAGAAAATATGCATCAATAAAATTTGGTTGTTTTGGATACTTTTCATTTCTTAATGTAAAAAATGCAGTCCAGTTTATGAAAAATGAAATGTTCAGGTTCAACTACATAGTATATAGGCCCTCTATGAGTCATGAAAATTCCTAGTAATGTAGAAGTGCTTTTATCCCATATCATGCATAACTAAATAACCACATATATTGGTTAAAAAAACTGAATTCTTTCTACCATTAGAACGATTATATTGCTCCTTTCTTCAGAAAACAATCCTTTGGTAAAATTCTGTTGGTGGTTTCCTTAGAATGGAATCGTTTCGGAAGTATTTATTAATCCTGACTAATAGAATCTTTTGGGGAAGATTCTATTGGTCATTTTCTTCGCATGGAATCTTTTGAAGATTCTTTTGGTTATTTCTTTGGATTATAATCCGTTGGAAAGAATACTGTTTAAGATCTAAACTGGTTAGAAATCATGTAAGGATGCGAGGTGAGGTACTCTTGTGATCTATCCTTTTCCAATGAGGTTTACTGCTTCTGGTAAACATGGCGGTCCCGACCCCAGGATGCCCAAGTGATCTTTGTCTACTTTCACCCCTCCATTCTTTCTTTTCACAATTACATGACACCGTCTTGTGTTTGTTGCAGCTTGGCTAAATATGACCCGTGCGCCATAAAACCAAAACCAACCAACTATGTAAGGTTGAATTATGCGTTTTAACCCCTCAGACGGCCAGATAAGAATTGGAGCACAACTAGAAAACGCCAAGAAAGCTTAAGTGAAAAGTACAATCCTGTAAAGTTGCATTACACAGCATCGGATGGTTACGAACATTAGTACCCTTCCAAACCCACAGTTCACTCGCTCTAATCACAGCGGTCCCATCCAAAATATAAGCGGAACCATAGACAATAATTAACATTAAATCCATCATTGGAAATGATTCTCTAATCCTTGTTGACTTTATCAGCACTGCCGATGCAGAAAGCTTCACATTCCTCAGCTGTATTCCCACGGCTGGAAATTCACACTTTTTAAGCTTTTGCAAAGAATCTATTAACCATTTCCTTGGAATAAGATCTTTTGGTCATTTCTTTGGAATGGAATCTTTTGGAAAACTATTGGTTATTTCTTTGGAGTGGAATGTTTTGGAAAACTATTGGTCATTTCTTTGGAATGGAATGTTTTGGAAAACTATTGGTCATTTCTTTGGAATGGAATGTTTTGTAAAGATTTTTTACTGGTAATTTCTGTGGAATGGAATGTTTTGGAAACATTCTATTGGTCATTTCTTTGGATTGGAATCTTTTGGAAACTATAGGTCAATTCTTTGGAATGGAATCTTTTGGAAATATTATCTATTGGTAATTTCTTTGGAATGGAATGTTTTGGAATGATTCTATATTGGTCATTTCCTTGGAATGAAAACTTTTGGAAAGATTTTATTCGTCATTTCTTTAGAATGGAATCTTTAAGAAAGATTCAACTGGTAATTTCTTTGAAATGGAATGTTTTGGAAGGATTCTATGGGTCATTTCTTTGGAATGGAATTTTTTAGAAATATTCTATTGGTCATTTGCGAAGAGAATGGACTAATTCGAAGATGATTCTATTAGCCCCCTCCTTATAATACGATTCTTTCGATCGAATTTACAGTTTAAGAAGGTCAAAACTTGTGGAAATCATACAGGTGAAGACTAGGTTACCAGGTGGAATTATGCGTTTGAACCCTTTAGAAGAATGTTGGATCGCAATTAGAGCTCAACACAGAACACCGAGAAAGCTTAACTGAAAAGTACGGTCTTGTGAGGTTAAGTTACACAGCACCCGAATGGTCACGAACACTTGTACCCTTCCAAATCCGCAGTCCACTCGCCATAATCACAGCGGCCCCGTCCCAAAACAAGTTCCTCACCAAAAGCGGAACCATAGACACTGATTAACATTAAATCCATCATTGGAAATGATTCTCTAATCCGTGTTGGCTTTATCAGCACTGCCGATGCAGAAAGCTCCACATTCCTCAGCTGGGCATTCCCACGGCTGGAAATTCACGCTTCTTAAGCTTAATTGACAGACAGGGGGAAACGGAAGGACAATTCCATCCTTAATGGGGGTGGGGGGCACTGATAGATAGGCCCTGTCTGTTGCACGGGGAAGTTTCTAAATAAACTCCGGGGCTGAAAGCAGGGCTTGGGGCGCGAAGTATGTGGCCCTTGGTTTCAAAAGCGGATCAGGACATGACGGATCTTAAGCCGCTGCCCCTGCTGACGTCCGCATGAATATTCATCGGATCCCGGAAAATGGGATAAATGTTTGTTGGGAAGGCCTGCTTCGTTTTGGAGTTGATTGTTCTGTGATTGCAAGTTTCCTATGCGAGTGGGACGGTTGGAATTGTGAAACTAAATTTAGAGAGGGACATACCTTTAATATAATTGAAGAGCTTTTTGCAACAATAGAGGCTGACTCAATTTTATTTTGCTTGTTGGAATTGTGAAAGTATATCTATGAATTACAAGCAGGACAGTCATCTTCTATTCAAGACCCTACTGTAACAATGGGCTAATTTAGAGATGCTATACAGGAAGAGACAGTTGACCTCTACGAGTAGATGGTTGAAATTGTGAAACTGAATTTAGAGAGGGACATACCTTTAATATAAATGAAGTCCTTACTGCAACAATAGACTGACTAACAAATGTTATTAGTAGTAGGAATTGTGAAAGTATGTTTATGAAGGGTAGAATGATAGTCCCCTTCCATTAACCCTCAAAGTGGTTTCGACTAGATATCTCATCCATCAAGATCGGATCAATTTTGCTGATGACACATTTCGTCTTCACGTTATTGCCGAGTTTTGATGGCAGATCGTTAAATTTCTTGACGATGACAAATTTAATGGCCAGTTTTCTTCTATTGAAGTGATATCTCGTCCATCAAGATCTGGCAAGTTTTGCTAATGACGAGATATCTCGTCGAGACAACCACCAGGAGCCACTGTAGCAATGGGCTTATTTGCAGATCTTATATGGGAAGAGGTTCCTCTAGGAGTAGATGGTTGGAATTGTGGAACTGAATTTAGAGAGAGGCGCCTTTAATATAATTGAAGACTACTACAGATGTATGTTGACTCATGAATGTAATTGCTTGTTGGAATTGTGAAAGTATGTTTACGAAAGACATCAGAACAGTCCTCGTCCATAAAAGACCACTAAGAATGGGCAATCAATAGTCATTAACGCTTTGGGTTAACATATTCTGCTGTATACACTAAATAAATTTGCATACTAAATCAATTTGCTCTCAGGGATCGCGCTCTCGGTTGCCCATCTTTATGCGAGTACGGGTATCACAACCTGACGTACCCGAGTAATCTTTACTCCCTTTCATTTTTAACCTCACTTACCCTTCTGCTTTTTTTATTTTCCTTCCTTCCTCATTGTGTTGTCTGCCTTGTGTTTGGCGCAGCTTGGCCAAATATGGCCCAAGCGCCTAAAACCCAGAAACAACCAACCAGAGGGATCGCTGCGGCTGCAGCGAAGGATCGATTCTTATAACTTAACCTGGATGTATTTATCTCTTCTGTGTCAGTAAAAGCTTCTTTGTGTGCATATGTCCAGTTACACGACGATGTCTGTCTTATGTTTGGAGCAACTTATCCAATATATGGCTCTTGTGCCATAAAACCCAACCAGACAAATATGTGGATATTTTTATATTTTTAAGAACCACGTCCAATTCTCCCAGCCCTCAGGGGCATATCGTTAGGCATCACAAACCAGAGATACCCTAGTGATCTATTCTCTCCCCATGGGATTTTTAATGTCTCTGGTAAGCATGGTGTCATGACTCTAGGATGCCCAAGCAATCTTTCTCCTCCCCATCCTTTCTTATCACAATTACTTGACATTGTTTCTTACGTTTGGAGCAGTTTTGCCAAATATGGCACTTGCGCAATAAAACCCCATACCAACCAATTTCCCAATCGAAGCATGTCAGCGTAGTTATTGACATCTTTCGACTGCATAACTTAAAACACAATTACGCAACATCCGCCAAAAAACTGTCCCAGACGCCTCAACAGTCCACAAGAAATCTCTGAAGACCCTAACGACACCGACATTAATCTGTCCACTCAAGTTTGCATCCCACATCAACACCCCTTTCAGAAATATACGTATTCCACCGGGCAAGGCTCCCAAATCTATTTCCTCATTTCTCCGAAAGTTTAACGCCCTCAGAAGCACGTCTCCTTTAGGTGTGTAGCCCGGTTTGCAGATTATCAGATTAGCAACCGGATACTTGCGAGTTCGAATCCAACCAAAGACCGTGTACAAAGGGGCTGTTGCGTGGGGTGCCAGCTCAGGTACGACCTCGTCATATGACCTTGGTTCAAAATTACGTGGCGTTGTCCTCGATCTTTCTCCTCGGGATTGATCCCGGACCGTCGCCAATAGCCCGTTGCGTTGCTCCAGTGAGACGTTAATTAAAATACGTACCCCTTTCGCTGCATTTTTTACTTCACATTTGTCTGTGTTGCGTTTGGCGCATCTTAGTCAAATATGGCTCTTGTCCCATAAAACCCAAAACTAACTCACCTAACCTGAAGTTTAACCCATAAAAATTCTACGGGAATCGAAGCGCACGTCTAACGCACACACATTACTAAATCGATTCGAATCCAATTAAAGACCGTCGTGTGCGAAGGGGGCTGATGCACGTTAAATCTGTCGGAGGTGTCCTTATGGTGGTGGTTCCTGCCAGGTGCATTCCTCCCTGCGTGTATTTCGTTCTTTTGTGTCAGTAAAACTTTCACTGTGTGTGTCAATTATTTGATATTGTATTGTGTCTGGTGAAGCATGGCCAAATATGGCCCATGCGCCATAAAACCTCAAATGTCCTTACGTTGGTGTGGCGTAGAAGCTTGGAAAGTGGGGTGACAGCTCAGGTGTGACCTCGTCATTTGACAGTGGTTCAAAATTACGTGGTGTTGTCCTCGGATCATTCCCGTTGTGGGTTGATCCCTGACTGTCGCCAATAGCCCGTTGTGTTGCTCCAGTGCGACGTTAATTAATTGCTATTACCACACAGGTCAAATGCCATTTCGTCGGCTTACGGAAGACATTAAGTGACAATTTTTTCACTAACAGCTGTTTAAAGACTCTTATTAAGTTAAACTTTTCGCTTGTTGGGCTTTCGGGCAACATAATAAGGAGAACAATTTTCAAGTTTAAGAAATTCCAATATTTTAAACGTTTATTAAACTTTCCTGGTGATATATCGCGTCGAAAACTGCCCTGTAGTGGACAATCTCTGGTGCAAAAACTTGTCTCAAACTGTCACAATTTCTAGGCAAGAAACCATTTATTTTGCCATCATGAATCTTCAAAATCAGTTCTTGTCATCAGATTGGACAGTTTTATCTCGACGAGATATCTCGTCATTCGTAAAACCGACCGGATCTTGACAGACGAGATACCTCGTTGAAAACACGTGAAGGGTTAACTATTCAAGAGGTAATGTTAATTTAAACTTTCAAACATCATTTAAACAATTTTTTTGGAGCTCTTGAATATATATATTTTTCATTACGGAACATTTATTCCTCTGTAGCTTATCACTATGTTGCCTTAGACATTCACCTCTTTTAACCCTATGAAACACAAATAATCGGCAGTCTTCCATGCATGGCTTCTAGGCAATTTTGAATCTCCTGACCAAGAGAATCTTTCCAAAGGATTCTGTTCTAAGGAAACGACCAACAAAATATTTCCAAAGGATTCTATTCTAAGGAAACGACCAACAAAGTATTTCCAAAGGATTCTATTCTAAGGAAACGACCAACAAAATATTTCCAATGGAATACTAAGGAAATGATCAACCGAATATTTCCGAGGGATTCTATGCAAACGAAAGAACAAATCGAATCCTTCAAAATAATTCTAATTTTCAGAATGGGCCACTAGAATCGTTTCAAAGAACGCTCTAAGGAAAGAACCAATAGAATCTTTCTAAAGGTTGAAAAAATTCATCAATTATTTAGTCATTAAGTGTATTGAGGGAAAACAGCACTACAAAACTCTCATATATCACGACGCACAGAGAGGAAAACAGATTACGATATCACAAGGCATTTCTCATGGTTATGAAAATAAACCTTTACTGTTTCCGAAAAAGATATCAGAGTTTTTTTTTCTCTAAACCGACGTTGTCTTACAAGTTCAAAAATACATCAAGGTAATTTTCATTTCGTATCACGACCATTTTATTGGAATAGAAAACAGAGGTAGGTAGTTGAATTAGTGTCGCTCCAGTGCGACTTTAATTAAATACCTACCTACTAAATGAATTTGCTCTTTTAGAGAGTCACTGTGACTCAGTTTGTCTTCCCACTGCTCTTGCATTCAGTGATCTGTCGTAGGCTCGATTCTTAAAACATATTCTGTATGTTTCTCTTCTGTGTCAGTAAAAGTTTCTTTGTGCGTATATATCCAGATACTTGACGATTGTGTTTGGCCCAGCTTATACAAAATATGGCTCTTACGCAACCAGCCAAATCAGTGAACGTTTTTATACTTGTAAGAAGCCGTCCAATTCTCCCATACGAAACATCACATCGTAGGTTTTAGCAACTTTCGGCTGCAGAACTTAAAACAAAATTACGCAACATCCGCCAAAAAAACCTTCCAGACGTCCACAAAAAATAGCTACTCCCCGAAGACCCTAACGACACCGAAATTAATCTGTCCACCCTAGTTTGCATTCTACACACACCCCTTTCAGAAATATATGTATTCCACGGGCAAAGCTCCCAAATTCAATTACTCACTCCCGAAAGTTTGCCACAGAAAAATTCAACGGGAATTAACGCGCACGGCTAATGTATTTTAGTGCACTCACTAAATCAATTTGCATACTCGGCGGATATCTTAGCAAAAGGGGTTGGAATTAATTTAATACCAACGGCGGTAGTTTTGTTATGACTAGCCAAGCCGACTGTTTGGCCCCGGCTTGGGAAAGCTGGGTAAGTTAATTGCTTTCAATTGGGGGATATGTGCAAGTTGGTTGTACTTTGGCGAGGGCGTTTTATTTTCATTACTGTTCTTGTAGGTGGATGAAATCTATGAAGGTAGGTGATGGGTTTTGTCATTTTTCAGATGAGGTACTGTGGGACATCAGTTTGTTGTGCGTGTCCAACGGAATGGTAAAGACAATTAGATGTTTGGGGAAGTGGATGTTATGAAGGTTGTGACATTATGCAGATTGAGTTAATTGTAGTCTATGTTTCTGGTCGTGTGTTGCTCAATTTTTATTATTGTTACAACATTCCGGAGGCGATAAGTGTGAAATAAAACCAGTAATGAATTTGGGCCATTCATGTATGTGGTGATACTGGTGATTGGCTAAATTGGGTGTATTAATGTACCTTAACGTGCTATTGGCTTTTTAAACTATATAGATTTTACTTTATCACATACTAGCTGCATTACCTGGCGTTTCTCGGGTTGAAATGGTTAAATGTTGCTTGAAAAGTGAATTAGAATAATCACTTTTCTTTCACAGAAAAATGCAATCATTTAAGTTGTACGAAAATACGTTTTCACTTTTTCATAGCTTCTACACTATACTTCAGACGCAAATATATACATTTAATTCCTGAATATATTGCAATATGTAAAAGATTAAGACATAAATACAAACAGAAACGAAATTCCGACGAAAAAATGCAGAATTCTAAAAAACGAACGATGCGCAAAGTGTCGAATTTCGACTGCCTGAGTGTATTCTGAAATAGAGCGAAAAAAGACATTTGAAAAATATTGATAAAGACGATAATGATTTATAAAATTTAGTAATGCTCAAATATGACTGCTGCATTTCGCTGTGTTAACTCAAATAGACAAACACGGGATTCTAAATCAAATTTATAAAATAATAAAACATTAACACAAATCTAAAATAACAAAATTACGCTTTTATGATTCATGAGTTGAAGTTTTTCGTGTTCCATTACAAAATGTAAATTATGAAAAATTAAATATTTTAAATGTCATTTTTTAATCAATCAAATATTCATAATATACATGTAAAAATATAAAACTCAACATAGAAATAAAATAATAATAAACTTTAATTCAATAATGCACATTACACCTGTACACCAACTTTCCTTGAAAATCATCCTTGAACACCTGAAAACCTTACCTTGAATTTCCTTGCAAAAATAAATAGTTTAAAATATTCTTTCTTCATAAATAAAATATCTATAATTTATTTACATCATGGGAAGAACTAAAAAGTCAGTTCAAACATAAATATTGTAATTTAATATGTTTCGGAAAAAAATTGTTTTTCGATCAACACTGGTAAACCAACCATAGCTGCCTAAAGCAATCAATCTATGTTCAATGTTATTTCTATGGCGATTTCGAATAGTTTTTAGCCCCTATGGCCAATAGAACGGGAGCTAAGAGTTAGCCTATGCTGACCTCAGTGTTCTAAATATGTGTACCAAATTTGGTGTGGATTGGTCAAACGGTGTAGATTTGTATAGAAAAGATACACACACATCCTATTTTATTTATATAGATTAGTTGCATCATAAAATCCATCGTGTAAATATTCACTGCATCATCTATATATGGTGCTTCGCGATGAGGAACAAAATATTTTAGACTATCATGTTATTGAATGCATTTTTAATACAAATTAATTACTCATTCATCATGCTTTTAATGTTGAAATTAATTCATGCTTTTAATGTTGAAATTAATTCATGCTTTTAATGTTGAAATTAATTCATGCTTTTAATGTTGAAATTAATTCATGCTTTTAATGTTGTAATTATATTTTGATATCCATTTTAATCCTGAGTTTTGAGCAGCTAATCCATTTTTGGATCCTTCGCCTAAAACCCAAAACAACCAATCAACCAATGTACCTTAACGTAGGTTTACAAGTATAAAAATTTTCAAGATTTGAGTTTTAGCTTTCTAGTCCAGAAGATGGATGGGGCCTTCGTGGCTCAGTGGGTAAACCCACTGCTCTAGTAACCTTCGAGTTGTAGGCGGCGCAGGTCCGATTCCTGTCAGGTGCATTCCTCCCTGGGTGTATTTCTCTTCTGCGTCAGTAAAATTTTCATTGTGTATGTCTGTTGATATTGTATGTTTTGTGTCTGACGCAACATGGCCCAATATGGCCCTTGCGCCATAAAACCCCAACCATCCACAAGCAGAAAGTGAAGATCTCTAGATTGTTGAGGTCCAATGAGTTATTTTCCCCTTGTATTATAGTTAGATTTCTCTTCGCAAAATACATTTAGTGAGAAGTATTTTCACCACTGTTTTTTCAGAACTGTTTTTGACTTAGTTTTTCATTTGTGTACAGCTGTATCATACGTGGCAACTCTCTTGGCGCGTTTTTAATAGCGAGTTATGGCAGGTGAAGACAATCCATCTTTATTAGGATTATTCTCGTTTTTATGGCAACCTCGGCAAGCGGAAAGTTTAAATTTTCATTTCGAATATTCTAGAATGTTCTTTTCTCATTTCCGTTAAATTGTCCTTTGATTTCATTGGTTCTTTAAAAAATTGTTCCCAATTATTTTCAATTTAATGTATGGAAGAATTCAAACGCTCAATTTATGATTTTAGTAACGGTCCAGTGCATCAAGTTGTATTGTTTCGTGCTATTTTCTTTTGAAAATCGCCACCTTTTCTATTTGAACATGCCTTCTGTTTTTAGTGTTGTAGATAAGTTTCAGGGTATTCTTTCTGAAACAAATTTATTATTTTCTGTTTAAAAAAAACGATTTTTTTCTAAAGTCTTTCCTTGGCGACATAAAAAATGCGCCAAGAGAGTTGCCACCAAACGAGGCGTATGATACAGCTATACCTTCATTTGTTAGCTGACGTTACGTTTACAAAGGTTGGCAAATGCAACTTCCTTGCTAATTGTCTTTAAGATTATATACAATATTAGGTGGAAAGGAGTATGGATTTGGGAATTGTGAGACCAAGGAGGTGTCCTAAGGACTTGTCTCGGTAAGTCCTTAAGAATAGCCATAAAATAAAATGAAACATTTTGAAGATGTGTTTGTATATCTCTTTGACAGTACAGCTTGGTTGAATACCTCCCTGGCAACATAAGTTCAAACCAAATTTTTAAAGATGTTGTGAGATCACACCCCTAAATGCAACCGAAAGGCTAGAGTAGAGTGTGGGGAGGAAAAGTGCTCGGGAAAAGATTTCCTATTTGTGCTCGAGGCAGGGTGGATGTGCTGTCCCTTGACCCGTCATATTAAGTTTACGTTCTTGCAGATAGTAACTGTGTTTTATTTAATTGTAATATCCTGTCGACTGCGCCAAATAGTTGATGGATTATTTTTGGTTCGTTTTGATGAATTGGAATCTGATTTAAAACTCTGAGCTTTGAGGACAGCACTTATACAGCAGACGAGGACATTACAATTAAATAAGAACAGCTATGTACAAGATCGTAAGCTTAGGGCGATCTCGCAGATCTCATGATAGTAAACATGACAGTGCGTTGGTGATTCTGTTGATTTATATCACACAATTAGTTTTATGTAATTTAAATTAGTATCTATACAAAGTTTCTGTCTAAGGGAAGGACCGATAGAATCTTTCCCAGAAAAGGGGAGAAATATAATGATTCCATTTGAAGGAAAGGAGAAAAATAATGCTTCCAAATGATTCTATTTTAAGGAAAGGATAAAAATAATGCTTCCAAATGATTCTATTTGAAGGAAAGGATAAAAATAATGCTGCCAAATGATTCTATTTTAAGGAAAGGAGAAAAATAATACTTCAAAATGATTCTATTTTAAATAAATGAACCATAAAATGTTTCCAAAGAATATTTTATTCCAAGGAAAGGATCAATAAAATATTTCTAAAGTTTGGATGAATCCATGGATTCCAGAAAAATGTGCCTATTTAGTCAAAGTGAGGTAGAAGCAACACTGCGCTGCTCGATAATATTTTGACGCTCAGAGCTTCTATTGCTCCTTTTCATAGAATAGAATCATTTAGAAAGATTCTATTGCTCCGTTCTAGACGTACAATCGGTTATAGTGTATCGAAAGCAAGTTACACCCATAACTTCAGTACTACATAAGAGATACCTTCTACACGAATGCACAATTTAATTCCATTTGTACAGCCTGATGGATCCGAAAGTCTCATCAATGCAACTGTCCAATCTGTAAACCCATCGCCCTGCTAAAATATCCTCGTACCCAGTTCCAACCGCGCTCGAAATCGACGGGGACATGTCCCCGTTCCCCGGGCATGTTCGAACACTAATTGAAGTCTGAGAAACTTCCAAATTGTTCCATTACTCGCTTCCTAAAAGCCTATGCATGTTCGATTAAAGGTTAAACTCGGCAAGACTTGAAATGTGTCCGCAAACCCCGGACATAGTTTTAAGTAGGGAAGAGTGTCGGGTTCCAGTGCAGGACGAGCCAACTAGGCCGGATAATATGGCCGGATGAAGTGAGGTTAGGTTGCGTGATGGAAATGGCGAGTTGGTAGCGCGTGAGGTTCTAAAGTGCTAACTCGAGTTGTGGTAGCTAAAAATATGTTTTGGCTAAGGCATTTATCGTCATTATTTATGTGTTGGTGAATGGTGACATGATTTTTAATCGAATTTTCTAGGTTACCAGTGTCAGCAGGATTTTTGGGAAGTTTTTCAACTGTTAGATGACACGGGAGTTAAAATACTCAATTTGTGTGTTAGATGACACATGATTTAAAATACTCGATATTTGTGTTGGATGACACCGGGTCGGTCGGTTTTGGGTTTTATGGTATAAGGCCATACATCGCCAAACACAAGACTATGTCAGGTAATTGTGACAAGAAAGGATGGAGAGAAGAAAGAGAAAGATCGCTTGTTCATCCTGGGGTCGTGATTCCCGTGTTTATCAGACTGTAAATCCCATGGGAAAAGAATAGATAGTTAGGGTACTTCTGGTTCGTGAAGTTCGTACATACCTAAAGATGTGCCACCGAGGGAATGACGCCTGGAGTTAAAATTTCAATAAAAGTGTTAGATGACACGGGAGTTAAAATACTCAATATTTGTGTTAGATGGTGCAAGAGTAAAAAATACTCAATATTTGTCTTGGATGACACGAGAGATAAAAATACTCAATACTTGTGTCGAAGGACACGGGAATTACACATACTCAATATTTGTGTTGGATTACACCGGGAGTTAAAAATTCTCAACATTTGTGTTGGATGAAACGGGAGTTAAAAATACTCAATATTTCTGTTAGATGGCGCAAGAGTTAAAAATTCTCAATATTTGTCTTGGATAACAAGGGAGTTAAAAATACTCAATATTTGTACTGTAGGCATGTTTTGAAGTAATAAACACTAAACCATTCTCATTAGAACCACGCAGTAACGGACTGGTTCGGAAAACCTAAATAATTTGTCTTAGATTTTTAGGAAAGTTAAAAGTAAATATGCAGTATTAAAAATTTAATATTTTAGAAATGAGTTGAATTCGGGCATACTGAATAATAATGCTCGTACTGGTCAAATTATCGATTATTTCTTATTCGATAATTAATTTGACATTTTCCTGATGATTTTTTCTGTTTACATGATGCTCAAATTGGGATTTCGATCTCGTATACATTAAACAATCGGTAATATCTTAATGACGAGGTATCTCATCATTAACAAAACTGACAATATCTTGATTGAGGAGATCTCGTCTTCTAAAAAAACTGATTAAATTTTGAACTCCTCATCAGCAAACAATATGCAGTATCTTCACGTGATTAGCAAAATTGTTCAGATCTGGACACACGATATATTTCGTCATTTGAAAATCAACTGGCCAGATTTTGATCTCATCAACAAACAATCGGCAATTTCTTACTAACGAGATATCTCGTCATAAGCAAAATTGGTCAGAATTTGGCCGACAATATGTGGCGAACTTAGCTACCACTACAAAAATTTACTTCTGTATATAGCAGTGCAACCCAACTCTACCAGAAGTACTTTTTGGTAGACAAAGTTGCACTGATTCACACGAGCTTCGTCTAGTCCTTGGCTAACGAAACTGGCTAGATCTTGACGCACGAGATATCTCGTCATTTGAAAAAAATGTCCATATTTCTATCTCCTCATCATTATCATGAAAGCGGCATAATCTTCTTGACGAGGTGCCATGTCTTGACGAAGTGTCAAACTGGTCACATATTCATGGACGAGGGGCCGTAGTAACCGGGTCAGAGGAGTAACGAATTAGCAACAGGAGGGTTGCAAGTTCGAATCCAACCAGACTCGTGTACAAATGGGCTGGGGTACGTCAAATCTGCCGTAACCTCAAATGTTCTCACGTTGGTATGGTGTGGAAGTTTGGAAACTGGGGTTCCAGCTCAGGTGTGACCCCATCATCTGACCGTGGTTCAAAATTACGTAGTGTTGTCCTCTACCTTTCCCTTCGGGATTGATCCCGGACCGTCGCCAATACCCCATTGTGCTGCATCATTCCGACGTTAATTAAGCTACCTACCATGCATACCTACCTTGATGGACGAGATATCTCGTCGAAACCACTTGGACGGCTAATAGTACAAGGTATTTTTAGGTATTATTTAATTAACGTCGCACTGGAGCAACAGAACGGGCTACTGGCGACGGTCCGGATTCAAACCCCAAGGGAGCACAACACCTAGTTTTGAGCCTCGGTCAGATGACAAGGTCACACCTGAGCTGGCTTCCCACTCTCCTAACTTGCTCCCCCGCCAACGTGCGGACATTTGAGGTCACGACATATTTAACGTGCACCAGCCCACCTTTGTACACGACGGTCTTTCATTGTATTCGAACTCGCCCCCTCCGTTTGCTAATCCGTTACTCTTCCAACCGGGCTAGCTAATAGCACAAGAGTCTATTTTAAAAATACAATCAAACGACGATACGCATCACAGTACCTCCCCGTCAACCACCGAGGTAGGAACATTTTGTTCCACCCCACATCCCGCCCCCACTAACTACATCATAAAAGTGGAGATTAATTAGCGACGTCCATAAAAAGCCCCATAAAGAGCTCTCTGCAGACGACCGACACGCCACACCCCTTCGAATTAAGTTGACCTTCTGTTTACGTAGCTGCAGCTTGTCAGAAAACGATACTCGTAGGGAGGGAGGGTCGCAGCTTGTTATGGGGGTGCACTGCACCCTAAACTGGGTTCTGTCGAATAAAGTCGAGGGACACCCTGCAAACGACCCCTATAAAACCGGGGTGGGAGTCGGATAATAGAATCCTAAAACCGATACCTTAGGAGGGTAGAGGAGCGTTTTGGGAACGTTTCTTCCGTTCTGGTAGAAGGAATTGGTGAGGTACTGTTTTCGCTAATTTGGAATCACCCCAGATGGTTTGGGGAAATGAGCTTGGTTGTATGTTTTAGGGTTGTGTATGTTTGTACGGCGGTGTGGGATCGATCAAGATTTAAGATATTTTGCTTTTTGAGGACAGTAGAATGACTTGCATTTATGTTGCTGAGTCAGTTAGTTTTGCTTTTGTTTCGGTTTGTCACTACCGTCATCTTGACTTACACAAAAGCTAATGACTCTTCAAGTCTTCGGCGAGATATCTCCTCCAGGATCTGGTCAATTTTGCTAAGGACGTTATATCTCGTCGGGATGAAACTTGCCTATTACTCCTAAGGGGAACGCAGATCCAAGTAAGTAAAAAAAAATTGTCCCTTCCTTGAACTGGTGTCGAATCCAAGCAAAGACCGTCGTTCACAAAGGTTGCTGGTGCACGTTAAATCTGTCGTGCTCTCAAATGTCCTCTTGGCGTGGTGTGTTAGTTTGGAGAGTGGGGTGCCAGCTCAGGTGTGATCTAGTCATCTGACCGTGGTTCAAAATTACGTGGTGTTGTGGTTTTATCTTTCCGACCAAAGACCTGTCGTTTACAAAGGGGGCCTGGTGCACGTTAAATATGTCTTTGCCTCAAATGTCCTCATGATTTTGTGGTGTGAAAGCTTGGAGCCAACTCAGGCATGACCTCGTCACCTGATCGTGGTTCAGAATTACGTGGTGCTGTTCTCGATCTTTCCCTTCGGGTTTGATCCCGGACCGTCACCAATAACCCGTTGTGTTGCTCCAGTGCGGTGTTAATTACATACCACCTACCTAGAACTGGTGACAGTTTGGAACCAGAGGCTGGACATTACGGTAGTTTTCGTCTCAAAGATGAACAACCAGGAGGTTAAATTAAAATCAGAGTTTGAATACCTTTTTTGGCCCCTCCCATTAAATAGCGACTTGCCAGTTGTAGGCAGCGCAGTTTTGATTCCTCCCTGGGTGCATTTCTGTGTTAATGAAACTTTCCTTGTTTATGCCCATTACTTGATGTTGTATATCTTGTGTTTGTCGCAGCATGGCCAAATGTAGCCCATGCGCCAAAAGATGTATCCAACCCATTAACTGGAGGGATTGCTGTAGCTCAGAGGGCCCACTGCGCTAGCATCCTGCGAAATGTAGGCGGACCCGGATAGACTCCTTTATTTGTGCATTTCTTATATGTCAATAAATTTCCCTGTTCATCTTGGTCAAATATTGCCTTTGCGGTATAAATTTCAAAGAGCAACGCATTTACCCTCCTTGTGGCTGTCTCCTTGGTGGTTGCCTTATAACAAAATGTATCGTAATTAGCAAAACTGATCAGATCTTATCTTGTTATTAAAAAAATCGTCCCTACCTTGATGACCAGTTACCTCCTCATTACCAAAAATGGTCAAATCCTGATGGACGAGATATCTCGTCGAAGCCACTTGGAGGGTTAACTTGCAGAAACAGGCTATACACAGCTGTTCCCCGGGTACCTGTATTCAGAACTGCCCTCCGGGGTACAATACTTGTCACAACTGCCCTCAGGTTATCAGTACCTGGTGGGCCCCTTTCTAGGTTACATAGTAGATCCCTTATGAAATACAAATATCGTCGGTTTAGAGCAGAAACTCAACTGACCTTTTTACGCGCACTAAATGCCAATTTTCATGGTGTTGAGAAAAATACGCAATCATAATCCGTTTAAAAGATATGAAGGATTCCGTGCAGTGTACTAATAAGCATCAGAAATATGCGTATGAAATGTATGAAATATTTTAATAAAATATTCAAAATCATAAGAATTTCTTATATTTTAATCAGTGCTTAAAACTCGAAAGTTTAAGATAACAATGTTTTAAAAAGCGAATAACCGTTAAAATTTCGGAATTTTTTAAAACTGTAAAATTGTTCTTTTGATATTTGAAAAGTGGCTTATGATGAAGTGCTTCGTGCAAACACTATCAAAATGCTTATATTTTTTAAACTAAAAACTAATAATCTTTAGACAGCAGTACGATAAAAAGAATTTTTTCCAGTTAACGAGTGTCGGTCTCCATCGACAATGTGTTTTAACCCTCCAAGTGATTTCGACGAGATATCTCGTACAAGATCTCGAAGGCATATCTTTTGATGTGTAAGGGCTTCACGAACCCGAGTTACCCTTGTGATCTATTCTTTTCCCATGGGTTTACTGCCTCTGGCTCACGGTTTCACGCAATCGGCAATTTAGGCACCACTACAATAATTACATTGCACTATAGTATTATATAGTATAGCAATACAAAGGATCTAAACCATGATGAATTTTTTAGTAGACGAGTTTCATTCTCTTTCTATGTTCTGGTATATTTGATTTCCCTCCTTTTTGACGTGAGTACGTCTTTTAAAATCGTAACAGCTCTGTGAGAGAATGCATGAAAAGTCGAGTGCTACAAGGAACTTTGCAACTATTTTGTCTTACGCTTTCGGAACTAGAAGAAACACCAAAAAGATAAATATAGCATCGTGAAAACAAAGGATGCCCTGTATCTGACATCCTTTGTCTATACGATGTAGACCTGACATCCTTTGTCGACACGATGTAGACTTTGTCATACAATGTAGGCAAAGGATGTCCATACCTGACATCCTTTGTCTACACGATGTAGACTTTGTCACACGATGTAGACCTGACATCCTTTGTCGACACGATGTAGACTTTGTCATACAATGTAGACAAAGGATGTCCATACCTGACATCCTTTGTTTACACGATGCACCTTAGGACTGAGTGTGCAGGCGCATTGAGCGTGAGGAGGGGATCCGCAATATGCCAAAATTCTACGGTCTTGGGCGAACTTTGGGACAGTAACTTTGGATCGTGTTAACGCTCCAAGTGGTTTCAACAAGATATCTCGTCTATCCAGATCTGACCAATTTTGCTAATGACGACATCTCGTTATCAAGATGCTGCCGAATTTTTGATGATGACGACAACAAGATCTGGTCAGTTTTATTCTAATGACGAGGTATACCATCCATCAAGATCTTGTCTGTTTTGCCAATGATGAGATACCTCGTAGACAACCACTAGGAGGGTTAAGCGATGTCATTCGAAGTTTACCAAACTATGCTACACTTAATATTGGACAACAACAATCTCAACAATTAATATCAAACCGCACTTCAATCTTTCAAACTCTTAATTAATTGTTGACTATTTATATACATTAACCTTTAGACTACGGGTGGTACAACAGTCGTACCGTATTCAAGTAGCGGAATAAAAGCGCGTAGGGTAAAGGTTAAGCAATCGTTCGCAGTTCCTATGCCTGCTTCATTCATTCCACAATCCAACATTAAGCTCGAGTATTCACGTCAAAACCACTGTTTGTGTCCCCAACACGACCTATTTTTTCATTTCCGAATCAATACTCCTGTTTCAACCTCTCGCACTGACATTCTTCCGATTCGCTTCCATCTCTAACTGGAATCATTAGCCGACCCGCACGAATCCATCATAAGGGTCGGGCAGCGGACCTTACCCGGGAAGAAATGCCCTCCCAATTCCCATGACAACGTCAAGACTCGGCGCACTAAAGCCCGTCGTTATTTACAACCGGCTGGGATAATTGCCCAAACTAAACAACAGAGCGCTCGTATAACACGGGATTAAGCGGTCTGATTTTTATGATTATGAGCGTTATTCCGTTGCCCGAATTCAATCTAGTCGGTTTAATGGGACACTAAGCTCGCGGTAGTCTCTGACTAAGCAAGGCGGATACGGTGAAACTGGGGGGCTAAAGAGAAGATGATTGGGCGGTATCAATTCGTTGATTTAAGGGGGTGGTTCACGTCGTCGAATATGTTCGGTAGCTTTGGGTTAGGGGGCTTTTTATGTCCGGTTTAGGAGATGAGGGGGATTTATCGCTTTATCAAGAGCAGCTCGGTTTAGATTGGGTGCTGTAAAGTTTTTAGTGTTTGATGTTGATTAGGTTAGTTTGTGTAAGCAGTGCTTCTGTCCCGATGAAGGGTATACAAAGTAATGGTATTGTTTTACATATTTCTCGTTTGTACCATGATAAAGAGAAAAAATTGATAGATTAGGTCGAGGATACAGGCCGTAGTTTTGACGTGAATACTCGGACATGATGTGGACTTGGGAAGTATGAAATAGTTTATTGTGAATATTCAACAATTAATTTACAGTTTGAACGATTGTTTATTGTGAATATTCAACAATTAATTTACAGTTTGAACGATTGTTTATTGTGAATATTCAACAATTAATTTACAGTTTGAACGATTGTTTATTGTGAATATTCAACAATTAATTTACAGTTTGAACGATTGTTTATTGCGAATATTCAACAATAAATATACATTTTGAACTATTGTTTATTGGTGAATATTCAACAATTAATTTAAAGTTTGAACGATTGTTAATATATATTGTGAATATTCAACAATTAATTTACAGTTTGAACGATTGTTTATTGCGAATATTCAACAATAAATATACATTTTGAACTATTGTTTATTGGTGAATATTCAACAATTAATTTAAAGTTTGAACGATTGTTAATATATATTGTGAATATTCAACAATTAATTTACAGTTTGAACGATTGTTTATTGTGAATATTCAACAATTAATTTACAGTTTGAACTATTGTTTATTGTGAATATTCAACAATTAATTTACAATTTGAACCATTGTTTATTGTGAATATTCAACAATTAATTTAGTTTAAATGGTTGTTTATTGTGAATATTCAACAGTTAATTTACAGTTTGAACGATTGTTTATTGCGAATATTCAACAATAAATATACATTTTGAACTATTGTTTATTGGTGAATATTCAACAATTAATTTAAAGTTTGAACGATTGTTAATATATATTGTGAATATTCAACAATTAATTTACAGTTTGAACGATTGTTTATTGTGAATATTCAACAATTAATTTACAGTTTGAACGATTAAAGGTGCAGTTTGATATTAATCGCTGATAGACTTGTCCAATATTATTTGTAGCGTAGTTCGTTAGCTTTCGAATTCAATCCACGCAATCCGAAGTTACACTGGCCCAAAGTTCGCCCAGCACCGTAGAATTTGGACTGTTACGGATCCCCTCCCCGCGCTTAGTGCGTCTGCTCTCATGTCAGGTAGACTTTCTTTTGTTTACTCGGCGCTGTATTTATCTTCTGGATGTTTCTTCTACTGAAATCAAGGCAAAATTAGTTGTTACGCTATTTTGTAACACTCGACTTTCATGCATGCCCTCCATACTGTTCCGATTTAAAAAACGTATTGGTGTCAAAATGTTAAAGATTTAATCGTACTATTGTATCGATAAATTTCGATGAAAGTTCATAGAAGTTAAAATATACAACTTATATAATGGATGGCCATAGTTATTGAAGAAATTGTAGGAATAATAATAATTTTTGCAAGAACAGAGGAAATGAAGACTGTTTTTCTTCAAATTATGATTTCTGAAATGCTTTCCAATAGATTTTAGTTTAGGTATCTAAATAGACACCTTAACTCTGAAGGAGCCATACGCATAATTCCATTTTAGAACATGCAGTCTTACCTGCATGACTTCTAAGCAGTTTCGACCTTCTTAAACTAGAGAATCTTTCCAAAGGATTTCTTCTAAGGAAAATACCAGCAGTGCGAGAGAATCCTTTGGAATGATTCTATTGAAATGACCAATAGTATCGTTCCATACAATTCTTTTCTAAGGAAAGTACCAATAGAATCATTCCAAAGGATTATTTTTTAACGAAAGTACCTTTGAATCAGTCCAAAGAATTCTATTATATTGAAATAACCAATAGCATCTTTTCATAGAATTCGTTTCATAGGAAAGTACCCCTGGAATCTTTCCAAATGATTCTTTTCTCAGGAAAAAATACCAGCAGAATCATTCCAACCGATTCTATTCTATTGAAATGACCAATAGTATCTTTTCATAGAATTCGTTTCATAGGAATACTCATAGAATCTTTCCAAATGATTCTTTTCTCAAGAAAATACCGGCAGAATCATTCCAACGGATTCTATTATATTGAAATGACCAATAGTATCTTTTCATAGAATTATTCTACAAGGAAAGTACTAATATAATCATTCCAAAGAATTCTTTATTAATGATAGGAGCATTAAAATATTCAAAAAATATTCTATCATGAGGAAACGGTCAACAGAATCTTTTTTCAACGGATTCTATTCGAAGGAAATGACCAATTAAATATTTACAAAATATTCTATTATGAAAATGACCAATAGTGTCTTTTCATAGGATTGTATTTTAAGGAAATGGGCAATAGAGAGTATCTTCCCTAAGGATCTTATTCTAAGGTAGGTATTTTAATTAATGTTACACAGGAGCAACACACCGGCTATTGGCGACGGTTCGGGATCAAACCCGAAAGGAAAAGACCCGAGGACAACAACCCGCCATTTTGAATCACCGTCAGATTAAAAGATCACGCCTGAGCTGGCACCCCATTCTCCAAACCACACCAAACCAACGTGAAGACATTTGAGCCACGGCAGATTTAATGTGCACCAGCCCCCTTTGCACACTACGGTCTTTAGTTGGATTCGAAATCGCAACCCTCCGGTTGATAATCCTATACTCTTCCAACCGGGCTACCGCGGCCCGTTGTTCAAAGGAAAGGGCCAATATAATATTTCACAGGTTGAAATAAACCATGGATTCCAAAAAAGTGGTTATTTAGAAATTAAATATATAGTGGGGTAAAACTGCTACACTACTCGGCAATCTAACGTCACTCAGGGTTAAACAAAAAGATTTCTAAAAGGAATGGCAAAATTTAAATATTTTAGATATTGCATATTATAATTTAAATAGAATAAACATTTACATTTTTTTGTACATAGACCAATAGAAAAAAAATTACAAAAATGACAAAATATTTAGATTTTTCGTATTCAAAAATTGGAAGTTTTCCATTTTTGACTGGTTCATTCTTTCGATTAACTTTCTGAGAACAACCACGTAAAAGTTTGATTTCAATGGTTCTCGAGATATCAGGTGGGGTATCTGTTGGAAGAGTAGCGGAATAGCAAGGGTTGCGAGTTCGAAACTAGTTCCCACCAAAAACTGTCATGTACTCTTGGACTATTGCACGTTTAATTTATCATGGCCTCAAATGTCCTCACGGTGCCGTCGTGGCTCAATGGTATGTCCACTGCGCTAGCAATCTTCGAGTTGTAGGAGGCGCAGGTTCGATTCCTGCCAGGTGCTTTTCTCCCTGGGTTTATTTCTCTCTTCTATATCAGTAAAACTTTCATTGTGTGTGTCTGTTACTTGATGTTGTATGTCTTGTGTCTGGCGTAGGATGGCCAAATATGGCCCTTGCGCCATAAAACCCCAATACCAACCAATTAAATGTCACATTGGCGTGGAAGTTTGGTGCCAGCTCAGATATTGACCTCGTCATCTGAACCTGGGGTAAGATAAGGTGTGGTTCTCGGGTCTTTCCCTTCGAGATTGAACCCCGACCAGCTCGGGTGCGACATCGTCATCTGACCGTGGTTCAAAATTACGCGGTGTTGTCTCGATTGTTCCCTTGGGGATTGATCCCAAAATGTCGCCAATAGCCCATTGTGTTGCTCCAGTGCGGCGTTATTTAAATTACCAACCCCGACGTAGCCAATAACTGGTGATGTCCCTGCGCCATGATCACAAAAAGCTTTGCAATCACTTAAAAGCCTGACTTTCCTCCAAACAGTAAGAGTGAAAAACTGACTGTCCTCCAAACAGTAAGAGTGAAAAACTGACTTTCCTCCAAACAGTAAGTGTGAAAAACTGACTTTCCTCCAAACAGTAAGTGTGAAAAACTGACTTTCCTCCAAACAGTAAGTGTGAAAAATTGACTTTCCTCCAAACAGTAAGAGTGAAAAACTGACTTTCCTCCAAACAGTAAGAGTGAAAAACTGACTTTCCTCCAAACAGTAAGAGTGAAAAACTGACTTTCCTCCATAAGTTCGTGTCCATCTGGAAAATCAATGCAAAATTCTCAAAACAAAATCCACATAATACATCTCCATAACCACAAAGAAACCAGGAAATCGTTTAAAAGTAACTTCCTTCAAACGCCTCACAACGCTAAGCACTCAAAATTAATCACAAAACCACCCTAACCCTATCAACCACTTCTCCCAGAGGAATCCTCCCCAATCACCCGTTATCGGAACAGTCCGCTAAGTACAACAATCGTAATCTGTGACGTCACAGCCCCTCGCGAACTTTACGAGGCGGGGGCAGAGCTACTTTATCGCCATCTATTGTCCGGCTACTTTATTGTAACCTTCCCCTCACGTACGAATGAAATTAAGTAGATTACGTCAGGAGGTTGTAAAAATAAGACCTAAATTTGATGGGGGATTTCGATAATGCATTGCTTTACGACCTGGCTGCCGTTTGGAAGGGGATAAATAATCAGATTTTTACGCGCAGACGATACTAATAATTCCGTTATCTTTCATCTGGCAACGGAGGGGAGTTTGCTGTGCGGCTTACGCCGCAGTGTAAACTCACCCGGGCGGCGGAGAGTAAAAAAGACGTAAAGATAAAGATGGCCGAGGGAGATTTGATTAACGTCGAAATCGAAGTGCTGTAACATTTGAGTAGATTATTGTTATTGGATGGGGGAAAATAATTATGTTATATTGTTATTGTGTCAAAAAACACACACTTTGGGCGAATGAAATACAATATGAGGAAATGCTATGAATGTAATTGGATAAGCTGTTCAGATGCTTTGTAAGGTTGTACATATAACTCATAAACATATTTTGGATTTTGTTGACCTAAAATTATTAAAAAGAGATCTAAAAATCTAATTCATTTTTATCTCGTTTTAAACATTATCATTGACTACTCGGCCCTCTAGAGCACATCTTTAGGTGTGTACGGGCATCACAATCCCTAGGTACCCAAGTGTTCTTTCCACGCTTTCATTTTTAAAGCCGCCTACCCTTCTGCCTTTTGCTTTTACTCCCTCCATCGTTATATTGAGGGCCGCGGTAGCCCGGTTGGAAGAGTAACGGACTGGCAACCGGAGGGTTGCGAGCTCTAATCCAACCAAAGACAGTCGTGTACAAAGGGGGCTGGTGCATGTTAAATCTGTCGTCCTAAAATGTCCTCACGTTGGCGTGGTGTGGGCGGAGAGCGGGGTGCCAGCTCAAGTGTGACCTCATCATCTGACTGGCTCAAAATGATGTGTTGTCCTTGGATCTTTCACTTCGTGGTTGATCCCGTATCCGCGTCAAAAGCCCGTTGTGGTGCTCCAGTGCGACGTTTATTAAAATGCCTACCCTCATTGTGTTGTTTGTCTTGTGTTTGGCGTAGCTTGGCCAAATATGGCCATTGCGCATTAAAACCCGAAAACAACCCTTAATGACTCGAAGATCCAAAAGCAAAATAGTATATTGTTTTCCCTCTTCAGTTAACCCTCTTGGTTATATCCAAGACGTATCATGCCATTAGCACTGACCAGATCTTGATGGACGAGATATCTCGTCATTAGAAAATTGACCTGATCTTGATATCGTTATCCTAAAAAAATGGCAATGTCTTCATTCGACATTCAATCGGAAATCCTGTTGACGAGATGTCATTAACAAAATTGATCATCTCTTGATGGACGAGATATCTCGACAAAACCTTAGGGAGGTTTAGATTAGACTCTCCTTCCCACTACCATCTCACCCTTTTCCCGTTGTTGATAAGCTTGACCAAACATGCTCCTTTCGCCATTAAAACCAAACCGACCTAGCAACCAATCCGTTGATAAATCACCCACCAATAGAAAAGTGTAGATAAGTGTTTCGCGGTGAAAGGGTACTCTGTCTACCTTGTCAACTACTCCCTCCATAGAGTCTGCCCCTATCTGTTGTCATAGAAAAGGACCTTATCAAAGGACCAACCAACCCGTTGGTAAATCACCCACCAATAGAAATGTGTAGATAAGTGTTTCGCGGTGAAAGGGTACTGTCTGTACCTTGTCAATGTCGCAACCTGACCAGACTTTTTGCTGAGAAGCCTTCCCGAGTTGATCCTACATCGTTTCCAAGTGGACTGTGTTTATATTATTCGGCGCCGGCGAGGCGCATAAATTTGTTGCGCTTCGAGATGTGTATACTTTCTTCGGGAGGCGAAAGCAGACGCTCGTGAGATCGGTTCAAGTATAGAACATTAAAAACTCTTTTGTGGACTAACTATGCTTTTTCGTTTGACATGTCGGGAGCCATATATGTAAGTTTATACTATTAAATTATTTTTGATATAATTAGCTATACTTTACTCTCTCCAAAAAGTACCTAGGAAACAAATTCCAAGTATTAAGAAGCAGATAAAAAAGACTGGTAGTTTTTTAACGTTGACGATCTGCTATATAAAATGGCGTCCGCGACAGGATTTGGAATTTGTTATTGATAATTTGTTATTGTGAATTTGTGATTGATAAGAAATTAATTCATTTGCTTTGATTTTATGATGGAGAGTTTAAAGAAAATGCGTACTCCTCTAAGAAGTGGTTTCACTAGAATCGCTAATGCGTTATTTGAATGTTTAGAAGAGGAGGAACGTGATATTGATGAAATTGAAATTTTAATGGCTCAGTTAAACGAAAAATGGTTAGAACTTGAATCGAAAGAAAAAGAAATTATTGCTTTGTTATCAGATATAGATGAGTGTTCTCAAGAAAGTTTTAATCAGGCTTACGAAGTTTTTGAAGAGTATAAGGAAAGATATATACGACTTAAAACTAAAGTTAAGAAAAGTACTAATGACGATGTTAAAAACACTAATGACGATAATAAAAGCGTGCTTAGTGAAACAGTATCGAAACGAAAGTTCCAACTTCCTAAAATTGAGCTTAAGAAGTTCAATGGTGATGTTAAGGAATGGCTTGGTTTCTGGGGTCAGTTTCGGAAAATTCACGAAGACTTGGACATCGCTCCAGAGGATAAATTACAATATTTGTCCCAGTCTACTGTAGAAGGATCGCGTGCCAGAGATATTGTAGATTCCTTTCCCGCATCTGCTGAGAATTATGAGCAAGCAGTTGAATGTCTAAAAGCTAGATTCGGAAGAGAAGATTTACTCATAGAAGTGTATGTGAGAGAATTGCTAAACTTTTGAACAATTCTTTGCATCAAGCTAAAGTTACACATATCGCCAAATTGTATGATAAAATTGAAGCACACCTCCGTGCCCTTGAAACATTAGGTGTAACTTCCGATAAGTATGCTTCTATGCTGTATCCCTTAGTTGAAAGCTGTTTACCAGAAGACATGATTCGAGTATGGGAAAGAAGTATTAGTTTAACAAATGAAGCTAAGAAAATGCCAAATAAACTCTTATGAGTTTTCTAAAATCAGAAGTTGAAGGGGAAGAACGAATTTCAATAGCAAAAGAGGGGTTTGGTTTAGAGGCAAAACGTAAAGGGAAATATTCCTATTCCACATCTCCTAATAATGATAAACAATTTCCAACCGCAATCGAACTTTTTGACAATGCTGAGACTCGTCGGAATAAACAAGCACTGTGCTCATTTTGTGAGAAAACGCATGATTCTCAAGCTTGCAGAATCGCGTTAAAAATGAGTTGGGATGATAAAAGAAAAGTCTTAGCAAAAAAGGGTTGTTGTTTTTTATGCCTAAAAATCGGTCATAGAGCTCGTGATTGCAGATGCAAGATTAATTGTGAAAAGTGTAGGAGTAGACATTATGCTATAATGTGTAATGAAGGTAAATTTAAAGACCCTAAATCGGAAGCGAACGCTGGTGAAAGTGATAGTCAAAATATGATCAATGATGCAGTTTTAAGCAATCGCACATGTTGTACAGTTCTTTTACAAACATTGTATGTACGATTACGAGGTGCAGGAAATACGGGGAAAATAGTTCGTGCACTCGTCGACTCTGGGAGTCAACGATCTTATTTGAGTAAACGTGTAGCGAAAGAAATGAAATATGATTTTATTAAAGAAGAAAGTGTTATTCATAATTTATTTGGGGGCAAAGAACATCCCGAGAAACATTTTAAATACAGAGTATTCATTAGCAGTTTGAAAGGTGATTACAATTGTAACTTTGAGGTCCTTGACCAGCAAACCATTTGTTCGGCTGTACCCATTCCAACATTAAAATCATTCGCTGAGGAGCTTGAATATCATAATATTACTGTAACTGATCAATTAATCTCTGAACAAGAAGAATCGTTAGAAATTGATCTATTAATTGGGGCTGATGTTGCGGGTAAACTCTTTAATGGAAAGATTATTCATCTGCCGTGTGGACTTGTTGCTGTGGGAACATATTTAGGTTGGACCTTGATGGGAAAGATGCCATATCAAACTTCTGATACCAATTCTACGATGGTAGTTACAAATATGTTAGTTAAGGATGTAGCTATTACCGAACTCTGGAATCTTGATATCATTGGAATAATTGATCCGGCCACACAAAAGGCCAGAGAGGAAAGAGATTTTCAAACAAAGATGCGATTTCAACATTCTGTGTCCGTGAACAGTGAAGGGCGCTATGAAATTGTTTTGCCCTGTTCTGAAGATCACTTACCGCTACCCACCAATAAGGATTTAGCCGTGAAGCGTTTAGAATCTACAACACAGAAACTTCGCTCACAAAACCTGCTTCCATTGTACGAGGAGGTTTTCGACAGTTGGCTCGATTTAGGTATAATCGAAGAAGTCAAACAAAGTGAGGTTATTGATGATGGACACTATTTGCCACACCGACCAGTTATAAAAGAAAATAGTTCCACCCCAATAAGACCAGTATTCGACGCTTCTGCGAGAGTAAAGCATTCTCCGTCTCTAAATCAGTGCTTAGAATGTGGTCCGAATTTAATAGAATTAATACCTTCCATTCTTTTAAGATTTCGGGAGGGTAAATTTGCAGCCATAGCAGACATAGAAAAGGCATTTTTACAAATTAGTGTAAAACCCGATGATCGAGATTATCTTAGATTCTTTTGGTGGAAGGATGTGAATAAAAAGGAGCTAAAAATATTTCGTCATACCCGAGTAATGTTTGGTGTGAAAAGTAGCCCTTTTCTTTTGGCAGCTGTAATAGAATTTCATTTGCAGAAATATATAGAAAATTCTCATTATGATAAAAATATGTTGCATAAGCTTATTCACTCTTTCTATGTTGATAACGTTGTCGCCAGTTTTGAAGATGAACTTGAAATGACACTGTTTATTGAAGAATCTCAAAAAGTAATGCATGAAGGAAAGTTTAATCTCCGAGGTTGGTTACGTACTGGGGATGACTTACAAACAGGTGTTGAGTCACCGGTATTGGGATTATTATGGGATTACCAGAAAGATCTTCTAACTGTGAACCTGACATGGTTGAAAAGCTTCAAATTGATGAAAGTTACTAAGAGGACTATTTTGTCTATAGCCCACAGAGTATATGACCCGATTGGTCTTGTAAGCCCTGTTCTCTTGCTTCCTAAGCTATTGTTGCAAAGCTTATGGAAAATGGGAATTTCTTGGGATACTGAAGTTGATGAAAATACGAAAGAAAAGTTTCTAAGTTGGTTCAGAGATCTGAGTCTCTTAAAAGAAATTTCTATTCCCCGATGGATACACACTAACAGAAATAACAAAAATTTGTGTAGCATTCACACCTTCTGCGATGCCAGTAGTAATGCATATGCTGCTGCAGTGTTCGCGAGAATTCAGACTTCTTATGGAGTTGAAGTTCATTTATTAGCTTCTAAGTCCAGAGTAGCTCCGGTGAAATCAATCACGATTCCACGTCTTGAGTTGATAGCTGCAACGGTGGGAGCGAGACTCTGCACTTCAGTTTTAAAAGGTTTGCAATGGCAAAATGTTGAATTATATTTTTGGACTGATTCAACCACTGTTTTGACCTGGATCCAAAAGGAAGAAATCTGGACTGTTTTTGTGTTGAACCGAGTACGAGAAATCAGGAAATTAACAAACCCGAATGCATGGAGACATGTATCAGGAACCGATAATCCTGCTGACCTTCCATCCAGAGGCTGTACTGCCAAACAGCTTTTGTCAGTTAGATGGTGGGAGGGACCCGCATGGTTAAAGAGAAATGAAGGTGAATGGCCAACACCAAAATTGAAATATAACGGAAAACCTTCGGAAACCTCGAAATCTATCTCTGTCGGCGACATAGTACTCATTGGTTCAGACAATCTGAAGCGTTTACAATGGCCGATAGGGCGGGTCGTGCAAGTCCTGCCTGGAAGAGATGGAATCGTCAGAGTTGTGAAACTGCAAACCAAATCCGGAACTATAATACGTCCTGTTCAACGTCTGTATTCCTTAGAATTATCAGATGAGACATCAGGTCCTTTCCTCAGAAGCAAAGGTCCCAAAGATAAAGATAACCCAGGTGCCACAAATATTGACTATGAACTTGTTCCTGCCAAAGAACATCAGAAGTCACCCAAATCGACAATCACTCGTCGTGGGAGAGTAGTGAAACCTATCCAAAGACTCGGCTTGTGAGACGCGACAATTGGTTGAGTTCTTCCAAGTTACGAACTCAAGGTGGGAGGATGTCGCAACCTGACCAGACTTTTTGCTGAGAAGCCTTCCCGAGTTGATCCTACATCGTTTCCAAGTGGACTGTGTTTATATTATTCGGCGCCGGCGAGGCGCATAAATTTGTTGCGCTTCGAGATGTGTATACTTTCTTCGGGAGGCGAAAGCAGACGCTCGTGAGATCGGTTCAAGTATAGAACATTAAAAACTCTTTTGTGGACTAACTATGCTTTTTCGTTTGACATGTCGGGAGCCATATATGTAAGTTTATACTATTAAATTATTTTTGATATAATTAGCTATACTTTACTCTCTCCAAAAAGTACCTAGGAAACAAATTCCAAGTATTAAGAAGCAGATAAAAAAGACTGGTAGTTTTTTAACGTTGACGATCTGCTATAGTCAACTACTCCCGCCACAGAGTCTGCCCCTATCTGTTGCCATAGAAAAGGACCTTATCAAAGGACCAACCAACCCGTTGATAAATCACCCACCAATAGAAAAATGTAGATAAGTGTTTCGCGGTGAAAGGGTACTCTCTGTGCAGCTTACCTGTGCAGTTACAGCTCGAAGGCTTCTACCACAGTAAGCAAAGCCATCATCAATTGCCGGGCCATACAGAAACGACTTTGCTTTTAGTTTCGCTTCTATTTCCATTTAAAAACTAGGTTTCATTATTTTATTAACCTCCTTGTGGCTTAACTTCGCGTCAAAAACCACTAGTGGCCAGTCTGACGCAAAACCTGCTTCAAGCAGTTCCCAGCTCTGGGTAAGGAACAATTTGTTTTTCCAACGAGAATCTTCATTTCTCTTGGAGTAAAAGTGCGGTTTTGTCTTGACGATATCTCGTCATTAGTACAATTGGTTACATCTTGTACGACATGTCACCGAAACCACTTGGGTAGGTAGTTAATTAATGTCGCTACACACCGGGCAATTGAAGACGGTGCGATGTCCATCCCAAAGATGAAGATTCGAGAACATCTCGTCATTTCGAACCATCGTCATAATGACGAGGTCACTTGAGCTGGCACCCCACCCTCCAAACTCCCATACCACGCCAACGTGGAGCAACTTAACCCTCCAAGTGGTTTCAACGAGATATCTTCTCATCAAGATCTGACCAGTTTTGCGAATGATGAGATATCTCCTCGTAAAGATCTGACCAGTTTTGCGAATGACGAGATATGTCCTCGTCAAGATCTGACCAGTTTTGCGAATGACGAGATATGTCCTCATCAAGATCTGACCAGTTTTGCGAATGACGAGATATGTCCTCATCAAGATCTGACCAGTTTTGCGAATGACGAGATATGTCCTCATCAAGATCTGACCAGTTTTGCGAATGACGAGGTATGTCCTCATCAAGAAATTGCCATTTTTTATGATGACGAGACCAAGATCTGGCCAGTTTTAGTCTAACGACGAGATATTCAACGAGATATCTCGTCCACCAAGGTCTCGTCAGTTGTGCTAATGACTAGATACCTCGTCGAGACGTCCACCTGGCGGGTTAAATATTTGAATTTTAAACGGGCCCTCTACCGAGAAACTGGAAGCAAAAATAGTGGCAGAACCCCTTGTATGGGAAATTCCTGTCAAGTCAGCATAGAAACAGTATATTCCAGTTTCTAAACTATTCTTATCAATCTAGTAACTATCGGCCCGGAGTATAGTTTCCCCTTCAAGCACATTTCCAACCCATAGATTCGGACTGTGAAGCCCGAAACAAAGTAAAGCTCAAAACAGGACATCCGACCGAACGCTCTCCGACTCCACAATTGCTGAGTTCCCTCAAAAAGTGCTTTTCGCAGTAAGCGCTCACTCAATTTCACAGCGAGAAGATGCCGCTAACTCCCGATGACTCCAAGCAACGACGGATCGATTACTGCTCCCGAAACGGAAATTGACGCGGCTCCTCCAACTTGTCGAAACTCATTCCGAACCGTCGCATTGTCTCTTAATCATCGACTCAACCCCCTCACCGAAATTGGCAAATTGGAAATAAATTCAAATGCCGGGACGGCTGCAGTATCGTTTTTCATTTCCCCGCCATTGTTTCGCCATTTTTCAGCAGCACCACCCTCTTCCCACCGGGGGGGTCGGCCACCCCCCAGAAATGGCTTTTCCAGGTTCCCAATTCCGGCAACTCCTGATGGTTATTTATCGCGCATTTATTCATGGGAAGTTGCTGACACCTTCCCGAGTGGAAGAAGTGCTTGTGCCGAAGGGGTTGTTGAAGTGAAGTGAAGAAGGGAGGGATCTGCCAATACAGCATCGATTACGGGGGACGCGAGAAGGGGTGGAGTTCTATTTAGATTCGATTTTTTATTCGAGGGGGTGATGGGAGGTTATCGTGTTACAGGCTGTTGAATGTCTCGGAAGTGATGGGTTTCCCTTTTTTATATTTAAATGGTACTGGGTTGGGATGCACAGACACATTGAATGTAACTTTTCGTCTGGAATGAAATGATCTATCAAAGTAACTTTTAAAAGGATAGTTTCTTTCTTCAGACAATGCAGTAAGAAGAATAGCCTTGCATATTTTCCTTTTTCCACCATCCCGAGTGGAAGAAATGCTTGTGCCGAAGGAGTGGTTGAAGTCATTACTTCGTAGTTTTGTGCTTTTTATCTTTTGTCTTTCGAGACACTTCATTGAAAGTCCTTTTATAAACAAACAATTATGAGATAATCAGAAAAGTTGTTTCGTAACCCTCCAAGTGGTTGTTTAATTGGTTGTTAATGAAATATCTCATTCATCAAGATCTGACCAATTTTTCCAATGATCAGATAGATATCTAGTTATCAAGATAATGCCGATTTTTTATGATGTCGAGATCAAGATCTGTCAGCTTTCTTCTAATAATGAGATAGCTCGTTCATCTGGTCAGTTTTTCTAATGAAGAGATATCTCGTTCATCAGGATCAGGTCAGTTTTCTTAATGACGAGATCTCATTCATCAGGGTCAGGTCAGTTTTTCTAATGACGAGATATCTCATTGATTAGGTCAGATTTTCTTATCACGAGATCTCATTCATATGGATCAGGTCAGTTTTCTAATGACGAGATCTCATTCATCAGGATCAAGTCCGTTTTCCTAATGACGAGATATCTCATTCATCAGGATCAGGTCAATTTTCTTAATGACGAGATCTTTCGTTCATCAGGATCAGGTCAGTTTATCTTAATGACGAGATATATCATTGACTAGGCCAGTTTTTCTAATGACGAGATATCTCATTGATTAGGTCAATTTTTTTACTGACGAGATCTTTCGTTCATCAGGATCAGGTCAGTTTTGCCAATGACGAGATCTCATTCATCAGGATCAAGTCCGTTTTCCTAATGACGAGATATCTCATTCATCAGGATCAGGTCAGTTTTCTTAATGACGAGATCTTTCGTTCATCAGGATCAGGTCAGTTTTTCTTAATTACGAGATATATCATTGACTAGGCCAGTTTTTCTAATGACGAGATATTTCATTGATTAGGTCAATTTTTCTACTGACGAGATCTTTCGTTCATCAGGATCAGGTCAGTTTTGCCAATGACGAGATCTCATTCATCAGGATCAAGTCCGTTTTCCTAATGACGAGATATCTCATTCATCAGGATCAGGTCAGTTTTCTTAATGACGAGATCTTTCGTTCATCAGGATCAGGTCAGTTTTTCTAATGACGAGATATCTCATTGATTAGGTCAATTTTTCTGACGAGATCTTTCGTTCATCAGGATCAGGTCAGTTTTGCTAATGACGAGATCTTTCATCAGTATCAAGTCCGTTTTCCTAATGATGAGATATCTCATTAATCAGGATCAGGTCAATTTTTCTAATGACGAGATACCTTGTTGAGACAAGCACCTGGAGTGTTAATTTGCTTAGAGACAAACAAGTTTATCACATTTTTTGTCGGTATTTTATCTAATTTCCTTTCCATGCAAAACAGAATATCCTTAAACAAAATGAACCAACGATATTTTTATTGAAAGTGCTTGAAATTATGAATTGGGAGAAAACATTGAACAGGGAGAAAACTCTTTCCTTGTAAATTCTTCATCAATCTCGTCGCTATGTAGGGGCTGTCTTGTCCTTCATTTCTTCTTGTCTAGTCTTTTAGGTACTTAAGATTATTTTAGGGTTTTTAGATTCTAAACGTCGAATTAGTTATTTTAGGGGCTAAAAAATTACGTATTTTATTCAGGATATCTCAAATCAGAAATGTATTAAGAATTTTGAAATTGAGAGCATAGAACTGAATAGGTAAAAAACTAAGAATCTGGGTCTAAGTGACGACAAATAAAAGTTACTTGTTTCTACAATCGTCATTAGGTCAAACTTATCAATCGTCAATTGTATTTCTTTTTTTTTTATTAAAGTGCCATTTGAGTTAAGATTTTTTACCTCTGCTTAATATCCCGCTATAATGTACCTGGCAAATAGCCCAGGTTATGTTACATAATGTGGGTTTTCTCGTTCTGTAGCAAAATTTCGATTATAAAACAGATTAGGGCTCCCGCATCGATATTTCGAAATTCCAAATTGCGAAACTTGCTGAAAGTGAAAACCAAAACGACAAAATCACGATGATTAAACTATTTTTACGGAACTGAATAAAATAACCAAATGCACATTTCCCTATTTCAAACACATTCAGTTGAAATTACTCGAGGCTTTTTCCGTAAACCAAAAAAATTAATTTCCCTAGCGAATTTCCATTTTTTAATATAAACCGGAAATAATTCCATCCCATTCCAACGAATCATATTCAATTCATTTCCATCGAAAGAAGACAATTCACAAGTAATAGTCTCCGACACTCAATCAAGGCCCGCAGTTCTATACCTTCCAAATGAAATAGCCCACCAGAAGTCATTATTAACAGTCTCAATGAGCAACCAGAGCCTGACAAGTGGTCTGAAAACACTTTTTCCCTCACGCTAATGTCTATTCATAAAATTCCCTACTTTCCCCCATCCGCACTGAGTGGTTAGCGACGACAGTATCAATAAATGGCCAATCTTGAGTGTCAACTTCGGCGTCTTGATTTCGAAGTAATTTCCCCCTGCGCCATTTTGGATTTCGCCCGAACTGAAGCAAAGGTAATCTTCATTACTGGGACGGGGAAAAAGTAATCTTCCCCAAATAGGGTTCGGAGAGAGGTAGAGAAAAAAAAGAAAATAAAATAAGAAAAAGAAAATAAGAAAAAAAAGTGGAAGAGGAAGAAAAATATAAATCGGAAGTAGTATCCAGTTTCCAGTAATTCCTGCTTAAATTCCAGGGTTCGAAAACGAAATAAAGCTAATATTCTGCTTTTTCAAAGTCCTCCAAGAAGAGGCGATTGCCCATTTGGGCAATCTCCCTTTCTGGACAAGACTCGGACGGATTCCTGTTGTTTGTTGTTTTGTAATTAATGTCCTGGTTGACATTCGAAAGAGGCTTAATCTTGCCCCTGGACCAATCATACCCGCTGTTGGGAATGCTCGATCGTTACGGAGGGATTAGTGATTGGCTGGACAGTGGAGAGAGCCAGACGGTTTTCAGACGATTGCTACCTCGATTGCTGTGATAATCGCTTTCTTTCCTGGTTCCCAATGACTATCGATTTGGGATTAGGAGCGACTGGGAACGAGATGGAAGTGAAATTATTTTGATCGTTGGAGAAGAGTAGCTTTCTTCCTATTCTAAATTAACTGAAGTCATTTGGAATAGTAGGTTCTGTACCAGCTTTCATTAGATTGGGGAAGCTTTTCTATCATGTCTACCAACTGATGCCAACTCTTAAATCAATCTTCACCGTCCTCCTAAGAGGAAAAGAATCGGTTAGCTCTAAAGTAATGATCGAGTTGTCCATTGAATCTACACTGATGTTCAAAATTAAGCGAATTTGCATATTTTGACGAATTTCTCGAAAAATACTGAACGAAAGGTAGAATTAAAGCTTCTAAACCAAAATGCAAATCATTAGTGTCGAATACGTAAGCGTACACGTGCTTGTGGGTGGTACATTTAGAGGAACAGGCTTTCTAAGCGCACGTGACAATTTCCGCGCTTCGTTCACTCCCACACATCAACGAATTTCGTGGTGCTTTTTTTTGCAACATTCGGTGAAATTCAAAAGCAAAAAGTTAAAATGAGTGACCACCAACGTTTGGATGATGGAATGAGGTGACGAATCGTCGGGAGACTGGAAGCAGGGCAGTCTCAAGTGCATATTGAATGTAACGCCAAGCGTCGTGTCCAACTTATGGAAACAGAGTTTAAGGATACCGGATACTAACAGATTCTTTTCTTAAGAGGAAAAGAATCTGTTAGCTTTAAAATAATGAACGAGTTGTCTGTTGAATCTATGTTCTCGATAATATACCTGGAATGGAAATGTTTAATTACATGAAACGTTAACTAAAATTTCACGTTCCGAGGGGTAGTATGGCAGCAGCTTGTGCACAATTGGACTTAGCGCCATAAAACCCAAATTAACCATCGAATCATCCAAGGAAGAGTAACTTACTTTCCGATAAACACGAAGTTTAAAATCTTTAACAATCCAAGTGGTTTAGATGAGATATCTCGTCATCAAGAATGCCGATTGAATTCTGAATAATGAAGAAATTTCCGTTGTTTTTATGAGGGCTGTGGTAGCCTGGTTGGAAGAGAAACGGACTAGCAACCGGAAGGTTGCGATTTCGAATCCAACCAAAGACCGTCGTGTACCAAGAGGACTGCTGTACGTTAAATCTCTCATGGCCGCAAATGTCCTCACGTTGGCGTTGTGCGTAAGTTTGGAGAGTGTGGTGCCAGCTCAGATGTGACCGTGATACAAAATTACGTTTTGTCCTCGGACACTTCGGGTGTGATACCGTACCTTCAGTGCGACGTTAGTTAAATTACCTACTTACCTAAAACTTCATGTTAGAAGGGGGGTGAGCTGCCAAGCTTTCCAATACGCAGGTGCAATTTTAATAAATTTTATATCCATATAACGTAGGATTATTTCTTTGGTATCTGATTAAACACACTGAGCTTTGAGCACAGTACATTTATTTAAACACTAGACGAGGACATTACAATATATACATTCGCTATTTACAAAAGAGTTTACTACACCACAAGATCATTTCAAAATCCAGCATATATCTATTCAACCAAATTAAACTTTCCTCGCATTCTATACCATGGTTACAGTATTTACTTGCGTAAATAAAAATACATTCACTAATATAATCGTTTCGCGTACTCAATAAATATAATATTAATAAATCGACACAATAGCATTTGCAAGAACGCTAGCAGCAGTGGCACGCGCACGATAAAAATTAAATTTACGGAGCGGATTAAACCACATGCGCTCACAGTGAACATAGAAACGTTTTCTCTAAATCCCGTATAATTTTAGCATAATTCATTGAGGCACTAAAATGGTGGATTTGTGAACCACTTTGTGTTACACTGCTGCACTACGGAGATGGGAACGTTTCCCCTCACATAAACACTACACATTCTAGACTAACTTACTTTCCGATGAACACGATATTTAAAATCCTTAACCCTCGATGTCGTTTCAAGGAGATATCTCGTCCATCAAGATATGACCAATTTTGATAATGACGAGATACCTCGTCCAGCAAGATCTGACCAATTTTGCTAATAGCGAGATACCTCTTTCATCAAGATATGACCAATTTTGATAATGACGCGATATCTCGTCCAGCAAGATCTGACCAATTTTGCTAATGACGAGATATCTCGTCCATCAAGGTATGACCAATTTTGATAATGACGAGATATCTCGTCCATCAAGGTATGACCTATTTTGATAATGACGAATCTCGTCAAGATATCGCCGATTTTTTATTATGATGGCATAAAGATCCGGTGAGTTTTCTTCTAATGACGAGATAACTCATCCATCAAGATCTGCTAATGGTTTTTCCAATGACGAGATACCTCGTTAAGATAACCTCCAGGAGTATTATCCGTCCTGGGGGTTGTCTGGAGGAGGTGTCTCGTCATTAACAAAACTGACCAGATTTTGAAGACGAGAATCTCGTCATAAGCAAAAATTGGTCCGATCTTGATGGATGAGATATCTCATCGAAACCACTTGGAGTTTAAAGTATAAAGTTATAAACATCATATGGTTATAAATTTAATGATCAAAGCAAAAGCAAATTGTCTGAAAAACTTAAAAGTGTTAGTTTCTTTTTCAAATTTAACAGTAAAATATACGAGGTTTTTCAAGCGTGAACGAAACCAAATAAAATGCGGAGGTTTTACTTCAGTTACCCAAATGCTATACCAGGATAGAAATCGGTTGGAAGAGGAACGGATTAGCAACCGGAGGGGTGCGAGTTTGTATCCAACCAAAGACCGTCGTGTACAAAAAGGCCTGGTTTATGTTAAATCTGTCGTGGCCTCAAATGTCCTCACGTTGGCGTGGTGTGGAAGTTTAGAGATGGGTGTGACAGGTGTGACCTCGTCATTCTGACCGTGTTTCAAAATTACGTGGTGTTGTCCTCAGATGTTTTCCTTGGGAATTGATCACTGACCGTCGCCAATAGCCCGATGTGTTGCTCTAATCCGACGTTAATTAAAAATACCTACTTACTTACTTGTATACGTTTAGCGGAGTTTGGGCAATATTGCCCTAGCGTTATAGAATCCTACCATCAAAATAAATGTTATCTCTGAAGCAAGTTCATTCTAGTAATAAATCCAGTGTCTATTTTCCAACAGCAAAGAAAAAATCCTATTTTAATCACACAGCACCGGCGGCTTTATTCAATTCCTCTAGGAGCGAAAACACACAGCTTTAAAACCAGCGAACACAAAACAAAAAAGGGGAATTGATAGGGAAAAAACGAAACAAAAAATTCCCTGTGTCCAATCCCACGAATTGAACGAAATGCAATTGGGCGCAGCTGCTAACCAATCGCACTAAAGAGCCGTCCGGTCAGCAGTTACGGAGCGGAATGACAGGCCAAAGGCCTTTACTGTTGACGTCCGTCCGTCCATCAACAGCCTGCTCCAAGGCCTCCATCCAATTAAAGGGAAGGAAAGAGGGAAAAAAACTCTACCGAGTTTCCCTATCTCGATTTTCGTCCCACTTCTTGCCTGATGCCATCGAAAGCTGGAAATCTTTGGGGGAAATTGTTGGGACGAGGTGATGGGAGGGTGATAACATTCGATGGAGGGGGAGGTGTTGGACGTGTGGTCGTTTGGGGGGATTGTTCTCAGACACCTGAAACTGCAAGTTTCCTGGTGATTTGGGAGGCAGGGGTAGTCTGTTTTTTCTGAACGGATTGAAAACTTTGTTTTTGGTATTCAATAGAGAACAGGTTTCTGAATCCACTGGCTTAAACCTTATCGAGTAAATGTTATAAAATTCATTGTACAAACTATGGACATGAAAATACAGGGTGATTCTACGGTCATGGGACAAACTTCAGGGGGTGATAGAACACAACGAAACAAACACTTTTCCCCATAGAATGTAGGGTCGCAAGTGCAGTGGTTGGCCGCTAGAGAGCGCAGTCAAACGGTTGTATAAAAGCCCATAGAATGTCTATTAGGTGAGTCTAAACTAATACGACAAACTTCAGGGATAGAACACAACGAAACAAACACTTTTCACCATAGAATGTATGAATGTCACCATGAAATATGGAAACAACGCTTTAATGTCAAATAAACATCAATAACTGCTTGACAAAACGAAATAATACAATTAGATTTGCATAAATTAAAGATAAGTACAAGGAACAACGGATAAGAAAGAAATGACATGAGAAACTTTTCACATGGAAATGAAACGACATGTACAAACATCAGTCGGTAAGTACAACGCAAATGCACAATTACAGAAGCTGTTCAAAATGTCGACCTCCACACCTGATGCAGGCCTCGCATCGCATACGTAACGCTTTTATACAAGCGTTTGACTGCGCTCTCTAGCGGCCAACCGCTGCACTCACGACTATACATTCTATGGGCAAAAGTGTTTGTTTCGTAGTGTTCTATCACCCCCTGAAATTTGTCCCATGACCGTAGAATCACCTTGTATTTGTGATAGAATAAATAGACAGTAAATCCTGAAATCAGTTTCTAGTAGGTATCAAAGTTTCGTCGATCGCATTCAACCCGACGAGATACCTCGTCTATCAAGATCTGACCGATTTTGCTAATAAAGAGATATTTCATCCATCAAGATATTTTCTTGATGATGGTGACATCAATATCTAATTATTTTTCGTCATTACATGAAAACTGACAAGATCTTGATTGATGAGATATCTCGTCCGTCAAGATCTAGTCAGTTTTGTTAATGGAGAGATATCTCTTCCTCAAGATATTGTAAATTTTTTGATGACGAGATCCATACCTTGTCACATTTCGCCATTGGAAGAAAACTGACAAGATCTGGTTGGATGAGATCTCATCGATCGAGATCTAGTCAGTTTTGCTAATGACGAAATACCACATGGATACAACTACCTGGAGAGTTATATAAAACGTGTATGTCTGTTTATAAGCATGTTAAACCTCCTGGTGGTTGTCTTCACGAGATATCTTGCCATTACAAAAAGATCAGATCTTTATGGACGGGATACTTTATCCATAGAAAAGAACCATGACCAGATATTGATATCGTCATCATATAAAAAATTGTCAATTTCTTGCTGAGATATCTTGTCATTACCAAAACTGGTCTTATGGATCTTTATGGGCGAGATCGTCGAAACCTCCTGGTGGGTATCTGGTTATCAGAAAAACTGACCAATCTTGATCTTGTCATCAGAAAAACTGACCATATCTTGATCTTTTCATCATAAAGAAATCGGCAATAACTTCATGAGAAACAGTCATTAGCAAAATTATTCATATCTTGATGGATCAGATAGCTCGTCAAAACCACTTATAGGATAAATTGAATCTTGTGATACTCTAGTATTCAACAAAGTATGTGGATAGTTTTCATTTTAATGCATGTCGAATGTATAGTCATGTGTCAATGGTTTGCCCACTGCCTCAGTAACCTATGGGTTGCAGGCGCGTAGGTTATATTCCTACATTTTCCACGAATTGTATTCCTCTTTTCTGTGTCCAAAACTTTGTCCAAATAGAGATAACTTAACCAACCAATATGTATTCAGTAGATATGCATTCAAATGAATTGTGGGATTTAATGTTCAAAGCTTATATCTTGCATTTTTGCTATAAATTCATTTTCCTCGAAATTTAATTTTCTTCCCAAATCAAAGTACTAAATAGAGCTGAGGTAGCCCAGTTAGTATTCGCAGATTAGAAAACGGAAGGGGTGCAAGTTCGAAATTCGATCCAACTGAAGATCGTAGTGTACGTGGGAGTTGGTTCACGTTAAATCTGTAGCGGTCTCAAATGTCTTCACATTTTCATGTTGTGGAAATTTGTAGAGTGGGGACCAGCTCGGGGTGTTCTCGTCATCTTATTGGTTCAAAATGACGATATGTTGTCTTCGGACCTTTAATTTCGGGTTTGATCCCGGACCCCGGTACGATGTATAAACCTACCTACTGAATAATACAATTTATTTAACATTATTAGTTCATTTTATTTATTATGAAGTCGAATTGTATGATTCCCATTATCGACGTCTCTGATTAAATTAATTTCTTTGGAATCTTGCTTGTTTTAAAATATATTTTACATAAAAATATGAGTACTATACAAATTCACTATCAAAGGCAGTGCTGAAAGTGACATGAAAAATAAATAGCTTTTCCATGTACAGATGTTCTCCACATTAGAGATTATTGACGAACGCTAAACATTTGCTGACATTAATATCTATTCCATAAATCAATGGGCAATATATAGATATATACCTCAGTCCAATAACAACAGAATACACAACGCTAGAGAAGATGCATAAAAATTAGTATGAAACTAAAAAATATATTGCACATTCGTTGCAGTAACATTTTACGACTAACCATTAACACATAAAGAAATTAAATAAAATTCAGAGTATAAAAAACTAATAAACTGGGTCAAATTACATTTATCACTAGTGGCTCGCAACTTTAGGTTACTAGGCAAAGATTAACAAATAGTACGAGTTCATTCTCAGACTAAAGGTATTACCATGAATCCAATATATCTTCGAACAGAATTGAGATTAACCATCCTACAGCTTTCGACGAGATGTATCGTCCATGAAAATATTGCCGATTTTTTAATGATGGCGACATCGAGACCTGATATTTTTTACCTAATGACGAGATATTTCGTTCATCAAGATCTGATTAATTTTACTAATGACCTCGTCGAGACAGGAGGGTTAATACGAAATCAATCTTACTGATGAATAAACCACTACCAATAAAAATCATTCGTCACTTAAAGAATACCATACACCAGATATCTCAGTAGATTCCAAGACTTAACAAAAAACATCTATTCCAACATCAACAATTCCCGATGACCACAGATCAACATCGAATACAATCTCCCCATAGCGGAATGGGAACAAAATATCACTCGGAATCCGATCCAATCTCTACAAGGAATCGAATCGCTCCTCTCTAATCCACAGGACCCAGGACATCTGATCTAATATTGGAGCCAATAACTATATCCAGCAATCCCTGCCGTGTGTGCCTATCCTCTTGGCTTATTTCTCGCGCTGTCTCCCGCTTCTATTTTTATTACATAGGGGGTGTCGTGCCATCGAGTTTATGCAGTTGGAGAAGATGCGATAGCTCTCCCCTCTCCACGATTAAGTGGCGATGAGGCCTAGATGATGGAGTCGCCTGATTAAATCGAAAGGATGGGGCGGTGGAAACATCCTCCCCCTTTCGGAAGCCTTCTTTCTCGGAGATTACGAATTTATGCTCCCGTTTGGATCTCTCGGGTGAAGGTTATGGGGATTCTTCTGGAGTATGGGGATGAGCGAGGGGATTATGGTAACCTGTAAATACGGACTCGGATTAATGTTAGTTGTTTGTAGACGTGGATTCGAGGTGAATCCTTCGGTTTTGTTTTGCATTAAGTAAATTTCTGGTCGATGATGGAAGATTGTGGGATTATGGAAATTATGTAATTAACCCTCCGATATTTCTACGATATATCGTCCGTCAAGATCCGGCCAATTTTACAGGGTCAGTCGTGGATCGGTTGGCCCACTGCGCTGGCAACCTGCGAGTTGTGAGCGGCGCTGGTTCGATTCCAGTCAGGTGCATTCCTCCCTGTTTGTACTTCTCTCTTTGTCAGTAGAACTTTCATTGTCTGTCTATTACTTGATGTATGGCTTGTGTCTTGCGCAGTATGGTCAGATGTGGCCCTTGCGCCATAAAACTCCAAGCCAACTAACTTTAGAAATGAGGATATGTCTCGTTATCAAGATATTGATGATTTTGTATGATTACGAGATCAAGATCAGGATTTTCTTCTAATGACGAGATATCTCGTCTATCAAGATTTGGTCAATTTTGCTAATGACTAGATACCTCGTAGAAATAAAAATAAGGAGAGTTAATGGAATGAAACAAATTAAGCAATTTTGAATGATAACTGCTTCTATGTATCGAGCACTGTTTATGATACAATTTTATACTGAGTTGTGAAATTACCAAGAAGTGTATTGCTTTTATCAAACAACACTTAGTGTTATTATAATCTTGTTAATGACGAGGTATCTCGTCCAACAAGATCTGACCAATTTTCCTAATGACGAGATATCTCGTCACCAATTTATTGCCGATTTTTGTACGATGATGAGGGGCAGCTTTAGCCGGGTTGGAAGAGTAACGGATTAGCAACCGGAGAGTTGCGAATTCGAATCCAACCAAAGACCGCTATGTACAAAGGGTGCCCGCTATGGTTATAATAGCGATAGGTAACCGCTTTTATAGCCATAACAGACAAATCGCGGAAGTTCATTGGAGAAATGGGCAGCTGTAGCCCGGTTGGGAGAGTAACGGATCAGCGACCGGAAGGTTGCGATTTTGAAACTAGGTTTAACCAAAGTACGTCGTATATACGAGGCTGGTGCACTTTATATCTATCGTGGCCCCAAATGTCCGCACGTTGGCGTTTTATGGACGTTTGGAGGAGTGGGGTGCCAGCTCAGATGCGACCTCCTATTTTGACCGTGGTTCAAAATTACGTGGTGTTTTCCTCGATCTTTCCCTTCGGATGTTGATCCCGGACCGTCGCCAGTTGCCCGCTGTCTTGTTTCAGTGCCAACGTTAATTAAAATACCTACCTTACGATGATGAGATCAAGATCTGGTCAGTTTTCTTTTAATGACGAGATATCTGGTCCATCCATCAAAATCTGGTCAGTTTTCTTCTAATGACGAGATATCTGCTCCATCCATCAAGATCTGTTCGGTTTTCTTCTAATGACGAGATATATCATCCATCCATCGAGATCTGATCGGTTTTCTTCAAATGACAAGATATCTTGTCCATCCATCAAAATCTGGTCCACTTTCTTCTAATGACGAGATATCTCGTCCAGCCATCAAGATCTGGTCAGTTTTCTAATGACGAGATATCTGGTCCATCCATCAAGATCTGGTCGGTTTTCTTCTAATGACGAGATATCTGGTCCATCCATCAAGATCTGGTCGATTTTCTAATGACGAGATATCTGGTCCATCCATCAAGATCTGGTCGGTTTTCTTCTAATGACGAGATATCTGGTCCATCCATCAAGATCTGGTCGATTTTCTAATGACGAGATATCTGGTCCATCCATCAAGATCTGGTCGGTTTTCTTCTAATAACGAGATATCTGGTCCATCAAGAAATTATTGAATTTTCTAATGACGAGATACTACGTCGGGATAAACACTAGTACTGTTGTTTCTGTGTACTCTAACACTTCTTAAAGTTTTGGATGAAAGTTTTGAAGCATCGTGGGCGGGCCGCGGTAGCCCGGTTTTAGGAGTATCGAACTAACAACCGGAGGGTTGGGAGTTCGAATCCAACCAAAGACTCGTGTACAAAGGGTGTTGGTAAACGTTAAATCTGTCGGGGCCTCATTTTTCCCGACGTTGGCGTGGTGTGGAAGTTTGGAGAGCTGGGTGCCAGCTCAGGTGTTACCTATTCATCTGACCGTGATACAAAATTACGTGGTGCTGTCCTTGAAACTTTCTCTTCGGGGGTTGATGCCGGACCGTCGTCCATAGCCCGTTGTGATGCTCCAATGCGAAGTTAATTAAATACCTACCTACCTCGAAGCAACTTGGATCATAAGATTGACAGGAAAAGCGTTTATTATTTTATTCTTATGGGTCTCTTATAAATTAATACATGTTACAGAAAAAAGTGACAGCCAATTAAGTAAAAATAACGTTCTATGATGTTAAGTAACTATCTAAAATAATGTAAGTTATTAGTTTGGTCTACAGTTTAAAAATAGATGTTGCACAAAAACTGCGAGATCCTCTCTCTTATGTTGCATTATAACGTTAAATAGAAAATATCCTCTTTTATGTTACGGATTATCGATGCAATATTTCGCCGCAATTGTCATATTCAGCGGAAAGAATAGTAATTTCATTCTTGTTTTTATAGCGACAACGTTTAAAAATAGAAAATAAGTTTCTTTTTAAAAATAAGAGTATCAGGTAAAAGTTTATTTTTAAAAATATCACTTTCGGTTAAAACACATTAATTGCAAATTTACGTAACACTTATACTTAACCTCAGCGATATTTTACCTCGTGTTTCTTTTTATAAGTATAACACGAGTTGTGTGTTAATAAACATATATTTAATTTTTAGTACCTCGTGTAAATTCTAATAGCCGTTGGCACCAATCACTCAACACACTGAACATAACATTAATATTCAATTTAATTCAAAGGGCGCGGTAGCTTGTTGTAAGAGTAAAGAATTAGGGTCCGGAGGATTTCAAGTTCGAATCCAACCAAAGACCGTCGTGTACAAAGGGGGCTGGTGCACGTTAAATCTGCCGTGGTCTCAAATGTATTCCCATTGGCGTGATTTCGAAGTTTCTAGAGTGGGGTGCCAGCTCAGGTGTAACCTCGTCTTCTGATCGTGGTTTAAAATTATGTGTTGTCCTCGGACCTTTCTCTTAAGGTCTGATCCCGGACCTACGCCATTAGAACTTTGTATTGCTCCATTTGAGGCCACGACATATTTAACGTGCACCAGTCTCTTTTATACACTAAGGTTTTTGGTTGGAATAGAACTCGGAACCCTCCGGTTGCTAATCCGTTACTCTTCCAACCGAGCTACCGCGGCCCCCTTGCAAGGCAGAAGTGAAATCAAATTGCTAGTAATGTTGGAAGTAAAGTTCACATGCAAACCTCTAAGATTGTGAATTTATGACAAGGTTCAATCTGACAAATGTTGAACGTTTTAATCTCCAGAAATGGCAAATTTAAAAAGAACAGATAAGTAGGTTATAAGAAGGTTAAAAGAACACACACACAGACAGAAGTAGGTTAGAAGAAGGTTAAAAGAACACACATAGAGACAAGTAGGTTAGAAGGTTAAAATAACAGAGATAAGTAGATTATAAAAGAAAGTTAAAAGAACACACACACAGAGTTAAGAAGGTTAAAAGAACAGAGAGAGTTGAGAAGGTTAAAAGAACAGAGAGAGTTAAGGTTAAAAGAAGAGAGAGTTAAGAAGGTTAAAATAACATATAAGCAAGCTATAAGAAAGTTGAAAGAACGCACACACAGAGAGATAAATAAGTTATAAGAAAGGTTAAAGAATAGAGATAAGTAACAAGAAGGTTAAAAGAACAGTGATAAGGTAGGTTAGAAGAAAGTTAAAAGAACAGATATAGTTAAAAAGGTTAAAAGAACAGATATAAGTAGGTTATGAGAAGAGAGAGATAAGTAGGTTTTAAACCAAGTAAAATATTTAAATAGAGTATGTTAGTAGCTCTATTTTTTCATATGCAGCTCTCATATGCAGCTCTGGAATTAAGTAAAGTAAAAAGTTTTAAATCCTGATGGATAGTCTGTTAAAACATTTTTTTCATATGGAGTACCCAATTAACGAATACTTTATTTTTCATTATAAGTTAAAAATCTATCAAACTTTCATGAATTTTTATTAAATTGTTTTTATAATCTGTAAACACAAGATATGATGCATGATATTAGAAGTTTAAAAAATCTAATATTCGAAGGTATTGTAAATAAAACTACCTTGTTAAAAACTCAAGATATAGAAAGCATAAGAGATTATTTTTGCATGCAAAAATAAATTTATTTTAGATTGTTACTTAATTACACGACACGTCAAACAGATAACTTTTGTTTTTGCATCATGAAATACACTTAAGGATGTTTAAGAATTTTTACAATACCATTTTGACATTCATTAATTAAAATATTTTTTGATACCAATAAAAAAAATTATTTTAATTCCTTTCACAGTTCTATTTTGAGTGTCCCCTTAAAATATATTTTCTTAATTGCATATTTTTATATTGCATTTCAAGCGTACTTGACATATTTCGATGTAAGCGTATTTAATACATACATTTAAAAAGAACAGAAATGTAGAACAATTTTGTAGTTTTTTAGTTTACTAATTAATTTTTTAGAAAAATTGTATTGTAAAATCTTAAAGAACACAGAATTTTATGTGTTATTTATCAAGTCAAAGCACTGGAAAATAATCAACTATTTTTTACGTATACAAGAAATATTTTAATGATTCAACACTACGAAAACTTTTCTGATGTTTTGCTTGTGGTTATCTTATAACTTTTTCGGAATGCTGGACTTCTCATTTTTTCAATATATTACGCAATATTATTTGGTAAAATAAATATCTGTGAGGGGAAATAAATTACTTGGAAGGAGGTGGATGAGCTCGAAACCTATAAAATTTTATGATACTGCTTTTTAAATAATTCTGCAAGAATTATCAGTATTTTAAAGTTTAAGCTTTTAATAAAAATTGTTTTAAAAGAAAAAATCGATATTGATCACTAATCAATTGATAATTAATCGATGAAATTGAAAATTGATAACTAGTCAGTATAGACTGTATAGTGTTGGTAACTAATCAATAATTAATAACTATTTAATGAAATTGAAAGTTGATAACTAATGGGTAAATGATAACTAATCAGTAATTGATAACTATTCAACGAAATCGAAAATTGCTGATCTATCAGAAAACGATAACTTATAAACGATATTGAAAATTGATAATTAATCAGTAAACAATGATTAATTAATAATTGATAACTAATCAACGAAATTAAAAAATGGTAACTGACCAGTAAACGAAAAATCAATAATCCAAGACTTCTCCTTTGATTAGCCTTTTCAAATGATTTTTATTTATGCTTATGCGTAGACAACATAACGTATTCCAATCTTAATACTTGTTTTTGTAATCTTATACTTGCATACTGGGAGACAAGGCACCGTATAAATTGATAGATTGTGCTTTTAACCCTCCTGGTGGTTGCCTCGACGAGGTATCTCGTCATTCGGAAACTGACCAGAACTTGATGTACGAGATATCTCGTCATTAGAAAAAAGGACCAGATATTGATCTCGTCATCATAAAAAAATTGTCAATATCTTGACGAGGTATCTCGTCATTTGCAAAATTGATCAGGTCTTGATGGACGAGATATCTCGTCTAAATCCCCTCTTTGAGGTTTCACATTTCGTATTTTATTGTATAGTTTCTGTTCTGTTCCGTCTGTAGTTGTCTTACATATCCCGACATTTGGAGTAAAAAAACTCACATGCTGTATTTACTATACTCAGTTTATTTTCTTCAATAATTACATCGATTGATTTCTGTTTACTATTGTTTTGAAAACTATGTAAGTAACAAAACAATGTCGCACCTAATAAGCTTCTATGTTTATGACGAGATATATCGTCTTTCAAGATCTGGTCAGTTTTGCTAAACAACACGCACCTCGTCCCCTCAACCACCAGAAGGGTTAATTACAATATATGAGAAATTTGGAGGGCAATGAAAAGTGTGGTAACCACCTTAGTGATTATCTAGACGAGTTTTCTTGTATAATGTAATAGCCCATAGAAGTCTTTGTATCTTTCTTTGTGCTGCTAGAGCTGAGTCACTCTTTACAGGCAGCATGTGTGAATGTTCTACAGCTTTCTTGGACGTCCGTCCATTTTAATGAATCTTATTGGTTGTGCTGCAATCCTATCCTATCTGTATATATATATGTGTTGTGTTTTCAATAAACTAGCCTGTTCCCTTTTGCGATCCATATGGCCTGTGTCATTCCTTTCCTCTGAAGGAATCGTATTTAACACTTGTCATTAACAAAAAACATTATCAGATCTTGATGAACATATGAGATATCTCTTCATTAGAAAAAACTGACCACATTTTTATCTGGTTATCAAAAAATCGGCAATATCTTCGTGACCAGATATCTTGTAATTAGCAAAATGGATCAGATCTTGATGGACGAAATATCTCGTCGAAACCACTTGAATGGTTAATAACAGCTTATTGTTACTTATACTCCGTTTTCCGTCTGGTTTGTTAAATGCGTTTCTGAAAATGTACTTGCCTTTTGTTTTGGACCAGTTGCAATGGAATGGTGATATGATGAACCCATTATGCAAGTAAAGTGCCCAATCACCCCAAGCGTTAAATACCGCCAAGTGGCAACCCCGCCAACGAAGCGGTCAGATGTTAATAGCAGCCGTTTGGGGCCTTCTAGCCCATTGATAAAGTTTTACCCATTGTAGCCCCCTCAGATTACGAGACTCGGGGTAAATGGCCGGTATTTCAAGGTTTATGGGGCATCAGGACGGTAGTCGAGATTAGCCGGGCCCGGGCCTAAATCAACTGCACCCTCCCCCTTTCGCACGAGATCTATTCCGCTGGTTTTTCATGGTCCGTGCTGTCCGAAGGCCGTACTTCAGCTTGAAATTGTTTCGAAAACAGTGCACTAAAAGCTGGACGTGGCGGTTGATTTGGCTTTATGGGAAGGGGGCTTTGAGTCATGAAAGGTAGGATGTTTGAATGGGGTTGGATTGAACCTATTTCTGTAGTGATTGTCCTCGGAGGTCTACTCTACCTATTCATATGAGTGATTATGTATGATATGAATATGGCACAAATAGTTGTAAACCTATATTATCTAGCTTAGTTGAAAATATAAAGAACTTTTTCTTTTGAGGTCTCTGATTGTCGACTGAAGTGTCTTATCTGTTTAATCTCTTGACTTGTAAAATTATCTGGCTTAGTTGAAAATATAAGGACCCTTTTCTTTTGAATTGTCTGATTGTCCACAGAAGTCTATTCTACCTATTCATGTGAGTGATTATGTATATGAATATGGCACAGATAGTTGCAAACCTATTAACTGGCTTAGTTGAATATATAAGGACCCTTTTTCTTTTGAGTTCTGCGATTGTCCACAGAAATCTAGTGTGCCTATTCATATGAGTGATCATGTATGATATGAATATGGCACAAATAGTTGTAAACCTATATTATCTAGCTTAGTTGAAAATATAAAGAACTTTTTCTTTTGAAGTCTCTGATTGTCGACTGAAGTGTCTTATCTGTTTAATCTCTTGACTTGTAAAATTATCTGGCTTAGTTGAAAATATAAGGACCCTTTTCTTTTGAATTGTCTGATTGTCCACAGAAGTCTATTCTACCTATTCATGTGAGTGATTATGTATATGAATATGGCACAGATAGTTGCAAACCTATTAACTGGCTTAGTTGAATATATAAGGACCCTTTTTCTTTTGAGTTCTGCGATTGTCCACAGAAATCTAGTGTGCCTATTCATATGAGTGATCATGTATGATATGAATATGACACAAATAGTTGTAAATCTATATTATCTGGCTTAGTTAAAGTATATGGAGCCTTTTTCTTTTGTGTTCTGATTGTCTATTGAAATCTATTCTAGCTATTTATGACTGATTCGGTGTCATTAATATGGCACAAACAAATATTGGAATTTCTTGGAAACCAATGCAATAAAAGCTAGACGTGGCTGTTGATTTGGCTTTATGGGAAGATGGCTTTGAGTCCTAAAAGGTAGATTGTTTGAATGGGCTTGTATTGGGCCTAATGCAGCAGAATTCTCTGATTGTCCACAAAAGTCTAGTCTAGCAATGCATATGAGTGATTCTGTATGATATGAATATCATAAATGGTTGTTCTGAAGCTATAATCTCTGACTTATTTTAAATTATAAGGAGACTTTTCCTTTTGAGTTCTGTGATTGTCCCCTGAAAATTACTCAATCTATTCATATAAAGTATTCGGTATCATTAATATGGCACAAACAAATCAGAATTTTTTGGAAAACAGTGCTCAAAGCTGGACGTGGTGGTTTATCTGGCTTTATGGGAGGAGGGACTTTGAGTCATGAAAGGTAGGATGTTTGAAAGGGGCTTGGGTATGGCATACTTCTGTAGAGTTTACTGATCGTTGATAGAAGTCTACTTTAACTATTCATATGAGTGATTCTGTATGATATGAACATGGCAAAAATAGTTGTAAAACTATATTATCTGGCTTAATTGAAGTTATAAAAAGTCTTTGAGTTCTGTGATTTTACGTTGAATTCTAACTATTCATATGATTAATTTAGTGTCATTAATATGATACAAGCAAATCTATAAATTATTACGAAATCTCAGTGCTTTAAGAGCTGGACATGGCGATTGATTTGGCCATATGGGAAGGGGGTTTTAGTCATGAAAAATAGGGTGTTTGAATAGGCTTGGATTGGGCCTATTTCTGTTGAATTCTGTGATTGTCCACAGAAGTCTATTCTACTTATTCATACAACTGATTCTCTATGATATGAATATGGCACAAATCGTTGTAAAACTATTATCTGGCTTAGTTGATGTTATAAGAAGCTTTTTCTTGAGTTCTCTGATTGTCTACTAAAATACATAACTATCCACATGAAGAATTTGGTGTCATTAATATGGTTCAAACAAAGCTTGAAATTGGTCGAGGATTTAATGGATTTTGGGTTTTATGGGCGAATGGTCACAAAACTGAAAGCTGAGCTGTTTGGATCATGGAAGATCGGGAGTTAAAATGGGCTTGGTTTAGGCCTTATTCTATACAATTTACTGATTGTCCAAATACGTCTACCCTAACTATTCATGATTATGTATATGAATTAGGCATAAACAATTGTAAATATCTACAAACTTTGGATCAGTTTAAATTATAAAATTCTTTTGTGTATATTTCTTTTGAGTTCTCTATCGTCCTTTGAAATCTACTCTAACTATTCGTATAAGTGATTCAGTAACTAATATGGCAAAATAAAATTTGAGATTTTTCGAAAGCTGCACTTAAAAGTTGATCTTGGTTGATTTACCTTAATGGGAAATGTGTATGTTGTATGTATTTATGTCATATTGTATGTATTTTTCTTAAAATTCACTTTATGTGCATTCATATTGCAACGAAAAACAACACATAGTTAATTTAGTAGGATACAGTTGAATAAGGAGTGCAAAGAGTTGTTAGTCTCTTAAAAAACCCATGAAATAAGTTAGAAGCTCATAAGTAGTATTAACAACTTTATCCTCTATTTATCTGCCAATTGGAGACATTTATTTTAAAACGTGACACTGTTTCTCATAAAAACTATCTGATTTAAAAGCACAAAATGAATATCGGCATTTCATTTCTCAAGGTAATAAATGATTTAAATAAGCGCTTGTTAAATCAAACTACCATTTATGCATCCACGTCGTTTTTGATGGAAAACAATGCATGGTTTGTACCGTTTACCTCGTTCTTCATAAAACAGCGACGTTTTCAGTCCTTGTTTGGCTTGTTAAAATATACCATATTTATACACGTTTTTTTTTAAAAAACAAGATGTATGTTCGTCAATGTTGTATAATCAAACAATATGAAACACACTACATTAATGTTTATTTTAAAGCAATATATTATATGTTCTTATCTACTTTGCTTTCTTTTGTTTCTTAATTTGTTTTCTTAAAAAGAAACTTTGCATTTACGTTTCATTGGTTTCTAACAAAGCAATGTACGTCTTCTGTTTCTTCAAATTTAACAATACACAACTTTCATTCTAATTTAAGTTTAACGCTAAAATTCTTCGGCGTCTAATACACTATCAAAATACGATTTAATCTCAGATATCACTGCATATTAAAAATGAATGTTATTGTTTTCATGACAACGTGTAAAAAGTACGTTTCTCTCCACAATATTATTCCAATCTGTTATCGACTTTCCCTAACAATGTACCTAAAACTCATTTCCAAAGCATCTCACGCACCAAATGTTTTTAAAATCTATCACGTTTTTTCCTTAACATCACAACCGTTGATACGATATCTTTCTTTACCGAAATCTTAATTTCGCTTCGAAGAGTCCTTAAAATCTTTTCCCCGAGCATAAAAAATGGCTACATCAACAACAAACGACTCCAACCCGAAGAATAAACTTCGCATTCGAAGTTTCCATTTTCCCGCGCTTATATTTCGAACGCATTAGATTTTTAATAAAGTCGTCTGCGATGCGTTTTTTTATGCAAACGATTTCAGCTTTGTGATAACAAAGGGACTCTCATTATTAGGTTCGAAAAGAAACTTATTCGCGTACGTTGCAGATTTCAGTGCTTTGTTAGAAGCGGCTTGATGAATATATTATATTTTTTAGCGCGTTTTTTGTTATTATTCCGCGTCTTTATTGATATGAAGCGCTAAAATAATCGTTTGGCAAAAAAAGGGAAGAAATCCTCAGCACAAAAGCCTTTGTTTTGCAGTGCGTTTTGACATATCTTAGGATTTTTAAAATCCGACAAAAGCTACGTTCGCGCGAGAGGTATTATGTTTATCTTTTTCGCGACATTCTTAAGTTTCAAGAGGCAATTATTTTCGGATCGATGAAGGAATTGGGACTGGCAAAATGAGATGTTATAGCGCATATTAAGATAAGCTAAATATGTTTTATTTCGTACCACTTTAATTGTATGTAAGGGCATCGGTAGCTTGGTTCGAAGAGTAGCAGATTAACAACGAGTTCGAAACTCGATACAACCAAATACCGTCGTGTACATGGGGCTAGGGAATGTTAAATATGTCATGGTTTCAAATGTCCTCACGTTAGCTTGGTGTGGAAATTTGGAGAGTGGGTTGCCAGCTCAGGTGTTGACCTCGTCATCTGACCTTGGTTCAAAATGACGAGGTGTCCTAGGATTTATTTCTTTGAGGCTGATAGCGAACCGTCGCCAAGGGTGTTTTGCTGCAGTGGGACGTTAATTCGAATACTTACCTACCGTTTCTTTATAATAAAGAAGCCTCGGAAACCTGAATTACCCTTACGACTTAAAGTCGGTACCGAACCACGAGTAAATAGTTTTATAGCCTTAGTCTGACTTCCCTATAATGATCCTTAATCAAGCGGGCCGCGGTAGCTCAAGTGGTAGGTTTACGGATTAGCAGCCGGAGCTTGAAACTCGATGGAATCAAAGACAGTCTTGTACGTGGGTGTTGATGGTTGTTAAATCTGCCATGGCCTCAAATGTCCTCACGTTGGCGTGGTATGGATGTTTGGAGAGTGGGGTGCCAGTTCAGGTGTCGGCCTCGTTACTGACCATGGTTCAAAATGACGAGGTGTTCGATCTTTCCTTTCGGGATGGATTCCGAATCGTCTCAAATAGCCCTTTCCGTTGCTCCAGTGAGACATTAATTCAACTTGCTACCTACCTATATACCAGAATTATATGCCTGCATTAATGTTAAATATTGTTTTTAGTTAAATTTGTCATCTGACCGTGGTTCAAAACGGCGTTTTGTTGTCCTCTGATCTTTCGATTTGGGTTCGATCCGGGACCGTCGCCAATAGCCCGATGCGTTGCTCCAGTGCGACGTTAATTAACTACCTATTCACCTTCTCGGAGGTTGATGTATTTTTAAATGATTCAATTCAATAAGTAATCTGTTCAGAGTGAGGTGTTTTGTATCTTATTGTATTTATGTAAGTCTCTTGCATTCTTTGAATCACTTATTTTTTTACTTTGCAATGTTATTTTTATAGGAACAGCAATTCAATAAATAAGTAAATGGTATTCATTGATGACACCATTATTGTATCGTAATTCGTGGCGCGGTTTTGCTGTAAGGATTTGTTTGCTAGTGAATTGCGCCTTCATTCGTTGTCACAACTTAATCACATTTTTAAATAAATACGATTTGAAATTACTCGTTTCCTTTTCTTGTTTTAAATGTCGTTAAAAATTTGTCTTTTGTCTTAGTATATAAGTAGACATCTCGATTACAACGAAAACTATGCTTTGGGCTAACTGTCTTAAAATTCTTTCGATTATCTTTACCTTTCGCAGCTTTCCTCTAATTATTCATTTTCTATTTTGCTGTTTTATTCTTTAGGAATACAATACTTCACATCACAGCGTACATTTATTAAAATCAAAATTGGAATTTCTCATTTCATTCGTTTAAAATACGGTAAAAACATTTTAGTAATTTGATTTGTTTCGCGAGTAATATCACTATATGACAACCAGTTTTTTTGGTATTTTCATTTGATTCCAAGTGATATCCCGTGACGTTTGAATTAGTCGTTGCCATACAGGAAACACAAATAGCAAGAACGTAAAAGTTATTAAACATTTATTAAAAAACAAAATTGGAATTTCTCATTTCATTCGTTTAAAATACGGTAAAAACATTTTAGTAATTTGATTTGTTTCGCGAGTAATATCACTATATGACAACCAGTTTTTTTGGTATTTTCATTTGATTCCGAGTGATATCCCGTGACGTTTGAATTAGTCGTTCCCATACAGGAAACACAAATAGCAAGAACGTAAAAGTTATTAAACATTTATTAAAAAACAAAATTGGAATTTCTCATTTCATTCGTTTAAAATACGGTAAAAACATTTTAGTAATTTGATTTGTTTCGCGAGTAATATCACTATATGACAACCAGTTTTTTTGGTATTTTCATTTGATTCCGAGTGATATTCCGTGACGTTCGAATTAGTCGTTGCCATACAGGAAACACAAATAGGAAGAACGTAAAAGAGATATATCGAATTAACGTTTCTATATATTCAACGAGTAAAAATATTCCTAAATTGGCGGTTATAACCATTAGTTATTTATATCCAGGAAAACATCGGATTCTGTTATAAAATATACCTCCAGATTAAAAAGGTTTTTGAAAAGGAATGTTTTGCATTTCACTTTCATAATTGAATAGTGTTTTCAATTTAAACCATTAGGAAAATTAAGTTCACTCATCTGTTAAACCTAATAAAGGAATGTGAAATCCGCATACTTTCTTTCATGTCACTAATATTTCGCCTTAAAGGTATGTTTATTTTAATTAAATGTGATAATAAATATTGGATTTCTGTGAAATGGATGTTTCGCGATCATTGGATACGGTTTTTGAATGTGCCTCATTGGAACTTTTAATTTAAGATGGTTTGTTACTTGTTAGAAAGAAATAAAATGGAATTGGGTAAATGTGCTTGGCTCAATTATTAAGCGAATTCTTTCCGCTTTGCCCGGTTGGAAGGAAGAATAACGGATTAGCAACCGGAGGGTTGCAAGTTTGAATCCAACCGAAGACCTTCTTGTACAATGGGGTCTGGTGCACATTGTCTTTCGTGGCCTCAAATGTCATCACGTTGGCGTGGTGTGAAATTTGGGAGAGTGGGGTGCCGGTTCGGTGTTGCCTTGTCATCTGACCGTGGTTCAAAATTACGTGATATTGTCCTCGGTTCTTTCACTTCGGGATTGATCCCGGACCGTGGTCAATAGCCCGTTGGGTTGCTCTAATGCGACGTTAATTAACATTGCCATTTCGAATTTGGTTGATTTGTATCGGATTCAGTGATTTGGTAACCCATCAAAATATCGCTCGGTGTATGTATACACTAGAACATTTTTTTTTTAATTTTGACTTTAAAAATCCAGTTTTTTCACAATAAGTCATTGGTTTGTGTTTAAACTCATTTCAGTGTGAAAAATTCTGATTAAGCTACTCATTAATTATATAATTAAGATATAATTAGCTAATTAGCATGTTTTTTGAACAGTGATATCTGAAATTCTAATGTGTTCAGAAAGACAATTCCTGTTGGAAATCATTCCTAATATTATTCTTCATGTTTTGACCCTCCATCAAGTTGCTAGAGGGAATACGTTCTTTTTTACAATTTTTTTCATGAAGGAAGTTAAAAATCAAGCTTTTTTCAGGAATTTCAAGATTTAAAAATTAACTAAAAATTAATTTCTTAACCAATAACTTTGACTGAGGGTCAAAACATCCACTGTATTATATAGATTATATAATGACACAAAAGTAATTATAATAGATCAATTCATTGTTGAGTTATCACTGTTCGAAAGAAGCATCGTATTGAAAAAACATAGTTCTTCAGAAATCGAGTTTAAAGTTTTGGAAGCGTGTTTGTCTAAGGTGACAGTACCTATCCCAAACCCTTATAACTAGAAAACTATTTCGAATATTTTCAAGATGTACCGTTTGAAAGCTAAGGTGTTGGACAATATTTTGAATTATTAAAAAATATATCGATATTTTGGTCAATTTTCGTGATTTCTAGTGTATACATACACCTTAAACATCAAAGCGCGATACCCTGAAAGGAACGATTTATCGAGAGGCGTGATAATTTTACTTATTAGCGAAACAGGGAGTTTATACATTATATCACGAGTTTTTTTATTTTAAATTATGCAAAACTGCAATACTCTAGAATATTTGTTTATATACTTTATTCATTGACGAGTTTTCTAACTATTTCATTTATTTTGTTAAACCTCCAAAAATTGAGAACTACAAGTGACATTTGGGACGCTATAGCCCAGTTGGCAGAGTAACGGATTAGCAACCGGAGGGTTGCGAGTTCGAATCCAACCAAAGAGCATCGTGTAGAAAGGGAGCTGGAGCACGTTAAATTCATCGTAGCCTCAAATGTCCACGTTGGCGTGGTGCGGAAGTTTGGAGAGTGGGGTGCCAGATCAGGTGTTTGCCTCGACATCTGACCGTGATTCAAAAGTGCGTGTTGTCCTCGAATCGTTCCCTTGGAAATTGATCCCGGACCGTCACCAATAGCCCGTTGTGTTGATCCAATGCGACATTAATTAAAATACCTACCTAGCTGATCAAGATATTACCGATTTCTTTTATAATGATGGGATAAAGATCTGGTCAGTTTTGTTCTAATGAAGAGATATAGGGTCCATTAAGATCTGGTCAATTTTTCTAATGATGAGAAGTCGTCAGGTTAACCTTCAGATCGGGTTAAAGCTTCGTTTCGGGGTCCAACCGATCAGAACGTTATCTTCCTAACCTAACCATCTTGGCTCAGTGCATATGCCCACTGCTCTAAGAATCTGTGAGTTGTAGGCAGCGCAGGTTCTATTCCCCTGGGTGTATTTCTCTCGGCTTTGTCAGTAAACCTTTCCATATGTATGTCCATTTATGGACGTTTATGTCTGTTTGGCGCAGCTTGTCCAAATATGGCCCCTGCGCCTTAAAATCCAACCAACCATAAAATGATTTACCTATCTTTAACATTTCCTGTGCCGTAAATGATTTTAATAGTTACCATTAGTAGAGACACAGAATATCAACATCTTAAACTATCAGAATTACTTATATTAAATGTGGAATACAATAATATATATCCTTATTGGCTTTTAACTCTTACGGGTTCTCATAATTGATTAATTTGCGTATTGTATGAATAGCGCCATAAACATTTAAATATATCCGAAAACATTCAATGTTAGCATGTGATGTGAATGCAGACAAATGATGAAATATATCTATGAATTACAAAACAGGCATTAACGGTGGAATGAGCGCTTTTCACTGCATAATTAAAATACATTAATCGCACCTTTATAAGGATAATCCTTATGGTACAAGGGGTCATGTTTAGTAGAGTAGCAATTTAGCAACCGGGTGGTTTCGTCGTGTACGTGGGGGCTGCTGCGCGTTAAATCTGTCGTGTCCTCACGTTGGCGTGGTCTGGAAGTTTGTAGAGTGTGGAGCCGGCTCAGGTATTGGCTTCGTCATCTGACCGTGGTTTGAAATTGGGGTTCTTGGGTCTTTCCCTTCAGGATTCATTCCAAACCGTCGCCCGTAGTCCCCTGTGTTACTCCAGTTCGACGTTAATTCACTACCTACTTACCTCATGGAATACATTCAACGGCTGGATGTTACAAACCCTGGCAAGCAAGGAACTTGGATTTCCTAGTATAGTAAATCAGTCAGATTTGGATTTGCTTTACTGCCATTTTTTTGCTACACTACAAATTAGACCAGGATCTACACTTAAAGTGGATTCCGAACCTTTCAAACATCCATACCGTGTTAAGCATTCGAACCCAGAATCTGAACCGAGGGTTGGTTAGGTGATTGAGGTTTTACGGCGCAAGGGCTACACATGGCCAAGATGTTCCAGGCACAAAACAAAAAACTCTAGACAAAAGAAAGACTGATATAAGATTGATCTACATTAATCTCGCTTACCCGACATAAACGGGCCGGCAGAACATCGGATAAGCGTAAATGTCGGATAACAGGGAGGAATTAAGAAAAAGCCTAATAAACGTCAAACTACGTTATAATTTTACAAATTAAGCACCTAAACATCACTTTTTACAACAAATCAAGAGAAAAAAAGCAATTCAATACACGATAACTTTATATAGTAATTTATTTACAAATTAGCACTAAAACATCGTACTGTATCAAAGTTGCATTGAAGTTAACGTTGAAGATTGACTACAAGTGAATATAGAATTGCATGAAATGAACTTACAGTAACAGCGTTGTCGGAAGTTAAATCCATAAAAAGTTCAGTCCTGTGATGATTTAAAAAATTTGTGATCCTAGTCTGCTTACCCGACGATTGCCGTTTCTTCGCTTCCATGTCTCGCCATCTTTGCAGCATCCTGTAGATCCTCATAGCTTCTTATTGCTGAACGTATTTCATGGCGGATTTTAGAGCCCTAAGTCCATCGTTATGCGAGATTCTGAGAGGCTCAACAGTTGATGCTTGATCATCCATTTCGTTGCAATCGCTATTGACAAGAGCGACAATTTCTTCATGAGTTACTATTTCATACTGATCGTCTTCGTTCATTCAACTTTCAACTTGCATCTTCACATCCAGGGATACGTTGGACTAAGGGTAGAATGCTTTCTTGGGTTTCATCTGTGTTTTCCATTTCCATAATTTTATCTTCATTTCCACCTAACAGCTTCTTCCATGATTTACTTGGAGGCGTCGGATAAGACGGAATGTCGGATGCGCGAAGGTCGATTAAACGAGACTCCACAGTATTTACAATTTTGAATTGAAACTAGTCAATGTATAAAAACTAAATAAAATTCACAAAACCGATGTCAGATTAATAAAAACAAATTTCATTGTAAGGACTTCTAAGAAGGTCTTTTAGGTTTGGATTTGAAACTCCAAATCGCATTTGTCTATGGTTATTAAAGTCTACATTCAGTCAAAATGTGCCGAACAGTAAAAGCACAATGTCAAGTTGAACATAACGGAGCAGGTTCTATCCGACCAATAAGTGCCTATGTATAAAATGGGGATGGACGATGCGAAGTCTTGTCAGTTGTACACCTTTTTTCCTGTTCAAATTTGTATTGATGAATCCCGCAATGGATGGCTGTATAAAGTGGAGTTTGTTTCGCGATTCTTTATCCCGAGAAGCTTGCCAAACTTGAACCTAGGTCTAGAGAGTAAACGAAAGCGTGGTTGGTTGCGTTTAGTTTTTAGGGCTGTATTTGGACAAGCTACACCAAACAAAAGACAGCGTCAGGTAAGAAATGTGAAAGAAGGTAGGTAGGTATTTAACTAACGCCGCACTGGAGCGACACGACGGGCTATTGGCGGCGGTCCGGGATCATCCCACAAAGGGAAAGAAACTAAGACAGCACCACGTAATTTTAAACCGTGCATTAACATTTCGCAACCTTCCGGTTGATAATCCACTGCTCTTCCAGACGGGCTACCGCAGCCCGAAGAAAAAGAGGAATAGAGTAGTGTAATGAAAGCTGAAAAAGATAGCTTGGGTATACGGGGATGTGCCATTGAGGGCAGTAAATAAAAGAATTCCTATTATGTTTTCGACGTCGATAGTTTTGAGATTCCAAATGGTTCAATACTTTTCGTATTTAACTCTCCAAGTGGTTTCTACGAGACAACTTTTCCATCGGGATAGGATAATTTTTTTTCTTGTGACGATATATCGTCAGCAAGATATTGCGAATTTTGTGATGATGAAATGATGATTTAGTCAGTTTTCTGCTCATGATATATCTCCTTCAAGATCTGCTAATGTTTTTGCAAAATGACGAGATACCTCGACGAGAAAACACCAGGAGGGTCAATCAACCCCGATAAAGTGTTGTCCGTCTTGCGATTGGACGAGGCATTCCGGAGATATTCGAGTCGAAAATTTTATGATGTCATTCGAAATTTCAGCTAAAATCACCAAACCATCCTTTTGGCTTCTTGGTGTTACCGGTACCTGAGAGACAATCGAGACAAAACTAAAGCACCAGATATACAAATCCGAATGTTTGCATAGATTATCAATTGTATAATATCAGTTGTGCACATACACATAAATTGAAATAGATAAAATAATAATTGTATATCGTCTGCTTAGAGCAGAAACCTGACTGATGAAAACAACTTTTTACTGTACAAAAGTTTAAAGAATAACTATAAATTTAGATAGGAAGGTATTTGAATTAACGTTACAACTGGAGCAACACAACGGGATAATGATGACGGTCCGGGATCAATCTTAAAGGGTTGGTTAGTTTTGGGGTTTTATGGCGCAAGTCACGATACAATATCAAGTAATTGACACAGGACATACAATATCAAGTAATTTGACAATGAAAGCTTTACTGGCACAAAAGAGAGAAATACGCCCAGAGTGGAATGCACCCGGCAAGAATCGAACCTGTGCCGCCTACAACTCGAAGGTTGCTAGCGCAGTGGGCTGAAAAAGTATATCTTGTCATCTTGAAATTAATCATTTAGTGTCTACAAAGAAATATTAATGCGTTTTTCTGTAAGCCGACGATATGAATGTTTTCAAAATCTTTAAAATTTCGGTGAAGATGTAAAAAAATGCCGATTTCAAAATTTCGAATTTTGATTTCTTAACCTAAGCGTCACGAGATTTCCGATTGGATTTTTACCCATAAAAAACACTACATTTAATGATTAAATAGCCACATCTATTGAATGATAGAATCCATGGATTCTTTCAAAATTTATAAAGATCCTATTGTGCTTCGTCTCTTGGAATTAAATCCTGTGGAAAGATTATATCAATCCTTTCTTTGGAAATTAACCTTTAAAAATATTCTGTCGTTCTTTTCCTTCTGAAAGAATCCTTAAAATTCTCTTAGTTCTTTCTTTAGAGTATAGGAGGGTTGCGAGTTCGAATCCAACCAAAGACCGTCATGTACAAGGTGACTGGTGCACATGAAATCTGTCATGGCCACACATATCCTCGCGTTGGCATGGTGTGGAAGTTTGGAGAATGGGATGCCAGCTGAGGTGTTGACCTCGTCATCTGATCCTGGTTCAAAATTATGTGGTGTTGTCCTCGGTTCTTTCCCTTCGGGGTTGATCCGGGACATTCACTAATACCCCGTTGTTTTGCTCCAGTGCGACGTTAATTAAAATACCTTCCTACCTTAGAGAATCCTTTGGAACTATTCTAATTTTACTTGAAAAATTATCTTTTAGAAAGATTCTATAGGTCCTTTAGAATATAATTCATTGGAAAGATACCATCGGTTCGTTCTTTAGAATAGAATTTTTTGGAAAGATCCTATTTGTCATTTCTTTAAAATATATTATTCTTTAGAAAGATTCTATTTGTCTCCTTTCATTAAAATAATCCTTTGTAAAGATTCTTTTAGTCCAAGGTCAAAACTTGTTAGAAGTCACACAAAGACTGCAGATTGCGAAGCGGAATAATGCGTGCCAACCCCTCACAGCTTAAAATAAATTTTATTTATAAAGCTTACATTAAAAATTATTTTTCAATCGCTTTTGGTGATTTTGAAAGATCACTGTCCCCTTGAGGTAATAAATATGTTATCATTTTTAAATCTTGATAAACTGTCCTCACAAGCATTAAGAACAAGTTACAATCTCCGTACTGGAATCAAAGTTACGAAAAATATCCCCAGATGGCGCAGCGTGTCTGCATGAGAGAAACAAGGTTTGAAAGGCAAGGTGGTTAATTTCCATCCCCTTCAATAAATAAGCACCCGGGATGCTTTAACGCGGTCATCGAATTTGATTCTACTTAGCTATGCTCATTAAAATTAAAGTGCGTTCACCTATTGATCAAGATTTTTTGTGAATTAAATCGACTCGCTGAGGTTAACAAACTTTACCAAATCAACCAATTAGCAAACAAATGTTCGCTTTCTGCTCTTAAAACGGAGGACAGATTATGGCTCTTTATGCCAGTCTCATGTTGAACAAACGGATCTCATGCCATAAAACCCAAACCACAACAAGGGAAGTTTTTTTTATGTAAAATAGTTAATTGAATTTGTTATACGTTTCAAAACGAAATTAAAGTTCGTTCACCAATTGATCAAGATTTTTTGTGAATTAAATCGACTTGCTGAGTTTCACATACTTTACCAAATCAACCAATTATAAATCAAATGTTCGCTTTCTGCTCTTAAAACGGAGGACAGATTATGACTCTTTATGCGAGTCTCATGTTGAATAAACGGACCGTATGCCATAAAACCCAAACCAAATCGCATGTTGAACAAGGGAAGTTTTTTTTTATGTAAAATAGTTAATTGAATTTGTTATACGTTTTAAAACGAAATTAAAGTGCGTTCACCTATTGATCAAGATTTTTTGTGAATTAAATCGACTCGCTGAGGTCAACAAACTTTACCAAATCAACCAATTAGCAATCAAATGTTCGCTTTCTGCTCTTAAAACGGAGGACAGATTATGGCTCTTTATGCGAGTCTCATGTTGAATAAACGGACCTTATGCCATAAAACCCAAACCAAACCGCATGTTGAACAAGGGAAGTTTTTATGTAAAATAGTTAATTGAATTTGTTATACGTTTCAAAACGAAGTGCAGAGCTCGTTCTTGTGCCCTGATGAGCACATATCTTAGGCGTGCCTTCAGGAACCCGAGGTACCCGATTGATCTTTTCTTTTCCCATGGGGCTTACTGCCTGATAAACACGGGGAGTCGCCCTCTTGAGATACCCAAGCGATCTTTTTCTGCTTTCATTCTACTACTCTGTGTGTTCATAACCCCTCTTTTTATTCTTTTCGTGCCATTTTGTGTTTGAGGCTGTCTTGTGTTTGGCGCAGTTTGGCCAAATATGGCCCTTGCAACCCGAAACCAGCCAACCCCAAACGCATTCCCAACGCTTCCAAGCGGTAGCCCGGCTGGAAGAGTAACGGACTGGCAACCGGAGGGTTTGGAGTTCGAATCCAACCAAAGACAGTCGTGTATAAAGGGGACTGGTGCATGTTAAATCTGTCGCGGCCTCAAACTTCCGCGTTGGCGTGGTGTGGAAGTTTGGAAAGAGGTGTGACCTCGTCATCTGACCGTGGTTCAAAATTACGTGGTGTTGTCCTCGTATCTTTCTATACGGGGGTTGATCCCGTACCGTCGCCAACAGCCCTTTTTGATGCTCCACAATGCGACTTTATTTAAATACCTACCTAACTCGTAATCTTGACATAAATCGGGATTGCGCCATGAACTGATTGCTCTAACAATAATAATGGGTGCATTTCTCTTACGGCAACAAATATTTCCTTGTATGTCCATTTGACGTAAGAAAACCTTAGGGATTGATTCCGGGCTTTTACCAATAGCCCGTTGTGTTACTACATTGCAACGTTAATTAACTATCCTACACCTGAAGGAAAAAAATTGCTTGGTCAGATCTGGCACTAGAGTCATCGAAAAACCATCTAACTAGTTCAAAATTTCTTGATGGATAGTTACTAGTATTCTTTCAACCAATCGTCGGGGTTAATTCCGCATACCGTGTTATATTTTAAACGCAATACTACCGCACTAGGGGGTCCGTGGTAGCCCGATTGGAAGAGTAACGGTTAGCAAACATAAGGTTGCGACACCGAATCCAACCAAATACGGTCGGGTACAAAGGGAGATTGATGCATGTTAAATCTGTCTCCTCAAATGTCCTCAGGTTGGCGTGGTGTTGAAGTTTGGAAAGTGAGGTGCCAACTCAGGTTTGATTCGTCATCTGACGGTGGTTCAAAGTTACGTGTTGTCCTCGGATCCTTTCGTTAGGGTTTGATCCGGGATCGTCGCCAATAGCACATCGTGTTGCTCCAGTGCAACAATAATTAAAATTACTATCTACCTCACTAGGAGATCTTGTGACACTCAGGTTATTAAAATCTGCCTATATGAATAAATACATGTTGGTCAGAATTTAAATTCTTGTCGAAAACCGGGCTGACCATGGGTCAGTGGTTTTGCCCTATGCTAGCAATGTGCGAGCTATAGGTGGCGCAGGTCCGATTCCTGAATCTGTATTTCTCTTCTGTATCAGGAAATTTCCATGTGTGTGTATGCCCATATATTTAATTTGTCTTGTTTTTGACGCAGTTCGTCCAATTATAGGCCTTTCTATGGTATCTACCAAACAACTTAACCGAGCTCTATTAGCTTTTACATAGATTGATAGTTTTCATATTACTGCCGAACTTAACCTTCCGAGGAGATATCAAGTCCAACAAGATCTGATCAATTTTGCTAATGACGAAATATCTCGTCATCAATATCAAAAATTTTTATGATGGCGAAATCACGATTTTGTCAGTTTTCTGATGACGAGATCGCATCCGTCAAGGTATGTTAGTTTTTGACCTAATGCAATGACTGACGAGTTATTTCATCAAAAGGGGGCTAACTCTCCTCGTGGTTGTCTTGAGGTATCTCGTTATTAGTGAAACTGAACAGATCTTGATGGACGAGATATCTCGTCCACCAATGTCTCGTATCTCTTCATGAGAAAAACTGACCAAATCTTGTTCCGTCGCGATAAAAAAAACTGGCAATATCTTGATGAGGAGTTATCCTGTCATTAGCAAAGTTCGTCAGATCTTGATGAACGAGATATCTCGTCGAAACCACCAGGAGGGTTAAATTGTATGCACCAAACATCTTATGAAGAAATAAGCGTGGGGTTAACACCTAACCAAGTTTCAGACACTACACTGTTCGACATTCTTCAGTTCATCCTAGCCAAATCCCTTAAACTTTCCAACCAACAAGTCCGCATCATCCCACCCCAGTAAAAGCAGTTCCACAGCCCCAACCCAAGTGCGGTTTGCTGCCCAAGACAAGGAACGACTGTTCCGGCTCTTTAGACTGAATTAACCATGTCGGGACTGGAACGGAGCCTCATAAATTAGATAGCCGAGGAGCGATGGTTATCTGAGTGTTGAGAAATTCCTCCCGGCCATTCATCAACTTCAAATCCCCTCAAATCAGAGATGGAGGAATTGGAGCCAAGGACTGAGGATCAGGGTTTCCGAGACAATGGAGGGGGTGTTGCTCTTCTCTATCTTTTCCGGGAGATCATCTGATCGGGACATTTGATGTTGGATGTCGATGTCTTTCGGGATTGTCTCGACGTGGCGTGTATGGTTGTTGAATTGGTATAATGGGTGCACACATGACGTCGTTTGGAATATTTATAGTATTTTTATTCGTCTTTGGGTAAGAACATGAAAATAAGACGCATTCGTTGAACATGAGAACAGGCTTTCTTCAAACTGAAGATACTCATTCGTTGGAAATGAGAACACGCTTTCATTGGTCATGCAAACACTCCTTTGTTGGACATGAGAACACTCCTTCGTTGGACATGAGAAAACTCATTCTTTGGACACAGGAACACGCTTTCGTTGGACATGAAAATACTCCTTCGTTGGACATGAAAATACTCCTTCGTTGGACATGAGAACACGTTTTCTTTGGTCATGAAAACACTCCTTCGTTGGACATGAAAATACTCCTTCGTTGGACATGAAAATACTCCTTCGTTGGACATGAGAACACGTTTTCTTTGGACATGAGAACACGTTTTCTTTGGTCATGAAAACACTCCTTTGTTGGACATGAGAACACTCCTTCGTTGGACATGAGAACACTCCTTCGTTGGACATGAGAACACTCCTTCGTTGGACATGAGAACACTCCTTCGTTGGACATGAGAACATGTTTTCTTTGGACATGAGAACACATTTTCTTTGGACATGAGAACACGCTTTCGCTGGACATGAGAACGCGCTTTTGTTGGACATGAAAACACGCTTTTGTTGGACATGAGAACCCGCTTTCGTTGGACATGAGGACACAACATGGGAATACGCTTTCGTCAAAATGGGGATACGCATTCGTTGAACATGAGAACACGCTTTCGTTGAATATGAGAACACTCTTTCGTTGAACATGAGAACACGCTTTCGTTGAATATGAGAACATGCTTTCCTTGAGCATGGGAACATGCATTATTCGAATATAAGAATACACATTCTCTGAACTTAAGAACACGCCATCGTTGAGCATGAGAACATTTTTGAGAACACTCATTCGTCGTGCAGGCGTCGCTGCATGAATTCGAAACAGTTTAAACCTTGCCCCATAGAATCTCTTCTAGGATTCTTTCAAGCAATCAATGCTGTTCTTTACCCATTATATGCTGTAGGATAAACCAATATAACACTAATCGTAGATTATGGGACCTTCAAAGGGTTGAATTTTTCCTATTTCAATCACTAGAGTATAGCCAGAATCGGATTCCTGGTCGTAAAACGGTGCCACTGTCACTCTGAGTTTCTCCACTGTTCTAGCAACTAAAGAACTATTGATGGCACGTTCGATTCCTGTAACTACCATGGGTGCATTTCTCACTTCTGCGTCAGTAAGAATCGCGGTAACCCAGTTTGTAGATTAGCAACCATAGACTTAAAATTTTGGAACTAGGTCCAACCAAAGACATCGTGTATGTGGGGGCTTATGCGCATTAAATCTGTCGTGGCCTCAAATGTCCTCGAGGCCAGAAATCTAGTTTCGAACGTGCAACCCTCCGGTTACTAATCCGATACTCTTCCAACCGAGCTACCACTTCTCTACACACAAGGAATGTTTAACTAACACGGAAGAGAGAAATACACCCAAGGAGGAATTGATCTTGCACCGCCTACAACTCGCAGATTGCCTGCGCAGTGAGTATACCTACTTAGTATAGCCACGATGACCTCTTACCTACTCTTAGATACTAACTGTATGATCCCTCTGAAATTTTAGTGAATCTGCAGTCCGTTTAATCCGTTAATCCACAATCCATTAGAGAACTTGCAATCTTTGTAATGCATAATATAGTTGGCCGTTAAGATGCACAAATCCTATTCTAAAGACTGAGTACATCTCCATGCAAATTACATTCATAACTCCATTCAAATTACATTCATAACTCCATTCAAATTACATTCATAACTCCATTCAAATTACATTCATAACTCCATTCAAATTACATTTATAACTCCATTCAAATTACATTTATAACTCCATTCAAATTACATTCATAACTCCATGCAACGCATAACTTCATGCAAATTACATTCATAACTCCCTGTAATATTTAACTCCATGTAAATTACATTCATAACTCCAGGCACTGTTTAACTCCATGCAAATTACATACGAAACTCCAAGCAAATTTCATCTGACCATGACGTCGTTTCGTCTTCAGAACTTTCACTTCGGATCGATCCCGGACTGTTACAAAAAGCCCGTTATGTTTCTCCAGTTCGACGTTAATTAACTACCTACCATGAAAATTGCAGTCGAAATTTACGATGCAATTCATTACAATAAAAGCATTTATAACAAATCACCGTAAGACAAAAAATAACGGCGGGTTTATCTAAAAATCACGTATTTCGAAATGAAAAGGCTCAGTTCATTAACATGGTATCACCAATGAATCGTAATACTGCAATTTTCAAATGCATCACTTCCCCTAACAAGACACTCAAATTACATAAAGTAATTTTTTCTAACATAGCACGACACCGTAATCTCAATTGGCACTGTTAGTATCCGATTTGTTACACAAAAAAATATATTTTTGTTTGAGTACTGCCTATTAATCCCTATATTATCATTCCAACTGTGTCTTTCCTTAGATTGCAAAGCAGATGGGATTCAAAAAGTCCTATAAAAAAACCAAAAAAACCCCGTCGTGTTCGGTTTAGGATTCACAAAAAGTTTCCCTCTACTTAAAAGCTTTGAATTAAGCCCGACACTTAAAATATTACCAGATTACAGTAGTGCGAAATCAGATGAAAAAAATGCCTACTTTTAAATTCAGTAGGATTAGATAAGCGTTGAAACACTTTAAAGCTTTATTTGAATACACGTTCTCAGAATTGCAAAGCAAATCATTACGAAGATGGAACTTACGTAAAAGAGATATTATGTATATATATATATATATATATATATATATATATATATATATATATATATATGTGTGTTTAACAATTTCTCACAATTACTTAGAGTGAATATATTTTTGATTGAGAATTTTTTAAAAATATATTCACATTGTTAAGAATTGGAAACTGAAGTAAAGCCAGCCAGGCATTTTCCTGTCAAACTAAATATAGATGGGGTAGTGTTTTGGTGACGGAACCTGTTTCCTGTGCTTATTCCGAAAGTGACGTCGTTTGCCTTGTTTTTCGAATACGTTTTCAGTAATTTGCCAATAAAAATTATAAACAATGAATTCCAAATTGATAGATGATAGTTGGTTGGTCGAAGCTTATCATTTGAACCTTATAATTTGCTCCTTATTTTCTGCCATTTTTAATGCTTAACAAAATTTAAAAAACAACCAAATAACACAATTTTCCCCCATGTACTCTCTAAATTACTTCTTTCAAACATCAAAACTTTAGACGTGCGAAGTATATAATACTTCGGTTTTGCGATGCAATACTATCTAGCACCAAAAACGGAACGAACCTTTGCAGCAAGCTCAATAGATTAACTTCCCGGTTGCTCACATGGAGACATATGCTTGTTTATTAATAACTAGATATTTCTAAGTAGAATACAAAAACTACAACGATCACGGATCAGCTGTTACACTTGAATTCTTCCCAATTCCAAATTAATTTTATATCGCATTCCATATCATGTTTGCAGTTTGCACAGTAAAAATGCATTCACTAATATCATTGTTCATTCTTAGTAAATTTAAAATCAATACATTAACGCTTACAATCAGTTGCACACGCATTGTAAATATTAAATTCATAGAACATTTGCGAGCACTCAAAATTGTAATATGTATTTATAATTTCAGAATTAAGTTTTTACTTGTGGAAAATGTTTTCAACTTCATTTTGCGCGAATATATCATTTTGTATCGACATATTTAGGTGTATACATTTTCGATTTTTATAACTGAAACATTTGAAAGTCTACTTTTATTTTATTGGTACCTTATTAATTTGCAATCCTAGTTTCTTTGTGTGTATACTGTTGAATTGATTTTCATTATGTATGACAGAGGAAAGGATTTACTTTGTCTGTAAACTTAAAGCTTCCAAGAAAATGTTGAATACAATATTACTGCGTAGTACCTTTTATTTCGAAAGCAATGAAACCTTAATTATTTTGTAACTAAATTTTTCTTATTATGGACCCTTATTACAAAACTGTTAATTTTTGACTTCTGTAATAGGAAATTTCTCTCAGTGCTGTTAATTAAAAATGAACTAGTACACTCAATATGATTTTCGTTGGTAAGGTTTGAATCAACTTATTGTTACGAGTACAGAGTTAATTTACATCTCTTACAATAACTCTTAATTATTGGATAAAGGAAATAATAAGTTGCATCAGGTATTTTTCCATCCTTTCTAATTAACGTTTTGTAAAACACTGTTTTACTTCAACAATTGTTTTTCCACTACTTCCTTAGAAATTAAAATAGTCACTTTTCTATTGTAGTTATATTTTACATGACCCACACAAAAGAAATTCAATTTGTCCGTTGTACCTTTTCCTGATGAAACTTCGTAACTAATGTTAATTTGCATATTCTGTTACTACTCTGTTTGCTTACTAATTTATGCTCCTACAACATTGAAACCAGCACTTTTAATTAGTGAACATTATTACTTCGAATACTATTGTAAATAAGGCTTTAATACATTTCTGCATTATGGATTGCATTATCGATTTCTAACATAACAGAATGCATTCATCACGCACATCGTCAAAGCCATCATTTGCGAAACTTAGAAATTTAATTTCCTTCAACCATTGTTCCTTCCCTTTAATTATAAAACGTTCGATTCATCTTCCTTAAACTATTCGAATCAATAAATCACGTTTATTTTAAATGTGTTTCTCTTTTTTATTTTAATAACCCCTTTGCAATTAGGTTTATGAAAACTTCATTAAGAAGTAAACATGATTTGTGCGTTTTATAAAATTCAAAGCTTTCAGGAGGATAAAAAAAACTCCAATGATTTACTGCTTCGGTTTTGAAACGTGCAATTAGTTCGAGATGATTACGATAAATGAATCTGACGTATTTACGAAAATTAATTACGACAGGGTTGATCAGAAATTAAGATTGATATTGATTAAAAGCTGTAATTGAAAATATTTCTGAATAATTTATTTTCACGAGTCTGAGAATTGTGACAAGTGTTCTCGATCGATTTTTAAACAGAATCTTTTAAACTGGATGGATTGTTAAATTGAATCTCTTAAACTGAATCAATTTTTAAACATAATCTTTTAAAATGGATCAATTTTTGAACTGAATCTTTGAATTGGATCAATTTCTAAGCTTTCTAATGTGAGAATTTACTCGCCTTTGATCATGCTCGAAATTTCATAATTGAATTGGATTATCCATTTTCGGAACTTGCGCCATCAGACCCAAATCAACTAAGTACAGTTTTTAAAAGTAACGGGCGACGGTAGAGCCCAGTTGGAAGAGTAGTGGATTAGCAACTGGAGGGTTGCGAGTTCGAATCCAACCAAAGACTCGTTTACAAAGGGGATGCTGCATGTTATATCTGTCATGCCCTCAAATGTCTTCACGTTGGCGTGGTGTGGAAGTTTGGAGAGTGAGGTGACAGCACATGTGTTAACCTCGTCATCTAACTGGTTCAAAACTACGAGTGTCCTCAGATATAATCGCCTATAATCTTTTGTTTTAAGAAATTAATTTAATACCTTCCTACCTACCTTAAAATAATAAGGAAAATGTTGAAAACTTTGAAGGGTTTGATACTCATACAGTTATACGTGAGGAGTACCTAGAACCACTAACCATCGACTTGTATGTTATTTTTTGGGGATATACAGATGAGTCTAAATTGTTTTTACAAAATAAGAGGGGTGATAGTACCCATCCAGACGAGCAATAATTACCATGGAACATAGGGTCGCATTCCACTCTGAGAGGCAGAAAAGAGTAAAGTCCAAACGCGTCGAGCATGAACAAGTCATCGTCTCTGACGTCGTTTGGTACCTGCCTACGTAGCATATCTCCTAAGCAAGATGGATCGGACGTGGCGGACCTGTGGCTTGGCCTCCTCGCTCACCGGACCGCAACCCACTGGACTTTTTCTTCTGAGGAACACGAAATCTTTAGTGTACCAGACGCCTGTGGACTCCGCTGAAGATCTCGTAGCGAGAATCGGTGTTGCCGTAGACAAAATGAACACAACACCAGGAATCTTCGAGAGCCAGTCATTCCTTCTCCCGTGTGAACTGTGCAACGACACGCCACTTTGAGCACTTGCTGTGAGTTTTTCTCTGATCAATCAATCAGATTATGCAACTTTTGGTATCGTTCATTCTCTTTCCCAACACTGTTGTAAGTTCATGTTGAAATTCTAATTTTACTCTTTTCTGCCTCTCAGAGTGGAATGCGACCCTATGTTCCATGGTAATTATTGCTCGTCTGGATGGGTACTATCACCCCTCTTATTTTGTAAAAAACAATTTAGACTCACCCTGTATACGCAAAGGAAAAGATTTCGAACCCCACTCCTTGAGCGAGGCCCTGTTGGCACGACTGATATCAAGCTCTTTGTTTTCGTAGGAGTGAGAGAAAAGTAGATTGAGCACTGTTATTGAGAGCAGCTTCACAATGGGGCCAACATGTTGACTAGTAGTCATTTGACTGCTCTGAAAAAGTTATTCGGTTGGCCGATTTGGCATTTATCGCTTCATTTGGCGATATAACATCTTATTTACACGGTAGATGTGTGAATTTGCATTTTTAGAGTGGGACGAAAATGGTGAAATCCCCAAAGTCGAGGACTATCGTGAGAACCAATCAGCTGATGAATCAATGCATTGGCGTTTTTCACGTCGAGTGTACAATTCAGATGATTAATGTTCATTTCCACCCGGCACACGAAAGTAGTCTAAGAGTCACGTTATTACACGTTTTGGCCATATGATTCTAAGCACATAAAACCTTACATACTCTTTTATTTTTCCTTCATTTTCCTGTTGCAATCCTAGGCCATGGTAGCCTGGCTGGAAGAGTAACGGATTAGCCGGATTAGCAACCGGTGGGTTGCAAGTTCGAATCCAACCGAAGACCATCGTGTACAAGGGGAGCTGGTGCACGTTAAATCTGTCGTCATCAAATGACCTCACGTTGGCGTTGTGTGAAGTTTGGAGAGTGGGGTGCCAGCTCAGGTGTGACCTCGTCATCTAAGCGTGGTTCAAAATCACGTTGTGTTGTCCCTTCGGGTGTGATCCCAATAGCCCGTTGTGTTGCTCCAGTGCGACTTTAATTAATTACCTACCTACCTGCGAACAGAGTCATCAGAACACCTGCCCACGATTCACAGGTGAGTATTGAGTTGGAATTGTTTTGTGGTTTTATGGCGCAAGGGCCATATTTGGCCATGCTGCGCCAGACACAAGATATACAACATCAAGTAACAGACAGACACACACACAATGAAAGTTTTACTGACACAGAAGATAGAAATACACACAGGCAGGAATACACCTGAGAGGAATCGAACCTACGCCACCTACAACTCGTAGCAAGTGAGCATTAAACCCTCCTGATGGTTTTGCTCACTTGCTACGAGTGAGCAAAACCACCAGGTCATTCAAAATCGGATAACTTTTGTTAATGACGGGATATATCGTCTTCATTATATTGCTTACTTTTTATGATATAATGATCAGGTCAGTTTTATACTGACGAGATATCTCGTCCATCAAAATCTGCTCAAATTTCTTATGACGAGATAGATACCTTTCCGAGAGAACCTCCAGTCGGGTTAAAGTGACTCGTTTTATCGATTATTTCAGACCCAAACATCCATTCACAGAACACAATCACGGGTAAATTAGTCCATATTTGTTACTGCCTACATAAATAACGACTCCTTTTCCATACTTTTTCAACAACCCCGCACAAACATCTCTCCCGACATTGACAAACTCTCTCTGGGTAATTTATGGCGCCCGAAACGCCAAACCGATAACACAAACGCCATCCAAATAATAAATTCCCCGCATTCAGTCTTACGAACACGCCGGTCTTTGATGGCACCCATTGCTTCAGATGTCCCGGCCCGCAGGCTATCAATCGTCCGGCCCATGGAGGGACGGATCTAAGATCTGTAGAGCAAATTTTTAATTAATGTCCGAAAGTGTGTCCGGCGACTCGGGGCGTAACAAGTGACGGGGGGGGGGTTCGTTTCATTTGTCAGGGACTCGTTCGCAGCCGGATCTCTTCCCTTTAATGGCTTTCGCCGTGGGAAGGTTGAGTCATTAATCAGCTCGGACGACGATTCATTTTGAATGTGGAATGGTGGAGACGGACCGACTCTGGAACGGATCATTTTTGTTTTGGGTTGTATTTACTGTAGGGTTTAGTTGCGAGGTACTAACTTTTTGGTTTTGTTCTGTGAGAGGCATATTCAGCGCAAACAAACCGAACTAAAAGTGGGGATCTTACTTTCCGCCTCCCAAATGCTTTCGCTTGATGCATACTGGTTTTTCGGTTTCTTTAGTGGGTCATTGAGGTTCCTTGGCCAACACACCTAGGAATGCTGGTCGGAAGGAACCATTGGATCCCCTAGGGATGTATCCGCATTGGGCACACTCGACATACTCATCGTCATCTTTTGTTGGGTGATAATCCCCTTTTTGTTCTTCATGCTTCTTAGATTTTACTGTTCATATTTTAATTATATAACCTGCTTTTAGACATCGTAAAATAAATTTTAAAAGTACACTTTTAAACTTACAATTTTGATTGGGGAAAATCTCCATCCAGACCTTTTGCATTTTTACGTTCAATTGGTTTTTAGATCTCATCTAATTTTTTTGCAAATTCAAAATGACTCATCGATCTATTTGATCAAATTCTTTTAAATTTCCAACCATTAAATTTTATGCATATGTAAATTAAGTCATCAGTTGTGCTGCAATCAATGGTCTTGTTTTTATCATCGAACTACTTATATAGTTTATTCTCATCTGCACATTTTGTTTCCTTTAAAACCTTAAAAAAAATCGATTTTCCAATTTTGATCTATTTAGATAGTTTGAAATGTTCTGATTCTGGTAAAAAAAACTGCACGAAAAAATTAGCATTCGTTCGTTCGTAATGAGGATTTTTCGAACACACCTATTTTTATTTTCAGCTGTTCGTTTGTTTACGTTTCTTAGTTTTGGTTTGCAATTATGCTATTAATTTTTGGAATTATGCTATTTATTTTTTTCGAAAGTTTTAATAATATTTTTACTGTAACAAATATAAGCAGAATATGTACTACTCAAATCTTTCATTTCACAAATCTTTTTGTTTACTTGAAGCACGTGAATGCTAAAAATAACTATTTCAACTTTAATTGCATTTATCTCACAATGGTAATTTTCAAGCTTGCGCGCACTATAACTCTGCAACTAATGAGCGTAGACTCCTGAAATTTTAAATGATAATAGATTATCAAAAGGGCTTCAAAATGAAACCAAAATTTTACTCAAAAGCTAAAAATATATTAAAAAACTTTGATATAGTATGAGCGAAAATTTGGAAAAAATTAATGAAGTGAAATATTATTTGATTGTTATATTTATGTGTTGCTTAACTACTATTTTTTATTTTAATTTAAAATAAAAGCATTGTGTTACTCATATCAGCCATTAGTTTTATAGAAAGTGCACAGGATGACTCAGAATGTTGCGCACACGTTATGCTTGTAAAAAGTATGTTAAAATATGACCTTATGTAAATTCTAGTAAAATATTATTTAATTTTTAAAAATCAAACCAATTTTTCTTCTTTGTGTAGTATAAATAAACCCTGCAAAAAATTTAATTATGATACACAAAACTTTTGGTGATACAGTCTACCGAAATTAGTCTATTTCACCTGTTGATTTGTATGCTAAAGGTGCTGTGCCCCCTTAACTCTATCTTTTAGTTTTTTCTTGGGATTGAATAAAAAAATTGTACTTTTATTGGGTTATATCCTGTCTTCTGTTTAGCGCAGCTTGTCCGCTTTTGGACCTTGCGCCATAAAACCCTAACATCCAATCCAATCCCCTAGGGATGCTGGCGGGGGTGTCTTGGACAGTCATTCGGGTAAGGAGAACTGGAGGGGTGAAGGAAAAAAAGGATACCCCACTAGGGAAGACAGGGGAACGGACATGTGAGGGTCCTTTCACTTGCATAGTGTAATATATTAAGCTGTAAATATACTTATTAACACTAAATAATGTCATTTAATCAAGTACCCATGAAGAACGGCACTCTGGTAATGGATTGGATTTGACGCCATAGGTGGACACTGTTTCACCTGTGCAGCATCCAGCCATATAGTCCATCCACTCCTCCATAATGTATATGGCTTTCAGCCATATATTGGGTTGGCAACTAAGTTCCCGCCGTTTTGAGTCGTTCCATCTGTTGAACATAGAGTTCCACGTTGACCGTTTGGTTCCGTTCAAGCAATTCGCGTAATGGATAATCCCTTCAAGCCCCACCATACGCACAACATCGTTTTACGCGGATGAAGATCTTGTTTCACGCGCGGTATCGCTTGTTTACCAGGGCTAAGCCATTCCTTGCGCTGCTTCATATTAATGTACAGGCACCATTTTTCGTCGCCAGTAACGATTCGGTAAAGAAATCGTTGCTTGCGTCCATGAGTTGAGCGGTGACGAGCAAGCAAACCAGCGGAGATTGTGGCTCGTTGATTTTTGTTATCACTTAAAGCATGCGGAACCCATGCTTCTGAACCTTTCCCATCGAGTGAAGATGCTTCTCTATAGCAGTGTGGGATCATTCCATTTTCTCTGACAGTTCCCTTGTCGTTTGACTTGAATTTTCGTGCAAAAGTTGATTTAATGGCTCTTCATCGAACTCAACTGGACGGCCAGAACGAGGTGCGTCTTTGAGATCAAAATTTCCATTTTTGAACTTGGCACACCAATCACGAGTGGTTCTTTCAGCTATAGCACCCTCTCCATACACAGCACAAATGTCGCGAGCAGCTTTAGAACCTTGATTGAAAGCAAAAAGAAGGAGATGTCGAAAATACTCATTTTTCTCAACTTGACATTCCATTTTAATGATCTGAAAGTTAACATAAATTAACTCGAACAAAAAAAACATAGATTCCGGTAAAACAAAGCATCCTCTTTCGAATGATTTAAAACATTATGCCAAAAACATTTAATGACATGCGGAATGTTAAAATTAAAAAAAAAACGGCGGGAACTTAGTTGCCAACCTGATATATTACGGAGGAGTTTCTGGGATTAGGGAGAGCCGAGCAATCCACTATACACAAAACATTCAAAATAGTACACAAAAAACAAATGGTAAGTGAAGGACAAAACATGTACTCACAAAAATAAAATACGACGCAAGAAAAGGATTACAAAATTTGTTAAATTTACAGAGAACAAAATGGTAATGTAATCCATATACAATAAACGGTAACGATACATAATGAACAAGGATACGTATTCAAAACAAAATTATAAGAGCAAAACCTCTAAAAAGACAACAATAGAATACAGATAAATTAATTTCGTATAAGAAAAGCTATTATTTCGAGAACTTTCGACTTCTCAGATCTCACAGATACAATCATGTTGGAGCTGAGAAATTCCACAATTTTGAGGATTTTGTGGTGGCGATATCTATTCTTAGTAGTATTTTGGCACCAATGAGAGTAGTTTTATAGAGAAGGTTTCGTCAAATGCCACGGACTTATAAGATCACAGTCAAAAAGGCAGTGGATGGGATCACCGGCCGCAGATGCACCTCTGGTAATATATATATGGATGAGAAAAGAACCAACGTTGAAGCGTTATTACAGACATTTTCAACGCAAAATATGAGTCGGCATGGCTCAGGGAGTATGCTCACTGCGCTAGCAACCTGCGAGTTGTAGGCGGCGCAGGTTCGATTCCTCCGTCCCTGGTTGTTTTTGTGTCAGTCAGTAAATCTTTTGTGTATGTCCATTACTCGGTGTGCTGTATCGGGGCCACGGTTACCCGGTTGGAGGGGTAACGGATTAGCAACCGGCGGGTTGCGAGTTCGAAACTCGATCCTGTACTGTGGAGCATGTTAAATCGGTCGTGACCTCAAATGTACTCACGTTGGCGTGGTGTGGAAGTTTGGAGAGTAGGGTGCCAGCTCAGGTGTTGATTTCGTCATCTGGCCGTGTTTCAAAGTGACGAGGCTTTGTTTTTGGATCTTTCCCTTCGAGTTTGAAAATATGGCCCTTGCGCCATAAAATCCCAGAAACCCTTCGAGTTTGATCCCGGACCGCCGACAATAGTCCGTTGTGTTGCTCCAGTTCGAAGTTAATTAAAATATTTACATACCCACAGTGCACCCAAATAACGTATCTGAATCACCTTTTCCTGTGTGATGCATATTAACATGTCTAACTAGTTCTAAACTTGTATTTATATTCAAAACTTTTTTGATTATTTTCTCTGCAGACAAATATTTAATTACAGAGAACTGAATATAATCCGAAACATGCCAAAAAGACATGCGCAATTACAGTTGGATAGGAGATAAAACAAAGTAAAATGATTAGTTCACAATTATTCTAAACCCTCCAAGTGGTTTCGACAAGATATCTCATCCATCAAGATCTCTCCAATTTTGACAATGGTGATATATCTCGTCATCAAGATATTGCCAGCTTTTGAATGATGACGAAACCAAAACCTGGCCGAGTTCTAAGGTCGAGATATCTCCTCCATCAAGATCTGGTCAGTTTTTGCTAATGATGAGATACCTCTTCGAGACAACCAAGAGGGTTAATTATACCAATCATTTCGAGATATCTCCTCCATCAAGATCTGGTCAGTTTTTGCTAATGATGAGACAACCAAGAGGGTTAATTGTACCAATCCTTTCGAGATATCTCCTCCATCAAGATCTGGTCAGTTTTTGCTAATGATGAGATACCTCTTCGAGACAACCAAGATGGTTAATTATACCAATTTCTTTAATATTTTTCATTAGAATTCAGAATTACGTTGATTTAAGAGAGGTTGTATCCATCTGCTAAATTACTCTTGTGGTGGAATTTTTAATCATATATATAATACTTATAATCTGATTTGTAATTTTAGAAACGTGTTAATTCGAATTGAGGAAAAAGCATTATTTTAGCAATAGAAATATTAATGTCTTTACTTACTGTACAATTCTTGGTTCACAAATAAATGATATTCTTCCATCACAAAGATTACAGATAATTATCGATTACACGGAATACGTGGTATTACATATTACCTGATTACGCAATTTTTGTCTTAAAATAGTTCTGTTATCCATTTTTGTATTTTTTTCGTGACATTCTTTAAGAAAATATTTACGATCAACGCCGCTTAATTGAGCAGATGAATTTTCACTGCCTAACAAAAAACGGTGAGCAATTTTTAAGCCAGCACTAGTTTCTTTTGAAGAAGGCACGCCTTATTCCTTCGTCTTCGGAATCTTCAATCATTCTTTCTTCACTCTTCCCCGAAAATAAATCTTCTACAATTTTAGAGTCAATGTTTCTGGTAATACGGTTGAAAAGAATCCGTTTGCCTTTAAGTTCCGAAATTTTGTTCGTCTTAACCGTCTTAACTTTAGTGTAACCCGAATTTTTAAACAAATAAAGTAACATTATTTGTTTAAAAATTCGGGTTACACTAATCGCCGGTTAAGACGAACAAAATTTCGAAAATTCGAAGACAACTAAATTCGAATCCCCGTCAAAATGTATATTCAAATGAAGTAACATTATTTGAATATACATTTTGACGGGAATTGGAATTTAGTCCGTAATATCAGTAATTCGTATCAGGCGATTCGTCTTAATGAGGTTTGAGTGTATTTAAAATTAATCTTTAAAAATATTTCGAACTTGCTGTTCCACATTGTAGTGCCCTCAACCGATTTAGAAATACACCGTTCAACATTCTTAATGCAGTTTATGAATCTTCTTTAAAGTAGGCATAATGATCCGCCCGTAGAATCGATCCCCAAATTACGATTCCCAATGCGATAATTACAAATACGAATCGATTCGGATCGAATGGTCGGATCAGATGTTACATTTCCACGAAACGATCGACCTATTACTCTACAGAAATGAATCTAAACTTCAATCAAGGAAACCAAATTAAAAGACCAAATATCCAATTAAAAAACATCCAGAGGGATGCCAAATCAGGACTTAAGCCCCTTTATCCCGGAAGAGGTCACCACTGCTCACGTGCATTCCTGCTTGATGAACGGTTACGAAACTCTATGGTAATGGATCGGATGATTTATGCTTCCCAAGCGTCATCATGGCCCCTATCTCAGAGAGACATTCATTAAAAATCAGCCTCCAAACAGCACATCAGGAGAGAGGGAGAGCGTTGTCACTTCACTTCATTAATAGTTCCTCTGCCTCTTAGCGACTGTTTTATTCGTGCCTTCATTATAACTTCAAAATACATTAGAATAGATATATCGGTCAGGGGAGTGATTAATGCGCTATGCTAAATCGAACGGTCCTGCGCTTTCGGGAACGGTCGTGATTTCGCTGCAGACAATTTCTGCCGATGCTGTCGCTCGGGATTATGAAGATATCTGTGGAGGATGTTCGAGGACATCCATCATTCGGTGGAGCAGCCGTTGCCTTTTGATCCGCGAGAAGTTCTTTGGATAGGACATGACAATTAAATCGGTTCGGTGGACCATCTTTTAATGGATTTGGTGTGGTTTCTTTAAGTTAAATTATGGTGCGTTGGCTATCCATCTGCTATACTAAATCAAATAGGATAAGGATTCCAATGTTCGACGAAGGGAATTTTAGGACTCCGGAGAATCAACCCCCTAATGATTGTCTCTACGAAGTATCTCGTCAACCAAAAATACCACAATTAGCAAAACTGGCCAGATCTTGATGGATGAAATATCTCGTCAATATGAGAAAACTGATTAGATCTTGATGGATGAAATATCTCGTCATAAGAAGAAAACTTATTAGATCTTGATCTAGTCATAGAAAAATCGGCAATATATGGATGATGATATATCTCGTCATTAGCAAACTTAATCAGATCTTGATGAACGAGACATCTCGCTGAAACTACATGCAAGGAAAAATTGTAGCGTTCATGAAGTACTCACATTCAAATTTCGAATTGTTTAATCCAAGGTTAATACAAAATTCTTCAAACTAAGGTTCGTGATCCTTTGACTATCCGTATATTTAGTCCAAAGTTGCATTTGCCACTCAAAATAGATGTCTATTAAATATGGGGTCGTGATTTCACTGGACAGACATTTTCTGCTGATGTATCGCTGGGGATTTTTAATATATCTGTGGAGGATGTTCGAGGAAATCCCTCATTCGGTGGAGCAGTCGTTGCATTTGATCCGCGAGCAGTTCTTTGAATAGGACATGACAAATTAAATCGGTTCGGTGGATCGTCCTTTAATGACTTTGTGTGGTTTCTTTAAGGTGTATGTATACACTATAACATTTTTTTAAATTTTGACTTTGAAAATCCAGTTTTTTCACAATAGTTCATTGGTTTGTGCTTAAACTCATTTTAGTGTGATAAAATCTGATTAAGCTACTCATTAATTATCTAATTTAGATATAATTAGCATGTCTTTTGAACAGTGATATCTCAAATTCTAATGTGTTCAGAAAGACAATTCCTGTTGGAAATTATTCCTAATATTATTCTTCATGTTTTGACCTACCATCAAGTTGCAAGAGGGAATACGTTCTTTTCTACAATTTTTTTCACGAAGGAAGTCTAAAATATCGATTTTTCAGGAATTTCAACATTTAAAAATCAACTGAAAATTCATTTCTTAACCAATAACTTTGACTGAGGGTCAAAACATCCACTGTATGACATAGATTATAATGACACAAAAGTAATTATAATAGATCAATTCATTGTTGATGTGACGTACTCCGTCCAACACGTGGAGGAACGTTGGACGGAAGGAACCGTTGGGTCACCGAGGGATTAAGGTGGTGTGCTCTTGAACGATCATCCGGGCCAGAGGAGAAGAAAAAGGGAGAACTGGGAGGGGAAAAGAGAGACTGACCGGCGGATGCAGAAGCGTACGGACGTGCGAGGGTCCTTTCGCTGTAAATGTGCGAGATTTGCTGTAATATCTATTTTAATGAAATGTAAATAAATTACTTAACCAAGAACCCCATGCAGAAACGTCACTCTCGTTGGTAATCTATGCATGAATATGGATATGAAAATCCATTGAAGTTCTCCAGCATATTGGAAAGCCGGCGAAGTCTCACAGTTGAGTTATCACTGAAAGAAGCATCCTATTGCAGAAACATAGTTCTTCAGAAATCGAGTTTAACGTTTTTGACACGTGTTTGTCTATGGTGGCAAAACCTAACCCAAGCCCTTGAAAACTATTTCGAATATTTACAAGATATTGGTATCATTTGAAAGGTAAAGGGGTTGGACAATATTTTGAATTATTAAAAAATAGATCGATATTTTGGACAATTTTCGTGATTTCAAGTGTACATACACCTTAAGTTATGTTCCGTTGGCTATCAGTATTATCTAAATCAAAAAGGATAGGAATTTCAAGGTTCGAGAAAGGGTATTTTAAGGTACGAAGAATTAAATTCTAGTGTCGATGAAGTACTCGCAATTAAATTTCGAATTGTTTAATTAAGGTTGATTAAATACAAATTAAGGTTTGTGATCCGTTGACTATCCATATATTGTATACTAACTTATTGTAATAGTCACTCAAACTAAGTGTTTACGAACTACGAGTTCAGGAGTTCGTTGCAGACAATTTCTCTCGATGATGTCCCTCGGTATCATGAAGATACCTATGACAAGGTCGACACCTTAGCTCTCACCCCACTCTCCAAACATCCATACCATGTCAACGTTAGGTCATTTGAGGTCACGACAGATTTAAGGTTCACCAACTCCCTCGTACACGACGGTCTTTGGTTGCATCGAATTTCGAAATCGCAATCCTCCGGTTTCCCGGACTAAAAGCCGTGTCACGACCATAAAGTGACGAATGAAACCTTTCTTTGGTTAAGGCATGACAATTGAATCTATTCATATTACCATCTTTATTATGAGGTTTCTTTTCGTTAAGGTGTATGTATACATTAGAAATCACGAAAATTGACCAAAATATCGATCTATTTTTTAATAATTCAAAATATTGTCCAATCCCTTAGCTATCAAACGATACCAAGATCTTGTAAATATTCGAAATAGTTTTCAAGTTACAAGGGTTTGGGTTAGGTGCTGTCACCATAGACAAACACGTTTCCAAAGCTTTAAACTCGATTTCTGAAGAACTGTTTTTGCTATGGGATGCTTCTTTCGAATAGTGATAACTGAACAATGAATTGATCTACTATAATTACTTTTGTGTCATTATAATGTATGTAATGCAGTGCATGTTTTGACTCTCAGTCGAGGTTATTGGTTAAGAAATGAGTTTTTAGTTGATTTTTAAATGTAGAAATTCCTGAAAATCTTGATTTTTTAGACTTCGTGAAAAAAAATTGTAAAAAAGAACGTATCCCCTCTAGCAACTTGATGGAGGGTCAAAACATGAACAATAATATTAGGAATAATTTCCAGGAGGAATTGTCTTCCTGAACACATTAGAATTTGAGATATCACTGTTCAAAAAACATGCCAATTAGCTAATTATATCTAAATTAGATAATTAATGAGTAGCTTAATCAGAATTTTTCATACTAAAATGAGTTTAAGCACAAACCAAAGATCTATTGCGAAAAAACTGGATTTTTTAAGTAAAAAATTAAAAAAAAAATGTTCTAGTGTATACATACACCTTAAAGGTTTCGTTGACTATCCATCGTCATACAAAATCAAATCGGATGTATAGGAATACTGTCTTCGCGATATTCATTTAGAGATCATGACACACTTCAAATTTTTATGAACTATTTATGGAATTTTTTAGGAAAACTCGATGAAAGTATTTGGGTTGGTTGGTTTTGATGGTTTTATGGCGCAAGGGCCATATTTGGACATGCTGCGCCAGACACAAGACATACATCATCAAGTAATAGGCACACACAATGAAAGTTTTACTGACACAGAAGAGAGAAATACACTCAGGAGGAATGCACCTGACAGGAATCGAAACTGCTCCGCCTACAACTCGAAGATTGCTAGCGCAGTGGACATACCCACTGAGCCACGACGGTCGGGAAAGGATTCAGAAGTTTTTTTTAAATTAAGCGGATGTATGATCAGTTGACTATCTACTAATGTTATCCTGTGTTATTTTTAAATCTCAAACTGGATGTGTAGTTACCATGAGGTTTGATTAAACTTTTGTATCTTTCAGTAAATGTCGTTCTGGATTACAAATGGTTTGGGGAGGGTATTCGTCAACATAGAGCCATCGTGTCTCAATGTATTTGCCCATTGCGCTAGAAATCTGCGGGTTGTAGGCGGCGCAGGTTCGATTCCACCCTGAGTGTATTTTCTCTATTCTGTGCAATTAAATTTTTCCGTGTTTGTATGTTCATTACCTGACGTTTTCTGTCTTGTGTTTGGTCAAATATGGCCCTTGGACCATATGGATGAGATACCTCATCTAAATCACTTGGAGTGTTAATGCGATTGTATGATGTGTTTCAAGAACATTAAATGAATGTCGAAACCTAACCTAGTTTTTAAAAGCATATAGGAATCTTTGTTTCCATTTTAATTTTATTATTGAAGTGTTCCCTGTAATGAAATTGTAGAGGAGTTCTTGAAATTTGAAAATTTTAGATCCAGTGACGTAACGAAAGCGGGAATCGTTGAGCCGATAAAAGGCCTCTGATAAATAAAAGGTTAACATTTAAAAATCCTCATTTGTTATTGGTCTTATTTATTTTCTGCCTCATTTGTTATTAAGCGTACTTAAAAATCCTTATTTGATGAAATAGTTTTTTTCTCAATTTCCCCCCTCGATCAAATGTGCTTTTAATGTTTCGTGGAAAAATGAATTGCTTTGAGCTGCTTGGCTAGATCAGGCTTTGTGTCACAAAATACGAACTGTCGGATTGGGTAGCGTATCGTGCTGCCATCTGTAGAGACAAAAATGAACTAATGATTATTTAAATTGAATTATAAATTAATAATTAAAATAAATTCAAAAATAAAATAATATTTCACGCTGACTCATTCTTATCGAATTTCAAGCTACAAAATACTTCTCAAAGATGAAAGGGCAAAAAACTCATTAAGTCTAGTGTTTATTTTTACTTATTAAATATACACTGCTGGCCACCGTAAATGCAACACCCTGAAGGAAGCATGCAAATAATATGAAATTTACAACATGCATTAGCGGAGGTGAGATATGCAAATGATTAGAATTTCAGCACAGACGCACATCACGCGCGCCTGTGGCGCCACTTCAAAGCGCTATTTAAGGCTTGGAGATTTCGACGATTTCAAGTACGGCAATTGTGTTTTTCTTGTGGTTTTTTAAAAAAAAACGATCAATTATGCCTCGTAGAAAACAGCGATCATCTTTTGATCAAGTATCCTAGTTCACCAGAGGAAGGATAGTGGCCTACCGAGATTGTGGATTATCTTTCAGGGAAATCGGTAGTCGTGTTGGACGAAACCAAACAACTGTAATGCGGATATGTGATCGTTGGATGCAGGAGGGTACGACGGACCGACGTGTTCGATCGCATCCACCTCAGTGCACCACTTCACGTGATGACAGGCATATTGTGCGTATGGCAGTGACGGATCGCTCAGCCACATCACGAACCATAGCACAGCACATTCAGTCTGTACCGCATCATCCAGTGTCTGCGCGTACCATTCGACGCCGTTTACAGCAGAGTGGTCTGTCCGCAAGACGTCCATTGCTTCGTCTACCCTTGACGCAGAACCACAGACGTTTCCGCCGCCAATGGTGCGATGAAAGAAGGATGTGGACGGCAGAATGGAATGAAATTGTCTTTACTGACGAGTCACGCTTCTGTCTGCAACACCACGATGGTCGGATTCGAGTCTGGAGACACCGTGGAGAGAGGATGCTGAACAGCTGCGTTATGCACCGCCACACTGGTCCTGCACCGGGTATTATGGTATGGGGCGGTATTGGATATCACTCTCGCACTCCTCTAGTACGCATTACCGGTACTTTAAACAGCCAGCGCTACATCTCCGAGGTGTTGGAGCCAGTTGTCCTTCCTTACCTTCAGGGCTTGCCCACAGCCATATTTCAACAGGATAATGCGCGACCACACGTGACACGCATTGTCCAAGGGTTCTTCGTCAATCGCCAGATTGAATTGCTTCCCTGGTCAGCTCGCTCTCCGGATCTTTCGCCGATAGAAAACATGTGGTCCATGGTTGCTTAACGATTGACCCAGAATACATCCCCAGCTGCCACACCAGATCAACTTTGGCAACGTGTGGAAGCTGCTTGGCCTGCTGTACCCCAAGAACACATCCAAAGTCTCTTTGAATCAATGCCGAGGCGTGTGGCAGCGGTGATCTCCAACAATGGCGGCTACTCTGGCTACAGATTTTTGCAGGAACCACACTTCACAGACGTCTATAAATTTAATCATTTGATACTTGGTCAACATGTTATCTACAAAATAAATTTTGTTGTGATATCTCTTGTCTTTCTTGGTGTTGCAATTTGGGTGGCCAGCAGTGTATTTATTTTCGATGTCATTGAATTTTATCCAATTAAACAAATACACCGTGTGACCTAGTCGTCTGACCGTTGTTCAGAATTACGTGGTGCTGTTCTCGGATCTTGATCCCGGACAGTTGCCAATAGCCCTGTGTGTTGCTCCAGTGCGATGTTAATTACAATACCATACCTTATTTAAGGATTGCATGTTTCAATGTTGTAGAGTTCATGTAGTGATGTAAACCCAATGGATACTAACAGCAACACTTCCTTTCGTACCCATACTCGATCGATGCCTAGCATACGGTCGAGTATATATTATTTTTTCTTCCGATCCAACCTCGGCATCTCCATTTATCAATGTTACGTTGTTACATAATGTTACCAGACCAGTTACAATAAACAGGTACATTATGATATTTGAGAACTAAAACTAACGTTACAGCAGCCTTAGAAATCATTGCTAGTATGCTTTCAACTTCTCTACACGTGTAAGCTGTGTATTTACCTCAAAATAATCAGATATATTCCATTCCGTGAATAATGCCGATTACGTTTTTCAAAAGCAGGTAGGTAGCTAATTAACGTCACACTGTAGCAACACAGCGGGCTATTGACGAGGGTCCGGGATCAATCCCAAAGGGAAGCACCAGAGGACAACACTTATTTTGAACCACGATTAGATGACGGGGCAATACCTTAGCTGGCACCACTGTCCAAACTTCCGCACCACGCCAAATTGAAGACATTTGAGGTCCTCATAGATTTAACGTGCATCAGCCCCCGTGTACACGATGGGCTTTAAATGGACCGAGTTTCGAACTCGCAACCTTCAGGTTGCTAATCCGCTACTCTTCCAAATTTACTACCGTGGCTCCTTTTCAGAAATTAAGATTAAGATAACAGCTGGGAAGCAGCGAACAGTAAAAGGAGTGATTATTCCAATTACGCTGTACTTTCAAGTAATTATTGCAATTGACAAAATGGCAATATAATGGAATTAGAAAATAAGTTGCAACATCAATTAACCCTCCTGGTGGTTGTCTCGACAAAAATTACCTGATTTTTACGGACGAGATATCTCATCATTAGAAGAAAACTGACCAGATCTTGATCCCGTCGTCATAAAAAAAATCAGCAGTATCTTGATGACAATTAAGGTTATCGTTCCTTAAATCACAAAGAAAATATAAAAATAAAGCGAGCAACAGTAACATGTTTAGGTGCCAATGATCATGTGACGAAAACTAGTAGTAATGTGACCTTTAGACTACTTTCGTCTGCCGGGTTGCAATGAACTTTCATCGCCTGATAGGTCCACGAGGCGGAAGAAGACGCCCATCTAATTATTCATCATCTGCTTGGTCAGCGTGGCATAATAGTATACTTTGGCGATTTCACCATTTTTATCGCCAATATAGAAATGCGCGTTCACACATTTACCCTGTCGTAAGATGCTTGACCACCAAACGAGGCGACAAGACGTATATCTGTCAACCAAGTCAATTGTTTACAGAGCAGTCACGTGACTACTAGTAGATATGTTGCCATACTTTTGAAGCTCCTCCTAATAACATGTTCCGCCTACAAAAATTTACATGTCTTAATATCCCATCGCCAACGATAAATTCATTAGAACATTACTTTCTAAGACACATGATCTTGCTTAAAATACAATAACAGTAAATTCATAATAAAAATTCAGTAGATAATAAATAATAGTAAGTAAAGTATGTAAATAAATACAGTAGATAATAAGTAACAATAAGTAGAGTATATAAAAAATACAGTAGATATATAAATAAATACAATATATATGTGTATATAAATAAATACAGTACATATATATATATATAAATAAATACAGTACATATATATATATATATATATATATATATATATATATATAAATAAAATTCAACACATCTTCACTTTTCTAAGACATGGTCAAACCCTTGACTTAAAATTCAACTAGTTAAATACTAAAGTCAGTAAATACAGTAAATAAACAGTAAAATTTGATAAATTTCAATACAGCTTCTGTTTTTTTCTGAAAACCTATTGTCAAACCCCTTGCTTAAAATTAAACAACAGTAAATTCAGTTAAACATAAATAACAGTTCATTGAGTAAATTATAAATAACCGATAAATTGAGTAAGTAATGCGTAACGGTTCATTGAGAAAAAAAAATAGTGGATAATCGAGTAAGTAATGCATAGCATTTCATTGAGCAAATAATGAATTAGTTAATTCGTAACATTAAAATTCAGTAACAATTAAATAAAATTCAATACAGCTTCACTTTTTCTAAAATACAATTATCCAAACCCCTCGCTTGAAATTCAATAACATATTATTAAACACTTTCTAAGATTCATTCGTAATTCGTCATTACTCACTGCCACCGACGAGGCATTAATTTTATATTTCTATTAACATTCTGGAAAATTATTTCACTAATCCCACAAATTATTCAAATTGCGAAAGTCGATCGAAATGAATTTCCAACTAAACCCCACCAATCTACATACAACAGCATTTCCATTAATACATTACAAACATCTGGGCGCATAAGATATATAAATAGCACTCGAAATTAATTAACACCCTATTTGATTTGCAGATTAGTAACCTGAAATGTGATGGTTAATACCATCACGTGAATTCTCAGAAGACGTGTACTAGTGAATCTGGATGGGCGAATAAGCATATTCTGTATATTAATTACATTTGGTATAAGTAGGGAGAAAGGATATATACTATCTTAGAGAGCTATGTTTATTAATTCTGTCTAATGTATATTGTAGTGAATCATCTTCTGTACGATAATAATTATGTTATGCAACAGGTAATTAATATTAGAATACAGGCTCAAATGTATGGTAATAGTTAAATGCCTTTAGATGAAGTTGATTATGTGCATATTTGAAAACTTAATCTTAGTTTGAGGTGTACGAAAGAGTAGGAATCATACGCAACTGACAACACACTAATTCCTCAGGGTTATAGCCCTCAGGAGTTCATCTCCTTTAGGTATGTACGGGTTTCACGAACACGGGTTACCCTAGTGATCTTTTCTTTTCTCATGGGGTTTACTTTCTGTAGTAAACACTGAGGTCGTGCTCTCCGGATACCTAAGTGATCTACTGCTTTTATCCCACTAATCTGGGCCGCAACGGATTAACAACCGGAGGGTTGCGAGTTCGAATCCAACCAAAGACCGTCGTGTACAAAGGGGGCTGGTGCACGTTAAATCTGCCGTGGCCTCAAATGTCCTTACGTTGGCATGGTGTGAAAGTTTGGAGAGTGGGATGCCAGCTCAGGTGTGACCTCGTCATCTGAACGTGGTTCAAAATTACTTGGTGTTGTCATCGCATCTTTCCTTTCGGGTTTGATCCTGGACCGTCGCCAATAACCCGTTGTGTTGCTCCAGTGCGACGTTAATTAAAATACCTACCTACTACTCTGTTCCCGAAGCCTTTTTTTCCCCTTTCACGGCATTTCTTACTTGATGTTGTCTTGTGTTTGGCACAGCTTGGCCAAATATGGCCTGCCATAATAACCAAAAACAACCCACCAAACTCATAGTCATAAACAGTTATATGGTTTTTCCCGCTGCTCCTGCGAGTTGTACGCAGTGCAGGTTTCATTCCTGTAATTTATCATGCGGGGTGTATTTTTCTCTTCTGTGTCAGTAAAACTTTTCTGTGTATGCCTATTTCCTGAAGTTGTCCGTTGTGTATTTGGCGCATTTTTACCAAATTTGATCTTTGCGCCATAAAACTCAATCAGTCAACCATCACTAACAACAATTTCCCAATGATATTTGGGTCATGGGTCACTGGGTACGCTCACTGCGCTAGCAACAATCGAGTTATATGCGGAGCGGGTTCTATTTCTCTCAGGTTCTATCTCCCTGGGTGTATTTCTCTCTTCTGCCTTATTAAAACTCTCCTTGTGTGTGTACGTCCATCACTGATGTCGTCTGCCTGTCTTGTATTTGGCACAGCATTGACAAATATGGCTCTTGCACCATAAAAGCTAGATCCAATCACCAACACAATGATATTCAAAATAAGGTTATTCATAAAATTTGGCATTGTGTGCTAAAGAGTTGAATTTGACGAGTAAATTGCTGGTATATTCTGCAGATGTCCGCAAATCGCATTATCTATTAACATATCGTATCTACTGTGCACGCCAATATGTGTTTACATAATAGCTTTTACGTAATCTAACTATTACAAATCGGTATTGTACTACCAAATAGTACTCGCTGATTGCATTGCTCAGATAGGGCGATATCTGAACCATGCGATTGTTTCTGAATCGCTGGATGAGTGAAGAGCTAACCATCTGAATTCAACTCCACGTTTACATTAACCTGTGCTACTCAATTGAGCAGGTCTTGTAGCTTTTGGAAAAGCAATAACCCTCCAAGTGGTTTCGACGATATATATCGTCCATCAAATCTGACTAATTTTGCTAATGACGAGACATCTCATCATCAATATATTGCTGATTTTTTTATGGCGACGAGATCAAGATCTGGTCAGTTTTTTTTCATTGACGAAATATCTTGTCCACCTAGATCAGGGCAATTTTGCAAATGACGAGATTCCTTTTCGAGACAACCACCGGAAGGTTTAATAATATCAGCCTCAAGTGTGATTCTTAACCATTTTTCCTATATCCGATGTTATGTTACTTTTAAAGTTTTGTTTCATAAAATTCAAACCAACCAAGCATGCTACTGTGTATGGAAAAGTAGTTTTAGAGTATGGATGCTCATGAAAATAGTACAATTATATTACCTTCTGTGTCAGTGTAATACCGTATTTACTTAATATCTTTTATATAACCCAGAATTACAATTGCTGTTGGACATCCAAATAGCATCCTTTGACTGTATTGCACTAACGGTGCGATGTCAATCATACGAATGTCTCTGAATCTGTGACTGAAGAACTTAGCATCTGACTCTAACACCAGGTATCTTAACCCATCCTGCTCAATTGAGCCAGATATTAAATTGACAGGCCAAGCATTACCGGACAGTTATCAACATCACCGAAGCATAAACAACCATTTCAACACGATATTCATTCCAGTTGTGTATGGTCTGTCTTAGAAACGGGAATCACGGATGAATTCTGCAATTTTATTGCCTCCTATGTGTTACTAATACGTGCTTATCTAATAGCTCTTATATATCTCAGCCATTGCAATTGCTATTGTGTGACCAATTAGTATTAGTTTATTTCCTTGTATAGTCAGTGCGATATCTGCACCCCATGATATCCCTAAATCGCTCGCTGAGGTATAAACATAGCAATTGACTTCAAGTCCACGTATTTTAACCCATCCTCCTGAATTGAGCTAGATATTACATCTACAGAAAAACTATTACCGGATAGTAGGCGCTGTCGAGCTATCATTAACCTCTTGGTGGTTGTCTCAATGAGGTATCTCGTCATTAGCAAAACTGACCAGATCTGGATGAACTATTGATGGTCCTTAGAAGACTGACCAGATCGTCACTATAAAAGAATCCGTAATATCTTTACGAGATATCTCGTCCTTAGCGAAATTGGTCAGATCGTAATAGACGAGATATCTCGTCGAAACCACTTGGAAGGTTAACCATTCCATCCGATATTCATTTCCGGTTGTGTATGGCCAGTTATAGAAATGGGAATTATGGATGAACTTTGCAGATGTTCATGAATTGAGCCATTTTATAACTTCCTATGAGTTAGTAACACGCGTTTGTCTAATAGATTCTACATAATGCAATTGCTACTGAACGACAAAATTGTGTTCGCGGATCGTATTGTACTGACAATGCGATCACTGGACCTTACTAATGTCCCTGCATCACTGAAGGAATTACCATCTGACTGCACGACTGCGTATCTTAACCCATCCAGCTCAATTGATTCAGGTATCGCATCCACAGATCGAGCGGTAAAGGACAGTGTGCACTGTAAAGCGATCACTATAGCAACCATTTTCCCTCGATATTCAATGATTCGAGGAGGAGGGGGGGGGTCCGAACTTGACGAATGGTTCTCTGTTGTGTTGGACGTGTCGCACCTCGACGAAATCATTAGCCAAATGGGTGATGAATGATTCCCCTGACTTAACGCGAGGGGGTTGGCGACGCGTTACGGCTCGACGATTTCGCTTGCAGACGATTAAATACCACTTTTGTTCTGGATGGAGGTCTTGGATGTACAGGGGTGTTCAAACAAGTGGTAATCTAGAAAGTGGGGTAATTGTCACGTGGCCTGGGTGACGCTATAAGGTGGGGTTGCAGTGTTAGGGGTGAAGTCGGAAGAGTTGGAATGTCAGGGTAGAGGGATGTAATGCCTTGAGTTGTCCTGCAATTAATCGAAGCAGTCATGGGCTTTGGTGGAGTTGAAAAAGCTGGTTAACCCTCCAAGTGGTTTCGACGAGATATCTTGTCCATCAAGATCTGACCAATTTTGAGAATGACGAGATACCTCGTCATAAAGACATTGTCGATTTTTTCATGATTACGAGATCAAGATCTAGTCAGTTGTTTTCTAATGACAAGATATCTAGCTCATTAATTTATAATGATTTTGCTAATGGCGAAATACCTCGTCAGGACAACCACCAGAAGGGTAAATCACCCTCTAAGGGTCATGACGCATTATTTCACCATGCAACCTGTAATTTTCCTTGCAGGGCATCTACCCAGTTTTTGGCAATAAAATCATTCCAGGGATTATTTCAACCCTAACACATGCGACTATTTGGTCATTATGGTGATGCAGGGTAAAATCAATAGTGTACTACTTGAAATTCTCGTAGAGCTCAGAGGGTTAAAATCTACAGAATACTGTTACGAATAGCGGAAACAACAATTAAAAGTCCGACCTGAATGGATATCAGCAGTACAAAAAGAAAAAAGCGTGCCAAAAAGCATGTAAGATCATAAGAAAGGCACTCAATCAAATTTAAAGATTGAAATCAAAGGCTTCTGAGATGAAATACAATGACGTTTAACTAATGTGTCTGAGAACTCAATTGGGAAATGAATCGACTGGGAATTATAACGAATATACGAGGGAGAGTCAAATTATTCGCACTTATTTTTTCAATCTATTTGCACAAATGTAGGGGTTGAAGGAGTTCGTCATTTTTGTAGTCTCCTTCCTTTTCGATGCACTTGGTCTAGAGGTCCACAAGCTTGCGTATTCCTTACAAAGTCTTCGGTTGGTCACCCAACCATTTATGCACTTCTTCACCCACTTTTTCGTCCGTCTAATCTGCAGAGAGCACGTTACATTGTCAATGGTAACTCGCCGGTTTGCCAGTACCATTTTTCGAGCTTGCTGAATCTTCTCGTCAGTGGTGGAGGTTAACGGGCGTCATGCTCCTTCGTGCATCACGCTTGTCCGGCCTCCTTTAAGCTTCTCGATCCACTCATACACACTTCTAAATGGTAGAGCACTGTCCCCGTATTGTGTTGTAAGCCTCCGATTAATTTCAGCTCCTGGCACACCTTCCGACCCTAGAAATCGGATCACTTCTCTTTATTCCTCCTTGGTGAGCACTGCTAGCGGTTTCGCCATGTTTACCCTGAAGCAGAAGCGACGCTATCAAAGTCAAACTTCGGTAACGTGACCGCAGTTGTATCAACTCTAAGCATGCATGCGCAGAAGGCAGAGTGACAAATCTAAAGATGTGCTATAGCGAAAGTGCGGATAATTTTTGACTTGCCCTAGTATAAGTAGACTGCCAAAAATAATCGAAACCCTCCCTATGCCATTGTTCGATCGTAATTAAATATATACTGCATGATGGAGGTGGTAGTTTTTATGGTGCACTGGTATCCATCCTTAAAATTAAAATATTCTCATGTGGGATTTATTGGTAGTCTCTAAGTCAAATATCACATCGATGAAAGTTATTTACAAATGGCTTGAAACTGAAATTGGATGCTTTACAATCCAACATCACGCCCGAGTATTCACGTCGAAACTACGGTTTATGTCCTCGATACAGCCTGCCATTTTTCCTTCCTTCCATCATATTTAACAATGCAGCACCGAATAGTTTCATCCAACGAGATTTAATAAACATCGATAATGTATGTAAGAGGAAAGTACAATTCAGCCCATAGAGTCAGCACGAAGCGTTTTCGATCCTCACTCCCCCAATACAACCTTAAAAGACATCACATCTTAAAATGTGTTTCATAAATCTGTCAATCGATGAGCACACAAGTCACCCCATCAGACTCTATTCTTTCCTCATAGGAGATTTATACCCGCTTCAACCATGAGATATGTCCTATAGGACAATCTTCACACCGGAATTTATCTCCCAAACTCACTCTTTGTGTTATCCACCGCGGCATTTTGCGATTCCACCCCCACAAGGACACTATCTACAGACCCCGGATGTGTTCCATAGAGTGACGGATTGCAGGAAGACTATGGTCACCCCCCATATGTCCTCTTATCGTCTGCTCGCTCGCGAGAATTTTAAATTTCGCTCCGTGTCCCCCCGCTAAAGTGCTTAGGAGTGGGATGTAGCTGGAATGAGATGCGATTCGTTATTTTTTGACAACCACTCCCTTGTCCGTCTTTAGATATCCCCTTCGAAATAGGGGGTGGTTTTAAAGATTTTTTTTGGATTTCTCTGTGAGGTGTCTTCTCTGTCCTTGTTTTACAATATCTAGAATGGAAATCAAACCATTTGCATACCCATTCGTGAGGTATAACTAGAGTCAGTCGTTCCATACAGTTTTTAATAAGCATTCGATTTTTCGCGTCGGTAAAGTATCAATGGCTGATTCATAGATTTTTACGTGACTCAGTGGGTTTGCACACTACGCTAGCCACCTGCTAGTTCTAGATGGCATAGGCTTTATTCCTGTTATTCTCCGTGTGTATTTTTCTGTAAAACATTCCTTGATCCCCTCATAGGCACTTCTTTAGGTGTATACAGGCTTCACGAACTTGAGGTATCTTAGTGATCGATTCTTTATCCATGGAGTTTACTTCCTCTGGTAAACTAAGGGGTCGCGGCCCCAGGAAACCCAAGCAATCTTTCTTTTCTATTCATCCTTTCTTTTCAAAGGGTAGTCCAGTTGGATGAGCAGCGGATTGACAATCGGAGGGTTTCGAGTTCGAAACTCGGTTCAGCCGAAGACGGTCGTCTACACGGGAGGCTAGTGCTGTCGTGGCCTCAAATGTCCTCACGTTGGCGTGGTGTGGAATTTTGGAGAGTGGGGTGCCAGGTCAGGTGTTGACCTCGTCATCTGACCGTGGTTCAAAATTACGAGACGTTGTCCTTGGATCTTTCCTTTCGGGATCTATCCCGAACCGTCCCCAATAGCCGGTTGTGTTGCTTCAGTGCGACGTTAATTAAATACTTACCTTTCTTTTCACAATTTCCATTACCTGTTTTCTGTTAGGCACAGCTCGGCCAAATATGGCTGCACCATATTTGGCCATCAAAAGCAGGACAACCATTACTTGACGTTGTCTTGTGTTAGACACCCTTTAACGAATTTTCCAACTATCACTTCTTGCAAAATGACAGCATAGGTATGACAAGATACTCTGTCAGAAAATTATTAGTCTTTCGTTACATATGGACTCAATATATGTTTATTAAATTTGCCTCAAACTTAGACCTTACTTTTATAGTTGTGTTTTTTAATCCTTCTAGTGGTTGTCGCGACTAAGTATCTGGTCATTAGCAAAACTGATCAAATCTTGATGGACATGATATCTAGTCATTAGTTGGGCCGCTGTAGCCCGGTTGGAAGAGTAACGGATTAGACACCGGTAGGTTAGGGATTTGAGTCCAACCAAAGACGGTCGTGCCCAAAAAGGGCTGATGCACGTTAAATCTCTCGAGGCTTTCAATGCCCTCACGTTGGTGTGTGGAAGTTTGGAAAGTAAGATGCCAGCTCAGATGTTGCCTCGTCATCCGACCGTGATTCAAAATTACGTGGTGTTGTCTCGGATCTTTCCCTCCGGGATTGATCCCGGACCGTCGACAATATCCCGTTGTGTTGCTAGAGTGTGACGTTAATTTAAATACCTACCTACTTCGTTATTAGATGAAAAATTGACCAGATCTTGATCTCTTTATCATAAAAAAAATGGGCAGTGTCTCTATGACGAGAAATCTGGTGATTAGCAAAATTTGTCAGATCTTGATGGACGAGATTTCTCGTTGAAACCACTTGGAGACTTAACACTCAAAGGTCAATATTTAAGAACACATAAGAAATCAAGTAAAACAACGTAATTGGGGTCTTAAAAAGTTACAGGGCCGAGGTAGCCCAGTTGGAAGTGTAATGATATAGCAACTGAAGGGGGTTACTAGTTCCAGTCCAACCAAAGACGCCGTATACAACAGGACTGCTGCACGTTAAATCTGTCGTGGCCTCAAATGTCCTTATGTTGGCGTGGAGTGGAAGTTTGGAGAGTGGGGCGGCAGCTAAGGTGTAACCTCGTCATCCGACCGTGGTTCCAAATGACGTGGTGTTGTCTCGTATCTTTCCCTTCGGGATTGATCCCGGAGCGTCGACAATATCCCGTTTGTTGTTCCAGTATGACGTTAATTTAAATACTTACCTACTTCGTCATTAGATGAAAAACTCACCAGATCTTGATCTCTTTATCATAAAAAAAATGGGCAGTGTCTTTATGACGAGAAATCTGTTGATTAGCAAAATGTCAGATCTTCAAAAAATTTCCCGCAAAATAAATTATTGCGTCGGACTCAAATAGTCTGTTCCTGAAGAGGTTAAATTTGAACAAATATGCAAAGTATTTTTACTTTTCTGGGCAACGCAATGATGGCTTTATCTTTTTTCATCACACCACGTAATTTCTTTATCAGGGCAGAGTTGACGTACTCTGATAGATCTCACCCAAACAATTAACATATTTCGCTGCAATTACCGCAATTTCACTCTCCATCCTCTTAGGCAACACCAGACCACAAGGGAGGCGACACCCCAGACATGTCAGGCGACCCTCCCAGGCATCATTCGACAACTGTTTGGACAACAGTAATGTCTTCTTTCACACATCTGCGTAGCACCCACTCTTGGCAAAATCCATCATTAACACGTCTGTGGTAACACCGACGGCAAGTTCAATTCCCAAGTCATGATCCATTAAAGTCTTCGGCCGCTATCATCAGGACGATCATTAAGAGATTTGTGCCCGGGCTCTCCACCTTCTGTGCGGGAATGGTATGCGACACCATTAAGGATTGCCCTAATCTGTGTATGGATTTTCTTGGTGGTACGAGAATTATATTTTAATCTTCCAAGTAGTTTCGACGAGATATCTCGTTCCACAAGATCTGACCAATTTTACTAATGACGAGATATCTCGTCAGTAAGGCATTGAGTATTTTTTATGACAAGATCAATATGTGGTCAGTTTGTTTCTAATGACGATATACCTCGTCTATCAGGATATCTGGTTAGTTTTGTTAATGACGAGATACCTCGTCGAGATTACCACCAGCAGAGTTAATTAAGACGAAGCTGGTTAAGAAGACATTGAGTATTTTTTATAACAAGATCAATATGTGGTCAGTTTGTTTCTAATGATGATATACCTCGTCTAATAGGATATCTGGTCAGCTTTGCTAATGAGGAGATACTTCGTCGAGATCACCACAGCAGAGTTAATTAAGATGAAGCTGGTTAGGAAGACATTGAGGATGTTTTGATGATGACAAGATCAAGAGGTTGTATGTTTCTAATGACGATATACCTCGTCTATCAGGATATCTGGTCAGTTTTGCTAATGACGAGATACCTCGTCGAGATTCCCACCAGCAGAATTAATTAAGACGAAGCTGGTTAGGAAGACATTGAGTATTTTTTTATAACAAGATCAATATGTGGTCAGTTTGTTTCTAATGACAATATACTTCGTCTATTAGGATATCTGGTACTGGGCTACCATGTGTTACTATTTTTAGGACTAACTAGCAGAATTACCCGGGGCGATGTTCAGGTTGAATTGGTTAAATGTTGATTCTGTTTCATAGAAAAATGCAAGCATCATTTAAGTGTACAGAAAAATTTTTTTAACATCGTTTAAACTTTTTCATAGCTTCTACAATTTACTTCGGACGCAAATATGTATACATAATATATCCATCCATATAATCCATTTCATATTCATCACACTCTTGCTGTAAGACAAACTACAGAAGCTTGTTCTGAGATGACTTCAGAAGTCGATTTTGAGTTTTGGAGTGATTACGAATGCAATTAAGTTCATTTTCAGTAAAAATGACGGACTTTCAGCGTAGTCTTGCATTCAGTTTTCTAATCAATATTTATTATTTGTGGTACCCCTGCACCATGAATTTGATGTTTTCGAATTACGTTATCATTGAGAGGATGGCAAATTAAAATGTTACGGCATTCGTGATTAATTTATTTTGAAGCACACATTTTTTTTCTTGAAAATTCTATTCAGCCTCACGTGGAATAACGTAGCTTGTTTTTAAAACAAATGTCATCAGTGTAGACAAAGCAAATTCAATCGATTACACTTTTTACAAAATCACTGCTTTCGATTAATGTGTCACATGTACCTAAGTTGTATACGAACAGTTTCAACTTCAAGAAAGAAACCTCGACCTTCTGCCAATTAAGACAAAAAAGTCTATTTTTCAACAATCCTAATTTATAAACTTCCTTACTATGATATTATTCCAATATCAGCAGTCTTATTTAAAATTCACATTCCTCCAAAAGAAAAATTTAGTTTTAAATTGAATCCTTAAGGTACTTTTTTCAAATGAGAGACTCAGTTTCTATATAGAAACCACGTACCTATTTAGAATGATAGATGTAGTTACCTGACTATTGTGTACAGCTTTCAATAATACTTATGAAACAGGAAAAACAAATGTAAATTAACTTGATTGTAATCGTCTTGTACTGAAAATATCTAAATATAGAAATATCTTTGAACTACAACGTATGGCAACCCGTTTTGATTTAACATAACATATCTTATTTTAGAATAACTTTATTTTAACTTTACCAGTCATTTTAAAATAAGAAGTTATACACTTTACTTAAAAAGGTTTCCATTTATTTTTATGAAACAGAATTCTACAAACTATAACGCATTTAAATAAAGCCTTAAGGAAAGATCGTCGAAATATACACATAGAAGCAAGAAATTACCCATGTCTAGTGGTATTTGGCAGAAAATAAAAATAACCCACTACAATTTAACTCCAAAATAATATATCGGTAATGTGAAAAGTAATGGAATATATAAATACAAACAGAAACGAAATTCTGGTCGTTGAAAAATGTAGAATTCTGAAAAACGAAAGATCTGAGCAAGCGTGTCGAATTTCGACGTCATGAGAATATTCTGAAATAGAGAAATTCGAAAAAGACCCTTGAAAGATATTGATAGACAATAATGAATTATTTACAAAAAGAACGCAAATTTACGAAACTTAGAAATGCTCAAATATGACCGCAATATTTCTGTCTTAACTGAAATACACAAACACGGAATTCTAAATCTAATTTATAAATAAAACATTAATTCTGGCGTTGCCAGATGCCAAATTGCAAAATTACGCTTTTTTGATCAATGAGTTTTTTGTTTTAGCTTTTCGTGTTTCTTTACAAAATGTAAGTCGTGTAAAATTAAGTATTTTAAATATCCATTTTTCATCATTCAAATATTCCTAAATTATTTATATTGTAGAAATAAAGAAAAAATCAGTTCAAACATAATTAGAATTTTAGATTGTTTAATCGTTTCGGAAAAAAATTGTTTTTCGAGCAATACTGGTAAAACAATTTTATTAGAAAATTTGATTTTCGATCAATACTGGTAAAACAAACTGAGTTGCGTACCGCAATCGTTTTATGCTCAATGTTTTTCCTATGGAAATTTCAAATTGACTTAGCCCCCTCTGCATACCTAGGTTAAAGAGAACAGGGGTTAATATATAGCTTGCGTTACTCGCAGGATTCCAAAGTATAAGTGTACCAAATTTGATGTGGATTGGTCAAACGGTATGGATTTGTATAAAGAACATACAGACATACGCCAAATCTGCTTTATATATATAGATATATATATAAATTATTACTTAATTCATGTTTACTTCTAATTTCATACAGTTCTACCAAAAAATTCGATTTAAAATTATTACTACTTTCTGAATTTCCCTTAATTGATGGAAACCATGTCTAGATGCGCATACACTTTAGTAGATCTCAGTGCACCAGACATCTACCTAAATGAAATATTTTCACAACCAATCATAATTCAACTCAACAATCTCGAAAGTGGGTAGTTCCAAACAAGCTCTAATGTCTGTTTTAGGAAAAGTCCCTTCTCATCTGTCCTGGAGTTATAATTTATAGACCCGCGCTTACTTTCAAATAAATAGACCTCGGAGACGTACAAAGGCATGAATGGACATTTATGCCACTTCCTATGAAGAACACATTAATAGTCAAGACTGGACGTCTCTTCCATTCATTTTTACACACCGTCCATTAGCATAGTCAAATTTTCCAATAAAAATAAATCATGTGTTACTATTTTAAAAGTAATCTGTAATGTATTACTTTATTCATGTTTATATGACATTTCATAAAATTCTACTCATTAGATTTATAATTATCCTGACTTTTCTGTTTTACCTTAACTCTTAGAGCTTCATAAGATTTTCTAGTACTATATCCTTGTTTTTACCCTACAAGACATTATTGCTTAGATGTGGATCTATTGGTTGAAACAATCCTTAGAAGTATTTTATTGATCAAAACTCATGCAAGAAAACCTGTAGGTTGCATTGTGGAATAACGCTTGCATGATCCTAGTAGGGTTAGACATCAGGTGCACATTTTTAGGCGTGTTCGGCATCACAACCCCGAGGTACTCGATTGGGATCTTTCCTCCCTTTCATTTCTACCCTCCATGTACCCTGCTGATTTTTGCTTTTTCTTCCTCCCTCATTATGTTTTTTGTCTTATGTTTGGCGCAGCTTGGCTAAATATGGCCCTTGCTTCATAAAACCCGAAAACAACCAACCAATCGACCAAACCAGGAGGATTAATTTATGGAAACCATGTACATTTTCTTTAATAGATATCAGAACACTAGAGAAATACCACTCAGTATATCTGCCTGAAATATTTTACCAATTATAATTCGACTCAACAACCTCGAAAATGGACAACACTAATGTCTATTTTAGGAAAACAGTCTATTCTCGACCTGTCCTGGAGTTATAATTTATAGACCCGCGCTCACTTTTAAATAAATAGTCCTCGGAAACGTACAAAGGCATGGATGGACCTTGACGCTACTTTTTATGAGGAGCACATTAATAACCAAGACTGGACGTATCTTCCATTCGTTTTTATACACCGCCCATTAGCAAAGTAAGGACAAAATTCCAATAAAAAATAAATCTTGCGTAACTGTTTTTAAAGTCATCTAACTTCATTCTTAATTCAAGTTTACACCGAATTTCATAAATCTAAAAAGTATATTTAAAAATATCCTGATTTTTCCTTAACTCTAAGCCTCGTGAGATTTTCCATTACTGTACTATTATTTTTACCCTACAATACATGATGGCTAAATATATGCGGATATATTGGTTGAAATAACATTTAGAAGTATTTTATTGGTCTAAACGTTAAACTCATGCAAGAAAATCTATAGTTTTCATGGTGGAATAATGCTTGCACGACCTTCAGAGGGATAACATATAAACCAATGATCCATGCATTTTATTAGATCTCAGAACCCAGAGATCTACCTGACTGAAATATTTTCACCACCAATTAAGATCCGGCTCAACAATCTCGAAAATGGACAACACTAATGTCTATTTTAGGAAAACAGTCTATTCTCGACCTGTCCTGGAGTTATAATTTATAGACCCGCGCTTACTTTCAAATAAATAGTCCTCGGAGACGTACAAAGGCATGAATGGACTTGATGCCACTTTCTATGAGAAGCACATTAATAACCAAGACTGGACGTCTCTTCCATTCGTTTTTATACACCGTCCATTAGCTTAGTGAGTTTTGTCACAGGATACAAATGGTGCGCGGTTCCTTTGTGCCCGGGTGCGTATTAATTTGGGGCAGCCGGGCCACTGCCACGTGCCTCCCTGTTCGGGATAATGGCTGTGATAAATGGCGGAGGGCTTGAAATTATTTTATCTGCGGCGGTAGGTGACAGTTTTTTGGGGGCTTGTGCAAGGTGGTTATTCATTAGTTGATGAGCGTGTTAGTGCTAACAGGTTGGGTATTCCGGGGATTGGAGGAGCCATTAAAATAGCCATTGTGATTAAGTTGGTGAATTCGACATTACTCATTCTGCTGTGTGGGGTATATAGTCATTAGGATGCACTATTAGAATTAGTTCTGGATTTTCTTTGTTCAATGTTATGTTATAATTATCCCAACCACTTGATTGTCGTGTGTGCATTTATTATATCATACTACCTGGAAAATTTCCTACATAACTTCGTGGTAGCCCGGTTGGAAGAGTAACGGATTAGCAACCGGAGTGTTGCGAGTTCGGATCCAAACAGAGACAGTCGTGTTTAGAGGGGGCTGGTGCATGTTAAATCCATGATGGCCTCAAATGTCTTCCCATTCAAAATTAAGTGATGTTATCCTCGAATCTTTCCCTTCGGGTTTGATCCTGGACGGTCTAT